>JASDDO010000018.1:317755954-318955954 GCA_030015575.1 Agapanthus africanus | reverse complement strand
CTATGAAAACTGGATCTAATTAATCTAATTAAAAGTCTTGCTAGGGTTAGGCTTAGGGGAAGTTTTGGAGATTAACGTTTTTCTTCACCGCTTTCAATGCCTTCTTTTTTAGATCTATTAGATGTTACGGTAATTGTCAATAAAGTGGGTCCAAATCTTTTGGGAAGATGTTTCTTCCTCTAGATTTGTATCCTTCCTTTGTTGATAATTACCCTAACCCCCATGGAAAACGTGCGCAACCGGCCCTTTATACTACGGTTCACCGTTACCTTGAGGGGTAGGGTGCCGTAGGGAGCAGTTGTGCGCGTATGCAAGGAGTTCTAATTCATTAGGTGAATGTGGCATTGAAAGGGGTGAGAGATCTCATCTCTCAACCCTTTCCCTAAGGCTAACCCTAACAAGCAAGGAGATTACTCGCTCATTAGGGGATGAGAAAACATTTTAATTAAAGGAACAGAAATAAAATTACTTACTAATTCGATAGCTCCCTCCAAGCAAGAAGAACAGATCTGAATAAACTCCCAGAAAGTCTGAATTTTATTGATTGAAAAGAGGCATAACATTTTACAGATCTGGGAATACAATTTATAGGAAAACATGAAAACTAGGGTTACAGACTCTTGTAGACATGCAATTACAGATTTGCCCCCTAAAAATCCCAACATATGCACCGACACACCGACACAGAGAAAATGCACCGACACGGGCACAGAATGGCCGCGGAACCGCGGCGCCAGGTTGGGTTTGGCCGCGGTTCCGCGGCCAAACAGAGGATTTAGGGCATGAAACTTATGGGCTTGGTTCAGGGCTTCATGGGCTTTTTACTTTTCCACTTCTTTTCTCTTTTTGTCTTCTGGGTCTTCTCCAGATCTTCAGTGGAAACTTGTACGTATCTTTTGACCGTTCACTTGGCATTTTGGACCTTGCAATGTTCTTAGTCTAGGCTTTACTAGGATCCGTCTACTTGTTGGTCAAAAGTCCATTTTCTGTATCAGCTTTCGTCTTTTTCATTGTATTCGCATCAAAGCCCTGTATCCTGTAACATGTAACAAAAGTGCGTCACGAGTAACTGTTTATTTATAAAATGCATAAGAATAGGGGAATAAAAAATGCAATATTATGGTCTGAACAAATACCCCCAAACTTAACTTTTGCTCGTACTCGAGCAAACTTATTATTTTATTCACTAAAATCCTAACCGCACTTTCGCAGGGAAACGCGATTGCACTGAGCTCGTGCAACAAGCCGTTAAACCTCTAGGTGTCCCTAGTAGGAGGAGTGTTGTCTCCTGAGGGTTTTCAGCGGATACTACCCACAAAATCCTATCAACTCAGCCCATTAACTTTTGTTCTCCAATTAGGTTTTCTAACAAGGAATTCTACTATCTTTTGACTCGCAAATCATCCACCCACATTTTTCACACTTCCTTATCATCTAACTTAAGATTATATATGTTCTATAGATTTACTTAGCTTTCGGCATCTCTTAAGTCTTCCTTCTAGGGTTTCATCTCTACTTAGGAATTTCTATCAACTCTACTAAAGATACAAGTTCTATCTTTCATTCCTTTCTCTCATCTAAACTCTAATCACATATCCCCACGTGTGTGTAAATATCACCCCTACACTTGGAAATTCAAATCAAGCAATCGTACTCTCGTCCATTGTCCAAAGCACTTATTAATTCGTTAAATTTGAATTTCGCTTACACATCCTTCATGCGACTGTTAATACTTCTTGAGGTACCAACAACCGATTACAAGATGCGTTAGCACTTTAAAGCGTACTTCCTAGTTTTTGCAATACCCAAGGCTTTTAGCAGTGACTCCCAAACCAGTTGGTCTAAGGCACTAGGTGATGAAGCACCCTCGCTAGAGATTTTTCTATTTTTACAGCTTTAAGTAATCACAAAAACCAGTGTCCATTTTTTTATTCACTTTTTTTCTCTCTTTATTTTCATTGTACTAAGGACTTTAGACAAGAGCAATTCAAGGTCTCTTCTACTATTCCAAGTTTCAAGGTGCGTGATTGTGCAAGTTGTAGGGTATACATTTTCAGAATCTAGACTTAAACTAGGAACTATTTTTCAAACTTATACTCTAATAAAAACATCAATACTCTTCCCTTATTTTGACTTAGCCCAAGAAGTGAACCCAAAATTTGCCTATTTCTAGATAAACTACAAAGGCATATACTTTCTACCGTTGAACTTTAAGGAAGGTTATCTTTAGGGTTTTTAATTTACTACGTCAAAAATCTAGTTGTTCCTAGCCAGTTAGCCTATCTGTCAAACTCTAGTCAATTAGCCAAAATTGAATACATTAATTTTTATAATTTTTAAAATTTTCCAAATTTTTATGGGATTTCAAATAAATATGCAAATGCAAAAATATATACAAATGAATGCGAAGGAAGAAGACGTACCGAGCATACCCCCAAACTTGTACTTGACAGTGTCCTCACTGTCATACTAAACCAAGAGGGTCAAAATGTCGGCACACCCCTGTTTATTTATTTACAATTTTTTTTTATTGTTAAGAAAAACAAAGAATATATACAAAAAGGCCCTCCCCCAAACTTCATTTAAACTATGTTAGACATTACTGCCAAACTTTGCCTAGACCAAACGCCAACACCAACCAGTTGAAAAATTTATCAGTAAAGAGTATTGGTTGGTGGAAGAATAAGTTGTAGCGATCCGCAAAGAATTGGGAAAGGTAGAAGTAGAGGTATGGAAGGTGTGGAGGTAAATATACAGGCGATGGTGATATATCAAAACGAGAATGTAAATGATCAGCAATCAGTGGAGTATTGGCATTCTCGTAACTTATTAAAAGAAATGGGGGTATTTCAACTTCTAAAGGAGGTTGACTCACCACAATACCCCTAAGATGTTCCTGTAGGTCCTCTATTGACTTGGCATCATTCATCAATTGTATATGATATTCAATTATGCGGGAACTTATCTCCTCGATGTCCGCCGTAGTCCAATCGAAAACTTGCCGCCTATCTTGTAAGACCATTAAGAGGGCGTTCTCTTGCTCGAGGGCTAGAGAGGCCGATGTGATAATGGGAAATGTCTCATTCTCACCTATGTAAGCAAATCTAAGGTGAGACGGCAAGGGCGTGAGTTCGAGTTTCGGAGGCGAAAGAATCATTTCGGAATCTACCTCGAACTCAAAGGACTCCAACACAGGTTCGAAATCACTGCAAACATCCGATTCGGATGGCTCGACTAACTCATCCAAAAATTCAAAAGCCTCATATTCGGGCTGTGAGTCGTCATCATCCGAAAAAGTAAAACATTCATAATCAATATCGGTTGTGTCAACGGTGGTAGGCTCAAGGAGGGACGCACTAGTGGCGTCAAAACTGTTTTCATCAAACAAGAATCTTTCAAGCTCGCAGTCCTCCTGCGTGATTTCGTGAATAGAGCAAACTTCTCGTGTACTACTTTTAGGTACGGGGGGCAGACTTCCCATCTTATAAATATTGAACTCACTAGACATTTTCCCAACGGATAAAGTCATGGAGCCATTGCGACAGTTTATCACAGCATTGAAAGTGGCCAAAAATGGTCGACCGAGAATCACCGGAATTTGGTTTCTTGGGTTAGCAACAGGTTGTGTATTCATAACGATAAAATCAACGGGGAATATGAACTCCCCGACTTTGATCAACACATCCTCTAGTTGACCCCTTGGATGGGTGATTGATCGATCAGCCATTTGGAGAGTGCAACGGGTGGGTTTCAACTCTCCAACCCCTAATTGTTCGTACACGGAGTAGGGAATCAGGTTTGTTGCGCCACGGCAGCGCCCCGGCCTCGTACCCGAGGCCAAAATGCGGAATAAAATTTTTTCCCTTGCTCGGAAACCGGCGCTACCGTGGACAATTACCCGGATCGAAACCATTAACCTATACTAGCTAACTAAAGAGATAGGGTGAGAAGATATACCAAGCGATCCGTGTCCTTCGGTGTTCGTCTCCACTCCGATCTCCCGCGGAATCTCCGTCACCTCCTCGCTCGTCGGAAAGGGCACCACGTAGCCGGAATCTTTTACGGGCTCCCGCCTCTAGACCGAGGCAACTCGGGCGCGAAGTTGGCTAGCCGACGCGTCCAAGGCTTGCTAAAGAATAGTGTAGTGAACTTGTCTCTTTTGGGGTTTCTTGAAGTTGCCATGGATGGAGGTGGAAGAAAAGAATGAACTTTTAACCTTTTGTGATGTGAGGAATTTTTAGCATGAAATGAGATGAAGCAATTTGCTCATGCCAAAAAAAATACCCTCATTCCCCTTCTCCAAATGTGGCCGGCCACTTTGAGATGAGAATAGATTGGAGAGAGAAAAAGAAAACAAGAAAGAATATATCAATAACATAGAAAATGGTCACCCTCCTCTCTCATCACAAATCCACTCAAAAGATAAGAAATGGAATAGACAAGAAAGGCATCTCATGATGAAACAAGTCTCATCATAAAGCAACATATGCAAGAAAGCCCTCCACTAGATGTTAATTGCAAACTTGCAATTAACACCCTCCATCAAGAAAGTCCGACCGAGAAGGAATGAAGGAAAACCGGCCGGAACGGAATGCAAACTGGCAACTTCAGAAAAACTGATCCCGTAATAAAATACGGGAAAACCCCACTGCTGCAAATACATGCCCGCATTTGTATTCCCACTGAACACAAATGCAAAGAGACAAAATCTACACTGTACTAGACTAGGACCGGCTTAAGCCAAAGCCGGCTAGTAAAATCCGTTCGATCCTGATCCGTGCAATACCGCACGTATCAGATCGAACCCTGCCATATAACTATACGGCAACTAGTACAAAACTGTCCAATCCTGATCCGTGCAATACCGCACGTATCTGATCGGACCCTGCCATATCTCCATACGGCCTCTACAGCGTTTCGCCCGAAACTTGAGTAACTGTAACTGAGTGTGGTGGACTCTAAAGACTCGTCAATACCTTGGCTGTGGATTTAACCACTAGCACGTCAGAGGTATAAGCCAATACGTGACGGGCCACCAGGTATTGACCAAATGGGACGTCGATGAGGAAGCTCACCCCGACACCCAACTGAGCCTGTCAGTGACAATATCCGTACAGTCCGGTCCGTTCGTCTATGAGTATCGCATGGCGGGCCTAGGGGGTTGGTGAAAGTCAGACCCCCAAAAGCGGTACAAGTCGTGTCGGAGCGTAGCCCAGAACACCCTGAGATACTACTGGAATACCTACCAGTAAATCTCCTGCCTCGGCCGAGGGCTTTGCGTAATGGCTCTCCTAGACACAGCGCGACCTCACCCCCAATACCGGGAGAGACGAACCCCTGCAGATCCGCTCACTGCCTCCATGTGGCTCGGGACTGTACCCAACTAAAACCTGTTTGCACGACTCCTTTGAGCCGTGGTAGGGTAGTAATCAAAGCACAGTGGGAACTCACACGAGACAAATGACGATCTCAGGTCGATGAACTAACCTGTACACATGTCACCAGGGAACTGCTATCTGACATCTGGTATAAGACCAACTAGCAGGTTCCCGGCGAGTCCTGTCCGGTGTACTCATAACCCAATGAGCATCTGTATACATCTTAGGTGAACCAACTGACACCAGTGGCTTGTGAGACCGGCCACCGCCCCTCGTCGGGGTCTCGACTGTATACACTAGTCTACTAACGGAGTATCGATGCCCTGTCTTGAAACTCCTATGACTAGGGACCTTTTAAGGATGTGCTTATAGACCACCAGCTCCCACGTATATGATCGCCATCATACTGCTGGTAGTCAAGCAAGAATCCTAGGGGCTCTATCAACGTGTAATAGCGACATGTCAGGTCACCTAAAGCAGTACACGATGATAAAGATAAACCAGATAGCATACTATCATCTCGAGTAAGACTGTCCTACCGGGATAGGTCCTCCCTCAATCATTGCAATCACGTGCCTGTGATCCAATAATTGACTCTGAGGGCACTAACTCCAACAATCTCCCACTTGCACTCAAGGCTAATTATTGCGATGTCGCATACTCACAGCCCGTGTGATACCGAACACCCAACTCCTCTACTAGTCAGTCTTACAAAACCTGTTTGCGAAACTATTGCGTTCGAGGAATAGCCTCAGTGAGTGGATCCGCAGTGATGTTTCTTTCTGTGTCTCTCTATATCTCATGTTCGCGGAGAAAACCATCTCCCGAAATGAGCAATACCTGTCTTAGAATATCTGGATGTCTGATGGGACCTAGCTCATAAATGAACTCCAAATCCAAACTTCTTAGACTGTATCAACAACTGAACTTAATCAGTATCCTGCGCCATGCCTCCCTCAGTATTGCCTTGGACCACCTGTCCAAAATACAGTCCCTCATCAGAGGGAGAACTATAACTCTGAGAACCTCCTTGTCGTCCATGTCACCTTGGAAGCCTGGAGTGATAACCGTCTCCTAAAGGAGGCAGCCGTTATCATATCCCTAGAACATTCACTTATGTTCTAAAACTGCTTCCGACTGTTTTTCCAGGATTGGATTAATATCAGCTTATTGCACCTACTGCAAGAACAACATCTGGTGTGGTACTTGACATCTCATGATTGACTCAATTGTCTAAGCAAGTGATCTGTCAATCATGCGTATCCCTCTCCCCTTTAGTCTGTAAGACACCTTTAGAGAGGGTGACTCCATTACCTGCATGTACACTACCATGCCAGGAGTCGTCCATTCTAAATACTCATAGAATGCTGTCAAGGTACCCTGATTGGGAAACCACCCAAATCTAGATCTAAAACCATAGGTCTAGTAACCAGTATGTTAGATATAATATCCAAGTCCCGTGTGGAGAAACCACTGTGTGACAACCAAAGTATAACCGATCGTAGTATAGGAATATCACTTCCTACTACCTTCTCAACAGATCCATCCCCTATTCTGATGACGTCAAACCCATGACTGTCACATCAGAAACAGATGATCTATCTCCGCTACATCTGCTTTAGTCTATAAATAGACATAAGCCTGATGTCCACCAATGCTTCCGCTGCTCCCACTGACTACGACAACCCTCTGGTGGAGTCATATAGACGCGCACTTCTAAAGCTAGTTTAGAACGACGCTATACTCATCCTCTCACCGGGTCTCGCAGCCTGGAACAACAGCAATGGCAAGTGTGGGTAAACAAGAACTTCCCTGTCACCGTCCTTGAGGCTACCGGAGTACCTCTCGGGTGCCTGAAGTTACCCACCGTATCTGCGGAGTGGCCAATAGAATGTCAGTCCAGATTGAATCTTTAGGTTCCTTATCAAATCTTCAGTAATCGTTTGTGGTTCTGGAATCACTTCCAGTTCTAGCATACTCCCACTACTTTTTCTGAAAAATCCAATTTTTATTAAAACTGTGGCGAGTCTAGAACAATATTTCTATTGATCTGTCAGATGGTAGAAAGTCAACCCTCGTCATAGCCTGGGTCAACCCACAAACAGCCATTACAGAAACGTGCCTTGAGCTATCCGGAGTCTGGGTTTAAGCATAAGCCGGACAACTCCCCGTACCTTAACATCGTTAAGATATGAACTGTTCTATATCCAATATAGAAACAGAGGCACTGATTCAATTGAACCAGATTCAAATCATGCAACTGTCTCCAGTGCATGTCAACTAAATGGAAGGAGGCCGATCAGCGTTACTCAACTTAGGAATGCATCCAATTATGAGTAACCTGAAAGAGAAGCAATTTCTCTTTATCATTACTATCAACTGAATACCATACACAAGTATCTACATCTTCGATCTCTTTGAAGAATCCCGATACTTGCTACACCTGGTTCTCTACTGTATTCAAATACCTATAACTCCTCAAAAATTTAGACCCTGTGTTTCTACGAAACACATGTCTAAGAACTAGAGAAGTTAAAAGTAAACAGAATATAGTATGAGGACCAACCCCTCTGTCCTAATGGACACTGGACAACATACAATACTCTGTATAAGTCCGCTGAGTCTAACAACTCTTTCACTGTGCGTCGTAGGTTGAAAACTGTACTTATGGTTAAGAAGAATTACACCGCTGTTTAATGCTCCTTACCTAACCATCCACTGATATAGGTAAATGTCATCGACATAATATCAAAAGGTATATCTCACTCTATGAAAATAGACGTACAGATATATCAATTTGAAATTGGTGCACAACAGCGGATATTCATAACCAAATATTTGCCGACCGGCAAATAGCCCAGGTGATCTCCTCAAATATCACTGATTACAACGAATCCCGATATAATGAGGATGATCACCCAATTCCCAATAACTTACTCCCACTCATCATCTGTAAAACCATACAGATGTGAGAATCCAACCTGGTAAATACATACCCTGGAGTAAGTGTCTAATCGGGAAATCAGTTTTCTTTTAACATTGCACAGTGAAACTGAAACATTGAAGTGTTTCGTTGGGGTATCCTGGTATTCCTAGTAATGCCTCTTCCATTATCCAGATTCACAACTGTAACCGTATAATTCTTTGCCACCTCTCCAAATCCCTTTATATGTCTTTAGTCATTACCTTCTGTACACCCCTTTAAGCCAAATGGTTTTCTTCCTTCCCTACCGTTCGGCACCAGCCTATGGTTTGGAAGAAGACTATCCAAAAAGCATAAAGGGTGTACTGTCCTAATCCTAGGAGCACTCGCAACGCGAGAGAAGGTGAAGATAAAAGACACCTGAATGTACTTTATTCCTATTTCTCCTGAACCAGAATCCATCCCCGAACTGGAACAAGTTCCTTTCGAGTTCGTATATAACCATACGATAGAGTATCCAATAAACTGGGATCTTCGTAGTAACACGGAGTGTCCTGGAGAAATACAAAGGTGATTTAGGATTGGCGAAGAAATACTTGGTTTGGTTGTGAATATCAGTCGCAATTTACTTTGCCCTCCTACTAATCCCTTGCTTTGTCTTAACTTAATACCTTCTGCACACCATCGTTATGCTAACTGGTTTTCTTCATTCCCTACCGGTCGGCACCAGCCTAAGGTTTGGAAGAAGACTATCCAATTTGCGTAATAGGTGTACTACTCCTAAACCAAGGAGTACTCGCAACCTGAGAGAAGGTGAAAAGAAAAGACAACTGAATAGTCCTATCCGTTTTCTCCAGAACCAGAAACCATCCTCGAAATCCTTCGAGTTCGTATATAACCATACGATGGTTTTGTCCAATGGAAGTGGACGTTCGCAGTAATACGGGGTGTCCTGGAGAAAAGGGTAAAAGTAGGAGTGGCAATGAGGTCTGCAACTCTGACAATCCAAAAGCCAGTGTTAAGAAGGTTCGGTCAACTTGGTCACTGAGTCATAGTCCAGGGTCGGGTCAATGGTCGCTGCCAGAGAGAGAGAAAAGAAACACTCAGCGTGCACTCTAACCTAGATCAGAATGGTTACCACTTTATCTAATCAGGAAACCTCCCACTGTACCTCAAATTCTCCTCCAAACCTGAAAGAAGAATTAGTCGGGATCACCCGAGGAGTAAACTAACTCATCAGTGGGAATCGGGATCCAACTATCATCGCATGATAACCTGACGGAATCCACTCAAGTCACCACACTCCAGAAGGTATGCGCATGCCTGGCAAGTTTCAGTTCTTTTGAAACTCCCGATGTAGGTTTTTACCCCAAGCGGTTTATGACCTTGACTAGGTCAACAAACCATAAACCGCCAGTCAAGTTCAACCCGTCATTATTCTGGATTGCATTAAACCCACCCGTACGTGCCCTTGACTAGGTCAACAAGGCCGCACGACTGTCCTAACCAATCCCACTTATGCAACAAACAAGTACCACTTAGCTACCGAACACTACGTCTTGACTAGGTCAACAAACGCAGCACGAATACCAAATAATACCTGTAGGAAATGACGGAGGGCTACGGCTGGTTTTTGGCGAAAAACCTTTAACGTAATGAACTTGATATCGTTGAAGGAACTGCATAGTCTTTTAAAAAATATAGTGACGAAAACCTTTACTAAAGAGGTCACTCCCGGTGAAGGGATCTCGGCTCTTTCCCCGTAGAATGAGGTGCAGGATATTCCAACTGAATACCACGATGCAAAGCAAAAGCAATCGGCTATAGTGAAGTTAATGCCCTGACGCAAACTTCTGTCCAAGGGGTCACTCCCGGTGAAGGGATCTCGGCCCTTGCCTCGTCGACTGAGGAGCAGGATATTCCAAATGAATACCACGATGCAAAACAAAAGTGAACGTCCTTGCAATAACAGCTTTTTTTTTTTTTTTTGAAAAAGTGTTCCAACAACATCAGAATAGGTTTGTTTAAACTTGCATTGATCCGAATCAATGCAGTCCCATCAATTGATCACACCACAAAGAACGAAAATATACTGACGTACGTATATGCCATCCGCATTCGCCACTGGGTCCCGTCATCACCCGTTAGGTTAGCTAACTAACGGCAGAGCGGGGACTGGACTAGCGCGGATGTAAAACATATACAACATCTACTAATATATATATACCAATATATAGTATTTCGCTCAAGGCGTGAATAAAATGCAACATCACAGAAATGTACAGCATCACAGAACAATACAGATATCTGGAAGCCCCGGGTTTCACAGAGCCGCTGCTGAAACCCGACGTTCCCTTGGTCGTGTGGATAGCCTGTGCAATGAAAACCTAGACCCCTACGGGCGCGGCAAGTCACCCGCCAAAACCTGAAGCGAGGCAGCCCCCTTCAGCTCCGTGAATGGACCACCCAGCACTCCACGGAATCCGGCAACTTGGGCACCCCTCCTGGGTCAACCTGTACCCCCTACGAGTGCGGCGAATAGCCCGCCAATCCTGGACTGAAGCCCCCTCCGTCTCAATGCCCTGAGATGCGGGCCCGTTGCCCCCTAGAACCCGGCTATCCGTGCACCGCTCCGCGGGGTAATCCTAGTACAGAAAGTAAAATATACATATACCGGGTACATCGACCGCAACCAGGTCGTGCCCCAAAAGAATAATACAAACGGGCAGTGACGGCAGTCCACATGTCGGACGCTCGTCCCGCAATATCAAATGTACATAATACAACAAAACTGCACTAGCATTGCATCCAGGCTATCCCCCACGACCGATCCGCAACATCACAGCATAAACATAAAACATCAACGTGAAAATCACGTTCGCAAATCCGTCTAACCGGGCTATAGCAGTTAGATCGGATTTACCGATCGAGTGACATTCACGGTCGCAGATATAATGTAAATACTGTGAAATAATGTGTTTAAAAATATCCGATCGATCAAACAATTAACAAGTGGGCCCCAAAGAAAACTGTAGCACTCACAGAAATAATTGGCCCAATTTTAATATCCCAAAAGCCCTAAAATTAGCCCACAAGCCCACTGTAACAATTTGACGCAGAGAAGACAACAGTGAGCGGCGGAAGTGCGGCCCAAGGGGGGGTTTGGCCGCGCTTCCGCGCTAGGGTTGTCGACTGAATGTGTCGAATTTTTGCAGAAGTCTTATAATGTCCAGTAGATTAGATTTATACAACCTGAAAAATTTTCTGAGGCCAAAAATTTTCAACAGAAACTGATGTGAACAAATATGGGGTTTTCGGGATTTCGGTCGATCGGATAAGTAAAACACATTACACAAAGCTAGACTAAGGTTAATGGCGTGGCTCTGATACCATGTTGCGCCACGGCAGCGCCCCGGCCTCGTACCCGAGGCCAAAATGCGGAATAAAATTTTTTCCCTTGCTCGGAAACCGGCGCTACCGCGGACAATTACCCGGATCGAAACCATTAACCTATACTAGCTAACTAAAGAGATAGGGTGAGAAGATATACCAAGCGATCCGTGTCCTTCGGTGTTCGTCTCCACTCCGATCTCCCGCGGAATCTCCGTCACCTCCTCGCTCGTCGGAAAGGGCACCACGTAGCCGGAATCTTTTACGGGCTCCCGCCTCTAGACCGAGGCAACTCGGGCGCGAAGTTGGCTAGCCGACGCGTCCAAGGCTTGCTAAAGAATAGTGTAGTGAACTTGTCTCTTTTGGGGTTTCTTGAAGTTGCCATGGATGGAGGTGGAAGAAAAGAATGAACTTTTAACCTTTTGTGATGTGAGGAATTTTTAGCATGAAATGAGATGAAGCAATTTGCTCATGCCAAAAAAAATACCCTCATTCCCCTTCTCCAAATGTGGCCGGCCACTTTGAGATGAGAATAGATTGGAGAGAGAAAAAGAAAACAAGAAAGAATATATCAATAACATAGAAAATGGTCACCCTCCTCTCTCATCACAAATCCACTCAAAAGATAAGAAATGGAATAGACAAGAAAGGCATCTCATGATGAAACAAGTCTCATCATAAAGCAACATATGCAAGAAAGCCCTCCACTAGATGTTAATTGCAAACTTGCAATTAACACCCTCCATCAAGAAAGTCCGACCGAGAAGGAATGAAGGAAAACCGGCCGGAACGGAATGCAAACTGGCAACTTCAGAAAAACTGATCCCGTAATAAAATACGGGAAAACCCCACTGCTGCAAATACATGCCCGCATTTGTATTCCCACTGAACACAAATGCAAAGAGACAAAATCTACACTGTACTAGACTAGGACCGGCTTAAGCCAAAGCCGGCTAGTAAAATCCGTTCGATCCTGATCCGTGCAATACCGCACGTATCAGATCGAACCCTGCCATATAACTATACGGCAACTAGTACAAAACTGTCCAATCCTGATCCGTGCAATACCGCACGTATCTGATCGGACCCTGCCATATCTCCATACGGCCTCTACAGCGTTTCGCCCGAAACTTGAGTAACTGTAACTGAGTGTGGTGGACTCTAAAGACTCGTCAATACCTTGGCTGTGGATTTAACCACTAGCACGTCAGAGGTATAAGCCAATACGTGACGGGCCACCAGGTATTGACCAAATGGGACGTCGATGAGGAAGCTCACCCCGACACCCAACTGAGCCTGTCAGTGACAATATCCGTACAGTCCGGTCCGTTCGTCTATGAGTATCGCATGGCGGGCCTAGGGGGTTGGTGAAAGTCAGACCCCCAAAAGCGGTACAAGTCGTGTCGGAGCGTAGCCCAGAACACCCTGAGATACTACTGGAATACCTACCAGTAAATCTCCTGCCTCGGCCGAGGGCTTTGCGTAATGGCTCTCCTAGACACAGCGCGACCTCACCCCCAATACCGGGAGAGACGAACCCCTGCAGATCCGCTCACTGCCTCCATGTGGCTCGGGACTGTACCCAACTAAAACCTGTTTGCACGACTCCTTTGAGCCGTGGTAGGGTAGTAATCAAAGCACAGTGGGAACTCACACGAGACAAATGACGATCTCAGGTCGATGAACTAACCTGTACACATGTCACCAGGGAACTGCTATCTGACATCTGGTATAAGACCAACTAGCAGGTTCCCGGCGAGTCCTGTCCGGTGTACTCATAACCCAATGAGCATCTGTATACATCTTAGGTGAACCAACTGACACCAGTGGCTTGTGAGACCGGCCACCGCCCCTCGTCGGGGTCTCGACTGTATACACTAGTCTACTAACGGAGTATCGATGCCCTGTCTCGAAACTCCTATGACTAGGGACCTTTTAAGGATGTGCTTATAGACCACCAGCTCCCACGTATATGATCGCCATCATACTGCTGGTAGTCAAGCAAGAATCCTAGGGGCTCTATCAACGTGTAATAGCGACATGTCAGGTCACCTAAAGCAGTACACGATGATAAAGATAAACCAGATAGCATACTATCATCTCGAGTAAGACTGTCCTACCGGGATAGGTCCTCCCTCAATCATTGCAATCACGTGCCTGTGATCCAATAATTGACTCTGAGGGCACTAACTCCAACAAGGTTAACACTAGACCCAAGATCTAAAAGTGCTCGATTAATTTTCTTATCCCCAATTGTGATGGAAATCGTAGGACAGCCGGGGTCCTTTCGTTTTTGGGGTAAGGTTTGATGGTGGTTAATAGCATTGCTCACTGCACTAGCCACTAGCACTTTCTTAGGTACTTGAGATGCTTTTCTCTTTGAGGTGCATAAGCCCTTTAAGATTTTCGCGTATGAAGGGACTTGTTGGATTGCATCTAAGAGAGGTATATTTATGTTAACCTGCTTAAATAACTCCACAATCTTCTCCACTTGTGCAGTTGGTTTATTGGGACTCAACCTCTTTGGAAATGGTGCATTTGGAAAATTTGTTGAGTCAAATGTCTGTGGAGTAGAATGTGGAGTAGGAACGGATCCCGGTGTAGATGTGTTCGTGTTGTGAGAAATGGGTCCGTTCGAGCTATAAGAAGTAGAGCCGTGTGAAGGGTGGAGAATAGGCTCTAAAGAAAAAGGTGAAGAAGAAAGTGAAGAAAATGAAGAAGGGGAAGGTGACGATGGAGAGGAAGAAGAAGAAGAAGAAGAACCACCGGCGGGGATGTCATTATTAGTTCCCACATTATTTTGCAATACTCTTCCGGATCTCAACGTGGTCACCGCATTTACATTGTGATTGTGATATGCATTTTGTGGGTGACCGGGATTTAGCAATGGTTGAGATGGAAGCTTTCCCTTTTCTCTCTCGCTCAACGCAGCAGTTAATTGTGCAATTTGTGCCTCAATAGATTTGATACTTTGATCGTGTGAGGCATTGTTATGCATTAAAGATTGAACATAACTTTCAAATCTTGCTGCGGATTCTGTAGATTGCTTGAGAAATGCATCTAGACTTTTCTCGAGCGAGCTAACCTTATCATCATTTGGTTGAACTAAATTGTTCGTTTGATTTGTATAAGGTTGTTGTTGGAAAGGTTGCTGGTTTTGAGTTTGTAAGGGTGCTTGTTGTTGTTGTGGAGGAGGTCTTTGAAAATTATTGTTCCCTTGGACTTGTTGATTTTGGTTCCAAGCGAAATTCGGGTGACTCCTCCACCCCAGATTGTATGTCGAAGAGTACGGATCATTTCTTTGTCGTTGCTGAAATGCAGCATTGACTTGATCCTGTCCTTGAATATGTGCATTATAAGGACACTCTTCGGTTAGATGCGATGGATTCGAACAACAAGCACAAACAGTTCGTGTGGGTAAAGCAGGGGCAGGAGAAGACGATGAGATTTTGGTCTCAATGGCTTCTAGCTTTTTCATAAGTGAGGCCATCTCGGCCTTCATAGCAATCGACATATCTATTTGATGTATGCCTGCCCTAGATTGACCAACAGAAGAAGATGCTGTAGTCTTGGTACTCTCCCACTGAATTGTTTTCTCACTAAGATCCTCAAGAAACTGCCATGCTTCGTCACTAGACTTGGAGAGAAAATGACCTTGACATATTGTTTCTAGCAACTGCTTCGTTGCTGCGTTCAATCCCTCGTATAATGTTTGGCAAAGTTGCCAACTTTCGATCCCATGATGAGGGCATTGAACAAGTAGGTCTTTAAATCTGTCGAAACACTTCCAAAATGGTTCGGAAGGAAGCTGTGAAAATTGTATAATCTCATTACGGATTCTAGCAGTTTTGTGATGAGGATAGAACTTTTTCAGAAAAGCTCTTACAAACTCGTCCCAATTTCTAATTGAATGTGATGCGGTGCTGTATAGCCACTTCTCGGCTAGGTCACATAAGGTAAAAGGAATGACCCTTAGTCTTATCGCGTCATCACTTAATTGGGTTGTTTTCATCATAGCGCATACATTTTGGAATTTATTAATAAAAATATACGCATCTTCAGATTCCAAACCATGAAATTTTGGCAGCATATTGATGAAATGTGGTTTTATTTTAAAATTATCCCCATTTGCCGGTGGGGGTGAAAGACATGTGGGTAAAGAAGTGCGGACGGGGTAGAAGAGATCCTGGAGCGCAACTCGTGCGGGCGCTACAACAGGCGGAAGATTCGGGTTATTCGCACCTGGCGGAGGTGGAATCATTCCCATCGGTAAGGTATCGTTGGGGTTTGTAAGTCCACGTTGCGACCCCCGGTTCTTACGGGGAGGCGGAAACGGTATAAAAATCAAATTTTTGGCGCATGGGGAAACATGGACTAAACAAGGTCGGGATCGTGTCTAAACTAAACTAGCAAACATGCAAAGGAGAGTTAACTACTCGGCAAAGTGGTTATACCTAACTTGAACTCCTTCTTCTTGAAACCTAGTAGAGGTTGATGGTTCTCTCCTCGTCGCCTTCTTCCGTCAAAGATGGATCCACCTGAGGGTTTAACCTTCGGGCTCTTTCTCGAACTTAGAGTGAACTAGAATCTCCGGCTTGCTAAACCCTTGATCCTAGAGTGAGTAGAGAGTATCTATGGGGTGTTTTCTTTTCAAGGAGAGGGATTCTCAACACATGAGAAGGATTCTCCTTGAGCTTGAGGAAGAAGAAGATGAAGTGAGGAGAGAGAATGAATATGATAGAATGAGCTATCTTTTCCTTTTGCAACCATAACAAAAGAAAAAGAATTATCTAATTAATAATAATAATTCAAATGAAATAGTTGATGGTTGTATTTGGAATGACCATTATCATCACTTCATTAAATGAATGTAAGCTAGAATCAAGGAGTATCCTTGCAAAGCAATGATGATGGTCAAACATTCAACCATGGTCAACAAGTCAACCATGGTCAACAAGTCAACAAAATCAACCATGACACATTTCATTTAATTACTTTTATTAATTGATATTTCATAAATCCATTAGGGTTTGGAAAAAGACGACTGTCAACTGTGCATACGCACCCGTTCCGAAACCCTAATGAAGGTCCTCTTCCTCCGCCTCAAACAACTGTGCATACACACCTGCATTCTCGTTCCGAGGAACATGAATACTGAGAGATAAAAGCAACCTCAAAACATATACCAGTATCTGACTCAAACCAGAGCCAGCCAGTAAAATCCGTCCGGACTCCAAACGTGCACAAGTGCGCGGATGAGAACGAACCCTGTCGCAAAACCATGCGACCTCTACTCTGTTTTGCCCAGAGGCGAATAGCCCTCTGTGTGGGACTCTAAAGACTCGACACTACGCTGGCAGTGGGTTTAACCACAGACCGCAAGCGGCACTAGCTGTGCGTAACGGTCCCCAGGTAGATGCCGATAAGAAGGCTGACGAGGTGAACCCCATCTGAACTCCTACTGAGTCTGAATGTGACATTCTCCGTACAGTCCGGTCTGTTCGTCTGATACATCGCATGTCGGGCCTAGGGGGCGGTAAACGTCAGTCCCCCAATAGCGGTACAAGTCGTGTCGGGGTGAAGCCCAGAACATCCTGAGATAACACTGGAAGCCTACCAGTATATCTCGCTTGCCCTGGCCAGGGACTACTCGTGTAATGGCTCTCCTAGACACAGCGCGATGTCAACCCCCAATACCGGGAGAGACGAATCCTGTCTAACCGTCACTGCCTCCAAGTGCTTCGGGACTGCACCCAACTACTACCTGTTTGCACGACTCCTTTGAGCCGTGGTAGGGTAGTGATCAAAGTGCAGCGGGAACACACTCGAGGCGAAGTGCCAGTGTCAAGTCAGCGGAGTAAGCTGTACTCATGTCACCTGGGAACTGATAACTGACGATAGGTATAATACCAACTGGTCAGTTCCCGACGAGTCCTGTCCAGTGTACTCGTAACCTAACGAGCACCCGTATACTATCTCCAGTACGACGTACTGATGGCTGTGGGACAGACCATCTCCCACACTGGGATGAGAAGCGCATACGCTAGTCTACTTCGGAGTATCGATGCCCTGTCTCGATAGTCCTGCGACTAGGGACCTGTATAAGGATATGCTTATAGATTACCCAGCCCCCACTAGTGTGACTGCCATCACAACGCTGGTAATCAAGCAAAGATCCTAAGGTCTCCACTAATGTGTATAGGTGATATACAAAAATAAACACATGTACACATTGAAGTAGAAACAAACCAAGTAGCATACAACTATATTGAGCAAGATTGTTTATACAAGGTGAATATCCCAAGCTTCCATTAAGTAATATACAAACTAGTATGATACAGTAATGGCCTCTAGGGCATATACACCAACAATCTCCCACTTGCACTAAGGCCATGTACTGGCGTATCGAAGACCTATCATCTCGATCAGCCGCTCGAACTGAGTCTGGGGTAAGGCCTTGGTGAATGGATCTACAGTGTTTTCTTCTGAAGCAACCCTCCGAACCTCGATCTCCTTGCGATCCACGATCTCCCTGATCAGGTGATACCGCCTCAAGATGTGCCTGGATCTCTGATGGGACCTGGGTTCCTTCGCTAAAGCTATAGCCCCGTTGTTGTCGCAATACAGAGGTATTGGGTCAACAATGGATGGAACCACCTGAAGTTCTTTCAAGAACTTCCTCATCCAGACAGCTTCTTTTGCGGCATCAGATGCAGCGATGTATTCCGCTTCCATCGTCGAGTCTGCAACGGTTTCCTGTTTGGAACTCTTCCAACACACCGCCCCTCCATTGAGGGTAAAGACAAAACCTGACATGGACTTAGAATCATCCTTGTCACTCTGGAAGCTGGAGTCAGCAAAGGCCTCGATCTGGAGGTCTTTTCCGCCATACACCAAGAACATCTCCTTAGTCCTTCTCAGGTACTTGAGAATGTTCTTTACTGCTATCCAGTGTTTCTCCCCAGGGTTTGACTGATACCGGCTTACTACACTCAGTGCATAAGCTACGTCCGGTCTGGTACACAACATCGCATACATTATAGAGCCTACCGCAGAAGCGTAGGGTATAATAGACATGTGATCCCTCTCCAAATCAGTCTTGGGAGACATCTCTTTAGAGAGGGTGATCCCGTGACAAGCTGGTAGGTTACCGCGCTTGGAATCTTCCATACTGAATCTCTTCAGTATAGTGTCGATGTACCTGGACTGTGAAAGTCCTAATATCCTCTTGGATCTATCACGATGGATCCGGATCCCCAAGATGTAAGAGGCATCACCCAGGTCTTTCATGGAGAACCTGTGTGACAAGAAACCCTTGACAGATTGTAGCATAGGAATGTCATTTCCTATTAAGAGAATGTCATCCACGTATAAAACGAGGAATACTACAGTTCTCGCTACAAATCTACTATAGATGCATGGTTCATCTGGATTTTTGATAAAGCCAAATTCCTTGACCGTCTCATCAAAATAGATGTTCCAACTCCGCGATGCCTGTTTTAGTCCATAGATGGACTTAAGCAACTTGCACACTTTTTCGCTGCTCCCACTCTGAATGAAACCCTCTGGCTGGTCCATATAGACACACTCCTCTAAATTTCCATTTAGAAAAGCGGTTTTTACGTCCATCTGCCAAATCTCATAATCGTGGAAGGCAGCAATGGCAAGAAGGATCCGAATGGATTTCAGCATAGCCACTGGAGAAAAGGTCTCGTCATAGTCCAAGCCAGGTCTCTGATGGAAACCCTTTGCTACAAGTCTAGCTTTATAGGTCTCAACCTGTCCATCTACACCAATCTTCCTTTTGAAAATCCACTTGCATCCTACGGGTTTTACCCCGTCTGGAGCAATGTCCAACGTCCATACTTTGTTGGTGTACATGGACTCCATTTCGGTCCGCATTGCATCCAGCCATTTTACCGAGTCAACGCTCTGAACGGCCTGCTGGAAGCTAGTAGGCTCATCATAATCTATGATGCAATCCTCTCTATCCCCGTCTATGAGAAAACCGTAGTACCTCTCGGGCGGATGAGACTGCCTACTACTCCTGCGGAGCGGCGTAGGAATGTCTTGTTCTTTCGAACCCTCTGGTTCCACTAAGCTTTCAGTAATAGTCTGAGGTTCTGGAATTTCTTCCAGTTCTATTGCGCTCCCACTTACTTCTTTTTCTAAGAACTGATGTTCCAGAAAATGGGCATTATGAGAAACAAGGACTTTTTGTTCCTCTGCGTAATAGAAAAGATACCCCCTGGAGTTCTTTGGGTATCCCACAAACTTGCACAGTACTGAGCGTGCCTCGAGCTTGTCCGTATGCTGCTTTTTGACATAAGCTGGACATCCCCAAATCTTCAGGTACTGAAGATAGGGTTTCTTCCCACTCCATAACTCATATGGTGTGGTAGGCACAGTCTTAGTAGGAACTCGGTTCAAAAGGTATGCAGCTGTTTCTAGCGCATACCCCCAGAATGATCGCGGTAACTCAGCGTTACTCATCATGGACCGTACCATATCCAATAGGGTCCGGTTCCGTCTCTCCGATACACCGTTATGTTGCGGAGTGTATGGAGGAGTAAGCTGAGAGAGAATACCATTCTCTTTTAAGTAATTCAGGAACTCGGCACTTAAGTATTCTCCACCTCGATCCGATCTTAGAATCTTGATACTTTTGCCGGTTTGTTTTTCTACTTCATTCTTATATTCCTGGAACTTTTCAAAGGCTTCGGACTTATGTTTCATTAAGAAGACATAACCGTACCTTGAAAAATCATCCGTAAAAGTAATTAAGTAAGAGTAACCGCTTCGCGCATGTGTAGACATTGGACCGCACACGTCGCTGTGTACGAGTCCCAAGAGCTCGCTCGCTCTTACTCCGTGTCCAGTGAATGGAGCCTTTGTCATCTTTCCTTTGAGACAGGATTGACAAGTGGCATACGATTGATATTCGAACGGATCCAAATATCCTTCTGTATGTAACTTAGTCAACCTTCTCTCATTGATGTGACCCATTCTACAATGCCATAAGAAAGTCTGATTGATTTCCGGAGACTTTCTTTTGTGTGTATTCTGGACATTGAAAATCTGTGGTTGGTTTAATACGTATATACCATTACTCAGTGTACCTGACCCAATCAGAACTTGATTAAGGTGAATGTTTACAACATTACTTACAAACGCAAATTCATAACCTTCTTTAGAAACCAAAGATACAGAAATGATATTACAAGCTGCGTTGGGTACAAAAAAGCAATTACGCAAAACCAAAACATGTCCATCTGACATTCCCAGGTGATAGTCCCCCACGGCTTTAGCATCCATGCTAGCTCCGTTCGCAACTCTGAGGGTCATGTCACCTGCCTTCAAAACCCTACGGTTTCTCAACGCCTGCAAAGAATTACAGATATGAGATCCTGATCCGGTATCCAATACCCAGGAAGTAGAGTTTATCGAAAGACAGTTTTCAATAACATACACACCTGAAGCTGAAGCCGCAACCTGCTTCAGTTCCTGTGTCCTGGCTTTCCAAGCCCTGCAATCCTTCTTCCAGTGTCCACTCTTGTGACAATAGAAGCATTCCTCTTTACCCACAAGCTTCCCCGCTATCTTTGTTGCCTTTTCCTTTCCCTTCGTACCCACTTTACTAACACCGCCCCTTGGTTTGGCGGGGGCTTTCTTCCTCTTTCCCTTGGCTTTCGCCTTGGACCTAGAAGAAGAAGATCCTCCTACAAACAAAGCGGGTGTTTCCCTACCTTTCTGTAGGGTGCCCTCTGCGCTCCTCAGCATGTTGAGGAGTTCTGAAAGTTCAACTTCCTTTTCTTGTAAGTTGAAGTTCAGTATAAACTGGGCGTAAGTGGATGGAAGGGACTGGAGAATTAAATCCGTATAGAGTTCACTTTCCAACGTGGTCCCAAGTTCCGCGAACTCCTCAATGTAGCCAACATCTTAAGCACGTGGTCCGCTACCGATGATCCGACGGCCAACTTTGCCGAAAATAACTTCTTCGACACTTCGTATCTTGCGATACGAGACTGCTCTCCATACAGTTCTTTTGTATGAAGAAATATGGATTCTAAGTCCATATTCTCGTGCCTCCTCTGATGTTCGTTGTCCATAGAGGCAAGCACGAGGCACCTGGCCTTCGCGCAATCAATCTCCCAAGTCTTACGGATTTCCTTATCCGCGACGCTGGAGGTGGGACCTGGGACGGGGGGAGCTTTGGTGGTAAGAAGATACCCCAGCTTGTCGTAAGTGATTGCCATTTTGACATTCTTGAGCCAATCTTTGTAGTTTGGCCCTGTCAGTATGTTTTTATCTAGAAGTAACTTAAGTCCAGTCATTTCGATTTGGTCGCTGCAGGGGGAGAGAGAAGAAACACTTTAGCATGATGCTCTTGCAAGTTTAGAGTGGTTTTTAATTTGTCTAAACAGGATGGCTCCCACTGTCTCTCGAATCCCTCCTCAAACCAAAAAGGAAGAATCAATCGAGATCAATCCCACCGCACAATACTTGCTTAACCGTTCAGCCAGGCCAGTGTCGGTACTTCGAGGGAGGTTTTCCAACGCTTTCGCGAAATTCCTTAATTTAAGAACCTCTTTTCCCTGGGGGCGTAGCCCCGCTAACACCTTTCTAGGCACCTACTAGGTTTATAGCATTGATCGTTTGGTGACAAATTTCCCGAGGAGTAGCATATACTCACAGTAGGATCGGGATCCAAATATCATCGCGCGACGAAACTGAAGGAATCCTACCAGAATCACCACACTCCAAATGGTATGCAAATCTAGCAAGTTTCGGTACTTATGAAACTCCCGATGTGGATTTTTGCCCCATGCTCTTATGACCTTGGCGTGAGATCAAAATGTCATAAGTCACATGTCAAGTTCTTCCCATCATTATCCCGGTTAATTTGAACCCACCCGTACCTACCCTTGACGTAGGCCAAAATGGCAGTACGACTGTCTCAAACCAACGCATTCTATCTATGCAACAGATAAATATCCGGCAGCTACCAATCACTATGCCTTGGCGTGAGTTCAAAATACATAGCTTGAATACTACCGTATATTTAACTGAAATGATGGAGGGCTACGAATGGTTTTGGCGAAACCGTGAACGTAGTGAACTTGATATAATCGATGGAACGAGATAGCTTTTAGAAGGAGTGGCTCAAACTCCGCATTTAAAAGTTAGTTTTGAAAAGAACCGAGTGGTTTTTCGAAAGTGTTCCAACGACTTTAACTTGGTTTATTATCTTGCATTAGTTCTTTTAATGCGTGATATTCTTGCATTAGTTCTTTTAATGCGTCCCATCATTTAATCCTACCATTGCAGAAAACAACCAAAATATGACGTACGCTTATGCCATTCGCATTCGCCACGGGGTCCCGTCATCACCCGTTAGGTTACTTAACTAACGACAGAGCGGGGGCTGGGCTAGCGCGGCTGTAAAACATAAGCAACGCCTAAATATAAAGCAGTGATAGACATTACAGATCACAGATGAATACATTGGATATACTAGGAATCCGCAATCCGTTCGAGCCTGCAACGAAAAGCGGATTACACGGTCGCGGTGAATAGCCAAAACCCCACCCAAGACCCCTACGGGTGCGGCAAACTACCCGCCAAGTACCCGGTAGTTTGTGCACCCCTCCATGGGTCTATCCTAGGAGCAAAAACAGTAAAAAGAATTATACAATCACGGCTACAACCCCGACCCGGTTGTGCGGCCATACAAATAATATTATTACATCAATTTACATATTACAAATGAATGAAAGAAAAACAAAAGCTTATCTCACATCCACCCCAGCTATTCACCCGCGACAGTCCAACACATTCATATACACATTCCAATATCAAACACATATCACAGAGATGTATAACCCCGACTAATCGACATATAGCGATTAGCCGACGTTCAATACATTCAAACATCAAAGATATAACCAATATAGCCAAAGTGTAGCGAAGTTCGAAAAAAATACGGATTTATAGGACCCCAAAAGTAAATTTCTTTTCTGGAAAATCTGGGCACATATAACATATTTGAAAAATCCCAAAACCCTACCAGAAGAACACTGCACAAAACACGATCACATGAAGAGCCCAAACGGCGGCGGATCCGCGGCAACAAGAATAGCTGAGGCCGCGGATCCGCGGCGGTTTGAAGGATTCATGGGATCGTTTTTGGTGGGTGTTCTCACAAAACCCTGAGCCGATTTTAGGAGTAAAACTTTTTACTTTTAGAGCACAAAAAATTTCAACAGAAACTTAGGGTTTTAGAATTTCCGGTTTTGCGATTTTTCGGTTTCGAACTTCCATACACTTCGCTACCAAGCTAGTTTAAGTTTAGTTAGGCTCTGATACCACTGCAAGTCCACGTTGCGACCCCCGGTTCTTACGGGGAGGCGGAAACGGTATAAAAATCAAATTTTTGGCGCATGGGGCAACATGGACTAAACAAGGTCGGGATCGTGTCTAAACTAAACTAGCAAACATGCAAAGGAGAGTTAACTACTCGGCAAAGTGGTTATACCTAACTTGAACTCCTTCTTCTTGAAACCTAGTAGAGGTTGATGGTTCTCTCCTCGTCGCCTTCTTCCGTCAATGATGGATCCACCTGAGGGTTCAACCTTCGGGCTCTTTCTCGAACTTAGAGTGAACTAGAATCTCCGGCTTGCTAAACCCTTGATCCTAGAGTGAGTAGAGAGTATCTATGGGGTGTTTTCTTTTCAAGGAGAGGGATTCTCAACACATGAGAAGGATTCTCCTTGAGCTTGAGGAAGAAGAAGATGAAGTGAGGAGAGAGAATGAATATGATAGAATGAGCTATCTTTTCCTTTTGCAACCATAACAAAAGAAAAAGAATTATCTAATTAATAATAATAATTCAAATGAAATAGTTGATGGTTGTATTTGGAATGACCATTATCATCACTTCATTAAATGAATGTAAGCTAGAATCAAGGAGTATCCTTGCAAAGCAATGATGATGGTCAAACATTCAACCATGGTCATGTTGGAGATAGTGCCCTCAGAGTCAATTATTGGATCACAGACACGTGATTGCAATGATTGAGGGAGGACCTATCCTGGTAGGACAGTCTTACTCGAGATGATAGTATGCTATCTGGTTTACCTTTATCATCGTGTACTGCTTTAGGAGACCTGACAAGTCGCTATTGCACGTTGATAGAGCCCCTAGGATTCTTGCTTAACTGCCAGCAGTATGAGGGCGATCATATAAGTGAGAGCTGGAGTCTATAAGCGCATCCTTAAAAGGTCCCTAGTCATGGGAGTTTCGAGACAGGGCATCGATACTCCAGAGTAGACTAGTGTATACAGTCGAGACCCCGACGAGAGGCGGTGGCCGGTCTCACAGGCCACTGGTGTCAGTTGGTTCACCTAAGATGTATACAGGTGCTCATTGGGTTATGAGTACACCGGACAGGACTCGCCGGGAACATGCTAGTTGGTCTTATACCTGACGTCAGATAGCAGTTCCCTGGTGACATGTGTACAGGGTAGTTCATCGACCTGGGGATCGTCATTTGTCTCGTGTGAGTTCCCACTGTACTTTGATTACTACCCTACCACGGCTCAAAGGAGTCGTGCAAACAGGTTTTAGTTGGGTACAGTCTCGAGCCACATGGAGGCAGTGAGCGGATCTTCGGGGGTTCGTCTCTCCCGGTATTGGGGGTGAGGTCGCGCTGTGTCTAGGAGAGCCATTACACGAAGTCCTTGGCCAAGGCAGGAGATTTACTGGTAGGTATTCCAGTAGTATCTCAGGGTGTTCTGGGCTACACTCCGACACGACTTGTACCGCTTTTGGGGGTATGACTTTTACCAACCCCCTAGGCCCGCCATGCGATGCTCGTAGACGAACAGACCGGACTGTACGGATATTGTCACTGACAGGCTCAGTAGGGTGTCAGGATGAGTTCGCTCATCGACGTCCCTTTTGGTCAATAGCTGGTGGCCCGTCACGTATTGTCTTATACCTATGACGTGCTAGTGGTTAAATCCACAACCATAGTATTGACGAGTCTTTAGAGTCCACCACACTTTCAGTTACTCAGCTTTTGGGCGAAACGCTGTAGAGGCCGTATGGAGATATGGCAGGGTCCGATCAGATACGTGCGGTATTGCACGGATCAGGGTCGGACAGTTTTGTACTAGTGGCCATATAGTTATATGGCAGGGTTCTATCTGATACGTGCGGTATTGCACGGATCAGGATCGGACGAACATTACTAGCCGGCTTTGGTTTAAGCCGGATCCTAGTTTAGTACAGTGTAGATTTTGTCTCTTTGCATTTGTATCCGGACGGAATACAGATGCGGGTGTGTATGCACAGTATCGGGGTTTTCCTGTAATTTATTACAGGACCAGTTTTCTGGAGTTGCCAGTTTGCATTCCGTTCCGGCCGGTTTTCGTTTGTTCTTTCCCGGCCGGACTTTTCCGATGGAGGGGGTTATTTGCAATTGTGCAAATAGCATTTGTGGAGGGGGTTTCTTGCAATTGTATTGATTATGATATCTTTCATCCATGATGGTGCTTTAATGAGATTAGAAAGGGTATGGGTTTGATGTTCATATGTTATCATGATGTTTTTGGATGTGGTCACCCCTTGCTTTCTACTACACTCACCTCCCTCTTTGATAAAGTTTGATTCCTCCACCATTCTCATTTTGATCAAGGGCCGGCCACTCATTTGGGAGAGGAGAGAAAATGAGAGGTTTCATTTTTGGTGAAAGAAATTAATCATCCATCTCATTTTCATTGCTACCAAAATCCCCAAGTTCATATCTTGTTGATTCCTCCATCAAGGCAACATAACCCCAAAGAAACAAGCATCATCTACACTACATTCTACAGCACATCTTGGGCATGTCGACTTGCCAGCTTCATGCCCGAGTTGCCTCGGTATTGAGGTGGGAGCCCGTAAAAGATGCAGGCGATGTGGTGCCCTTCCGGCGAGGAGGCGACGACCGGAGTTTCCGCAGGAGATCGGGACGACGACGAGAAGACCGGAGGACTCGGATCATTCGGTATATCTCTAACCCGTCTTGTTACTTTGCTAGATCTAGTTTAATGGCCCGATCCGGGGTTTAGTGCGCGGTGGTGCCGGTTTGCTAAGTTTGCAAAATTAAAGTTTATCACCGCTTTGGCATTTGGCCGTCGGATTGACGGCCGGGCCGCCGCCGTGCACTTACAGTGGTATCAGAGCCTCGCCATTAACTTCGTCTAGCTTCGTTTGATGTGTTTGCATTTCCGATCGACCAAAATTCCAAAACTTGCATTTTTGTTCACATCAGTTTTCTGTCGAATTTTTTCGGTCTCTAAAAATTTTTCAGGTTGTAGAAAATTGATGTACTAGAAGTTCTAAGAGTTCTGGGAAAATTCGAGACATTGATCCTTCAGGAGGAGCGCGGAACCGCGGCAAAACCCCCTTGTTGCCGCGGTTCCGCCGCAGGTTAGAATGGTCAATGTGTCAAACTTCTCCAGTGGGCTTCTGGGCTAAATTTAGGGGTTTTGGAATATTAAAATTGGGCCCAGATTTTCTGTGAGTGCTACAGTATTGCTTGGGGGCCCACTTGTTAATTTTTGATCGATCGGATATTTTAAACACATTATTTCACAGTATTTACATTATATCTGCGACCGTGAATGTCACTTGATCGGTAAATCCAGTCTAACTGCTATAGCCCGGTTAGACGGATTTGCGAACGTGACTTTCACGTTGATGTTCTGTGTTTTGCTGTGATGTTGCGGATCGGTCGTGGGGGATAGCCTGGATGCAATGCTAGTACAGTGTTGTTGTATTATGTACATTTGTTGTTGCGGGGCGAGCGTCCGACATGTGGACTGCCGTCACTGCCTGTTTCTATTATTATTTTGGGGCACGACCAGGTTGCGGTCGATGTACCCGTTGTATGTATATTTTACTTTCTGTACTAGGATTACCCCGCGGAGGGGTGCACGGATAGCCGGGTTCTAGAAGGCAACAAGCCCGCATCTCATGGCATTGGGACGGAAGGGGCTTCACTCCAGGATTGGCTGGCTATTCGCCGCACTCGTAGGGGGTATAGGATTTCATTGCACAGGCTATCCAACGACCATGGGAACGTCGGGTTTTCAGTAGTGGCTCTGTGAAACCCGGGGATCCCAGATATCTGTATTGTTCTGTAATGCTGTACATTTCTGTGATGTTGCATTTTATTCACGCCTTGAGCGAAATATAATATATTAGTATATATATTAGTAGATGTTGTATATGTTTTTCATCCGCGCTAGTCCAGTCCCCGCTCTGCCGTTAGTTAGCTAACCTAACGGGTGATGACGGGACCCAGTGGCGAATGTGGATGGCATATACGTACGTCAGTATATTTTCGTTCTTTGTGGTGTGATCAATTGATGGGACTGCGTTGATTCGGATCAATGCAAGTTAAACAAACCTATTCTGATGTTGTTGGAACACTTTTCAAAAAGCTGTTATTGCAAGGACGTTCACTTTTGTTTTGCATCGTGGTATTCATTTGGAATATCCTGCTCCTCAGTCGACGAGGCAAGGGCCGAGATCCCTTCACCGGGAGTGACCCCTTGGACAGAAGTTTGCGTCAGGGCATTAACTTCACTATAGCCGATTACTTTTGCTTTGCACCGTGGTATTCATTTGGAATATCCTGCACCCCATTCTACGGGGAAAGAGCCGAGATCCCTTCACCGGGAGTGACCTCTTTAGCAAAGGTTTTCGTCACTATATTTTAAAAAAGCTATCCGTTCCTTCAACGATATCAAGTTCATTACGTTAAAGGTTTTCGCCAGAAACCATTCGTAGCCCTCCGTCGTTTCATATGGGTAGTTAATAGTATTCAAGCTGTGTATGTTGGCCAAAGTCAAGGCACAGTGATTGGTAGCTATTGGGTATTCATATGCAGCATAGATAGATGCGTTGGTTTGGGACAGTCGTACTGCCATTTTGGCCAAAGTCAAGGGTAGGTACGGGTGGATTCAAACTAACCTGGAGAATGACGGGTAGAACTTGACATGTGACTTATGATATGTTGGCCAAAGTCAAGGTCATAAGAGCATGGGGTAAAAATCACATCGGGAGTTTCAAAAGAACTGAAACTTGCCAGATATGCGCATACCTTCTGGAGTGTGATACCGTGAGCGGATTCCGTCACGTTATCATGCGATGATAGTTGGATCCCGATTCCCACTGATGAGTTGGTTTACTCCTCGGGTGACCTCGACTAATTCTTCTTTCAGGTTTGGAGGAGAATTTGAGGTACAGTGGGAGGTTTCCAGATTAGATAAAGTGATAACCATTCTGATCTAGGTTAGAGTGCACGCTGAGTGTTTCTTTTCTCTCTCTTTGGCAGCGACCATTGACCCGACCCTAGACTATGACTCAGTGACCAAGTTGACCGAACCTTCTTAACACTAGCTTTTGGATTGTCAGAGTTGCAGACCTCATTGCCACTCCTACTTTTACCCTTTTCTCCAGGACACCCCGTATTACTGCGAACGTCCACTTCCATTGGACAAAGCCATCGTATGGTTAGATACGAACTCGAAGGAATTCGAGGATGGTTTCCGGTTCTGGAGAAAACGGATAGGATTATTCAGTTGTTTTTTCCCTTTTACCTTTTCTCAAGTTGTGAGTACTCCTTGGTTTAGGAGATAGTACACCTATTACGCAAATTGGATAGTCTTCTTCCAAACCTTAGGCTGGTGCCGACCGGTAGGGAATGAAGAAAACCAATTAGCCTAAACGGTGTGCAGAAGGTATTAAGATTAAGACAAAACAAGAGATTAGTAAGAGGGCAAAGTAAATTGCGACTGATATTCACGACCAAACCAAGTATTTCTTCGCCAATCCAAAATCACCTTTGTATTTCTCCCGGACACCCCGTTACGAAGATCTACAGTTTATTGGATACTCCATCGTATGGTTATATACGAACTCGAAAGGAACTTGTTCCAGTTCGGGGATGGATTCTGGTCCAGGAGAAATAGGAATAAGGTTTATTCGGTTGTCTTTTATCTTCACCTTCTCTCGCATTGCGAGTGCTTCTAGGATTAGGACAGTACACCCATTATGCTTATTGGATAGTCTTTTTCCAAACCATAGGCTGGTGCCGAACGGTAGGGAAGGAAGAAAACCATTTGGCCTAAGGGGTGTGCAAAAGGTAATGACTAAAAACATATAAAGGGATTTGGAGAGGTGGCAAAGAATTATACGGTTATAGTTGTGAATCTGGATAATGGTAGAGGCATTACTAGGAATACCAGGATACCCCATCGAAACATTTTAATGTTTCAGTTCAACTGTGTACTGTTAAAAGAAAACTGATTTCCCGATTGGACACTTGCTCCAGGGTATGTATTTACCAGGTTTGATTCTCACATCTGTATGGTTTTACAGATGGTGAGTAGGAGTAAGTTATTGGGAATAGGGTAATCATCCTCATTATATCGGGATTCGTTGTAATCGGTGATATTTGAGGAGATCATCTGGGCTGTTTGCCGGTCGGCAAATATTTGGTTTTGAATATCCGCTTTTATGCACCAATTTCAAATTGATATATCTGTACGTCTATTTTCATAGAGTGAGATATACCTTTCTGAAATTATGTCTACGACATTTACCTATATCAGTGGATGGTTAGGTAGGGAGCATTAAACAGCGGTGTAATTCTTCTTAACCATAAGTACAGTTTTCAACCTACGACACACAGTGAAAGAGTTAGACTCAGCGGACTTATACAGAGTATTGTATGTTGTCCAGTGTCCATTAGGACAGAGGGGTTGGTCCTCATACTATATTCTGTTTACTTTTAACTTCTCTAGTTCTTAGACATGTGTTTCGTAGAAACACAGGGTCTAAGTTTTGAGGAGTTATAGGTATTTGAATAGAGTAGAGAACCAGGTGTAGCAAGTATCGGGATTCTTCAAGGTGATCGAAGATGTAGATACTTGTGTATGGTATTCAGTTGATAGTAATGATAAAGAGAAATTACTTCTCTTTCAGGTTACTCATAATTGGAAGCATTCCTAAGTTGAGTAACGCTGATCGGCCTCTCTCCATTTAGTTGACATGCACTGGAGACAGCTGCATGATTTGAATCTGGTTCAATTAAATCAGTGCCTCTGGTTCTATATTGGATATAGTACAGTTCATATCTTAACATTGTTAAGGTACGGGGAGTTGTCCGGCTTATGATTAAAACCAGACTCTGGATAACTCAAGGCACGTTTCTGTAGTGGCTGTTTGTGGGTTGACCCAGGCTATGACGAGGGTTGACTTTCTACCGTAAGAAAGATCAATAGTGATATTGTTCTTGACTCGCCACAGTTTTAATAAAAATGGATTTTTTCAAAAACAGTAGTGGGAGTATGGTAGAACTGGAAGTGATTCCAGAACCGCAAACGATTACTGAAGATTTGATAAGGAACCTAAAGATTCAATCTGTTTTGACATTCCATTGGCCACTCCGCAGATAAGGTGGGTAACTTCAGGCACCCGAGAGGTACTCCGGTAGCCTCAAGGACGGCGACAGGGAAGTTCTTGTTTACCCACACTTGCCATTGCTGTTGTTCCAGGCTGCGAGACCCGGTGGGAGGATGAGTATAGCGTCGTTCTAAACTAGCTTTAGAAGTACACATCTATATGACTCTGCCAGAGGGTTGTCGTAGTCAGTGGGAGCAGCGGAAGCATTGGTGGACATCAGGCTTATGTCTATTTATAGACTAAAGCAGATATAGCGGAGATAGATCATCTATTTCTGATGTGACAGTCATAGGTTTGACGTCATCAGAATAGGGGATGGATCTGTTGAGAAGGTAGTAGGGTGTGATATCCTGGTATTTGGATGACATACACAGAGTAGGAAAAGAAACTCCTATACTACGATCGGTTATACTATGGTCGTCACACAGTGGTTTCTCCACAAGGGAATTGGACATTATATCAGACATACTGGTTACTAGATCTATGGTTTTAGATCTAGATTTGGGTGGTTTCCCAATCAGGGTATTTTGACAGCGTTCTAAGAGTATTTAGAATGGAAGACTCCTGGCACGGTAGTGTACCTGCAGGTGATGGAGTCACCCTCTCCAAAGGTGTCTTATAGACTAAAGTAGAGAGGGATGTGCATGATTGGCAGATCACTTGCTTAGGCAATTGAGTCAATCATGAGATGTCAAGTACCACACCAGATGTTGTTCTTGCACTAGATGCAATAAATTGACATTGATCCAATCCTGAAGAAACAGTCGGAAGCAGTTTTAGAACATAAGTGGATGTTTTAGGGATATGATAACGACAGCCTCATTTAGGAGATAGTTATCATTCCAGGCTTCCAAGGTGACATGGACGACAAGGAGGTTGTCAGAGTTATAGTTTTCCTTCTGACGAGGGGCAGTATTTTGGACAGGTGGTCCAAGGAAATACTGAGGGTGGCATGGCGCAGGATACTGATTAAGTTCAGTTGACAATACAGTCCAAGAAGTTTGGATTTGGAGTTCATTTATGAGCTCGGTCCCATCAGACATCCAGACATTCTAAGACAGGTATTGCTCATTTCGGGAGATGGCTTTCTCCGCGAACTTGAGATATAGAGAGACATAGAAAGAAACTTCAAGGCGGATCCACTCACTGAGGCTATTCCTCGAACGCAATAGTTTCGCAAACAGGCTTTGTGCGACTGACTAGTAGAGGAGTTGGGTGTTCGGTATCACACGGGCTGTGAGTATGCGACATCGCAATAATTAGCCTTGAGTGCAAGTGGGAGATTGTTGGAGATAGTGCCCTCAGAGTCAATTATTGGATCACAGGCACGTGATTGCAATGATTGAGGGAGGACCTATCCCGGTAGGACAGTCTTACTCGAGATGATAGTATGCTATCTGGTTTACCTTTATCATCGTGTACTGCTTTAGGTGACATGACAAGTCGCTATTGCACATTGATAGAGCCCCTAGGATTCTTGCTTAACTGCCAGCAGTATGAGGGCGATCATATAAGTAAGAGCTGGAGTCTATAAGCGCATCCTTAAAAGGTCCCTAGTCGTGGGAGTTTCGAGACAGGGCATCGATACTCCAGAGTAGACTAGTGTATACAGTCGAGACCCCGACGAGGGGCGGTGGCCGGTCTCACAGGCCACTGGTGTCAGTTGGTTCACCTAAGATGTATACAGGTGCTCATTGGGTTATGAGTACACCGGACAGGACTCGCCGGGAACATGCTAGTTGGTCTTATACCTGACGTCAGATAGCAGTTCCCTGGTGACATGTGTACAGGGTAGTTCATCGACCTGGGGATCGTCATTTGTCTCGTGTGAGTTCCCACTGTACTTTGATTACTACCCTACCACGGCTCAAAGGAGTCGTGCAAACAGGTTTTAGTTGGGTACAGTCCCGAGCCATATGGAGGCAGTGAGCGGATCTTCGGGGGTTCGTCTCTCCCGGTATTGGGGGTGAGGTCGCGCTGTGTCTAGGAGAGCCATTACACGAAGTCCTTGGCCAAGGCAGGAGATTTACTGGTAGGTATTCCAGTAGTATCTCAGGGTGTTCTGGGTTACACTCCGACACGACTTGTACCGCTTTTGGGGGTCTGACTTTTACCAACTCCTAGGCCCGCCATGCGATGCTCGTAGACGAACGGACCGGACTGTACGGATATTGTCACTGACAGGCTCAGTAGGGTGTCAGGATGAGTTCGCTCATCGACGTCCCTTTTGGTCAATAGCTGGTGGCCCGTCACGTATTGGCTTATACCTCTGACGTGCTAGTGGTTAAATCCACAACCATAGTATTGACGAGTCTTTAGAGTCCACCACACTTTCAGTTACTCAGCTTTCGGGCGAAACGCTGTAGAGGCCGTATGGAGATATGGCAGGGTCCGATCAGATACGTGCGGTATTGCACGGATCAGGATCGGACAGTTTTGTACTAGTGGCCATATAGTTATATGGCAGGGTTCGATCTGATACGTGCGGTATTGCACGGATCAGGATCGGACGAACATTACTAGCCGGCTTTGGTTTAAGCCGGATCCTAGTTTAGTACAGTGTAGATTTTGTCTCTTTTCATTTGTATCCGGACGGAATACAGATGCGGGTGTGTATGCACAGTATCGGGGTTTTCCTGTAATTTATTACAGGACCAGTTTTCTGGAGTTGCCAGTTTGCATTCCGTTCCGGCCGGTTTTCGTTTGTTCTTTCCCGGCCGGACTTTTCCGATGGAGGGGGTTATTTGCAATTGTGCAAATAGCATTTGTGGAGGGGGTTTCTTGCAATTGTATTGATTATGATATCTTTCATCCATGATGGTGCTTTAATGAGATTAGAAAGGGTATGGGTTTGATGTTCATATGTTATCATGATGTTTTTGGATGTGGTCACCCCTTGCTTTCTACTACACTCACCTCCCTCTTTGATAAAGTTTGATTCCTCCACCATTCTCATTTTGATCAAGGGCCGGCCACTCATTTGGGAGAGGAGAGAAAATGAGAGGTTTCATTTTTGGTGAAAGAAATTAATCATCCATCTCATTTTCATTGCTACCAAAATCCCCAAGTTCATATCTTGTTGATTCCTCCATCAAGGCAACATAACCCCAAAGAAACAAGCATCATCTACACTACATTCTACAGCACATCTTGGGCATGTCGACTTGCCAGCTTCATGCCCGAGTTGCCTCGGTATTGAGGTGGGAGCCCGTAAAAGATGCAGGCGATGTGGTGCCCTTCCGGCGAGGAGGCGACGACCGGAGTTTCCGCAGGAGATCGGGACGACGACGAGAAGACCGGAGGACTCGGATCATTCGGTATATCTCTAACCCGTCTTGTTACTTTGGTAGATCTAGTTTAATGGCCCGATCCGGGGTTTAGTGCGCGGTGGTGCCGGTTTGCTAAGTTCGCAAAATTAAAGTTTATCACCGCTTCCACATTTGGCCGTCGGATTGACGGCCGGGGCGCCGCCGTGCACTTACAGGTCAACAAGTCAACCATGGTCAACAAGTCAACAAAATCAACCATGACACAATTTCATTTAATTACTATTATTAATTGATATTTCATAAATCCATTAGGGTTTGGAAAAAGACGACTGTCAACTGTGCATACGCACCCGTTCCGAAACCCTAATGAAGGTCCTCTTCCTCCGCCTCAAACAACTGTGCATACACACCTGCATTCTCGTTCCGAGGAACATGAATACTGAGAGATAAAAGCAACCCCAAAACATATACCAGTATCTGACTCAAACCAGAGCCAGCCAGTAAAATCCGTCCGGACTCCAAACGTGCACAAGTGCGCGGATGAGAACGAACCCTGTCGCAAAACCATGCGACCTCTACTCTGTTTTGCCCAGAGGCGAATAGCCCTCTGTGTGGGACTCTAAAGACTCGACACTACGCTGGCAGTGGGTTTAACCACAGACCGCAAGCGGAACTAGCTGTGCGTAACGGTCCCCAGGTAGATGCCGATAAGAAGGCTGACGAGGTGAACCCCATCTGAACTCCTACTGAGTCTGAATGTGACATTCTCCGTACAGTCCGGTCTGTTCGTCTGATACATCGCATGTCGGGCCTAGGGGGCGGTAAACGTCAGTCCCCCAATAGCGGTACAAGTCGTGTCGGAGTGAAGCCCAAAACACCCTGAGATAACACTGGAATCCTACCAGTATATCTCGCTTGCCCTGGTCAGGGACTACTCGTGTAATGGCTCTCCTAGACACAACGCGATGTCAACCCCCAATACCGGGAGAGACGAATCCTGTCTAACCGTCACTGCCTCCAAGTGCTTCGGGACTGCACCCAACTACTACCTGTTTGCACGACTTCTTTGAGCCGTGGTAGGGTAGTGATCAAAGTGCAGCGGGAACACACTCGAGGCGAAGTGCCAGTGTCAAGTCAGCGGACTAAGCTGTACTCATGTCACCTGGGAACTGATAACTGACGATAGGTATAATACCAACTGGTCAGTTCCCGACGAGTCCTGTCCAGTGTACTCGTAACCTAACGAGCACCCGTATACTATCTCCAGTACGACGTACTGATGGCTGTGGGACAGACCATCTCCCACACAGGGATGAGAAGCGCATACGCTAGTCTACTCCGGAGTATCGATGCCCTGTCTCGATAGTCCTGCGACTAGGGACCTGTATAAGGATGTGCTTATAGATTACCCAGCCCCCACTAGTGTGACTGCCATCACAACGCTGGTAATCAAGCAAAGATCCTAAGGGTTCCACTAATGTGTATAGGTGATATACAAAAATAAACACATGTACACATTGAAGTAGAAACAAATCAAGTAGCATACTACTATATTGAGCAAGATTGTTTTTGCAAGGTGAATATCCCAAGCTTCCATTAAGTAATATACAAACTAGTATGATACAGTAATGGCCTCTAGGGCATATACACTAACAGTGTTGAATCCCGACATACCTTCGAAAGAAGAATTTGAAGGTGGAGGTAAGGAAATGGACGGAATGTCGACGAAGGGTTCGTCGATCGGTACCAACGAAACACGGACTAATCGGGTGTTAGTATCCCTAGTCCAAAGTGACATACACTAAAGGAGTAGTGTAGTCAGAAAAAATAGAAAAACAGAATGTGGGGGTAAGATAACGTCAATGAGAAGAAGTGAGTTGAAGTGAGTTGCAAGTTTTTTTAGCGGCAAGTTGCAAGTTTTTGAAAAGATTTATATTTTTTTTATTTTTGTGTGAGTTTTGCAAAGAGGTTTTTGAAATGGGACTCGTGACACAAATGTATCAACCACACATGCACAATCAGGCCTAGATCTAGGGTCTCCTAGGTCTGCTAGACAGCTCCTAACTAGGGCTAGAGATAGGACCTCAAACCGCCTCTTCACGGACAAATACGGCCAGGTAAGTGGGAAGGAACCACCACTACAGTGGGCCTAATTAATAACCACTAGCCTAGACACCGCAATGTCGGTTAGGATAAACGGCCGATACCTATACTAGTCCTTTTCCTATTGAGCTCGATGTCCTTAGTTCTGAGTCTAGTCTTTTTTATTTAATTGTGGTCGATGCAAAATGCTTTAGGTGTTTTCTGGGGTCCTGGAAAGGGTGATGAAATCCCCACCCAATCTGAGTTTAGTCAATTAGCCCCTTAGAGTCCGGTTAAATTATGTAAAACAATAAAATTCACTTGCAATCAATTTTTAGCGCGGCGCAAAGAAACCTGCAGAAAATATGTTATTTAGAAGGGGGAGGAAAAATTTTTAGCGCAAGGAACCCTGCAGAAAATTTTGACAGTGGATATATTGTAGGTTATAGAGGGGAAGAATGAGGATCAAACCCACAAAATTTGAGGTGCTGACGTGGCCAAATGAGCGCGGAACCGCGGTCTGGAGGCTACCAATGCAGCGGAAACGCGGTCGGGGGGTGGGTTCAGCCTCTGGAAAAATTTTTGTAGCTCCTGTTCACCAATTCTCCTTTGTCCTGATATGTACTTTTCTGATTTGCCCTCTGTAAATTTCCAGATCCGCAATTCGTCGCTGTTCCTGCAAGATTCAGAAAAATATACCCTTCAAACAGATCAAAATTGATAATTTTTGTATTTTTTTTTTATATTTTCAGATTTTTATAATTTTTTAAAATTTATATCAACCCGAAAATTCACAAAAAGAAATATTACGCCATCCCCGGCAACGGCGCCATTTGATTTATATCCAAAAACTTGTATTTACCGTAATCAAAAACGGCGTCGCTTTGCAGCTAGCCGGTGAGTACGGGTCGATCCACAGAGATGGGTAAATTCCTTTTATGTGTTTTAACGAGTTGATTCAAAGTGTCGTTTTGGTTGGTTTATAAAAATCTATGAAAACTGGATCTAATTAATCTAATTAAAAGTCTTGCTAGGGTTAGGCTTAGGGGATGTTTTGGAGATTAACGTTTTTCTTCACCGCTTTCAATGCCTTCTTTTTTAGATCTATTAGATGTTACGGTAATTGTCAATAAAGTGGGTCCAAATCTTTTGGGAAGATGTTTCTTCCTCTAGATTTGTATCCTTCCTTTGTTGATAATTACCCTAACCCCCATGGAAAACGCGCGCAACCGGCCCTTTATACTACGGTTCACCGTTACCTCAAGGAGTAGGGTGCCGTAGGGAGCAGTTGTGCGCGTATGCAAGGAGTTCTAATTCATTAGGTGAATGTGGCATTGAAAGGGGTGAGAGATCTCATCTCTCAACCCTTTCCCTAAGGCTAACCCTAACAAGCGAGGAGATTACTCGCTCATTAGGGGATGAGAAAACATTTTAATTAAAGGAACAGAAATAAAATTACTTACTAATTCGATGGCTCCCTCCAAGCAAGAAGAACAGATCTGAATAAACTCCCAGAAAGTCTGAATTTTATTGATTGAAAAGAGGCATAACATTTTACAGATCTGGGAATACAATTTATAGGAAAACATGAAAACTAGGGTTACAGACTCTCGTAGACATGCAATTACAGATTTGCCCCCTAAAAATCCCAACATATGCACCGACACACCGACACAGAGAAAATGCACCGACACGGGCACAGAATGGCCGCGGAACTGCGGCGCCAGGTTGGGTTTGGCCGCTGTTCCGCGGCCAAACAGAGGATTTAGGGCATGAAACTTATGGGCTTGGTTCAGGGCATCATGGGCTTTTTACTTTTCCACTTTTTTTTCTCTTTTTGTCTTCTGGGTCTTCTCCAGATCTTCAGTGGAAACTTGTACGTATCTTTTGACCGTTCACTTGACATTTTGGACCTTGCAATGTTCTTAGTGTAGGCTTTACTAGGATCCGTCTACTTGTTGGTCAAAAGTCCATTTTCTGTATCAGCTTTCGTCTTTTTCATTGTATTCGCATCCAAGCCCTGTATCCTGTAACATGTAACAAAAGTGCGTCATGAGTAACTGTTTATTTATAAAATGGATAAGAATAGGGGAATAAAAAATGCAATATTATGGTCTGAACATAGGGTAGTAATCAAAGTACAGTGGGAACTCACACGAGACAAATGACGATCTCAGGTCGATGAACTAACCTGTACACATGTCACCAGGGAACTGCTTTCTGACGTCAGGTATAAGACCAACTAGCATGTTCCCAGCGAGTCCTGTCCGATGAACTCATAACCCAATGAGCACCTGTATACATCTTAGGTGAACCAACTGACACCAGTGGCTTGTGAGACCGGCCACCGCCCCTCGTCGGGGTCTCGACTGTATACACTAGTCTACTCTGGAGTATCGATGCCCTGTCTCGAAACTCCCGCGACTAGGGACCTTTTAAGGATTTGCTTATAGACCTCAGCTCCCACGTATATGATCGCCCTCATACTGCTGGCAGTCAAGCAAGAATCCTAGGGGCTCTACCAACGTGCAATACTAATCAGTAAGGTCACCTGAAGCAGTACACGATGATAAAGATAAAGCAGATAGCATACTATCATCTTGAGTAAGACTGTCCTACCGGTATAGGTTCTCCCTCAATCATTGCAATCACGTGCCTGTGATCCAATAATTGACTCTGAGGGCACTATCTCCAACAGTAGTGATTAGGAATCAATCGGATCTTGGGAGGATCACTGAACAGCTGTGGAGGACATTCTTAAATACTTGAGAAGCACTAAAAGAAAGTTCTTGGTTCGAGCTTCCAGAGTGATAAGGTCGACTGAAAGTTAGTCATAGGCATTGTCTTTACCCTCAGTGGAGGGACGGTATGTTGGAAGAGTTCCAAGCTAGATACCGTGGCATACTAGACGATAAAGGCCGAGTACATTGCTACCAATGATGCTGCCAAAGTGGCTGTCTGGGCATTTCTGATTCATGAGATGAACATGGTTCCTACCATTGAGCGTCCAATAACTGTTATTGTGACAACAATGGAGTTATGGATTTGGCCTAGGAACATCGGTCCCATCAACGTTTCAGACATATTCTGAGGCAAGTATCACCTGATCAGGGAGATGGTTGATCTCCAAGGGATCGAGGTAAGGAGAGTAGATTTTGAAGTTAACATAGCGGATCCACTCACCAAGGCCTGCTTCCCCAAATACTATTTGAGAGATTTTTAGGATGGTTGAGTATGGGATACTACAACCATAGCTATATTGTTGGGTATTGCATACTACAACAGATGGCCTTAGTCCAAGTGGGAAATTGTTAGTTATATGTATTCCCTAGAGGCCATTACTGTACATGGGATGTATATGTTAGTGTATATGCCCTAGAGGCCATTATTGTATCGTACTAGTTTGTATATTACTGTAGCGTTTTGAAAATCGTTTCGGTTAAATTTCGGAAAATCGGTAAAATAAGGGTGTTTTCTGTAAAAAGTCAAAATGCAAATATCTTATTATAAAAATTAAATATACATATTCTAGCTATGTAATTGCTAGTATTTGGTGTTTATTGAGCCAGTGGTGAAATTTCTAATTTTCCGAAATTTTTTCCGAAATTAATTATTTTAATATTATTTTAAGCCGTCACTAATACATTTAATTAGGGAAAATTACAAATTGGAATGAGTTGAAACAAATTTTGTGCACCATAAAATATTAAATAAAATTTTATCTTGTGGTTTTTGAAATGAAATCGTTTGCCAAAACGGTTTAGAAAATATCGAAGAAAAAGGCTTTTTTTGTGTAAATGGATATTTGGGGTATTGTATTTATCATTTTCCATCACCCCACACCCATACCCACACTCACACACCCCCATTTACTTCATTCCTTGGCTGAATTCAGCAGCCCCCACCCTTTTTCCCCACTTGAATTTCAAAGAAGAAAAGAAAAGAATAGAATAAAGAATGTATTAATTAAAGGAGGTATGGGGGTAATTGTTGACTTGTGACTTTTACAACACCACACAATCTCTCTCTCTCTCTCCCCCAACAAAAAATTGGCCGAAACCCCTTCCCCTTGCTGCAGCAGCAGCTCCCCCACTTGTCCCCCTTCATTTCTTGTGCTAAAATCATCAATTCTCACTCAAAAATCCACTAAAAATCCCACAAAATCAAAATCTAATCCCTACCCATTTCTCATTGGCCTATCTAGTATGGATCTTAGGGAAAAGTTGGAATTTTGGAGGCTTAGTTTGCATGTTGATCTCATGGTTGTGAGGTATAAATCCCAACCCATGTTTAAATCGTTGTTTAAATTGTTTCAATCTAGCATATTTAAGTGTTAAATTGGTTCTAGTTGTTAATTTAGAAAATTAAAGAGAATGGGTTGTGATCAAATTAGGGTTTTGGGTATTTGGATCATGGATTGTATGTTGTAATTGAGATCTTAAGACTTGCTAAATCAAATCTAGTCGCTAGTTCGCATTTTGTTAATTTAAATTTGTAATAAGTATATATAAATTGCAAACTAGTTTTTAGCTTTTAGTTGCAAATGGGTGATTTAAAATCTAATTAAGGTTTTGATGACTTTATTAACATTTTAATTGTTGTTTAGCAACTTAGATCATGCAAAACCATGCTTAATTGATAAATTTTGAATTTTACTTTAAAAAGAGTTAAAATCGGTATTTTTGCAAACTAGGAATTTGGAATTTATACAAATTGATGAGATTAATTTATGAATTTGATTTGTATGAATTAGTTATGATATTTAGTGGATATTGAGACCGCTAGATTTGTTTAAATATCAAGTTTTGTACTAAAACGGTTAATATTGCTTGCTAGATTTTCGGAAAAATGGCTTTTAAAGTGAGTACGGGGTTTTTATGAATTTTAACCCATTTTATATTATAATTAGTGTTCGTGAATGTGCAAATGAGTGTGTTTGGATTTTTCTCGATGGTTTGACGTTTGTACATCGACATCGAGGGTTGGTTTGACTATTCTTGCATGCGTAGGCGATAGGTTTTGACCTATGCGTGATACGAGTGCCGATTTGATTTTCAAAATGCCGTTTCGATTTCGAATTGGGTTTTAATGCGATACGGTGCGTTATGATAAGTAGGTAACCCACATGGACTTCGAGACGACAAGCAAGCACGTGGCGACGTCGGCACCGGCTAGCGAGGACCAGGTGAGTAGATTTATATCTACGGGGAGAAGTCGGGTGGATAGCGTATAGCACCCCCGCAGTCCGTGGTGGGGTATACGGATACGTATACACACCAACAATTATTATATATTATTTGGGATTAATAACGATGTTTAGGATGGATATTGGTGTGTTGGATTATTTTAGTGTTGCGAACCCTAGGGTAGTGTTGCACTACACATACACACATACATACTTGCATACATTCCTATTTATATGTGCTCATGGGATTCTTTATAGTTATGTGTTCACATGGGTATGGGACTATGTGTTCACATACGGATTTGAGGAGGATACTTAGGATTGAGCTGAGTCGATGAGATTTGTTTTGTGGTTGTGATATCGGTGATATGGCAGGATTCGTACTTGAGGTATGTCCTGGTGTTATAGCGGATCTTAGGGCGGTGATACGGGTGAATAGTGTTATAAATAAAATGGTCGACATGCGATCGTGATATGAGGCATGATATGCTAGGATATTGATATTAGGCCGTATCAGGCGATGTATACCCCTTGATGATGATATGTGCTGACGATATCGGTTTGTACGAGATTGTCGATCAGTAGTCAGATCATGAGTATATTGAGGATATTAGTATTGTACTAGACATAGGTCAGTACCCTAGACTATGATCTTGGATAAAGAGGATACCAGAGGAATAGTGTGAGGAATATGATATTGACCCGTACCCAGATTTGGGGATGCCGTACGACGGATTTACGTACGAGCTATATCTTGATGATTGATCTGCACTCTTGACTTGGAATGTCTGATTATAGATATGGTATCGGATATGATATTATTGAGGCGGGATCGCTGACTAATATATATACAGGTATGTATATGGATCGACTCAGATGTTAGGCGGTTTCCTTACCTGTAGTCCAGCTTGTTAGCTTAGCCCTTTAGTTTAGTTTAGTTGTTAGATTAGATTCGATTCTTACCTATTTCAAAAACTAACGAATCGTGGGTATTTTAAAAGACAGCCCAAGGGATCCTACGGATATTTCAAAAGACGTATCTTTTCATAAAAACACCGTAGCCCCTATTTTCAAAACCCCATGATTCGTGTTATTTCAAAAGGCACCATTTGTAGGACTTATATTAGATTAATGCAGATTAGTTATTGTTGCGTCTAGTATTCAGCTCCCGCTCATTATTGTGGTTCGCTTCGCATCGCATGCTTATATTATGTTTCATACTCCATTATTGATATCATGCTGTTAGGACACCAGCACCATTACCGATGATGCGTATGTACCATGTACACTTACTTGCCAGCTCACACACATCTTCATCGGTAATTGCCATGTCACGTACACCTTAGAAAATATTATTGCTTGACATAGCCTGTTAGCTAATAGTTTAGACGTGATATTAGCGTACTTACCTTATATGTTAGTTTAGACATTGTAGTTATTACCTGCTACTTCATGCATACTGTTATTCATTGTTATGCCGCATTCATGGATTCTCATGCATATATTCACTATTTTACGTGTTATTGAGGTTTTGGATTCGGATTTCCATGAGATTTTCTGGATTTGGAGGAAAAACGCAAGAACATAAATAAACCTTCTCTCTTTTAAAATAAAAAGTGCGGTTTTCCCATGATGTATGAGTCGTCCACCATGAGTTTGCTGATGGATTTCGAGACCCGATTCGAGGAGTGGAGGAACCGTTTCAGGTACATGGTGGGCCTGGTGCGGTACCCCGGGGCAAGAGGATCGTGTTGTTGACGTTGAGCCTGGCAGGGGAGCACTACCGACCGGTGATATTACCCGACGCGTCGGATATCCGGAGGATACCGTCGTGGTCTTGAGATAGATGGTAGGGGACGGTCTGGATTGACGGCGCCCTAGATATTGTGATTGAGATATTGAGATTTTGAGATATTGAGGTACAGAGATTGTGATACAGAGATATCAAGATATTTGGACACTTGTTTTGTGTCGATGGTGGGCACTGTTTTATGCTGATTTCATTTATGGTACCTCACTTTTAAAATACAGAAATCTCACTGATTTATGAAAGCAGTTTTCTTCAGTACATGCATTCTGTTCCATGCATTCATCCATCATCCATATGATACATTGCTGCCTGGGGCACTGGCACGGACACATGGAATTACACTTGGATTAGATATTTACCCTAGTCATTGTTATAGATTGCTGGTTTTATTTGAGGATTATATATATTGATCGTATGACCTAGGATTGCGTTATACATGCGATTTCTGTGCGTAGATGTTTTTCTATTCACGAGTTGGCAACTCACCCCCGTTGTGCCCCAGTTTCTTGCGGGTTTGCCGTACAGGTTTCATTACGGCTTGCGGGCATAGTTTCCTTCGGGTGATTTGCTAGTAGGTGGGTTTACTTGTATCGTACCCCCCATAATATAACTTGTATATTATTACTCTGTTGTATCTAGAAGTTCCATCAACCAAACATGTATTTATTTTGAGATAGAGACCAGTGATGTTATTCCTTCGACCTTAGAGTCGCGCGTTATATTTCTGTGGTTTTCTTATGGTTTTGGGTTTCCTTTTGAATTTTGATCCTCGCCGTTGGCGTTGTATATTATATTGCTTGTGTGGTTGTGACCGTCGATTGACGAAGAGCTAGCTCCCGCTTGGGGATGCCTTTTTATTGATTTCGTATACTATTCATGTTGTATCCCGTTTGGGGGCTAATATTTACAAAGGAGACTCTGCCGAAATTTTCAGGAAATTTTTGATGTTTTTAGAAACCCGTATAATTCGGCTTATGCTATTAAAACTACTTATTTAAATTGGTTTTCCTTCACTCTACTACTTTTCTTGGTTTGCATTTCTGGGTTTTCGGCTTACTTGGATTACGTACGCCTCAAGACGTTTCGTAGTTTAAGTGCCGGTCATGTTCTGTACTTTCAGGACGTGACAAAGTTGGTATCAGAGTGTTAGGTTTTACCTTCGGAGCGTAGGATGACCCTTGGTTGATGGAATAGGTGACTAAAGTAGAGTGACGTACCGTAGGTATGTTCCGCGGCATATTTACGATACGCTACTCCACATAAGAAGCCTTAGGATGTACATTTCTTTGCTCAGTATTATATTCATTCCGATCTAGCCTCATCAGTACCAGTTATGGTTTTGCTGCCACGATTATGGGCAGGGAGAGCTACGGCTAGAGTTGCGGTCAGCATGAGCTCGTGAAGAACGAGGACTGACCAGGGCATGATTCCAGCGACACACGATTGCAGAGATATGTCTTTTCATTGTGTCTTCACGCCACGAGCGTTAGGTGGATTGCTGTATGAGATTACTCGGATGTGCCGATTTGCACTAGAGGATTGAGCCACTGATAGAGGCTAGCCAGATTTTGATGACCATTGAAGTATTGCTTACTCCTGATGATTGAGGCACCGTTCAGCGTGCAGACGAGCGAGCCAGTTATTGCTGCGAACGACGAGATATTGCCCCAGATGCTGGAGTTAGTGCAGAATGTGTTGTACTAAGAGATGATAGAAGGTCGCTAGTCATCGAGGATGAATGACTAGGACATGTGGATCGTTCGCCTACCCCGATGCGAGGTCATCAGATAGATTGATTCCAGCTAGAGACGACTTCACGCGGAGACGTTGGGAGTCGACAGAGACGATCGAATGTCAGAAACCTATTATTCCAAGTTTAAAGTAGTCGGAAAGACATGCAGACAATTCTATGGACCCTCTAGAAGAATGAAATCCTAACTCGACATAATGACCGTGTGAAAGCCTTTGAACCTTCGGGTTTGCGGCAGTTCCACGGCGCCATTAGTGAGGCTTGGGTTTGCCCTTCTACGGCTGGACCACCGATGCTGTGGTATGTACTCGATACTATTAAACTGTGCCCAAGATGTTGAGCCCTTGGAGGATTATGAGGTTTGGACAATCGATTGGATGGTTCGACTTAATTCGGATGCTAGGTGGTGAGATGCATTTCTTGGGAGACTCCCGATACGAGGATAGCCGTTGGTGCTCAGTCCATGCAGCCGCGACGAGACGAGTCCAAAGCAGACGACATTAGAGAAAACTGAAGTAAGAGGTTCGTACCAGATCTAGATGAGATGACGTTCCACTCCGCCGACATCAGAGATGCGATGCGCATGCCGAGGCATGGTACTTGGATTTACCTTCCAGAAGAAGTCGCGATGAGTATGCAGTCGTTCCAGAGCAAGATGCAGATATAGGAAAGGACGATGACTTCCGGACAGTTGTCAGAGACGAGACATGGAAGAGAACGTGAGCAGGATTCCTTCCAGGACACTGCTGCAATGATACTTGCACCCAGGATCAGATGTGTCACGTACATTCAGAGAGCCAGAGGCCGACGCCAGTGATATGCTGCCTTACGAGTGGTCGCGATGATTGACCGAGAGATGACCAGAGAAGTGCCAGAACGGAATCATCCTCGTTAGCACATCTGACAGGGCCGATGAGCCGATGGACCGAGAGATTGGTAATTCACAGTGAAGACCTTGACCCAGGAGTGGCCATTGTTACGCACACCAGCAGGCCAGAGTTCATGATCATCGACGAGACGTCCCACTAGTGACCGCGACAGTTGGCTCGAGATTCTTAGAGGATGCACTTGAGCGGTACTATTCCGCCATTATTGATTTCGATGTTTTGAGTGATTTATTCGCATGATTTGATTTTGATGATTGAGGATTTACGATCTTTGCACGGTTGTTGCACTTGATATCGTTTTCGTGCCTTGGTTCTTATGTTTGTGATTATATGGATTTCATACAGTTGAGTTGATTTGTGCGTATATACGCACACAATTTGGTTTTTGCACTCGGTATAGTTCATATATGCTTGCAGTGCAGTATTACGTATGTTGTGCATTTAGATGCCCTGGACTTCGATTTCGATGGTGATGTTCGATATTTGTTTTGTGCACCTTGTGCACCTGATTGGATTTTGCGTATGTTCGGCACTTGATATTGGATTTCATGATTTCGTGCACGATGGATGCACCTGATTTGGATTTTCGCGCATGTTGGGCGCATGTTTTGAAGTGTGATTTTGGTGCATACCAGATGCACTAAATCGAGATTTTTTGTGCATGTCAGATGCACCTGATTTTGCTGTCAGGCACACATGTTGCCTACGACAGATGTTTCGTGCACACCTGATGCACTTAGATGTTGTTTCTGTGCATATGTATGGCACATATTTGGATTTTGATTTCCGTGAGCACCAGACGCACGTAGTATTCATACGCGTATTTTGGGATTGATTTTTCTTATAGAGCAGTACGTTTTTATGATATTGCTATGTGTTTTCGTACTAAGCAGGACTAGTCAGAGGACAGTACCTGAATGTATTTTGCATGCATTGATAGCTATTGAAAGGAATTCCAAAAAGCGAGTTATAGCCTCAGCATTTACCTACGTGTCTGATATGACACGAAATGTTTAAAACAAGGAGACCCTTCTAAATTGTTTCCAAAACGGCGGAACGTACATTTCAAACAAAGGTATATATGTATATAGTTATTTTCTTATGATAGACGTCCGCCACTGTGCAGTGTTATACGCGTTGCACAGCGACTTAAAGAGATTTGGCATGCATTTCCTTCAGATACTTACATATATAGATTCGATATTTACATGTATAGTTTCGAGTTATATCATATTGGTTTTGCTTTAGATTTGGCATTGATGTCTACCCTATGACTCCGATGATTGCTGGATGCTTGACGGAGTTTTGATTTGAGTTATATGCTCATTTTTCATGCGCATGCGCTGCGCTACGATTTGTTTTATGTATTTACAATTTCGGAGCCCCGACGATTTGATGGTTTTGGTTTAGATGTTTTAGTATTTGGGGGGAGTTTTACTTTAAATTCGGGGACCGAATTTTTTTAAGGGGGGAAGATTGTAGCGTTTTGAAAATCGTTTCGGTGAAATTTCGGAAAATCGGTAAAATAAGGGGGTTTTCTGTAAAAGTCAAAATGCAAATATCTTATTATAAAAATTAAATATACATATTCTAGCTATGTAATTGCTAGTATTTGGTGTTTATTGAGCCACCGGTGAAATTTCAAATTTTCTGAAAATTTTTCCGAAATTAATTATTTTAATATTATTTTAATCCGTCACTAATACATTTAATTAGGGAAAATTATAAATTGGAATGAGTTGAAACAAATTTTTTGCATCATAAAACATTAAATAAAATTTTATCATGTGGTTTTTGAAATGAAATCGTTTGCCAAAACGGTTTAGAAAATATCGAAGAAAAAGGCTTTTTTGTGTAAATGGATGTTTGGGGTATTGTATTTATCGTTTTTCATCACCCCACACCCATACCCATACTCACACACCCCCATTTACTTCATTCCTTGGCTGAATTCAGCAGCCCCCACCTTTTTTCCATACATGAATTTCAAAGAAGAAAAGAAAAGAATAGAATAAAGAATGTATTAATTAAAGGAGGTATGGGGGTAATTGTTGACTTGTGACTTTTCCAACACCACACAATCTCTCTCTCTCTCTCCCCCAACAAAAAATTGGCCGAAACCCCTTCCCCTTGCTGCAGCAGCAGCTCCCCTACTTGTCCCCCTTCATTTCTTGTGCTAAAATCATCAATTCTCACTCAAAAATCCACTAAAAATCCCACAAAATCAAAATCTAATCCCTACCCATTTCTCATTGGCCTATCTAGTATGGATCTTAGGGAAAAGTTGGAATTTTGGAGGCTTAGTTTGCATGTTGATCTCATGGTTGTGAGGTATAAATCCCAACCCATGTTTAAATCGTTGTTTAAATTGTTTCAATCTAGCATATTTAAGTGTTAAATTGGTTCTAGTTGTTAATTTAGAAAATTAAAGAGAATGGGTTGTGATCAAATTAGGGTTTTGGGTATTTGGATCATGGATTGTATGTTGTAATTAAGATCTTAAGACTTGCTAAATCAAATCTAGTCGCTAGTTCGCATTTTGTTAATTTAAATTTGTAATAAGTATATATAAATTGCAAACTAGTTTTTAGCTTTTAGTTGCAAATGGGTGATTTAAAATCTAATTAAGATTTTGATGACTTTATTAACATTTTAATTGTTGTTTAGCAACTTAGATCATGCAAAACCATGCTTAATTGATAAATTGTGAATTTTACTTTAAAAAGAGTTAAAATCGGTATTTTTGCAAACTAAGAATTTGGAATTTATACAAATTGATGAGATTAATTTATGAATTTGATTTGTATGAATTAGTTATGATATTTAGTGGATATTGAGTCCGCTAGATTTGTTTAAATATCAAGTTTTGTACTAAAACGGTTAATATTGCTTGCTAGATTTTCGGAAAAATGGCTTTTAAAGTGAGTTCGGGGTTTTTGTGAATTTTAACCCATTTTATATTATAATTAGTGTTCGTGAATGTGCAAATGAGTGTTTTTGGGTTTTTCTCGGTGGTTTGACGTTTGTACATCGACATCGAGGGTTGGTTTGACTATTCTTGCATGCGTAGGCGATATGTTTTGACCTATGCGTGATACGAGTGCCGATTTGATTTTCAAAATGCCGTTTTGATTTCGAGTTGGGTTTTAATGCTATACGGTGCGTTATAATATGTAGGTAACCCATGTGGACTTCGAGACGACAAGCAAGCGCGTGGCGATGTCGGCACCGACTAGCGAGGACCAGGTGAGTAGATTTATATCTACGGGGAGAAGTCGGGTGGATGGCGTATAGCAACCCCGCAGTCCGTGGTAGTGTATACGGATGCGTATACACACCAACAATTATTATATATTATTTGGGATTAATAACGATATTTAGGATGGATATTGGTGTGTTCGATTATTTTAGTGTCGCTAACCCTAGGGTAGTGTTGCACTACACATACACACATACATACTTGCATACATTCCTATTTATATGTGCTCATGGGATTCTTTATAGTTATGTGTTCACATGGGTATGGGACTATGTGTTTACATACGGATTTGAGGATGCTACTTGGGATTGAGCTGAGTCGATGAGATTTGTTTTGTGGTTGTGATATCGGTGATATGGCAGGATTCGTACTTGAGGTACGTCCTGGTGTTATAGCGGATCATGGGGCGGCGATACGGGTGAATAGTGTTATAAATAAAATGGTCGACATGTGATCGTGTTATGAGGCATGATATGCTAGGATATTGATATTAGGCCGTATCAGGCGATGTATACCCCTTGATGATGATATGTGCTGACGATATCGGTTTGTACGAGATTGTCAATCAGTAGTCAGATCATGAGTATATTGAGGATATTAGTATTGTACTAGACATAGGTCAGTACCCTAGACTATGATCTTGGATAAAGAGGATACCAGAGGAATGGTGTGAGGAATATGATATTGACCCGTACCCAGATTTTGGGATGCCGTACGACGGATTTACGACGAGCTATATCTTGATGATTGATCTGCACTCTTGACTTGGGATGTCTGATTATAGATATGGTATCGGATATGATATTATTGAGGCGGGATCACCGACTAATATATATACAGGTATGTATATGGATCGACTCAGATATTAGGCGGTTTCCTAACCTGTAGTCCAGCTTGTTAGCTTAGCCCTTTAGTTTAGTTTAGTTGTTAGATTAGATTCGATTCTTACCTATTTCAAAAACTAACGAATCGTGGGTATTTTAAAAGACAGCCCAAGGGATCCTACGGATATTTCAAAAGACGTATCTTTTCATAAAAACACCGTAGCTTTTATTTTCAAAACCCCATGATTCGTGTTATTTCAAAAGGCACGATTTGTAGGACTTATATTAGATTAATGCAGATTAGTTATAGTCGCGTCTAGTATTCAGCTCCCGCTCATTATTGTGGTTCGCTTCGCATCGTATGCTTATATTATGTTTCATACTCCATTATTGATATCATGCTATTAGGACACCAGCACCATTACCGATGATGCGTATATACCACGTACACTTACTTGCCGGCTCACACACATCTTCATCGGTAATTGCCATGTCACGTACACCTTAGAAAATATTATTGCTTGACATGGCCTGTTAGCTAATAGTTTAGACATGATATTAGCGTACTTGCCTTATATGTTAGTTTAGACATTGTAGTTATTACCTGCTACTTCATGCATACTGTTATTCATTGTTATGCCGCATTCATGGATTCTCATGCATATATTCACTATTTTACGTGTTATTGAGGTTTTGGATTCGGATTTCCATGAGATTTTCTGGATTTGGAGGAAAACCGCAAGAACATAAATAAACATTTTCTCTCTTTTAAAATAAAAAGTGCGGTTTTCCCATGATGTATGAGTCGTCCACCAAGAGTTTGCTGATGGATTTCGAGACCCGATTCGAGGAGTGGAGGAACCGTTTCGGGTATATGGTGGGCCCGGTGCGGTACCCCGGGGCAGGAGGATCGTGTTGTTGACGTTGAGCCTGGCAGGGGAGCACTACCGACCGGTGATATTACCCGACGCGTCGGATATCTGGAGGATACCGTCGTGGTCCTGAGATAGATGGTAGGGGCCGGTCTGGATTGACGGCGCCCTAGATATTGTGATTGAGATATTTAGATTTTGAGATATTGAGTTACAGAGATTGTGATACATAGATATCGAGATATTTGGACACTTGTTTTGTGCCGATGCTGGGCACTGTTTTATGCTGATTTCATTTATGGTACCTCACTTTTAAAATACAAAAATCTCACTGATTTATGAAAGCAGTTTTTTTCAGTACATGCATTCTGTTCCATGCATTCATCCATCATCCATATGATACATTGCTACCTGGGGCACTGGCACGGGCACATGGAATTACACTTGGATTAGATATTTACCCTAGTCATTGTTATAGACTGCCGGTTTTATTTGAGGATTATATATATTGATCGTATGACCTAGGATTGCGTTATACATGCGATTTCTGTGCGTAGATGTTTTTCTATTCACGAGTTGGCAACTCACCCCCGTTGTGCCCCAGTTTCTTGCGGGTTTGCCGTACAGGTTTCATTACGGCTTGCGGTCATAGTTTCCTTCGGGTGATTTGCTAGTAGGTGGGTTTACTTGTATCGTACCCCCCATAATATAACTTGTATATTATTACTCTGTTGTATCTAGAAGTTCCATCAACCAAACATGTATTTATTTTGAGATAGAGACCAGTGATGTTATTCCTTCGACCTTAGAGTCGCGCGTTATATTTCTGTGGTTTTCTTATGGTTTTGGGTTTCCTTTTGAATTTTGATCCTCGCCGTTGGCATTGTATATTATATTGCTTGTGTGGTTGTGTCCGTCGATTGACGAAGAGCTAGCTCCCGCTTGGGGATGCCTTTTTATTGATTTCGTATACTATTCATGTTGTATCCCGTTTGGGGGCCAGTATTTACAAAGGAGACTCTGCCGAAATTTTCAGGAAATTTTTGATGTTTTTAGAAACCCGCATAATTCGGCTTATGCTATTAAAACTACTTATTTAAATTGGTTTTCCTTCACTCTACTACTTTTCTTGGTTTGCATTTCTGGGTTTTCGGCTTACTTGGATTACGTACGCTTCGAGGCGTTTCGTAGTTTAAGTGCCGGTCATGTTCCGTACTTTCGGGACGTGACAATTACTTAATGGAAGCTTGGGATATTCACAGTTGTATAGACAATCTTGCTCAAAATGGTAGTATGCTACTTGGTTTGTTTCTACTTTAATATGTGCATGTATTCCTTTTTGCATATTTCTTATACATATTAGTGGAGCCCTTAGGATCTTTGCTTGATTACCAGCGTTGTGATGGCAGTCACACTTGTGGGGGCTGAGTAATCTACAAGCACATCCTTATACAGGTCCCTAGTCGTAGGATTATCGAGACGGGGCATCGATACTCCGGAGTAGACTAGCGTATGCGCTTCTCATCCCAGCTTGGGAGATGGTCTGTCCCACAGCCATCGGTACGTCGTACTGGAGATAGTATGCGGGTGCTCGTTAGGTTACGAGTATACTGGACAGGACTCGTCGGGAACTGTTGGTTGGTACTATACCTATCGTCAGATAACAGTTCCCAGGTGACAGGAGTACAGCTTAGTCCGTCGACTTGATATTGCTACTTTGCCTCGAGTGTGTTCCTACTGTACTTTGATTACTACTCTACCACGGCTCAAAGGAGTCGTGCAAACAGGTAGTAGTTGGGTGCAGTCCCGAAGCACTTGGAGGCAGTAGCGGTTAGATAGGATTCGTCTCTCCCGGTATTGGGGGTTAATATCGCGCTGTGTCTAGGAGAGCCATTACACAAAGTCCCTGGCCAGGGCAAGCGAGATATACTGGTAGCGTTTCCAGTGTTATCTTAGGGTGTTCTGGGCTACACTCCGATACAACTTGTACCGCTATTAGGGGACTGGCATTTACCGCCCCCTAGGCCCGCCATGCGATACTCTTAGACGAACAGACCAGACTGTATGGCGATTGTCACATTCAGGCTCAGTAGGAGTTCGGATAGGTTTACCTCATCAGCCTTCTTATCGACATCTACCTGGGGACCGTTACGTACAGCTAGTGCCGCTTGCGGTCTGTGGTTAAACCCACTGCCAGCGTAGTGTCGAGTCTTTAGAGTCCCACAAAGAGAGTTTCCCTGCACTGGGTGAAAGGTGTAGAGGCCGTATGGTTTAACGGCAGGGCTACGATCACTTACGTGCACTTGTGCGCGTATGCTGTTCGGGTAGACAATGCTAGTGGGCTTTGGTTTAAGCCGGATCCTAGTATTGTATGGATGGATTAGTTTTTTTCTTCTGTGCATTCGCATTCTACGGAATGCGGATGCGGGTGTGTATGCACGGTTGTGAGGAGCGAAGAAGAAGGAGGTGCCTCATTAGGGTTTTGACCGTTGGTTCGGTCAAAACCATTATGAGGTGAGGCAATTATTTACTAATCTCTTTAATGATAATTATGTTATGGCTAATTGCTTTGACCATTTGCCCATGCTTGACCATGTTGACAATTTGACCATTGTTGACTTGGACCTTTCTTGTGAGCACTAGATCCTTCTTTTGCTTTTGGTTTTATTTTTGTGATGATAATGGTCAAATCAATGTAGCCATCAACTTTATCATGATTAAAGATTAGTAATTATAATGCTTGTGGATCATTTATTCTCTTCTTATTCTCTCTCTTCATGTGAGAAGCTCCCATGGTTCCTCCTTCTTCTTCGTTTATAGATTTTTCCTTAGCTCTCATGTGTTGAGAAAATAAGGTTCTAAATAGACAAACAAATCCACCATCATCTTCTACACCACCTAGGACATCATGAATAGCAAACCTGTTGCCTTAGTTACCTCGTCTTGAAGTGGAGCTCGGACTACAGACTCTCGGGTGGATCGTCTTCGACTCAAGGAGGCCGCAGAGGTGACCAAGATCCGGATTGACCCATGGAGCCTACGGAGACGAGGAGGGTAGCGGAGAAGACCCGAAGGACTAGTAGCATAAGGTATAATCTCCTTGCATAGTAGATAGAACCTCATGTAGTATGTTAGCAATGGTTTGGCAAAGATCCTCAAGTGGTAGTGCATGTTACTTTGTGTTAAAATTTTGATTTTTATCTATTCCGCCTCCCCGTAAGCACCGGGGCGGGTAACGTGGACTTGCAGTAGTATCAACGCCTCACTAAACCATTACTAACTTGTTAGTAAAGTATTAGAATTTCGATCACCGAAAAAACCCGCAAAACACGTCAAAAATGCACTTTTCTGTCGTTTTTAAAAACTGGTCCAAAATTTTTTCAGGGGACCTTAAAAATACGTGCAGGCTTTTTTGGAAAAACTGTAGAAATTTGGGCGCCTGAGTCACTCAGAAGTCCGCGGATCCGCGGCCGGTCCAAGCGATCCGCCGCGGATCCACGGCCGAGTCGACTCGGCTGCGCACCAAATTTTTTCTGGGGTTCTCTGTGTTGGTTTTGTGATTTTTAAGATAGTTTGTTTCTGCCCAGATTTTGCTGAGTACAGTGTTGTGCTTGGGGTAGTTTCAAATCAAGTTATCGATCGAAATTCTAAGTACTTTTGCTAATCGGATATTTTGTGATGTAATATATGTATTGAACGTCTACTAATCGCTATACGTCGATTAGTGGGGGTTATACATATCTGTGATCTGTGATGTTGGCTTGTGTATATGAACTTGTTGGATCATCGTGATGAATAGCCGGGGATGTGAGATGAGAGTTTTCATTTTTCATTCAATGTAAAATTTGTAATTTGATGTAATATTATTTTATGGCCGCACATCCGGGCTGAGGTAGTAGCCGCCATTGTATATTATTTCTTTTACTGTTTTTGCTCCTAGGATAGACCCAAGGTGGGGTGCACAAACTACCGGGTATTTTGAAGTGCCGAGTGGCCTACTCACGTTGTTGAGGGAGGTTGCTTCACTTCGGGTACTTGGCGGGTAGTTTGCCGCACCCGTAAGGGTCTAGGGTGGGGTTTGGCTATTCATCGCGACCGTGTAATCCGTCTTTCGTTGCAGGCTCGAACGAAACACGGATTCCTAGCATATCCAATGTGTTCATCTGTGATCTGGAATGGCTATCATTGCATCTGACGAATGTATATATCTATATATGATATCTAGTAGGCGTTGCTTATGTTTTGCATCCGCGCTAGTCCAGCCCCCGCTCTGTCGTTTGTTAAGTAACCTAACGGGTGATGACGGGGCCCCGTGGCGAATGCGGATGGCATAAGCGTACGTCATATTTTCGTTGTTTTCTGCAATGGCAGGATTAATTGATGTGACGCATTAAATTAATGCAAAGAAAACAAACCAAAGTTAAATCGTTGGAACAATTTCAAAACCACTCGGTTTCTTTTCAAAACAGAAAACTTTTAAAAACGCGGAGCTTAAACCACTCCTTTTAAAATCTATCAAGGTTCCTTCGATTATATCAAGTTCACTACGTTCATGGTTTCGCCAAAACCATTCGTAGCCCTCCGTCGTTTCATATGAATATTCAATAGTATTCAAGCTATGTTTGTTGGCCTTAGTCAAGGCATAGTGATTGGTAGCTGCTGGGTATTCATATGTTACATAGATAGATGCGTTGGTTTGGGACAGTCATATTACTTTATTGGCCATAGTCAAGGGTATATACGGGTGGGTTCAAATCAACCTGGACAATGACGGGTAGAACTTGACTTGTGACTTATGATTTGTTGGTCTTAGTCAAGGTCATAAGAGCATGGGGCAAAAATCCACATCGGGAGTTTCTAAAGAAACTGAAACTTGCTAGTGCTGCATACCATTTGGAGTTTGATAATGTTGGTAGGATTCCTCCAGCATTATCTCACAATGATATTTGGATCCCGATCCTACTGTGAGTATCCGCTACTCCTCGGGAAACTTTTCACTTAACGATCAATGCTATAAACCAAGTAGGTGTTTAGAAAGGTATTAGCGGGGCTACGCCCACAGGGAGAAGAGGTTATTAATTAAGGAACTTCCCGAAAGCGTCGTAAAACCTCCTTCGAAGTACCGACACTGGCCTGGCTGAACGGTTAAGCAAGTATTGTACGGTGATATTGATCCCGACTAATTCTTCTTTTATGGTTTGAGGAAGTATTCGAGAAACAGTGGGAGCCATCCTGTTTAGATAAATTAAAAACCAATCTAAACTTGCAAGAGCATCATGCTGAGTGTTTTCTTCTCTCTCTCTTAATTGCAGCGACCCAGTGACCAGACATAGGTCACATCTAGATAATAAAATGACTGAATCTGACTGTTATGACTGGCAAAGGTCTGTCTAGATGTCCATTATCCATGACAAGCTGGGACACCTCCTAACTAATCAAACCCCTGCCGTCTCAGGACCAGTTTCCCCTGTCATGGATATTGATATCCGTAAGACATCGGAAAAAAGACTGTGCGAACGCCAAGTGCCTCGTGTTGGCCTCAGTTGATGGTGCATACCAGAGGCAGCACGAGAAGATGGACTTAGCTTCTGTCTTCGTCCATAACAAAGATTTATATGGAGAGCAATCTCGTATCGCAAAATATTAGACCTCGAACGAATTGCTTCAAGCGAGGTTGGCTTTCGGGTCATCTGTAGGGGACAACGTCCTTACAGAGACCAGCTATTTTGATAAGCTCACGGACCTGAAGACCATGTTGAAGAACGGGTCAAATACTGACTTGATTCTACAGTCTCTACCCTCTACTTATATCCTGAAGGAAACCAAGGAAGAAGGGGCCAAGGGAAGGGCAAAAGTTTCTGGACTAGATGTAGTAAAGGAGGGACGTTCCTATTGTTACGGGAATGAACATTGGGAGAAAGATTGCAGGGCTAGCAAAGCCAGTAGCTAGGATTTGAAGCATGTTGTGGCTTCGGCTTCGGGTGTGTTTGTAATAGAAAACTGTATGTCAATTAATCCTAATTCCTGGGTATTGGATACCGGATCAGGATCTCACATCTGTAATTCATTACAGGCTCTGAGAAACTGTAGAGTTATCAGGATAGGTGATATGACTCTCAGGGTTGCCAACGGAATGAGCGTGGACGCTGAATCCGTAGTGGAATATCACCTTGGATTGACAACTGAGCAGATATTGATTCTGCGTAACTGTTTGTATGTTCCTAGTATGGCTTGTAATATCATATCTATATCCATACTTTCTACGGAAGGATATGATTTTACTTTTGTAAGCGATGTGGTCCACATCCACCTAAATCAAGTTCTGATTGGGCCAGGTACATTAGAAAACAGAATATACATACTCAATCAAGCTCTGGTTTTCAGTTTCCAGAACACACTTAAAAGAAAGTCTCCGGAAACAAATTAGGCTTTCTTATGGCATTGTAGACTGGGTCACATTAATGAGACACGGTTAACAAAGTTACATAAAGATGGATACTTGAATCCGTTCGAGTATTAGTCTTATGCTACTTGTGAATCTTGTCTCATGGGAAAGATGACAAAGACTCCGTTCACTGGACACGGAGTAAGAGTGAGCGAGCTCTTGGAACTCATACACAGTGATGTGTGTGGTCCAATGTCTACACATGCGCGAAGTGGTTATTCATACTTCATTACTTTTACAGATGATTTCTCTAGGTATGGACATGTCTTCCTGACGAAGCATAAATCCGAGGCCTTTGAGAAATTTCAGGAATACAAGAATGAAGTTGAAAAACAAACAGGCAAAAGTATCAAGACACTGAGATCTGATCGAGGTGGTGAATACTTGAGTGCCGAATTTCTGGGCTACTTAAAAGAGAATGGAATTCTCTCTCAGCTTACTCCTCCATACACACCACAACACAACGGTGTATCGGAAAGGCGGAATCGAACCCTATTGGATATGGTTCGTTCCATGATGAGTAAGGCTGAGTTGCCGCGATCTTTCTGGGGTTATGCACTAGAAACAGCTGCATATCTTTTGAACCAAGTTCCTACTAAGTCAGTGCCTAGCACACCATATCAGATGTGGAGTGGGAAGAAACCCATCTTAAACACTTTAAGACATGGGGATGTCCAGCTTTTGTCAAAAAGCAGCATGCGGACAAGCTCGAGGCACGCTCAGTACAGTGTAAGTTTGTGGGATACCCAAAGAACTCCAAAGGGTATGTTTTCTATTACGCAGAGGAGCAAAAGGTCTTTGTTTCTCGTCATGCCCGCTTCTTGGAAACTGAGTTTTTTGAAAATCAGATAAGTGGGAGCGCAATAGAACTGGAAGAAATTCTAGAACCACAAGCTATTACTGAAAGGTTGGTAGAACCAGAAGTTTCAGGAGAACCGGACATCCTAGCGCCACTCCGCAGGAGTAGTATGCAGTCTCATCCGCCCAAGAGATACTACGGTTTTCTCATAGACGGGGATCGAGAGGATTACGTCATTGAAAATGATGAGCCTACTAGCTTCCAGCAAGCTATTCAGAGCGGTGACTCAGTAAAATGGCTGGATGCAATGCGGACCGAGATGGAGTCCATGTACACCAACAAAGTTTGGACTTTGGACATTGCTCCAGAAGGGGTAAAACCCGTAGGCTGCAAATGGATCTTCAGAAAGAAGATTGGTGTAGATGGGCAGGTTGAAACCTATAAAGTTAGACTTGTTGCAAAGGGTTTTCGTCAAAGACCGGGTTTGGACTATGACAAAACCTTTTCTCCAGTGGCTATGCACAAATCCATTCGGATCCATCTTGCCATTGCTGCCTTCCACGATCATGAGATCATGAAGATGGACGTAAAGACGGCTTTTCTAAATGGAAATTTAGAAGAGTGCGTCTTTATGGATCAACCGGAGGGTTTCATTCAGAGTGGGAGCAGCGGTAAAGTGTGCAAGTTGCTTAAGTCCATTTATGGACTGAAGCAGGTATCGCGGAGTTGGAACATCTGCTTTGATGACACTGTCAAAGAATTCGACTTTATCAAAAATCCGGATGAACCATGCATTTACAGTAAGATTGTAGGGAGAACTGTGGTATTCCTCGTCTTATACGTGGATGACATTCTCCTAATAGGAAATGACATTCCTATGCTATAATCAGTCAAAGGATTCTTGTCACAGAGGTTCTCCATGAAGGACCTGGGCGATGCCAACTACATTCTGGGGATCCAGATCTATCATGATAGATCTAAGAGGATGTTGGGACTTTCGCAGTCCAGGTACATCGACACCATACTGAAACGATTCAGTATGGAAGATTCAAAGTGCGGTAATCTACCGGCTTGTCACGGAATCACCTTCTCCAAAGAGATGTCTCCCAAGACTGATTTGGAAAGGGCTCGCATGTTATATATACCCTACGCATCCGCTGTAGGCTCTATAATATATGCGATGTTGTGTACCAGACCAGATGTAGCATACACATTACGCGTTGTAAGCCGGTATCAGTCGGACCCAGGGGAGAAACACTGGATAGCAGTAAAGAACATTCTCAAGTACCTGAGAAGAACTAAGGAGATGTTCTTGGTGTATGGCGGAAAAGACCTCCAGATCGAGGCCTTTGCTGAATCCAGCTTCCAGAGTGACAAGGATGACTCCAAGTCCATGTCAGGTTATGTCTTTACCCTCAATGGAGGGGCGGTTTGCTGGAAGAGCTCCAAGCAGGAAACCATTGCTGACTCAACTATGGAAACGGAGTACATACCTGCTTGCGATGCCGCAAAGGAAGCTGTCTGGATGAAGAAGTTCCTCATGGAGCTTCAGGTGGTTCCTACCATTGTTGATCCAATACCGCTGTATTGTGACAACAACAGCGCTATAGGTTTAGCGAAGGAACCCAAGTCCTATCAGAAGTCCAGACACATTTTGAGGCGGTACCACCTGATCAGGGAGATCGTAGATCGCCGGGAGATCGAGGTGAAGAGAGTAGATTCGGAGAATAACATTGCAGATCCATTCACGAAGGCCATACCCCAGACTTAGTTCGAGCGGCTGACAGAGATGATAGGTCTTCGATACGCCAGTATATGGCCCTAGTGCAAGTGGGAAATTGTTAGTGCATATGCCCTAGAGGCCATTACTGTATCATACTAGTTTGTATATTACATAATGGAAGCTTGGGATATTCACAGTTGTATAGACAATCTTGCTCAAAATGGTAGTATGCTACTTGGTTTGTTTCAACTTTAATATGTGCATGTATTCCTTTTAGCATATTGCTTATACATATTAGTGGAGCCCTTAGGATCTTTGCTTGATTACCAGCGTTGTGATGGCAGTCACACTTGTGGGGGCCGGGTAATCTACAAGCACATCCTTATACAGGTCCCTAGTCATATGATTATCGAGACGGGGCATCGATACTCCGGAGTAGACTAGCGTATGCGCTTCTCATCCCAGCAGGGGAGATGGTCTATCCCACAGCCATCAGTACGTCGTACTGGAGATAGAATGCGGGTGCTCGTTAGGTTACGAGTACACTGGACAGGACTCGTCGGGAACTGTTGGTTGGTATTATACCACAGCTTAGTACGTTGAATTGACGCTGCTACTTCACCTCAAGTGTGTTCCTGTCATGACCCGAAAGTACGGAACATGACCGGCACTTAAACTACGAAACTTCTCGAGGCGTACGTAATCTAAGTAAGCCGAAAATCCAGAAATCCAAACCAAGAAAACTAGTAGAGTGAAGGAAAAACCAATTTAAATCAAGTAGTTTGCAACATACGCCGAAATATGCATTTTTAAAATCACAAGTCTTTTCTAAAAATTTCAGCAGAGTTTCCTTTGTAAAAACTGACCCCAAATGGGTACAAAACCTGATAAAGCATATATAATGTATACAGGCATCCCTAAGCGGGAGCTAGCTCTTTGTCAATCGACGGTCACAACCATGCAAGCAATAATATACAACGCCGAAGGGTGGGGATCACAACAGAAAAGGAAACTCAAAACAACATGAAATCCGTAGAAATACAACACGTGACTCTAAGGTCGAAAGAATAAACATCACTGGTCTCTATCTGAAATAAATACATGTTTGGTTGATGGAGCTTCTAGATACAACAGAATAATAATATACAAACTATAATGATGGTCACGATGCAAGTGAACCCACATACTAGCAAATCACCCGGAAAAGGAAGTAGTGCTAGCAAAGCCGTAACGAAACCTGTACGGTAAAACCTGCAACAAATAGTGGCACAATGGGGGTGAGTTGCCAACTCATGAGTAGAAAACATCTACGAGCAGAAATCGCATGAATAACGCAATCCTAGGTCATACGATCACTATATATATAATCCTCAAAATGAAAAGTCTGGAGCATGAAAAGGTGGCAAGGGTAAATATCTAACCCAAGTGTAATCCCAAGTGCTCGTGTCGGTGCCTCAGGTAGCAATATATCATATGGATGAGGTATGAATGCATGAAAACAGAATACATGTAATGAAGAAACTACTTTCATAACTTAGTGAGATTTCTTTATTTTTAATACGAGGTATCATAAATGAAATTAGCATAAACAGTGTCTAGCATCGACACAAAACATAAATCCCAATATCTCAACATCTTAGGCTTCGGCTATCCGGACTGGCCTGTATCATCAAATCTCAGTACCTCAATCTCACTATATAGGACGCCGTCAGTCCAGACCGGCCCCTAACATCAATCCCAAGACCATGACGGTACCCTCCGGATATCCGACGCGTCAGATAAAATCACCGGTAGGTAGTCTTCCCTTGCCAGGCTCATCGTCTACTCCTCGATCTTCTTACCCCGGAGTACCATACCGGGTCCACCATGTACCCGAGACGGTTCATCCAACTCCTCGAATCGGGTCTCAAAATCCATCAACAAACATGAAAACTCATGGTGGACGACTCATACATCATGGGAAAACCGCACTTTTCATTTTTAAAAAGAGAGAGAGAAGAAGTTTATATATGTTTTTGCGGTTTTCCCCCAAATCCAGGAAATCTCATGAAAATCCGAATCCAAATCATCAATAGCCCATAAAACAGTGAATATAGGCATAAAAATCCATGAATGCGGCATAACAGTGAATAACAATATGCATGAAGTAGTAAGTAATAACTACAATGTCTAAACTAGCATATAAGGCAAGTACACTAATATCATGTCGAAACTATTAGCTAACACGCTATGTCAAGGAAATCGTATTCTCTAAAGTGTACGTGACATGGCAATTATCGATGATGATGTGTGTGAGCCGGCAAGTAAGTGTACATGGAGCATACGCATCATCGGTAATGGTGCTGGTGTCCTAACAGCATGATATCAATAACGGTATATGAATCACAATATAAGTATGCGATGCGGAGCGAACAACAATAATGTGCGGGAGCTGAATACTAGACACAACGATACTAATATGCATTTAAAATAAATATAAGTCATACAGTAGTTCCTTTTGAAATAACACGAATCACGGTGTTTTCAAAATAAGGGCTACGGTGTTTTTAAGTAAAGATACGTTCGTTGAAATATCCGTAGAATCCCTTGACCTGTCTTTTAAAATACCCACGATTCGTTAGTTTTTGAAATAGGTAGGAATCGAATCTTGTCTAACAACTACACTAAACTATAGGGCTGAGCTAACAGGCTAAGTGAAGGTAAGGAAACCGCCTAACATCTGAGTCGATACATATTTATATATATATTAGTCGGTGATCCTGCCTCAATAATATCACATCCGATACCATATCTATAATCAGACATTCCCAAGTCAAGAGTGCGGATCTATCATCAATATATAGCTCGTACGTAAATCCGTCGTACGACATCCCAAATCTGGGTACGGGTCAATATCACATTCATCATATTATTCATCTGGTATCCTCTTTATCAAAGATCATAATCCGGGGTACTGATTTACGTCTAGTACAATACTGATATCACCTAAGTATGCATGCACGTGTGTGAATCACTACGTCAAAGGACCTGCTACAACGTCATGTCGTATCTCAAATACGAACCCTGCCATATCACCGATCTCACGGCCTCAAATCAAATCTCATCGACTCATCTCAAATCCCAAGTACTATCCTTAAATCCAGTATATGAACACATAGTCCCATACCCATATGAACACATAAATACATATTCCCATATACCCACATGTGAAAGAAAGAATGTATGCAAGTATGTGTGTGCGTGTGCGTGTGGGTGCAACCACTACTCCAGGGTTTCGCAACTAACACTAAACCAATCCAAGAACACCAAAAATCTATCTTTATCATCAATAAACTCAAACAACATATAATAAATATATGTGTGTATACGTATTCGTATATTTCACCACGAACTGCGGGGGTGCTATACGCCATCCACCCGACTTCTCCCCGTAGATATAAATCAACTCACCTTGCTTCTTGTGTGCCGATGCCGATGTCGCCATCTTCATCTTCAATGCATCGACATCACGTGGGGTACCTACAAAGATAGCACAATCGCAAAAGCATATGAAAATCACATTGGAAAACCAAAACGACACACGCTACTCTCATAGGTAAAAACCTATAGTCTCGCATGCAAACACGACCAATAACCCTTTACCGTTGACGTTCAAACGCCACCCGACAGAAACGATTCATCAAATACCAAAATCTATGTTAAAACAAGTCGTAAAACTACATGCCAACACAAGAAAATTACCCCAGATTCTACCCTATGTGAAATCAGTCAAAATTGCATATGCCAAGGGTCTAGTTTATTGGGTATAAAGCTACAGAACCAAAACGGATCCGAGAACCCATGCTCTGGCCACAAATTGCGGCCAGAATGGATTAATTGGTGGCCTGAAGTAGGGGGTAGGGGCTAGGGCTTTGGGTGGTGGTTCCTAGTTGCCTGTACATCTCACTGTCAGACCAAAATAATTTAAGGAGTCTCGGGGTGATAGCAGATTTCCAAAAACACTCAAAGAATTATAGTTTTTCCCGATATCGTTTTTCTAAATCCATATTCCGGGTTCTGGTCTCTGGTCTAGTCCAATGTAACATCACAACAGGGGTTGTAGTTCCCAATTATACCTCAATTCACCTTTGATTTCATTTCAAACCCTAAACCCTAACTTGGAATTTCCAAAGTTCATCAAAACCACACCATATCGACATGAAACAAGTATAGATGCATAAGGAATTGAAACACTACGCTAATGGTGCAGAAATTACCTCCTTTGGCAACTCGAGAATTTTCTTGAGTTGCTCAAAGTCCTCAAAATCCTCTCTTTCTAGGTCCAATGTGTTCCTCTCGAGCTTGTGAACAATTTTTGTGAAGTGGGAATGGGTTTTGAAGTTGTATTCATGGTGTATTGGGCTTGAAGATGGAGGAGGAAGAGGGGGGGGGGGAGGCAAAAGCAACAGCTCATGGGAAGAGAGGGGAGAGAAAATAAGAAGAAGAAATGATGGGGATGGCTCACAACAGGGGTTTGACCTCACCTACTCTTTCTCTCTCTTAATCATTCTTTCACTTTTTCCCCTTTTCTTTTCCTTTTCCTTTCATTTCCTTCTCCTTGCAATAGTAAACCCAAAACAAACCATGCACCCAAAACATGTAAGAAAATGTAACAAGTGTGGAAAAATGATATGTGCATGTTTTGCACAACAATGCTAAAAATCCGATTAGCGATTTTTAATTGCGATTAGCACTAAATTAGTGTTAAATAAATCATAAAAACTTTAAAATGGAATAATTCCATAATTTCCAATTTTTTCCCCATTTATCGGTATTTAATTATACCGCAATATTAAAATATTCATTAAAAATTAATATTAAATTATAAAAATTCCCAAAAATAATATTTTATTTTTCTGAAATGTTACAATCTTCCCCCTTAAAGAAATTCGGTCCCCGAATTTAAATTTAAACCCCCAAATTCTAAAATATTTCAATAAAATGTCCAAGTCGTCGGGGCTCCGAAATCATCATTACATAAAACGCATCATAGCGCAATGCATGCGCATGAGAAATGAGCAGATAACTCAAAATCGAAACTCCATCAAGCGTCCCGCAATCATCGGAGTCATGGTAAAGACACGAATGCCAAATCCCAAGCAAAACCAATATGATATAAATCAGAACCATACATGTAAATATCAAATCTATACATGTAAATATCTAAAGGAAATGCATGCCAAATCTTTTAAAGTTGCTGTACAATGCACATAACACTGCACAGTGGAGGACGTCTCTTATAAGAAAACAGCCATATATGTATATATCCTTTGTTTAATATGTACGTTCCGCCGTTTTGGAAACAATTTAGAAGGGTTTCCTTGTTTTAAATGTTTCGTATCATATCAGACATGTAGGTAAATACTGAGACTATAGCTCGCTTTTTGGAAATCTCTTCGATAACTATCAATGCATGCAAAATATATTCAGGTACTGTCCTCTGACTAGTTCTGCAAAGTACGAAAACAATAATAAAGAACATAAAAACGTACTGCTCCATAAGAAATCAATCCCAAAATATGCATATGAATACTACGTGTGTCTGGTGCGCACGGAAATCAAAATCCATATATGTACCATACATGTGCACAGAAACAACATCAAGGTGCAACGGGTGTGCACGAAACATCTGTCATAGGCAACGTGTGTGCCTGGCAGCAAAATCAGGTGCATCTGACATGCACGAAGAATCTCGATTTAGTGCATCTGGTGTGCACTAAAATCACATCTCATAATATGCACCCAACATGCGCAAAAACCCAAATCAGGTGCATCCATCAAGCACGAAATCATGAAATCCAATATCAAGCGCCGAACATGCGCAAAATCCAATCAGGTGCACAAGGTGCACAAAACAAATGTCGAGCATCACAATCGAAATCGAAGTCCAGTGCATCTAAGTGCACAAAATCCGTATCACTGCATCGCAAGCATATGTGAACTACACCGAGTGCAAAAACCAAATCGTGTGCGTACATATGCACAAAATCAACTCAACTGTATAAAACCCATAAAACCATAAACATGTGAAACCAAGGCATGAAAACGATATCAAGTGCAACAACTGTGCAAGATCGTAAATACTCAGTAGGTGCAACCAAGGTGCATGAAAACAAATATCATGAAACTCAATCATCAAAATCAGTCATGCGAATAGACCGCCCAAAATACCGAAATCAAATATGGTGGAATAGTCCCGCTCAAGCACATCCTCCAAGAATCTCTGGCGAACTGTCGTGGTCACTCATAGCATGTCTCGTCGACGATCATGAACTCTGGCCTGCCGGTGTGCGTTACATGACCACTCCTGGGTCCAAGTCTTCTTGTAATTTATTCCAGAAAGGTCCTGTCGAGGTCTCTCCCAAATCTCGTCTCTGCCGAACTGTCCGGAAGTCATCAAACTTTACTATATCTGTTTCTTGTTCCAGAATGGCTGCGTACTCATCGCGACTCCTTCTGGAAGGTATATCCAAGTACAATGCCTCGGCATGCGTATCGCATCTCTGATGTCAGCGGAGTGGAACGTCATCTTATCCAGATCTTGTATGAACCTCTTACTCCACTTTTCTCTAATGTCGACTGCTTCGGACTCGTCTCGTCGTGGCTGCATGGACTGAGCTCCAATGGCTATCCTCGTATGTGGAGTCTCCCAAGAAATGCATCTCACCACCTAGCATCCGAATGAAGTCGAACCATCCGATCGATTCGTCAAAACCTCATAATCCCCCAAGAGCTCAACATCTTGGGTACAGTTTAATAGTATCGAGTACATACCACAACATCGGTGGTCCAGCCGTAGAAAGGCAAACCCAAGCCTCACTAATGGCGCCGCGGAACTGCCGCAAACCCTAAGGTTCAAAGGCTTTCACACGGTCATTATGTCGAGTTAGGGTTTCATTCTTCTAGAGGGTCCATAGAATTGCCTGCATGTCTTTCCGAATACTTTAAACTTGGAATAATAGGTTTCTGACATTTGATCACCTTTATCGACTCTGAACGTATCCGCGTGAAGTCGTCTCTAGCTGGAATCAATCGATCTGATGATCTCGCATCGGGGTAGGTGAACGAACCACTTATCCTAGTCATTCATCCTCGGTGACTAGCAACCTTCTATCATCTCTTAGTACAACTTGTACTGCAATAGCTCCAACCTCCGGGGTGATATCTCGCCGTTCGCAGCAACAACTGTCTCACTCGTCTGCACGCTGAACAATGCCTCAATCATCATGAATATGCAATACATCAACGGTCATCAAAATCTGCCTGGCCTCTATCAGTGGCTCAATCCTCTGGTGCTGATCTGCACGTCCGAGTAATCTCATACAGCGATCCATCCAACGCTCGTGGCGCAAAAACACAATAAAAAGACACATCTCTGCAATCGTGTGTCGCCGGAATCATGCCCTGGTCAGTCCTCGTTCATAACGAGTTCGTGCTGACCGCAACTCTAGCCGTAGCTCTCCCTGCCCATAATCGTGGCAACAAAACCATAACTGGTACTGATTAGGCTAGATCATGAATGAATATAATACTGAACAAAGAAATGTACATCCTAAGGCTTCTTAAGTGGAGTAGCGTATCGTAAATATGTCGCGGAACATACGTACGGTAAGTCACTCTACTCAAGCTACCTACTGCATCAACCAAGGGTCATCCTACGCTTCGAAGGTAAAACCTAACGGTCTGATACTAACTTTGTCACGACCCGAAAGTACGGAACATGACCGGCACTTAAACTACGAAACGTCTCGAGGCGTATGTAATCTAAGTATGCCAAAAACCCAGAAATCCAAACCAAGAAAAGTAGTAGAGTGAAGGAAAAACCAATTTAAATCAAGTAGTTTGCAACATACGCCGAAATATGCATTTTTAAAATCACAAGTCTTTTCTAAAAATTTCGGCAGAGTTTCCTTTGTAAAAACTGACCCCAAATGGGTACAAAACCTGATAAAGCATATATAATGAATAAAAGCATCCCCAAGCGGGAGCTAGCTCTTCGTCAATCGATGGTCACAACCACGCAAGCAATAATATACAACGCCGATGGGCAAGGATCACAACAGAAAAGGAAACTCAAAACAACATGAAATCCGTAGAAATACAACGCGCGACTCTAAGGTCGAAAGAATAAACATCACTGGTCTCTATCTGAAATAAATACATGTTTGGTTGATGGAGCTTCTAGATACAACAGAATAATAATATACAAAGTATAATGATGGTCACGATGACAGTGAACCCACCTACTAGCAAATCACCCGGAAAAGAAAGTAGTGCCAGCAAAGCCGTAACGAAACCTGTACGGTAAAACCTGCAAGAAACTGTGGCACAACGGGGGTGAGTTGCCAACTCGTGAGTAGAAAACATCTACGAGCAGAAATCACATGAATAACGCAATCCTAGGTCATACGATCACTATATATATAATTCTCAAAATGACAAGTCTGGAGCATGAAAAGGTGGCAAGGGTAAATATCTAACCCAAGTGTAATCCCATGTGCTCGTGTTGGTGCCTCAGGTAGCAATATATCATATGGATGAGGTATGAATGCATGAAAACATAATACATGTAATGAAGAAACTGCTTTCATAACTTAGTGGGATTTCTGTATTTTTAAAACGAGGTATCATAAATGAAATCAGCATAAACAGTGTCTAGTATCGACACAAAACATAAATCCCAATATCTCAACATCTCAGGCTCCGGATATCCGGACTGGCCTGTATCATCAAATCTCAGTACCTCAATCTCACTATCTAGGGCGCCGTCAGTCCAGACTGGCCCTTAACATCAATCCCAAGACCACGACGGTACCCTCCGGATATCCGACGCGTCAGATAAAATCACCGGTAGGTAGTCTTCCCTTGCCAGGCTCATCGTCTACTCTTCGATCTTCTTGCCCAGGGGTACCTTACCGGGTCCACCACGTACCCAAGATGGTTCATCCAACTCCTCGAATCGGGTCTCAAAATCCATCAGCAAACATGAAAACTCATGGTGGACGACTCATACATCATGGGAAAACCGCACTTTTCATTTTTAAAAAGAGAGTGAGAAGAAGTTTATATATGTTTTTGCAGTTTTCCCCCAAATCCAGGAAATCTCATGAAAATCCGAATCCAAATAATCAATAGCCCGTAAAACAGTGAATATAGGCATAACAATCCATGAATGCCGCATAACAGTGAATAACAATATGCATGAAGTAGCAAGTAATAACTACAATGTCTAAACTGGCATATAAGGAAAGTACACTAATATCATGTCGAAACTATTAGCTAACATGCTATGTCAAGGAAATCGTATTCTCTAAAGTGTACGTGACATGGCAATTACCGATGATGATGTGTGTGAGCCGGCAAGTAAGTGCACGTGGAGCATACGCATCATCGGTAATGGTGCTGGTGTCCTAATAACATGATATCAATAACGATATATGAATCACAATATAAGTATGCGATGCGGAGCGAACAACAATAATGTGCGGGAGCTGAATACTAGACACAACGATACTAATCTGCATTTAAAATAAATATAAGTCATACAGTAGTGCCTATTTGAAATAACACGAATCGCGGTGTTTTGAAAATAAGGGCTACGGTGTTTTTAAGAAAAGATACGTTCTTTGAAATATCCGTAGAATCCCTTGACCTGTCTTTTAAAATACCCACGATTCGTTAGTTTTTGAAATAGGTAGGAATCGAATCTAGTCTAACAACTATACTAAACTATAGGGCTGAGCTAACAGGCTAAGTGAAGGTAAGGAAACCGCCTAACATCTGAGTCGATACATATTTATATATATTAGTCGGTGATCCCACCTCAATAATATCACATCCGATACCATATCTATAATCAGACATTCCCAAGTCAAGAGTGCAGATCTATCATCAATATATAGCTTGTACGTAAATCCGTCGTACGGCATCCCAAATCTGGGTACGGGTCAATATCACATTCATCATATTATTCATCTGGTATCCTCTTTATCAAAGATCATAATCCGGGGTACTGATATACGTCTAGTACAATACTGATACCACCTAAGTATGCATCTAAGTGTGTGAAACACTACATCAAAGGACCCGCTACAACGTCATGTCGTATCTCAAATACGAACCCTACCATATTACCGATCTCACGGCCTTAAATCAAATCTCATCGACTCATCTCAAATCCCAAGTACTATCCTCAAATCCAGTATATGAACACATAGTCCCATACCCATATGAACACATAAATACATATTCCCATATACGCACATGTGAAAGAAAGAATGTATGCAAGTATGTGTGTGCGTGTGGGTATGGGTGCAACCACTACTCTAGGGTTTTGCAACTAACACTAAACCAATGCAAGAACACCAAAAATCCATCTTTATCATCAATAAACTCAAACAACATATAATAAATATATGTGTGTATACGTATTCATATACATCACCACGAACTGCGGGGGTGCGATACGCCATCCACCCGACTTCTCCCCGTAGATATAAATCAACTCACCTTGCTTCTTTTGTGCCGATGCCGATGTCGCCATCTTCATTTTCAATGCCTCGACATCACGTGGGGAACCTACAAATATAGCGCAATCGCAAAAGCATATGAAAATCACATCGGAAAACCAAAACGGCACACGCTACTCTCATAGGTAAAAACCTATAGTCTCGCATGCAAACACGACCAATAACCCTTTGCCGTTGACGTTCAAACGCCACCCGACAGAAACGAATCATCAAATACCAAAATCCATGTTAAAACAAATCGTAAAACCACACGCCAACACAAGAAAATTACCCCAGATTCTACCCTATGTGACATCTGTCAAAATTGCTTATGCCATGGGTCTAGTTTATAGGGTATAAAGCTACAGAACCAAAATGGATCCCAGAACCCATGCTCTGGCCGCAAATTGCGGCCAGAATGGATTAATTGGCGGCCTAAAGGAGGGGGTAGGGGCTAGGGCTTTGGGTGGTGGTTCCTGGTTGCCTGCACATCTCACTGTCAGACCAAAATAATTTAAGGAGTCTCGGGGTGATAGCAGATTTCCAAATACACTCACAGAATTACAGTTTTTCTCGATATCGTTTTTCTAAATCCATATTCCGGGTTCTAGTCTCTGGTCTAGTCTAATGTAACATCACAACAGGGGTTGTAGTCCCTAATTATACCTCAATTCACCTTTGATTTCATTTCAAACCCTAAACCCTAACTTGGAATTTCCAAAGTTCATCAAAACCACACCATATCGACATGAAACAAGTATAGATGCATAAGGAATTGAAACACTACTCTAATGGTGCAGAAATTACCTCCTTTGGCAACTCAAGAATTTTCTTGAGTTGCTCAAAGTCCTCAAAATCCTCTCTTTCTAGGTCCAATGTGTTCCTCTCGACCTTGTGAACAATTTTTGTGAAGTGGGAATGGGGTTTTGGAGTTGTATTCATGGTGTATTGGGCTTGAAGATGGAGGAGGAAGAGGGGGGAGGGGAGGCAGCAGCAGCTCATGGGAAGAGAGGGGAGAGAAAATGAGAAGAAGAAATGATGGGGATGGCTCACAACAAGGGTTTGACCCCACCTACTCTTTCTCTCTCTTAATCATTCTTTCACTTTTTCCCCTTTTCTTTTCCTTTTCCTTTCATTTCCTTCTCCTTGCAATAGTAAATCCAAAACAAAACTTGCACCCAAAACATGTAAGAAAATGTAACAAGTGTGGAAAAATGATATGTGCATGTTTTGCAGAAAAATGCTAAAAATCCGATTAGCGATTTTTAATCGCGATTAGCACTAAATTAGTGTCAAATAAATCATAAAACTTAAAAATAGCATAATTCCATAATTTTCCAAATTTTCCCCATTTATCGGTATTTAATTATACCGCAATATTAAAATATTCATTAAAAATTAATATTAAATTATAAATATTCCAAAAAATAATATTTTATTTTTCTGAAATGTTACAGTTCTCACTGTACTTTGATTACTACCCTACCACGGCTCAAAAGAGTCGTGCAAACAGGTAGTAGTTGGGTGCAGTCCCGAAGCACTTGGAGGCAGTAGCGGTTAGATAGGATTCGTCTCTCCCTGTATTGGGGGTTGATATCGCACTGTGTCTAGGAGAGACATTACACAAAGTCCCTGGCCAGGGCAAGCGAGATATACTGGTAGCGTTTCCAGTGTTATCTCAGAGTGTTCTGGGCTACACTCTGACATGACTTGTACCGATATTAGGGGACTGACGTTTACCTCCCCACTAGGCTCGCCATGCGATACTCTCAGACGAATAGACCGGATTGTACGGAGATTGTCACATTCAGGCTCGGTAGGTGTTCGGATGGGTTTACCTCATCAGTCTTCTTATCGACATCTACTTGGGGACCGTTACCTACAGCTAGTGCCGCTTGCGGTCTATGGTTAAACCCACTACCAGCATAGTGTCGAGTCTTTAGAGTCCCACACAGAGAGTTTCGCTGCACTGGGCGAAAGTTGTGGAGGCCGTATGGTTTTACGGCAGGGCTACGATCACTTACGTGCACTTGTGCGCGTATGCTGTTCGGGCAGACAATGCTAGTAGGCTTTGGTTTAAGCCGGATCCTAGTATTGTATGGATGGATTATTTTTTGTCTTCTGTGCATTCACATTCTACGGAATGCGGATGCGGGTGTGTATGCAAGGTTGTGAGGAGCGAAGAAGAAGGAGGTGCCTCATTAGGGTTTTGACCGTTGGTTCGGTCAAAACCATTATGAGGTGAGGCAATTATTTACTAATCTCTTTAATGATAATTATGTTATGGCTAATTGCTTTGACCATTTGACCATGCTTGACCATGTTGACAATTTGACCATTGTTGACTTGGATCTTTCTTGTGAGCACTAGATCCTTCTTTTGCTTTTGGTTTTATTTTTGTGATGATAATGGTCAAATCAATGTAGCCATCAACTTTATCATGATAAGAGATTGGTAATTATAATGTTTATGGATCATTTATTCTCTTCTTATTCTCTCTCTTCAAGTGAGAAGCTCCCATGGTTCCTCCTTCTTCTTCCTCTCTAGATTTTTCCTTAGCTCACATGTGTTGAGAAAATAAGGTTCTAGATAGACAAACAAATCCACCATCATCTTCTACACCACCTAGGAAATCAAGAATAGCAAACCTGTTGCCTTAGTTACCTCGGCTTGAGGTGGAGTTCGAACTATAGACTCTCAGGTGGATCGTTTTCGACTCAAGGAGGCCGCGGAGGTGACCAAGATCCGGATTGATCCATGGAGCTTACGGAGACGAGGAGGGTAGCGGAGAAGACCCGAAGGACCGGTAGCATGAGGTATAATCTCCTTGCATAGTAGATAGAACCTCATGTAGTATGTTAGCAATGGTTTGGCAAATATCCTCAAGTGGTAGTTGTAAGTGCACGGCGGCGCCCCGGCCGTTTGAACGAGGCCAAAATGCAGAAACGATACTTTTCTTTAACTTTTGAAACCGGCACCACCGCGCACAAAAATCCCGGATCGGGCCATTAATCTAATCCTAGCTATCTAGAAAAGGGGTAGAGAGATATACCGAGCGATCCGTGTCCTTCGGTCTTCTCGTCGTCGTCCCGATCTCCCCGCGGAATCTCCGGTCTTCATCTCCTCGTCGGAAGGGCACCACATCGCCGGGTTCTTTTACGGGCTCCCACCTCTAGATCGAGGCAACTCGGGCACGAAGTTGGCGAGTCGACGTGTCCAAGAATTGCTGTAGATGAAGTGTAGAACTCTTTTGTCTCAATGGGGTTGAAGTTGCCCTTTTTAGTGGAGGTGAAGATAGAAATGAAGTAGTGAACCTTTTTGATGGCTAATGAATTTTGTAGCAAGGAAAAGAGATCAAATCCCACCCCATATTTTTGGACAGCCCCCATCCTCATTTGGCCAGCCATCACACATGAAGAGAGAGAATAGGGAATATAAGAAAATGAAGGAGTGAGCCAAGATAATGCAAGAGAGAGGAATAATAAGTGATAATGAGAGAATCCAATGATCACAACCTACTCCCATCATATTACCAAAGGTCAAACAATCATGAACCATGGAGTCAATGGAAGCTACACCCATCATGAAAACCATCATGAAGCAAAAGTCTTCTCAATTGTTAATTGCACAATTGCAAATAACCCCCTCCACCAAATTTCAGCCAAAGAAAGGAAACAAAGGAAAATGGCCGAAACGGAAAGCAAACTGGCAACTTCAGAAAACTGATCCCGTAATAAATTACTGGAATACCCCGCGACTGTATATACATACCCACATTTGTATTCCGACCGAATTCAAATGCAATGAGACAAAATCTACACTGTACTATACTAGGATCCGGCTTAAACCAAAGCCCGCGAGTATTATCCGTTCGATCATGATCCGTGCAATACCGCACGTATATGATCGAACCCTGCCATATCTCCATACGGCCTCTACAGCGTTTCGCCCAAAACTTGAGAAAATGGTCTGTGGGGGACTCTAAAGACTCGTCAATATCTTGGTTGTGGATTTAACCACTAGCACGTCAGAGGTATTAGCCATACGTAACGGGCTACCAAATATTTGTTGGAGATAGTGCCCTCAGAGTCAATTATTGGATCACAGGCACGTGATTGCAATGATTGAGGGAGGACCTATCCCGGTAGAACAGTCTTACTCGAGATGATAGTATGCTATCTGGTTTACCTTTATCATCGTGTACTGCTTTAGGTGACCTGACAGGTCACTATTGCACGTTGATAGAGCCCCTAGGATTCTTGCTTGACTGCCAGCAGTATGAGGGCGATCATATAAGTGAGAGCTGGAGTCTATAAGCACATCCTTAAATGGTCCCTAGTCGTGGGGGTTTCGAGACAGGGCATCGATTCTCCAGAGTAGACTAGTGTATACAGTCGAGACCCCGACGAGGGGCGGTGGCCGGTCTCACAGGCCACTGGTGTCAGTTGGTTCACCTAAGATGTATACAGTTGCTCATTGGGTTATGAGTACACCGGACATGACTCGCCGGGAACATGCTAGTTGGTCTTATACCTGACGTCAGATAGCAGTTCCCAGGTGACATGTGTACAGGTTAGTTCATCGACCTGGGGATCGTCATTTGTCTCGTGTGAGTTCCCACTGTGCTTTGATTACTACCCTACCACGGCTCAAAGGAGTCGTGCAAACAGGTTTTAGTTGGGTACAGTCCCGAGCCACATGGAGGCAGTGAGCGGATCTTCAGGGGTTCGTCTCTCCCGGTATTTGGGGTGAGGTCGCGCTGTGTCTAGGAGAGCCATTACACGAAGTCCTTGGCCAAGGCAGGAGATTTACTGGTAGGTATTCCAGTAGTATCTCAGGGTGTTCTAGGCTACACTCCGACATGACTTGTACCGCTTTTGGGGGTCTGACTTTTACCAACCCCCTAGGCCCGACATGCGATGCTTATAGACGAACGGACCGGACTGTACGGATATTGTCACTGACAGGCTCAGTAGGGTGTCAGGACGAGTTCGCTCATCGACGTACCTTTTGGTCAATAGCTGGTGGCCCGTTACGTATTGGCTTATACCTCTGACGTGCTAGTGGTTAAATCCACAGCCATAGTATTGACGAGTCTTTAGAGTCCACCACACTTTCAGTTACTCAAGCTTTCGGGCGAAACGCTGTAAAGGCCGTATGGAGATATGGCAGGGTCCGATTAGATATGCGCGGTATTGCACGGTTCGGGATCGGTCGGTTAGTACTAGAGGCCGTATAGTTATATGGCACGGTTCGTGTAAGTGCACGGCGGCGCCCCGGCCGTCAATCCGACGGCCAAATGCGGAAGCGGTGATAAACTTTAATTTTTCTTGGACTGGCAAACCGCCGCGCACTAATACCCAGATCGAACCATTAATTAGTCCTAGCTAACTACAAGAAAGGGAATAGAGATATACCGACGATCCATGTCCTCCGGTCTTCTCGTCATCGTCCCGATCTCCCGCGGAATGTCCCGTCTCCTCCTCGTCGCCGGAAGTGCACCACATCGCCTACTTCTTTTAGGGCTCCCACCTCAATGCCGAGGCAACTCGGGCACGAAGCCGGCTACTCGACGTGCCCAAGATTCGCTGTAGAATGTAGTGTACTAGTCTCATTTTGGGGTTTTAGGAGGTGCCATTTTGATGGAGGAATGATACAAGAACAATATGGAGGGACTTTGGGGATTTTGGAACATGAAATGAGCAAAACCCCACTCCACAAAAATTGGGACAGCCCCTTCCCATGGTTGGCCGGCCACTATGGTGGGAGAGGAGAGAATGAGAGTGAAGTGAGTGTATCAAAAGATAATCAACCTCATAATGCAAGAGAGAGAGAGGGAGAAAAACTATCATGCAAAAACATGATAACAATCTAAAACCAACACTCCACAACCATATCATAACCCATCATCAATCATGATGACTTCAAAAAGTCAAGCCATCATGAAGAAGACAAGAAGTCAAGGTCAATGAGAGACTATCATGATACAACAATAAGCAAATACCCCCTCCACAAATACTTATTTGCAACAATGCAAATAAGCCCTCCTCCACCAATCTTCGGCCAATGAACGGAACAATGGAAATCGGCCGAAACGGAAAGCAAACTGGCAACTCCAGAAAACTGGTCCCGTAATAAATTACAGGAAAACCCCGATACTGTGCATACACACCCGCATCTGTATTTCGACCGAAATACAAATGCAATGAGACAAAGTCTACACTGTACTATACTAGGATTCGGCTTAAACCAAAGCCGGCTAGTAATATCTGTTCGATCCTGATCCATGCAATACCGCACGTATCTGATCGAACCCTGCCATATATCCATACGGCCTATAGTACAACTGTCCGATCCTGATCCGTGCAATACCGCACGTATCTGATCGGACCTTGCCATATCTCCATACGGCCTCTACAACCTTTCGCCCGAAAGCTGAGTAACTGAATGTGGGGGACTCTAAAGACTCATCAACACCTTGGTTGTGGATTTAACCACTAGCACGTTAGAGGTATAAGCCAGTACATAACGGGCCACCAGGTATTGACCAAAAGGGACGTCTGTGAGCGAACTCAGCCTGACAACCCTACTGAGCCTGTCAGTGACAATATCCGTACAGTCCGGTCCGTTCGTCTATGAGCATCGCATGGCGGGCCTAGGGGGTTGGTAAAAGTCAGACCCCCAAAAACGGTACAAGTCGTGTCGGAGTGTAGCCCAGAACACCCTGAGATACTACTGGAATACCTACCAGTAAATCTCCTTGCCTCGGCCGAGGGCTTCGTGTAATGGCTCTCCTAGACACAGCACGACCTCACCCCCAATACCGGGAGAGACGAACCCCTGAAGATACGCTCACTGCCTCCATGTGGCTCGGGACTGTACCCAACTAAAACCTGTTTGCACGACTCCTTTGAGCCGTGGTAGGGTAGTAATCAAAGTACAGTGGGAACTTACAGGAGACAAATGACGATCCCCAGGTCGATGAACTAACCTGCACACATGTCACCAGGGAACTGCCATCTGACGTCTGGTATATGACCAACTAGCATGTTCCCGGCGAGTCCTGTCCGGTGTACTCATAACCCAATGAGCACCTGTATACATCTTAGGTGATCCAACTGACACCAGTGGCTTGTGAGACCGGCCACCGCCCCTCGTCGGGGTCTCGACTGTATACACTAGTCTACTATGGAGAATCGATGCCCTGTCTCGAAACTCTTATGACTAGGGACCTTTTAAGGATATGCTTATAGACCCCCAGCTCCCACTTATATGATCGCCCTCATACTGCTGGTGGTCAAGCAAGAATCCTAGGGGCTCTATCAACGTGTAATAGCGACGTGTCAGGTCACTTAAAACAGTACACGATGATAAAGGTAAACCAGATAGCATACTATCATCTCGAGTAAGACTGTCCTACCGGGATAGGTCCTCCATCAATCATTACAATCACGTACCTGTGACCTAATAATTGACTCTGAGGGCACTATCTCCAACAATCTCCCACTTGCACTCAAGGCTAATTATTGCGATGTCGCATACTCACAGCCCGTGTGATACCGAATACCCAACTCCTCTACTAGTCAGTCTCACAAAGCTCGTTTGCGAGACTATTGCGTTCGAGGAATAGCCTCAGTGAGTGGATCCGCCTTGATGTTTCTTTCTATGTCTCTCTATATCTCAAGTTCGCGGAGAAAGCCATCTCCCGAAATGAGCAATACCTGTCTTAGAATATGTCTGGATGTCAGATGGGACTTAGCTCATAAATGAACACCAAATCCAAACTTCTTAGACTGTATCGACAACTGAACTTAATCAGTGTCCCGCGGCATGCCTCCCTCAGTATTGCCTTGGACCACCTGTCCAAAATACTGCCCCTCGTCAGAAGGAAAAATTATAACTCTGACAACCTCCTTGTCGTCCATGTCACCTTGGAAGCCTGGATTGATAACTGTTTCCCGAATGAGGCTGTCGTTATCATATCCCTAGAACATCCACTTATGTTCTAAAACTGCTTCCGACTGTTTCTCCAGAATTGGATCAATATCAACTTATTGCATCCAGTGCAAGAACAACATCTGGTGTGGTACTTGACATCTCATGATTGACTCAATTGCCTGAGCAAGTGATCTGCCAATCATGCACATCCCTCTCCCCTTTAGTCTGTAACACACCTTTAGAGAGGGTGACTCCATCTTCTGCAGGTACACTACCGTGCATGGAGTCGTCCATTCTAAATACCCTTAGAATGCTGTCTAAGTACCCTGATTGGGAAACCACCCAAATCTAGATCTAATACCATAGATCCAGTAACCAGTATGTCTGATATAATGTCCAAGTCCTGTGTGGAGAAACCACTGTGTGACGACCAAAGTATAACCGATTGTAGTATAGGAATATCACTTCCTACTCTGTGTATGTCATCCAAATACCAGGACATCACAGCCTACTACCTTCTCAACAGATCCATCCCCTATTCTGATGAAGTCAAACCTATGACTGTCACGTCAGAAATAGATGATCTTTCTCCGCTATATCTGCTTTAGTCTATAAATAGGCATAAGCTACCTGTCCACCAATGCTTCCGCTGCTCCCACTGACTACGACAACCCTCTGGCAGAGTCATATACACGTACACTTCTAAAACTAGTTTAGAACGACGCTATACTCATCCTCCCGCCGGGTCTCGCACCCTGGAACAACAGCAATGGTAATTGTGGGTAAACAAGAACTTTCCTGTCACCGTCCTTGAGGCTACCGTAGTACCTCTCGGGTGCCTGAAGTTACCCACCTTATCTGCGGAGTGGCCAATGGAATGACAATCCAGATTGAATTTTTAGGTTCCTATGAAATCTTCAGTAATCGTTTGTGGTTCTGGAATCACTTCCAGTTCTACCATACTCCCACTACTGTTTTCTGAAAAAATCCATTTTTAATAAAACTGTGGCGAGTCTAGAACAATATCGCTATTGTTCATCCAGATGGTAGAAAGTCAACCCTCGTCATAGCCTGGGTCAACCCACAAACAGCCATTACAGAAACGTGCCTTGAGTTGTCCAGTGTCTGGTTTTAATCATAAGCCGGACAACTCCCCGTACCTTAACATCGTTAAGATACGAACTGTTCTATATCCAATATAGGACCAGAGGCACTGATTTAATTGAACCAAATTCAAATCATGCAGCTGTCTCCAGTGCATGTCAACTAAATGGAAGGAGGCCGATCAGCGTTACTCAACTTAGGAATGCTTCCAATTATGAGTAACCTGAAAGAGAAGCAATTTCTCTTAATCACTACTATCAACTGAATACCATATACAAGTATCTACATCTCCGATCACTTTGAAGAATCCCGATACTTGCTATACTTGGTTCTCTACTCTATTCAAATACCTATAACTTCTCAAAATTCAGACCCTGTGTTTCCGCGAAACACCTGTCTAAAAACTAGAGAAGTCATAAGTAAACCGAATATAGTACGAGGACCAACCCCTCTGTCCTGATGGACCCTGGACAACATACAATACTCTGTATAAGTCCCTTGAGTCTGATAACTCATTCACTGTGTGTCGTAGGTTGAAAACTGTACTTATGGTTAAGAAGAATTACACCGCTGTTTAATGCTCCTTACCTAACCATCCACTGATATAGGTAAATGTTATCAACATAATATCAAAAGGTATATCTCACTCTATGAAAATAGACGTACAGATATATCAATTTGAAATTGGTGCATAACAGCGGATATTCAAAACCAAATATTTGCCGACTGGCAAACGGCCCAGGTGATTTCCTCAAATATCACCGATTACAACGAATCCCGATATAATGAGGATGATCACCCAATTCCCAATAACTTACTCCCACTCATCATCTGTAAAACCATACAGATGTGAGAATCGTACCTGGTAAATACATACCCTGGAGTAAGGATCTAATCGGGAAATCAGTTTTCCTTTAACAGTACACAGTGAAACTGAAACATTGAAATGTTTCGATGGGGTATCCCGGTATTCCTAGTAATGCCTCTTCCAGATTCACGACTGTAACCGTATAGTTCTTTGCCACCTCTCCAAATCCCTTCATATGTCTTTAGTCTTTACCTTCTGCACACCCATTTAGGCCAAATGGTTTTCTTCCTTCCCTACCGTTCGGCACCAGCCTATGGTTTGGAAGAAGACTATCCAATAAGCATAATGGGTGTACTGTCCTAATCCTAGGAATACTCGAAATGCGAGAGAAGGTGAGGATAAAAGACAACCGAATGAACTCAATTCCTATTTCTCCTGAACCAGAATCCATCCCCGAACTGGAACGAGTTCCTTTCGAGTTCGTATATAACCATACGATGGAATATCCAATAAACTGTGGATCTTCGTAGTGATACGGAGTGTCCTGGAGAAATACAAAGGTGATTTAGGATTGGCGAAGGAATACTTGGTTTGGTCGTGAATATCTGTTGCAATTTACTTTGCCCTCTTACTAATCCCTTGCTTTGTCTGAACTTAATACCTTCTGTACACCATCGTTATGCTAATTGGTTTTCTTCATTCCCTACCATTCGGCACCTGCCTATGGTTTGGAAGAAGACTATCCAATTTGCGTAATAGGTGTACTATCTCCTAAACCAAGGAGTACTCGCAACCTGAGAGAAGGTAAAAGGAAAAGACAACTGAATAATCCTATCCGTTTTCTCCAGAACCGGAAACCATCCTCGAATAAATTCTTTCGAGTTCGTATCTAACCATACGATGGTTTTGTCCAATGGAAGTGGACGTTCGTAGTAATACGGGGTGTCCTGGAGAAAAGGGTAAAAGTAGGAGTGGCAATGAGGTTCGCAACTCTGACAATCCAAAAGCCAGTGTTTAAGAAGGTTCGGTCAATTTGGTCACTGAGTCATAGTCTTAGGGTCGGGTCAATGGTCGCTGCCAAAGAGAGAGAGAAAAGAAACACTCAGCGTGCACTCTAACCTAGATCAGAATGGTTACCAATTTATCTAATCTGGAATCCTCCCACTGTACCTCAAATTCTCCTCCAAACCTGAAAGAAGAATTAGTCGGGGTCACCCGAGGAGTAAACTAACTCATCAGTGGGAATCGGGATCCAACTATCACCGCATGATAACGTGACGGAATCCGCTCACGCTATCACACTCCAGAAGGTATGCTCATATCTGGCAAGTTTCAGTTCTTTTGAAACTCCCGATGTGATTTCTGCCCCATGCTCTTATGACCTTGACTAAGGCCAACAAATCATAAGTCACATGTCAAGTTCTACCCGTCATTATCCAGGTTGATTTGAACCCACCCGTACAAGCCCTTGACTAGGGCCAACAAGGCTATACGACTGTCCCAAACCAACGCATCTATCTATGCAACATAAGAACACCCAACAGCTACCAAACACTGTGCCTTGACTATGGCCAACAAACACAGCTTGAATACTATTGACTACCCATATGAAACGACGGAGGGCTACGAATGGTTTCTGGCGAAAACCTTTAACGTAATGAACTTGATATCGTTGAAGGAACCGGATAGCTTTTAAAAATATAGTGACGAAAACCTTCGCTAAAGAGGTCACTCCCGGTGAAGGGATCTCGGCTCTTTCCCCGTAGAATGGGGTGCAGGATATTCCAACTGAATACCACGGTGCAAAGCAAAAGTAATCGGCTATAGTGAAGTTAATGCCCTGACGCAAACTTTTTGTCCAAGGGGTCACTCCCGGTGAAGGGATCTCGGCCCTTGCCTCGTCGACTGAGGAGCAGGATATTCCAAATGAATACCACGATGCAAAACAAAAGTGAACGTCCTTGCAATAACAGCTTTTTGAAAAAGTGTTTCAACAACATCAGATTAGGTTTGTTTTTAACTTGCATTGATCCGAATCAATGCAGTCCCATCAATGGATCACACCAAAAAGAACGAAAATATACTAATGTACGTATATGCCATCCGCATTCGCCACTGGGTCCCGTCATTACCCGTTAGGTTAGCTAACTAACGACAGAGCGGGGACTGGACTAGCGCGGATGCAAAACATATACAACATCTACTAATATATATACCAATATATTATATTTCGCTCAAGGCGTGAATAAAATGTAACATCACAGAAAATGTACAGCATCACAGAAACAATACAGATATCTGGGATCCCCGGGTTTCACAGAGCCGCTGAAACCCGACGTTCCCCTGGTCGTGTGGATAGCCTGCGCAATGAAATCCTAGACCCCTACGGGCGCGGCAAGTTACCCGCCAAAACCTGAAGCGAGGCAGCCCCCTTCAGCGACGTGAATGGACCACCCGGCACTTCACGGAATCCGGTAACTTGGGCACCCCTCCTGGGTCAACCTGTACCCCCTACGAGTGCAGCGAATAGCCCGCCAATCCTAGAGTGAAGCCCCCTCCGTCTCAATGCCATGAGATGCGGGCTTGTTGCCCTCCAGAACCCGGCTATCCGTGCACCCCTCCGCGGGGCAATCCTGGTACAGAAAGTAAAATATACATACAACGGGTATATCGACCACAACCAGGTCGTGCCCCAAAATAATAATACAAACAGGCAGTGACGGCAGTCCACATGTCGGACGCTCGCCCCGCAATATCAAATGTACATAATACAACCACAACTGTACTAGCATTGCATCCAGGCTATCCCCCACGACCGATCCGCAACATCACAGTAAAAACAGAACATCAACGTGAAAGTCACGTTCGCAAATCCGTCTAACCGGGCTATAGCAGTTAGACCGGATTTACCGATCGAGTGACATTTACGGTCGCAGATATAATGTAAATACTGTGAAATAATGTGTTTAAAATATCCGATCGATCAAACTTTAACAAGTGGGCCCCCAAACAATACTGTAGCAGATCAGGAAATTCTGGGCCCAATATTAATATTCCAAAACCCCAATTTTAACCCCAGAAAGAGACTGTAGAAATTTGGTGCAGCGACCCCAAAATAGTGCGGCGGAACCGCGGCCCAAAAGGGTGTTTGGCCGCGGTTCCGCGCTCCTACAGTGGATTTGGCGCATCGAATTTTCACAGAACTCTTATATTTCCCAGTACATCACTTTTCTGTAACCTGAAAAAATTTTTGACACCAGAAAATTTTAACAGAAAACTGATGTAAGCAAAAATGCGAATTTTGGAATTTTGTTCGATCGGAAATGCAAAACACATTAAACCAAGCTAGACTAAGTTAATGGCGAGTCTCTGATACCACTGTAAGTGCACGGCGGCGCCCCGGCCGTCAATCCGACGGCCAAATGCGGAAGCGGTGATAAACTTTAATTTTTCTTGGACTGGCAAACCGCCGCGCACTAATACCCAGATCGAACCATTAATTAGTCCTAGCTAACTACAAGAAAGGGAATAGAGATATACCGACGATCCAAGTCCTCCGGTCTTCTCGTCATCGTCCCGATCTCCCGCGGAATGTCCCGTCTCCTCCTCGTCGCTGGAAGTGCACCACATCGCCTACTTCTTTTACGGGCTCCCACCTCAATGCCGAGGCAACTCGGGCACGAAGCCGGCTACTCGACGTGCCTAAGATTCGCTGTAGAATGTAGTGTACTAGTCTCATTTTGGGGTTGTAGGAGGTGCCATTTTGATGGAGGAATGATACAAGAACAATATGGAGGGACTTTGGGGATTTTGGAACATGAAATGAGCAAAACCCCACTCCACAAAAATTGGGACAGCCCCTTCCCATGCTTGGCCGGCCATTATGGTGGGAGAGGAGAGAATGAGAGTGAAGTGAGTGTATCAAAAGATAATCAACCTCATAATGCAAGAGAGAGAGAGGGAGAAAAACTATCATGCAAAAACATGATAACAATCTAAAACCAACACTCCACAACCATATCATAACCCATCATCAATCATGATGACTTCAAAAAGTCAAGCCATCATGAAGAAGACAAGAAGTCAAGGTCAATGAGAGACTATCATGATACAACAATAAGCAAATACCCCCTCCACAAATACTTATTTGCAACAATGCAAATAAGCCCTCCTCCACCAATCTTCGGCCAATGAACGGAACAATGGAAATCGGCCGAAACGGAAAGCAAACTGGCAACTCCAGAAAACTGGTCCCGTAATAAATTACAGGAAAACCCCGATACTGTGCATACACACCCGCATCTGTATTTCGACCGAAATACAAATGCAATGAGACAAAGTCTACACTGTACTATACTAGGATCCGGCTTAAACCAAAGCCGGCTAGTAATATCTGTTCGATCCTGATCCGTGCAATACCGCACGTATCTGATCGAACCCTGCCATATAACCATACGGCCTATAGTACAACTGTCCGATCCTGATCCGTGCAATACCGCACGTATCTGATCGGACCTTGCCATATCTCCATACGGCCTCTACAACCTTTCGCCCGAAAGCTGAGTAACTGAATGTGGGGGACTCTAAAGACTCATCAACACCTTGGTTGTGGATTTAACCACTAGCACGTTAGAGGTATAAGCCAATACATAACGGGCCACCAGGTATTGACCAAAAGGGACGTCTGTGAGCGAACTCAGCCTGACAACCCTACTGAGCCTGTCAGTGACAATATCCGTACAGTCCGGTCCGTTCGTCTATGAGCATCGCATGGCGGGCCTAGGGGGTTGGTAAAAGTCAGACCCCCAAAAGCGGTACAAGTCGTGTCGGAGTGTAGCCCAGAACACCCTGAGATACTATTGGAATACCTACCAGTAAATCTCCTTGCCTCGGCCGAGGGCTTCGTGTAATGGCTCTCCTAGACACAGCACGACCTCACCCCCAATACCGGGAGAGACGAACCCCTGAAGATACGCTCACTGCCTCCATGTGGCTCGGGACTGTACCCAACTAAAACCTGTTTGCACGACTCCTTTGAGCCGTGGTAGGGTAGTAATCAAAGTACAGTGGGAACTTACACGAGACAAATGACGATCCCAAGGTCGATGAACTAACCTGCACACATGTCACCAGGGAACTGCCATCTGACGTCTGGTATATGACTAACTAGCATGTTCCCGGCAAGTCCTGTCCGGTGTACTCATAACCCAATGAGCACCTGTATACATCTTAGGTGATCCAACTGACACCAGTGGCTTGTGAGACCGGCCACCGCCCCTCGTCGGGGTCTCGATTGTATACACTAGTCTACTATGGAGAATCGATGCCCTGTCTCGAAACTCTCATGACTAGGGACCTTTTAAGGATATGCTTATAGACCCCCAGCTCCCACTTATATGATCGCCCTCATACTGCTGGTGGTCAAGTAAGAATCCTAGGGGCTCTATCAACGTGTAATAGCGACGTGTCAGGTCACTTAAAACAGTACACGATGATAAAGGTAAACCAGATAGCATACTATCATCTCGAGTAAGACTGTCCTACCGGGATAGGTCCTCCATCAATCATTACAATCACGTACCTGTGACCTAATAATTGACTCTGAGGGCACTATCTCCAACAGTTCGATCAGATACGTGCGGTATTGCACGGATCAGGATCGAACGGATTTTACTAGCCGGCTTTGGTTTAAGCCGGATCCTAGTATAGTACAGTGTAGATTTTGTCTCATTGCATTTGTATCCGGTCGGAATACAGATGCGGGTGTGTATGCACAGTATGGGGGTTTTCCTGTAATTTATTACGAGACCAGTTTTCTGGAGTTGCCAGTTTGCATTCCGTTCCAGCCGGTTTTCCTTTGTTCTTTCCCGGCCGGACTTTTCCGATGGAGGGGGTTATTTGCAAGTTTGAAAATAACATTTTGTGGAGGGTTTATTTGTGAGATGAGAGATTATGATGGCATCTTTTCTTTTCCACCATCACTTGCATTAATTGTGATTTGAATGGGTATGGGTTGATTAAGGTGTTGATGTGAGGTTTTGCTTTGGATGTGGTCACCTCTTTCTTTTCCTACACTTACCTCCCTCTTGTATTTGGTTTTGCACTCCACCATTTTCCACCATTGAGAATGGCCGGCCACTTCATGGAAAGTAGTGGGGATCATTTCATTTGGATGAAGGAAAAATTTGTTCATCTCATTTTTCCATACTACACACATTCTAGCTCCACTTGAAAATTCCATTCCTCCATCAAGGCAACTACAAACCCCAAATGAGACTAGCATGATCTACACTACATTATACAGCACATCTTGGGCACGTCGACTTGCCAGCTTCGTGCCCGACTTGCCTCGGCATTGAGGTGGGAGCCCGTAAAAGATACAGACGATGTGGTGCCCTTCCGGCAAGGAGGCGACGACCGGAGTTTCCGCGGGAGATCGGGACGATGACGAGAAGACCGGAGGACTCAGATCACTCGGTATATCTCTTCCCTATCTTGTTACTTTGCTAGATCTAGTTTAGTGGCCCGATCCGGGGTTTAGTGCGCGGTGGTGCCGGTTTGCTAAGTTCGCAAAATTAAAGTTTATCACCGTTTCCGCATTTGGCCGTCGGATTGACGGCCGGGGCGCCGCCGTGCACTTACAGTGGTATCAGAGCCTCGCCATTAACTTCGTCTAGCTTTGTTTGATGTGTTTTGCATTTCCGATCGACCAAAATTCCAAAATCTACATTTTCACTAGCATCAGTTTCTGTTGAAAATTTTTGGTCTCGAAAAATTTTTCAGGTTGTAAAACATTGATGTACTGGAAAATCTAAGAGCTCTGTAAAAAATTCGATGAAGTGACTCCACAGTGGGAGCGCGGAACCGCCGCAAACACCCCCTTGTCGCCGCGGTTCCGCCACACTACTTTGGATTCGCTGCACCAATTTTTTACAGAGGCTTTCTGGACTAATTTTAGGGGTTTTGGAATATTAATATTGGGCCCAGATTTTCTGTGAGTGCTACAGTATTGCTTGGGGGCCCACTTGTTAATTTTTGATCGATCGGATATTTTAAACACATTATTTCACAGTATTTACATTATATCTGCGACCGTGAATGTCACTCGATCGGTAAATCCGGTCTAACTGCTATAGCCCGGTTAGACGGATTTGCGAACGTGACTTTCACGTTGATGTTCTGTGTTTTGCTGTGATGTTGCGGATCGGTCGTGGGGGATAGCCTGGATGCAATGCTAGTACAGTTTTGTTGTATTATGTACATTTGATATTGCGGGGCGAGCGTCCGACATGTGGACTGCCGTCACTGTCTGTTTGTATTATTCTTTTGGGGCACGACCTGGTTGCGGTCGATGTACCCGTTGTATGTATATTTTACTTTCTGTACTAGGATTACCCCGTGGAGGGGTGCACGGATAGCCGGGTTCTGGATGGCAACAAGCCCGCATCTCATGGCATTGGGACGGAGGGGGCTTCGCTCTAGAATTGGCGGGCTATTCGCCGCACTCGTAGGGGGTACAGGTTGACCCAGGAGGGGTGCCCAAGTTATCGGTTTCCGTGAAGTGCTGGGTGGTCCATTCACGGCGCTGAAGGGGGCTGCCTCGCTTCAGGTTTTGACGGGTAACTTGCCGCGCCCGTAGGGGTCTAGGATTTCATTGCACAGGCTATCCACACGACCAGGGGAACGTCGGGTTTCAGTAGTGGCTCTGTGAAACCCCGGGATCCCAGATATCTGTATTGTTCTGTGATGCTGTACATTTCTGTGATGTTGCATTTTTATCACGCCTTGAGCGAAATACTATATATTGGTATATATATTAGTAGATGTTGTATATGTTTTATCATCCGCGCTAGTCCAGTCCCCGCTCTGCCGTTAGTTAGCTAACCTAACGGGTGATGACGGGACCCAGTGGCGAATGCGGATGGCATATACGTACGTCAGTATATTTTCGTTCTTTGTGGTGTGATCAATTGATGGGACTGCATTGATTCGGATCAATGCAAGATAAACAATCCTAATCTGATGTTGTTGGAACACTTTTCAAAAGCTGTTATTGCAAGGACGTTCACTTTTGTTTTGCATCGTGGTATTCATTTGGAATATCCTGCTCCTCAGTCGACGAGGCAAGGGCCGAGATCCCTTCACCGGGAGTGACCCCTTGGACAAAAAGTTTGCGTCAGGGCAATGACTTCACTATAGCCGATTACTTTTGCTTTGCATCGTGGTATTCATTTGGAATATCCTGCACCCCATTCTACGGGGAAAGAGCCGAGATCCCTTCACCGGGAGTGACCTCTTTAGTAAAGGTTTTCGTCACTATATTTTCTAAAAAGCTATCCGTTCCTTCAACGATATCAAGTTCATTACGTTAAAGGTTTTCGCCAGAAACCATTCGTAGCCCTCCGTCATTTCATATGAGTAGTCAATAGTATTCAAGCTGTGTATGTTGGCCAAAGTCAAGGCACAGTGATTGGTAGCTATTGGGTATTCATATGCAGCATAGATAGATGCGTTGGTTTGGGACAGTCGTACTGCCATTTTGGCCAAAGTCAAGGGTAGGTACGGGTGAATTCAAATTAACCTGGAGAATGACGGGTTGAACTTGACATGTGACTTATGATATGTTGGCCAAAGTCAAGGTCATCAGAGCATGGGGTAAAAATCACATCGGGAGTTTCAAAAGAACTGAAACTTGCCAGATATGCGCATACCTTCTGGAGTGTGATGACGTGAGCGGATTACATCACGTTATCATGCGATGAGAGTTGGATCCCGATTCCCACTGATGAGTTAGTTTACTCCTCGGGTATTCCCGACTAATTCTTCTTTTAGGTTTGGAGGAGAATTTGAGGTACAGTGGGAGGTTTCCTGATTAGATAAATTGGTAACCATTCTGATCTTGGTTAGAGTGCACGCTGAGTGTTTCTTTTCTCTCTCTCTGGCAGCGACCATTGACCCGACCTTAAGACTATGACTCAGTGACCAACTTGACCGAACCTTCTTAACACTGGCTTTTGGATTGTCAGAGTTGCAGACCTCATTGCCACTCTTACTTTTACCCTTTTCTCCAGGACACCCCGTATTACTGCGAACGTCCACTTCCATTGGACAAAGTCATCGTATGGTTAGATTCGAACTCGAAGGAATTCGAGGATGGTTTCCGGTTCTGGAGAAAACGGATAGGATTATTCAGTTGTCTTTTCCTTTTTGCCTTCTCTCAAGTTACGAGTACTCCTTAGTTTAGGAGATAGTACACCTATTACGCAAATTGGATAGTCTTCTTCCAAATCTTAGGCTGGTGCCGACCGGTAGGGAATGAAGAAAACCAATTAGCCTAAACGGTGTGCAGAAGGTATTAAGATTAAGACAAAGCAAGGGATTAGTAAGAGGGCAAAGTAAATTGCGACTGATATTCACGACCAAACCAAATATTTCTTCGCCAATCCTAAATAACCTTTGTATTTCTCCAGGACACTCCGTATCACTACGAAGATCCACAGTTTATTGGATACTCCATCGTATGGTTATATACGAACTCGAAAGGAACTTGTTCCAGTTCGGGGATGGATTCTGGTCCAGGAGAAATAGGAATAAGGTTTATTCGGTTGTCTTTTATCTTCACCTTCTCTCGCATTGCGAGTGCTCCTAGGATTAGGAAAGTACACCCATTATGCTTATTGGATAGTCTTCTTCCAAGCCATAGGCTGGTGCCGAACGGCAGGGAAGGAAGGAAACCAATTGGCCTAAAGGGGTGTGCAGAAGGTAATGACTAAAGACATATAAAGGGATTTGGAGAGGTGGCAAAGAATTATACGGTTATAGTTATGAATCTGGATAATGGTAGAGGCATTACTAGGAATACCAGGATACCCCATCGAAACATTTCAATGTTTTAGTTCAACTGTGTACTGTTAAAAGAAAACTGATTTCCCGATTGGACACTTGCTCCAGGGTATGTATTTAGCAAGTTTGATTCTCACATCTGTATGGTTTTACAGATGATGAGTGGGAGTAAGTTATTGGGAATAGGGTGATCATCCTCATTATATCGGGATTCGTTGTAATCGGTGATATTTGAGGAGATCATCTGGGCTGTTTGCCGGTCGGCAAATATTTGGTTTTGAATATCCGCTGTTGTGCACCAATTTCAAATTGATATATCTGTACGTATATTTTCATAGAGTGAGATATACCTTTTGATATTATGTCGATGACATTTACCTATATCAGTGGATGGTTAGGTAAGGAGCATTAAACAGCGGTGTAATTCTTCTTAACCATAAGTACAGTTTTCAACCTACGACACACAGTGAAAGAGTTGTTTGACTCAGCGGACTTATACAGAGTATTGTATGTTGTCCGGTGTCCATTAGAACAGAGGGGTTGGTCCTCATACTATATTCTGTTTACTTTTAACTTCTCTAGTTCTTAGACATGTGTTTCGTAGAAACACAGGGTCTAAGTTTTGAGGAGTTATAGGTATTTGAATAGAGTAGAGAACCAGGTGTAGAAAGTATCGGGATTCTTCAAAGTGATCGAAGATGTAGATACTTGTGTATGGTATTCAGTTGATAGTAATGATAAAGAGAAATTGCTTCTCTTTCAGGTTACTCATAATTGGAAGCATTCCTAAGTTGAGTAACGCTGATCGGCCTCCTTCCATTTAGTTGACATGCACTGGAGATAGCTGCATGATTTGAATCTGGTTCAATTAAATCAGTGCCTCTGGTTCTATATTGGATATAGTACAGTTCATATCTTAACATTGTTAAGGTACGGGGAGTTGTCCGGCTTATGATTAAAACCAGACTCTGGATAACTCAAGGCACGTTTCTGTAATGGCTGTTTGTGGGTTGACCCAGGCTATGACGAGGGTTGATTTTCTACCATCTGGGAGATCAATAGTAATATTGTTCTAGACTCGCCACAGTTTTATTAAAAATGGATTTTTTCAGAAAACAGTAGTGGGAGTATGGTAGAATTGGAAGTGATTCCAGAACCGCAAACGATTACTGAAGATTTGATAAGGAACCTAAAGATTCAATCTGATTTGACATTCCATTGGCCACTCCGCAGATACGGTGGGTAACTTCAGGCACCGAGAGGTACTCCGGTAGCCTCAAGGACGGTGACAGGGAAGTTCTTGTTTACCCACACTTGCCATTGCTGTTGTTCCAGGCTGCGAGGCCCGGCAGGAGGATGAAGTATAGTGTCGTTCTAAACTAGCTTTAGAAGTGCACGTCTATATGACTCTGCCAGAGGGTTGTCGTAGTCAGTGGGAGCAGCGGAAGCATTGGTGGACATCAGGCTTATGTCTATTTATAGACTAAAGCAGATGTAGCGGAGATAGATCATCTATTTCTGATATGACAGTCATGGGTTTGATGTCATCAGAATAGGGGATGGATCTGTTAAGAAGGTAGTAGGGTGTGATATCCGGGTTTTGGATGACATACACAAAGTAGGAAGTGACATTCCTATACTACGATCGGTTATACTTTGGTCGTCACACAGTGGTTTCTCCACAAGGGACTTAGACATTATATCAGACATACTGGTTACTAGATCTATGGTTTTAGATCTAGATTTAGGTGGTTTCCCAATCAGGGTACTTTGACAGCATTCTAAGAGTATTTAGAATGGACGACTCCTGGCACGGTAGTGTACCTGCAGGTGATGGAGTCACCCTCTCTAAAGGTGTCTTATAGACTAAAGTTGAGAGGGATATGCATGATTGGCAGATCACTTGCTTAGGAAATTGAGTCAATCATGAGATGTCAAGTACCACACCAGATGTTGTTCTTGCACTAGATGCAATAAGTTGACATTGACCCAATCCTGGAGAAACAGTCGGAAGCAGTTTTAGAACATAAGTGCATGTTCTAGGGATATGATAACGACAGCCTCATTCGGGGGACAGTTATCATTCCAGGCTTCCAAGGTGACCTGGACGACAAGGAGGTTGTCAGAGTTATAGTTTTCCCTCTGACGAGGGGCAGTATTTTGGACAGATGATCCAAGCAGATACTGAAGGAGGCATGGCGCAGGATACTGATTAAGTTCAGTTGACGATACAGTCTAAGAAGTTTGGATTTGAAGTTCATTTATGAACTGGGTCCCATCAGACATCCAGACATCCTAAGACAGGTATTGCTCATTTCGGGAGATGGCTTTCTCCGCGAACTTGAGATATAGAGAGACATAGAAAGAAACATCTAGGCGGATCCACTCACTGAGGCTATTCCTTGAACGCAAGAGTTTCGCAAACAGGCTTTATGAGACTGACTAGTAGAGGAGTTGGGTGTTCGGTATCACACGGGCTGTGAGTATGCGACATCGCAATAATTAGCCTTGAGTGCAAGTGGGAGATTGTTGGAGATAGTGCCCTCAGTGTCAATTATTGGATCACAGGCACGTGATTGCAATGATTGAGGGAGGACCTATCCCGGTAGAACAGTCTTACTCGAGATGATAGTATGCTATCTGGTTTACCTTTATCATCGTGTACTGCTTTAGGTGACCTGATAGGTCACTATTGCACGTTGATAGAGCCCCTAGGATTCTTGCTTGACTGCCAGCAGTATGAGGGCGATCATATAAGTGAGAGCTGGAGTCTATAAGCACATCCTTAAATGGTCCCTAGTCGTGGGAGTTTCGAGACAGGGCATCGATTCTCCAGAGTAGACTAGTGTATACAGTCGAGACCCCGACGAGGGGCGGTGGCCGGTCTCACAGGCCACTGGTGTCAGTTGGTTCACCTAAGATGTATACAGGTGCTCATTGGGTTATGAGTACACCGGACAGGACTCGCTGGGAACATGCTAGTTGGTCTTATACCTGACGTCAGATAGCAGTTCCCAGGTGACATGTGTACAGGTTAGTTCATCGACCTGGGGATCGTCATTTGTCTCGTGTGAGTTCCCACTGTGCTTTGATTACTACCCTACCACGGCTCAAAGGAGTCGTGCAAACAGGTTTTAGTTGGGTACAGTCCCGAGCCACATGGAGGCAGTGAGCGGATCTTCAGGGGTTCGTCTCTCCCGGTATTGGGGGTGAGGTCGCGCTGTGTCTAGGAGAGCCATTACACGAAGTCCTTGGCCAAGGCAGGAGATTTACTGGTAGGTATTCCAGTAGTATCTCAGGGTGTTCTGGGCTACACTCCGACATGACTTGTACCGCTTTTGGGGGTCTGACTTTTACCAACCCCCTAGGCCCGACATGCGATGCTCATAGACGAACGGACCGGACTGTACGGATATTGTCACTGACAGGCTCAGTAGGGTGTCAGGATGAGTTCGCTCATCGACGTACCTTTTGGTCAATAGCTGGTGGCCCGTTACGTATTGGCTTATACCTCTGACGTGCTAGTGGTTAAATCCGCAGCCATAGTATTGACGAGTCTTTAGAGTCCACCACACTTTCAGTTACTCAAGCTTTCGGGCGAAACGCTGTAGAGGCCGTATGGAGATATGGCAGGGTCCGATCAGATACGTGCGGTATTGCACGGATCAGGATCGGACGGTTAGTACTAGAGGCCGTATAGTTATATGGCACGGTTCGATCAGATACGTGCGGTATTGCACGGATCAGGATCGAACGGATTTTACTAGCCGGCTTTGGTTTAAGCCGGATCCTAGTATAGTACAGTGTAGATTTTGTCTCATTGCATTTGTATCCGGTCGGAATACAGATGCGGGTGTGTATGCACAGTATGGGGGTTTTCCTGTAATTTATTACGAGACCAGTTTTCTGGAGTTGCCAGTTTGCATTCTGTTCCAGCCGGTTTTCCTTTGTTCTTTCCCGGCCGGACTTTTCCGATGGAGGGGGTTATTTGCAAGTTTGCAAATAACATTTTGTGGAGGGTTTATTTGTGAGATGAGAGATTATGATGGCATCTTTTCTTTTCCACCATCACTTGCATTAATTGTGATTTGAATGGGTATGGGTTGATTAAGGTGTTGATGTGAGGTTTTGCTTTGGATGTGGTCACCTCTTTCTTTTCCTACACTTAGCTCCCTCTTGTATTTGGTTTTGCACTCCACCATTTTCCACCATTGAGAATGGCCGGCCACTTCATGGAAAGTAGTGGGGATCATTTCATTTGGATGAAGGAAAAATTTGTTCATCTCATTTTTCCATACTACACACATTCTAGCTCCACTTGAAAATTCCATTCCTCCATCAAGGCAACTACAAACCCCAAATGAGACTAGCATGATCTACACTACATTATACAGCACATCTTGGGCACGTCGACTTGCCAGCTTCGTGCCCGACTTGCCTCGGCATTGAGGTGGGAGCCCGTAAAAGATACAGACGATGTGGTGCCCTTCCGGCAAGGAGGCGACGACCGGAGTTTCCGCGGGAGATCGGGACGATGATGAGAAGACCGGAGGACTCGGATCACTCGGTATATCTCTTCCCTATCTTGTTACTTTGCTAGATCTAGTTTAATGGCCCGATCCGGGGTTTAGTGCGCGGTGGTGGCGGTTTGCTAAGTTCGCAAAATTAAAGTTTATCACCGTTTCCGCATTTGGCCGTCGGATTGACGGCCGGGGCGCCGCCGTGCACTTACAGTATTGACCAAAAGGGACGTCGTTGAGCGAACTCATCCTGACACCCTACTGAGCCTATCAGTGACAATATCCATACAGTCTGGTCCGTTCGTCTATAGCATCGCATGGCGGGCCTATGGGGTTGGTAAAAGTCAGACCCCTAAAAGCGGTATAAGTCGTGTCGGAGTGTAGCCCAGAACACCCTGAGATACTACTGGAATACCTACCAGTAAATCTCATGTCTTGGCCAAGGACTTCTTGTAATGGCTCTCCTAGACACAGCGCGACCTCACCCCCAAAACCGGGAGAGACGAACCCCTGAAGATCCGCTTACTGCCTCCATGTGGCTCGGGACTGTGCCCAACTAAAACCTATTTGCACGTCTCCTTTGAGCGTGGTAGGGTAGTAATCAAAGTACAGTGGGAACTCACACGAGACAAATGACGATCTCAAGTTGATGAATTAACCTGTACACATGTCACCAGAGAACTCCTATCTGACGTCAGGTATAAGACCAACTAGCATGTTCCTGGCGTGTCCTGTCCGGTGTACTCATAACCCAATGAGCACCTGTATACATCTTAGGTGAACCAACTGACACCTGTGGCTTGTGAGACCGGCCACCGTCCCTCGTCGGGGTCTCGACTGTATACACTAGTCTACTCTGGAGTATCGAGGCCTAGTCTCGAAACTCCCTCGACTAAGGACCTTTTAAGGATGTGCTTATAGACCCCAGCTCCCACGTATATGATCGTCCTCATACTGCTGGCAGTCAAGCAAGAATCCTAGGGGCTCTATCAACCTGTAATAACGACCTGTAAGGTCACTTGAAGCAGTACACGATGATAAAGTTAAACCAGATAGCATACTATCATCTTGAGTAAGGCTGTCCTACCGGTATAGGTCCTCCATCAATCATTGCAATCACGTGCCACTGATCCAATAATTAACTTTGAGGGCACTATATCCAACAATCTCCCACTTGCACTCAAGGCTAATTATTGCGATGTCGCATGCTCACGGCCTGTATAATACCGAACACCCAACTCCTCTACTAATCAGTCTCACAAAACCCGTTTGCGAAACTATTGCGTTCGAGGAATAGCCTCAGTGAGTGGATCCGCTGTAATGTTTCTTTCTATGTTTCTCTTAATCTCAAGTTCGCGGAGAAAACCCATCTCCCGAAATCAGCAATACCTGTCTTAGAGTATGTCTGGATATCTGATGGGACCTAGTTCATAAATGAACTCCAAATCCAAACTTCTCAGACTGTATCGTCAACTGAACTTAATCAGTATCCTGCGCCATGTCTCCCTCAGTATCTACCTGGACCACCTGTCCAAATACTGCCCCTCGTCAGAGGGAAAACTATAACTCTGACAGTCACTCTGCCATCCAGGTCACCTTGGAAGCCTGGAATGATAACCGTCTCTTGAATGAGGCTGTCGTTATCATATCCCTAGAACATCCACTAATGTTCTAAAGCTTCTTCCGATCGTTTCTCCAGGATAGGATCAATATCAACTTATTGCAGCTTGTGTAAAAACAACATCTGGTGTGGTACTTGACATCTCATGATTGACTCAATTGCCTAAGCAAGTGATTTGCCAATCATGCACATCCCTCTCCCCTTTAGTCTTTAAGACACCTTTAGAGAGGGTGACTCCATCACCTGCAGGTATACTACTGTGCCAGGAGTCGTCCATTCTAAAACACCTTTAGAATGCTGTCTAAATACCCAGATTGGGAAACTACCTAAATCTAGATCTAAAACCATAGATCCAGTAACCAGAATGTCTGATATTATATCTATATCCTATGTGGAGAAACCACTGTGTGACAACCAAAGTATAACCGATCGTAGTATAGGAATATCACTTCCTATTCTATGTATGTCATCCAAATACTAGGACATCACACGCTACTACCTTCTTAACAGATCCATCCCCTATTCTGATGAAGTCAAACCTATGACTGTCACATCAGAAATAGATGATCTATCTCCGCTATATCTGCTTTAGTTTATAAATAGATATAGGCCACTTGTCCACTATGCTTCCGCTGCTCCTACTGACCACGACAACCCTCTGGCAGAGTCATATACACGTACGCTTCTAAAGCCAGTTCAGAACGACGCTATACTCATCCTCCTGCCGGGTCTCATAGTCTGGAACAACAACAATAGCAAGTCTGGGTAAACAAGAACCTCCCTACTACCGTCCTTGAGGCTACCGGAGTACCTCTCGGGTGCCTGAGGTTACCCACCATGTCTGTGGAGTGGCCAATGGAATGTCAAGTCAGATTGAATCTTTAGGTTCTTATCAAACTTTCAGTAATCGTTTGCGGTTCTGGATCCACTTCCAGTTCTACCATACTCCCACTATTGTTTTCTGAAAAAATCCATTTTTATTAAAACTGTGGCAAGTCAAGAACAATATCACTATTGATCTTCCAGATGGTAGAAAGTCAACCCTCGTCATAGCCTGGGTCAACCTACAAACAGCCATTACAGAAACGTGCCTTGAGTTATCCAGAGTCTGGTTTTAAGCATAAGCCGGAAAACTCCCCGTACCTTAACATCATTAAGATATGAACTGTTCTATATCCAATATAGAACCAGAGGCACTGATTTAATTGAACCAGATTCAAATCATGCAGCTGTATCCAGTGCATGTTAACTAAATGGAAGGAGGCCGATCAGCGTTACTCAATTTAGGAATGCGTCCAGATATGAGTAACCTGAAAGAGAAGAAAGTTCTCTTAATCATTACTATCAACTGAATACCATACACAAGTATCTACATCTTCGATCACCTTGAAGAATCCCGATACTTGCAATACCTGGTTCTCTACTTTAATCTTATACTTATAACTTCTCAAAACTCAGACCTTGTGTTTCCACAGAACACATGTCTAAGAACTAGAAAAGTCACAAGTAATTAGAATATAGTGCGAGGACCAACCCCTCTGTCCTAATGGACACTGGATAATATACAATACTCTGTATAAGTCCCCTGAGTCTAGTGACTTATTCACTGTGTGTCGTAGGTTGAAAACTGTACTTATGGTTAAGAAGAATTACACCGCTGTTCAATGCTCCTTACCTAACCATCCACTGATATAGGTAAATGTCATAAATATAATTTCAAAAAAGTATATCTCACTCTATAAAAATAGACGTACAGATACATCAATTTGAAATTGGTGCATAACAATGGATATTCAAAACCAAATATTTGTCGTCCGGCAAACAACCCAGGTGACTTCCTCAAATATCACCAATTACAACGAATTCCGATATAATGAGGATAATCACCTAATTCCCAATAGTTTACTCCCATTCATCATCTGTAAAACCATACAGATGTGAGAATCAAACCTGGTAAATACATACCCTGGAGCAAGTGTCTAATTGGGAAATCAGTTTTCTTTTAACCGTACACAGTGAAACTGAAACATTGAAATGTTTCATAGGATATTCTGGTATTCCTAGTAATGCCTCTTCGATTATCCAGATTCACAACTGTAACCGTATATTTCTATGTCATCTCTCCACATCCCTTCATATGTCTTTAGTCCTTACCTTCTGCACACCCTTTTAGGCCAAATGGTTTTCTTCCTTCCCTACCGTTCGGCACCAGCCTATGGTTTGGAAGAAGACTATCCAATAAGCATAATGGGTGTACTATCCTAATCCTAGGAGCACTCGCAATGCGAGAGAAGGTGAAGATAAAAGACAACCGAATAAACCTTATTCCTATTTCTCCTGAACCAGAATCCATCCCCGAACTGGAACAAGTTCCTTTCGAGTTCGTATATAACCACACGATGGAGTATCCAAATAACTGTGGATCTTCGTAGTGATACGGAGTGTTCTGGAAAAATACAAAGGTGAAGTGGGAGTGGTAATGAAATACTTGGTTTGGTCATGAATAGCAGTCGCAATTTACTTTGCCCTCCTTCTAATCCCTTTATTTGTCTTAACTTAATACCATCTGTACACCGTTTAGGCTAATTGGTTTTCTTCATTCCTTACCGTTCGGCACCTGCCTATGGTTTGGAAGAAGACTATCCAATTTGCGTAATAGGTGTCCTATCCCCTATTCTAAGGGGCACTCACAACCCGAGAGAAGGTAAAACGAAAAGACAACTGAATAATCCTATTCGTTTTCTCCAGAACCGGAAACCATCCTCGAATAAATTCCTTCAAGTTCGTATATAACCATACGATGGTTTTATCCAATGGAAGTGGACGTTCGTAGTAATACGGGGTGTCCTGGAGAAAATGGTAAAAGTAGGAGTGGCAATGAGGTTTGCAACTCTGACAATCCAAAAGCCAGTCTTAGAAGAAGGTTCTGTCAACTTGGTCACTGAGTCATAGTCTAGGTCGGGTCATGGTCGCTGCCAAAGAGAGAGAGAAAAGAAACACTCAGCGTGCACTCTATCCTAGATCAGAATGGTTACTAATTTATCTAATCAGGAAACCTCCCACTGTACCGTCAAATTCTCCTCCAAACCTGAAAGAAGAATTAGTCGAGATCACCCGATGAGTAAACCAACTCATCAGTAGGAATCGGGATCCAACTATCATTGCATGATAATGTGACGGAATCCGCTCACGTTATCACACTCTAGAAGGTATGCGCATATCTGGCAAGTTTCAGTTTCCTTAGAAACTCCCGATGTGATTTTTTCCCATGCTCTTATGACCTTGACTAAGTGTTGGAGATAGTGACCTCAGAGTCAATTATTGGATCACAGGTACGTGATTACAATGATTGAGGGAGGACCTGTCCCAGTAGGACAGTCTTACTCGAGATGATAGTATGCTATCTGGTTTACCTTTATCATCGTGTACTGCTTTAGGTGACCTTACAGGTCGCTATTACACGTTGGTAGAGCCCCTAGGATTCTTGCTTGACCACCAGCAGTATGAGGGCGATCATATACGTGGGAGCTGGCAGTCTATAAGCATATCCTTAAATGGTCCCTTGTCGTGAGAGTTTCGAGACAGGGCATCGATACTCCAGAGTAGACTAGTGTATACAGTCGAGATCCCGACGAGGGGCGGTGGCCGGTCTTACAAGCCATTGGTGTCAGTTGGATCACCTAAGATGTATACAGGTGCTCATTGGGTTATGAGTACACCGGACAGGACTCGCCGGGAACATGCTAGTTGGTCCTATACTAGACGTTAGATAGCAGTTCCCAGGTGACATGTGTACATGTTAGTTCATCGACCTGGGGATCGTCATTTGTCTCGTGTGAGTTCCCACTGTACTTTGATTACTACCCTACCACGCTCAAAGGAGACGTGCAAACAGGTTTTAGTTGGGTACAGTCCCGAGCCACATGGAAGCAGTGAACGTATCTTCAGGGGTTCGTCTCTCCCGGTATTAGGGGTGAGGTCGTGCTGTGTCTAGGAGAGCCATTACACAAAGTCCTTGGCCAAGGCAGGAGATTTACTGGTAGGTATTCCAGTAGTATCTCAGGGTGTTCTGGGCTACACTCCGACACGACTTGTACCGCTTTTGGGGGTCTGACTTTTACCAACCCCCTAGGCCCGCCATGCGATGCTCATAGACGAACGGACCGGACTGTACGGATATTATCACTGACAGGCTCAGTAGGGTGTCAGGATGAGTTCGCTCATCGACGTCCATTTTGGTCAATACCTGGTAGCCTGTTACGTATTGGCTTATACCTCTGACGTGCTAGTGGTTAAATCCACAACCAAGGTGTTAACGAGTCTTTAGAGTCCCCCACATTCATGTTAGTTGTATGTATGCCCTAGAGGCCATTACTGTACATACGATGTATATTGTAGTGGATGCTAGGACATATATAGGGAGGACTTTCTTGCTCGACATGATAGTATGCTATCTGGTTGTACTTTATCTTAACATGTACTCTGATTGTCTCTATGTTACATGTTGATAAAGCCCTTAGGATGTGTACTCGACTACTGGGACTATGATGAGATCATACTAGTGGGGCCACGGTAGTCGACGAGTACATCCTATAACTGTTCCTAGTCGAGGGTGTATCGAGACAGGGCATCGATACACCAGAGTAGACTAGCGTATACGCATCTTGACCCATATGATGGGCGATGGATGATCCCATATCCATCGGTGTTTGACATCAAGGATGGTGTATGGGTGCTCAGTAGAGACTGGGTACACTGGACGGACTCGCCGAGAACTCCCAGATGGTATTATACCATACGTCAGATGGCAGTTCTCCGGTGACACTGGTACAGAGTAGTCTGTTGACCCGAGATCGTCATAGAGTCTTGTGTGATTCCCACTGTGCTTTGATTTCCATCATACCACGTCCAAGAGGGCGTGCAAAAAGGTGGCTTTTGGGTACAGTCCCGAATCACATGGAGGCAATGAGCGATAGGAGGGGATTCGTCTCTCCCGGTATAGGGAGTTGATGTTGTGCTGTGTTCGATTGGCTATAACCGGAAATCCCTGGCCAGGGTTGCTGAGATTTACTGGTAAGTGTTATCAGTAGTTTCTCGAACTGTTATAGACCTCATATCGACACGACTTATCAAGCTACTGGGGTCTGACGTTTACCACCCCTAGGCGAGATATGCAACATATCAGACGACGAGACCGGACTGTACGGGAGTGTTACTGTTTGGATTCGCAGGAGAATGTACAGGCTTGCTTGTTGATCTTCTGAGCGCTCAATACCTGGGTAGCTGTTACGTTTAGCTGACCGCTTGCAGCTTGTGGGTGTTTGATATGATCATCACCTACTGCCGGCGTATTGACGATTCTTTAGAGTCCTACACAGAAGTTTCTTGACTCAGGCAAAACGGAGTAGGGGCACATATGTGATATGTGCGGGACCGAGGATAATGCGATATGTGATACCGTATTCTATTCTCGCGATATTTGATATCAGCCGGGTCATCGGATCAAGTGTTGATTCGATGAATCGGTACGGATAAATATTAGTCGGTTATATGCGATATAGCCGGATTGTCGGATCAAGTGTTGATTCGATAATTTAATGTATAATAATATATATGATATATTAAATTGCATTAACTAATATTTGCTCACTAAAAGATTCTTTTTCTCACTCGGATAATACATTGATATATATGCGATATATGTTAATTGTATTATTTTATTTTGTTACGATAAATATTATATATGTGATATATAATATTGTAACATGATATGATAACTAATGCAACTTGTTTAGTGGAGTTTAAACATGATTAGGGTTTGGATTAGGGTTAAAACTTCTAGTTTCTTCTCGAAGGTTTTTATTTTGTCATGATAAAGATATTTGCAAGTGACTCATGCTTTAACCAAACCCAAACCCTAACCCTAGTTAATTCTCTACAAGAGTTAGCTTGACCATGGTTGCATTATCTATCATATTATTTCATTTCCTATTCATCACAAAAGGAGAACTAATATTGTTCATCTTCTTCCTTCAATTCTTTCATGAAAAAGCTTACTTGTTTTTCAAAAGGTGATGAATAATTGTGAGAAAAAGATAAATAAATAGAGCAAAAATCCTACTTCATCATCCTCATCTTCCCTTGCCATTTAGATGAGGGTGTTCACATCATTTCATGAGTGTTAGCTTGTGTTAATGAAACTTCAAGGTAGATCATCTTAGTATCGAAGATCGGAAGCAAAGGTTGCGTCTTTCTCTTCGTGGAACCTCTCGAGAGTCCGGATCCCGATGATCGCAGCGAAGGGACCACAACACGGAGCATATGAAGTGAAGGACCGGATCTACAAAGGTTGTAATCCCTCTCACTTAGTGTTAAAGTGTTTAGCATACTTGTTTTCGCCTAATCTCTAGTTTAAAGTTCCGTATTCGGGTTGTTCGGCACGGCTAAATTTTAATTCGGGCATGGTTGATGCCTCGTAGACCCTTATGCGCGTGCCTAGCAACCCTACAGTGGTATCAGAGCCAAGCTAGAGCTTTAGGCGAAGTCTAGACGAAGTTTAAAGTCCGATCGAAACCCGAAACCCCGTTAAAACCCGCTCTCTGGACTTTTTCCAAAAACTGGGATTTTTCCAAATTAAAAATGCTTAAAAAATTCAGCAGGGAATTATAAGAATTACGGTACAAATTTTTTTTGATGAACAGTAATAAACACGGCGGAACCGCGGCAGAAGCATGCCTTCTGCGGCGGTTCCGCGGCGCACTGGTGACGTCATCAACTCCTGTTTGCACAGTAACTTCTATTTAATTATGCTGGATTTTCTGGGAATTTTTAATATTTATTCAAGAGTTGAATTTTCTGAGGTTGTTTTGGGGATTCGATGTTTCGATCGGAGTATCGGATTTTGTCTATGTGGTTTTCCGGATAACTTTTAGAAACTGTTAAAAAGTTCGAACGGATATCAATAACTCAATTTTTCCCCTGTCGGAAATTTTTTCAAAAGTTGGATTTTTCCTCGTGTTTAAGAATGTTCTAAGTCGTGCAAGTAACTCGATGGACCCTCTAGAAGACAACAAACCTTAACTCGATTATGTGACCGTCTTGAACTGCTCTTTGAACCTTAGGGTTTGGGGCAGTACGGCGTGCCACATGTGAGGCGTTGGCTTGACCCTTCTACGGCTGGACCATTGGTACTGTGGCATGTGATGGACGTTTTTAAACTGATTTCAAGCGTTGAGATATATTGGGGAAATCTTGGGTGCTTGATGATTCGATCGGAAAGTTTAACTTTTTCTATTTATCTGGAATGTGATACAATAATTGGAATCCACAGGTAGTTATGTGATAACTAATTTGAATATTATAAACATAGCACTTTAGTCTCAGTTGATCGGTTGCCACGAAATTTTGATGTGATCAAAAGTCCGTCGCAATAAACGTAGGGTACGCGAATACTCGCCGGGTAAACTTAATAGACAGCTACACCTCTTAGCCCCGACCAAGTGACTGTAGGAGAACCCCGTCGCCGAAAGCATCCATTCGGGTGCTCGCGGCAGCGGTGTTCCGCCTTAGTGCACTTCGTCGACTGCATCTGGGGGTGCGGCCGTCTACTAAAGTTTGCGACGAGCATTCGATCAGGACGTCGGGAATCTTGTTGAATTGCCCGACTTGAAATTGAAAAGAGTTTTCGATAATGAGACTAAAATGCGGGGTTTATAATTGTTAGGCATGCGATGTCTAAAGGAATTCATTTGGTTAGGCATGCGATGTCTAAGAAGGTTGCGGATTCCAACTGTTGTAGTTTTACACTTTCTTTTCTGTGACCGTAAGCGTAGTATGTGGTGTATCGCCGGCTTCGTTGCTATACATCAACGACAATCGGGATACGCATACTTGCTTACGTTGATGATATGAGATATTATGTGTTGCTGTGATATGTTGTATTGGATCGTCGCGTTTGAATAGCCGGGGGTTTTATGTGAGATGAGAGTTTTTTCTTTTTCATTCATGTAAAATTCATTTGTATGTAATATTCTTTTATTGGGGCACTTCCAGGTAGCGGAAGCTGTCACCGTTGTATATTATTTACTTTTCCGCATTAGGTAGACCCAAGGCGGGGAGCATAAGTAACCGGATTCTAGGGTCCAGTGGGAGACCATCTCGAGGAGTCGAGACCGGGTCTCCTAACCCTAGAGTTGGCAGTGTTACTTGCCGCTCTCGTAGGGGTCTGGGGATGTGGGTTTGGCTATTCATCGCGACCGTGGAATCCGTGTTTTATACAGGCTCGTATTGAAAACACGGACGTCCTAGTATATCCAATATTTCATATATGTTCTTCTGCTGCAATGTTCTGTGATGAGATCATATTACTGCCTGAGACGAATGTTTATATTATATATATGAGATATATGTTATATTGCAGATTTCGTTTCAAAAGAGATGCTTACGAAGCATAATTAAAATGGGACTTCATTAATGAGATTAATGAAATTAAAAGAAACCTAAGATGTTGTAGAAACTTGTTTGTAAAAACTGGTAGCTCTAGTTCTTGCTTTGCATAGCGGTGTTCCTTGTAGAACATCCAGCACCTTATTCGATAAGGAAAGGACCGAGATCCCTTCACCGGGAGTGACTCCTTTAGCAATAACTGGCAGATGCTACACACTCGGTTTGTCTTTTGATTGCTTCTATAGTTTCTGCTTTGCATAGTGGTATATATGATATATCCTGCACCTTATTCGATGAGGAAAGGGCCGACGATCCCTTCACCGGGAGTGACCCCTTTAACAAAACTAGAAAGGCCTCAAAAACACTCCATTTAAAATCACTCGATTCTACAACGAAATAAAGTTCATTACGCAAAAGGTTTTCTTAAAAACCTGTCGTAGCCCTCCGTCATTTCAGATAAGTTGTAAATAGTATTCGTGCTACATTTGTTGGCTTTCGTCAAGGTGTAGTGTGCGGTAGCTATCTGCTGCTTATCTGCTAGCATATGATGCGATTGGATTAGGGTAGTCGTGCGGCTTTGTTGTCTTTCGTCAAGGGTCGTGCGGGTGGGTTTATTTCAATCAAGAAATGACGGGTTGGACTTGACTAGTATCCTATGGTTTGTTGGCTTTCGTCAAGGTCATAGGATGCTAGGGGTAAAATATTATCGGGAATTTCAAGTGTTGGAATTTGCAATGAGATTGCATACCTTCTATGAGATAGTTGGATCCCGATACCCGCTGCGAGTAATTGTTACTCCTGGGAGAGTTTTACACATTACAATTAGCCGATCAAGTAGGTGTCTAGAAAGGTGTTAACGGGGTTACGCCTCTGGGAAAACGAGGTTTACATTAATTAGGTTCGTGCGATAGCACGGGGGACCTCCCTCAAAGTACCGACACTGGCCTGGCTGAAAGATTGGCGAACTTGTAGCGTGTAATTAATCCCAGCTAGTCTTTCCTTTTAGGGTTTGAAGGAAGATTTGACTAAAACAGTGGGAGACATCCTGATTAGATATATTAGATAACCAATCTAATCTTGAAAGAGCATACGCTGAGTGTTTTCTTCTCTCTCTCTCCAGGTAGCGATCATATCACGCCTTAATCAAGATAATAAAATGGATATATTGACCGAACCCGCTTGTTATACTGAGCTGGGGAATGTTGGTCCCGCTCCAACTTATAATTGTTATAGACAGAGCAGGAAATTGGGGAATACCAGATTTCCCGTGCCGCCCAAACGAAGGAAGTGCATGTTGATGCATCATCTTCGGGTATGTTCATTACACAGAACTGTTTCTCAGTATCCTTTACGTCCTGGGTATGTGATACCGGATCAGGATCCCGCATATGTAATCTGTTACCTGGGCTACAGATAGGTAGAGAACTGAGAACGGGTGATAAGTTTCATGAGACAGAAAACGGTGCAAGTGTTGCAGCCAAGTCTGTGGGTCACTATCACCCTGTATTACCAGAATACATTGATTCTGAACAAATGTTATTAGATACCGAACCTGATATACAAAATCATATCAGTCTCTTTATTAGTAAAGAAAGGATATAATTTTGTATTGTTGGATAATGTTTTGAACATTCCCTATATCAAGAGTTGATCGGTTCAGGCACGTTATCTAAAATCATTGACGTTCTAAATCAAACTACAGTTCTTAGTATACAGAACACACACAAGAGGAAGAGTTCAGATATGAACAAATCCTTCTTGACGCATTGTAGACTAGGTCATATCAATGCGACCCGACTGGCTGAAGTTACATTTAGATGCATATTTAAATTAGTTTGAATTTACATCTTATGAAACTTGCCAGTCATGTCACAAAGATAAGATGACCACAGCTCTGTTTGTTGGAAACAGAGAAAGAGTTAGTGAACTCTTGGGATTGATACATGCTGATGTATGAAGGTCCCCAGTCTACACATGCCAAGACCGGTTCTTTTTACTTCATTACGTTCTCTGATAATCTCTCAAGATTCAGACATGTGTTCCTGTTGAAACACAAGTCCGAACCTTTTGAGATATTCACAGAATATAATTTAGAAGTAGAGTACCAAAATACGGGTACAAGTATTATGTCCTTTGATGAGATCAAGGAGGAGAATACTTGAGCACGGAATTCCTGGATTATTCTAAAGGAGAATGAGATTCTCTCTCAGCATTACTCCTCCGTATACACCATAGCACGATGGTATATCGGGGCGGAGCAATAGCACCCTATGTGATATGGTGTGCTCTATGATGAGTGCTACTGAGTTTCTTATTTCCTTTTGGGTGTTATGCGCTTAAGAAGATGCATACCTATTGAATAGGGTTCAAATCAAATCAGTTGTCTACCGCTTCATATGTGATATGGAAAGGGAAGAACCCATATCTTAAGTTTGTTAAGATTTGGGTTGTCCGGCCTATGTCTAAAAGCAAAATCCGGACAAGCTCGAGGCAAGTTCTGTTATGTAGAACTGGAAATGTTCCAGCTGTACAAACTTCAGCAGATGATTTGATAAAACCAAAGGATTCAATAGTTACCAACGAACCTCAGCCTCTCCGCCGATCTAGTAGGGTTCCTCACCCACCTGAGAGATACTTCGGTTTCTTTATGACAGTGGGAGCGAGGATTGCATCATGAGATGATGACCCAACTGGTTTCGAGCTGGCCATCAGGAGTGGGACTCTGTAAGAATGGCTGGGTGCTTATCGATCTGAGATGGAATCCTTATACACCAACAAAGTATGGACTTTGGTTGCTTTATCTGAAGGGTTAAATCCCCATCAGGAGCAAGTATATCTTGAGAAGATTACTTGGTGTACATGGAAAAGTTGAGACTTTCAAAGCTATGCTTAAGTCCATCCAGATCCTACTTGCCACGGCTACATACAATGACTACGATATCTGGTGGTTGGGTGTCATGACTGCTTTTCTAAATGATGTTTTAGAAGAGAGCGTCTATAAATACACAGCCAGGAGGCTTCGTACACAGTGGGAGCAGCGGAAACGTGTGCAAGATGTTTTATATGATAAAACAGGCATCGCGGAGTTGGAACATCTGTTTTGATGTGGTAGTCAAAGAGTTTGACTTCATCAAAATGGTAGATGAACCTTGTATATACAAAAAGGTAGTATGGAGTATGGTGGTGATCCTCGTAGAGTACGTGGATGACATACTCTTGATAGGGAAGAAGTTTCCTATGCTACGCTCGGTCAATCTCCGCTTATCACAAGGATTCTCCATATAGGATCAAAGTGATACCTCCTAAATCCTGGGTTTTTTGGATCTATGAGATAGATCTAATTGGATGTTAGGATACTCACTAGTTGTAGTGAGATGGTATCAATCGATCCTGAGGAGAATCACTGGAAAGGTTCCAGGGTGATAAGGACGACTGAATGTCAGTCGCAGGCATTGTCTATACCCTCAGTGGAGGGACGGTATGTTGGAAGAGTTCCAAGCTAGATACCGTGACATACTAGAAGATTAAAGGCAAGATACATCGTTACCAAGGATACTACCAAAGAGACAGTCTGGATATATATATAAGTTCATAAGATGAACTTCGTTCCTACCATTGTGTGACAATGGAGTTGTGGCATATGCCAAGGAACTACCGTCCCATCAGAAATCCAGATATAATTCTTAGGCAGTATCACCTGATCATGGAGATGGTTGATCTCCAGGGAGATCGAGGTTAGGAGAGTAGACACAGAGGACAACAGCGCGGATCCACTCACAAAGGCCTTTTTCCCAGTAGAGACTTTTACGGGATGGTTGAGTATGAGATACTTCAACCGCAGCTAATTGTTGGGTATGCGATACCATAACAGATGGCCCTAGTGCAAGTGGGAGATTGTTAGTTGTATGTATGCCCTAGAGGCCATTACTGTACATACGATGTATATTGTAGTGGATGCTAGGACATATATAGGGAGGACTTTCTTGCTCGACATGATAGTATGCTATCTGGTTGTACTTTATCTTAACATGTACTCTGATTGTCTCTATGTTACATGTTGATAAAGCCCTTAGGATGTGTACTCGACTACTGGGACTATGATGAGATCATACTAGTGGGGCCACGGTAGTCGACGAGTACATCCTATAACTGTTCCTAGTCGAGGGTGTATCGAGACAGGGCATCGATACACCAGAGTAGACTAGAGTATACGCATCTTGACCCATATGATGGGCGATGGATGATCCCATATCCATCGGTGTTTGACATCAAGGATGGTGTACGGGTGCTCAGTAGAGACTGGGTACACTGGACGGACTCGCCGAGAACTCCCAGATGGTATTATACCATACGTCAGATGGCAGTTCTCCGGTGACACTGGTACAGAGTAGTCTGTTGACCCGAGATCGTCATAGAGTCTTGTGTGATTCCCACTGTGCTTTGATTTCCATCATACCACGTCCAAGAGGGCGTGCAAAAAGGTGGCTTTTGGGTACAGTCCCGAATCACATGGAGGCAATGAGCGATAGGAGGGGATTCGTCTCTCCCGGTATAGGGAGTTGATGTTGTGCTGTGTTCGATTGGCTATAACCGGAAATCCCTGGCCAGGGTTGCTGAGATTTACTGGTAAGTGTTATCAGTAGTTTCTCGAACTGTTATAGACCTCATATCGACACGACTTATCAAGCTACTGGGGTCTGACGTTTACCACCCCTAGGCGAGATATGCAACATATCAGACGACGAGACCGGACTGTACGGGAGTGTTACTGTTTGGATTCGCAGGAGAATGTACAGGCTTGCTTGTTGATCTTCTGAGCGCTCAATACCTGGGTAGCTGTTACGTTTAGCTGACCGCTTGCAGCTTGTGGGTGTTTGATATGATCATCACCTACTGCCGGCGTATTGACGATTCTTTAGAGTCCTACAAAGAAGTTTCTTGACTCAGGCAAAACGGAGTAGGGGCACATATGTGATATGTGCGGGACCGAGGATAATGCGATATGTGATACCGTATTCTATTCTCGCGATATTTGATATCAGCCGGGTCATCGGATTAAGTGTTGATTCGATGAATCGGTACGGATAAATATTAGTCGGTTATATGCGATATAGCCGGATTGTCGGATCAAGTGTTGATTCGATAATTTAATGTATAATAATATATATGATATATTAAATTGCATTAACTAATATTTGCTCACTAAAAGATTCTTTTTCTCACTCGGATAATACATTGATATATATGCGATATATGTTAATCGTATTATTTTATTTTGTTACGATAAATATTATATATGTGATATATAATATTGTAACATGATATGATAACTAATGCAACTTGTTTAGTGGAGTTTAAACATGATTAGGGTTTGGATTAGGGTTAAAACTTCTAGTTGCTTCTAGAAGGTTTTTATTTTGTCATGATAAAGATATTTGCAAGTGACTCATGCTTTAACCAAACCCAAACCCTAACCCTAGTTAATTCTCTACAAGAGTTAGCTTGACCATGGTTGCATTATCTATCATATTATTTCATTTCCTATTCATCACAAAAGGAGAACTAATATTGTTCATCTTCTTCCTTCAATTCTTTCATGAAAAAGCTTACTTGTTTTTCAAAAGGTGATGAATAATTGTGAGAAAAAGATAAATAAATAGAGCAAAAATCCTACTTCATCATCCTCATCTTCCCTTGCCATTTAGATGAGGGTGTTCACATCATTTCATGAGTGTTAGCTTGTGTTAAAGAAACTTCAAGGTAGATCATCTTAGTATCGAAGATCGGAAGCAAAGGTTGCGTCTTTCTCTTCGTGGAACCTCTCGAGAGTCCGGATCCCGATGATCGCAGCGAAGGGACCACAACACGGAGCATATGAAGTGAAGGACCGGATCTACAAAGGTTGTAATCCCTCTCACTTAGTGTTAAAGTGTTTAGCATACTTGTTTTCGCCTAATCTCTAGTTTAAAGTTCCGTATTCGGGTTGTTCGGCACGGCTAAATTTTAATTCGGGCATGGTTGATGCCTCGTAGACCCTTGTGCGCGTGCCTAGCAACCCTACAATTCAGTTACTCAGCTTTCGGGCGAAAAGCTCTAGAGGCCGTATGGAGATATGGCAAGGTCCGATCAGATACGTGTGGTATTGGACGGATCAGGATAGGACGGTTTGTACTAGAGGCCGTATGGATATATGGCAGGGTTCGATCAGATACGTGCGGTATTGTACGGATTAGGATCGAACGGATCATACTAGCCGGCTTTGGTTTAAGCCGGATCCTAGTATAGTACAGTGTAGATTTGTCTCATTGCATTTGTATTTCGGTCGGAATACAAATGCGGGTGTGTATACACAGTATCGGGGTTTTCCTGTAATTTATTACGGGACCAGTTTTCTGGAGTTGCCAGTTTGCTTTCCGTTTCGGCCGATTTCCTTTGTATCGTTCATTGGCCGAAGATTGGTGGAGGAAGGCTTATTTGCATTGTTGCAAATAAGTATTTGTGGAGGGGTTCTTTGCATATTCTTGTGTCATGATAGTTGCACCATTCTTTGACCTTGACTTCTTCTTCTATCATGATTGACTTTGAGTTCATGATTGCTTGACTTTGTGAGGTGATGATGGTGGTGTTGGAGTGTTGGTTTATTTGCTATCATGGTTGTTGGTTGAGTGTTGGAATTGTTGTTATGATGATTCTTTGCATGATAGCCTTCTCTCTCTCTCCCTCTTGTATTATTGGATGGCTCTCTCATTCTTTGCTACTCTCTCCACTCTCTCACTCTCTTGCTCATTCTTTTGGCCGGCCATGCATGGGGCTGCCCATGATTATTGGTGTGGGATTTTTGATTCATTTCATGTTGGAAAATCCCACAACACCATCTCCAAAAAGCAAATCTTGGGCACGTCGACTAGCCAGCTTCGTGCCCGAGTTGCCTCGGCATTGAGGCGGGAGCCCGTAGAAGATGCAGACGATGTGGTGCCCTTCCGGCAAGGAGGCGACGACCGGAGTTTCCGCGAGAGATCGGGATGATGACGAGAAGACCGGAGGACTCGGATTAGTCGGTATATCTCTATTCCCCATCTTGTGGTTAGCTAGGACTAGTTAATGGTTCGATCCGGGTAATAGTGCACGGTGGTGCCAGTTCATGAAAAATTTAAGTATATCACCGCTTCCGCATTTTGGCCTCGGGATGGAGGCCGGGGCGCCGCCGTGCACTTACAGTGGTATCAGAGCCTCGCCATTAACCTAGTCTAGCTTTGCCTAATGTGTTTTACGTTTCCGATCGAACAAAATCCCGAAACCGCGTTTTCAAGCACTATCAGTTTCTGTCGAAATTTTTTGGAGTCCAAAATTTTTTCAGGTTTTCTCAGAATGATGTGCAGGGAGTTCTAAGAACACTGGAAAAATTTGATGACCCAATCCCTCCGTACGACCGCGGAACCGCGGCCGTAACCCCTCTTTGGCCGCGGTTCCGCCGCAGGAATGTGGGATCATGTCATCATTTCTTTGCAGTGGGCTTGTGGGCTGAAAATAGGGGTTTTGGTATACTTTGTTTGGGCCCAGATTTTCTGTAATTGCTACAGTAGTGTTTGGGGGCCCACTTGGTAAATTTTGTTCGATCCAATATTTTAAACACATTATTTCACAGTATTTACATTATATCTGCGACCCTGAATGTCACTTGATCGGTAAATCCTGTCTAACTGCTATAGCCCGGTTAGACGGTTTGGCGAACGTGACTTTCACGTTGATGTTTTGTGATTTTGCTGTGATGTTGCGGATCGGTCGGTGGGGATAGCCTGGATGCAATGCTAGTACAGTGTTCTGTTGTATTATGTACATTTGATATTGCGTGGCGAGCGTCCGACATGTGGATTGCCGTCACTGCCTGTTTGTATTATTATTTTGGGGCACGACCAGGTTGCGGTCGATGTACCCGGTGTATGTATATTTTACTTTCTGTACTAGGATTGCCTTGTGGAGGGGTGCACGGATGGCCGGATTCTGGAGGGCAACAAGCCCGCATCTCATGGCATTGAGACGGAGGGGGCTTTACTCTAGAATTGGCGGGCTATTCGCCGCACTCGTAGGGGGTATAGGTTGACCCAGGAGGGGTGCCCAAGTTGCCGGATTCCGTGAAGTGCCGGGTGGTCCATTCACGTCGCTGAAGGGGGTTGCCTCGCTTCAGGTTTTGGCGGGTAACTTGCCGCGCCCATAGGGGTCTAGGATTTCATTGCACAGGCTATCCACACGACCAGGGGAACGTCGGGTTTCAGCGGCTCTGTGAAACCCGGGGATCCCAGATATCTGTATTGTTCTGTGATGCTGTACATTTCTGTGATGTTGCATTTTATCACGCATTGAGCGAAATATAATATATTGGTATATATATTAGTAGATGTTGTATATGTTTTGCATCCGCGCTAGTCCAGTCCCCGCTCTGTCGTTAGTTAGCTAACCTAACGGGTAATGACGGGACCCAGTGGCGAATGCGGATGGCATATACGTACATCAGTATATTTTCGTTCTTTATGGTGTGATCAATTGATGGGACTGCGTTGATTCGGATCAATGCAAGTTAAAAACAAACCTAATCTGATGTTGTTGGAACACTTTTCAAAAAGCAGTTATTGCAAGGACGTTCACTTTTGTTTTGCATCGTGGTATTCAGTTGGAATATCCTGCTCCTCAGTCGACGAGGCAAGGGCCGAGATCCCTTCACCGGGAGTGACCCCTTGGACAAAAAGTTTGCGTCAGGGCATTAACTTCACTATAGCCGATTACTTTTGCTTTGCACCGTGGTATTCAGTTGGAATATCCTGCACCTCATTCTACGGGGAAAGAGCCGAGATCCCTTCACCGGGAGTGACCTCTTTAGAAAAAGTTTTCGCCACTATATTTTCTAAAAAGCTATCAGTTCCTTCAACGATATCAAGTTCTTTACGTCAAAGGTTTTCGCCAGAAACCATTCGTAGCCCTCCGTCGTTTCATATGGATAGTCAATAGTATTCAAGCTGTGTTTGTTGGCCATAGACAGGGCACAGTGTTTGGTAGCTGTTGGGTGTTCATATGTAGCATAGATAGATGCGTTGGTTTGGGACGGTCGTATAGCCTTGTTGGCCATAGTCAAAGGCTTGTACGGGTGGGTTCAAATCAACTTGGATAATGACGGGTAGAACTTGACATGTGACTTATGATTTGTTGGCCTTAGTCAAGGTCATAAGAGCATGGGGCAAAAATCACATCGGGAGTTTCAAAAGAACTGAAACTTCCCAGATATGCGCATACCTTCTGGAGTGTGATGACGTGAGCGGATTCCGTCATGTTATCATGCGGTGATAGTTGGATCCCGATTCCCACTGATGAGTTAGTTTACTCCTCGGGTGATCCCGACTAATTCTTCTTTTTGGTTTGGAGGAGAATTTGACGGTACAGTGGGAGGTTTCCAGATTAGATAAATTGGTAACCATTCTGATCTAGGATAGAGTGCACGCTGAGTGTTTCTTTTCTCTCTCTCTCTGGCAGCGACCATTTACCCGACCCTAAGACTATGACTCAGTGACCAAAATTAACCGAACCTTCTTAACACCGGCTTTTGGATTGTCAGAGTTGCAAACCTCATTACCACTCCTACTTTTACCCTTTTCTCCAGGACACCCCGTATTGCTACGAACGTCCACTTCCATTGGACAAAACCATCGTATGGTTAGATACGAGCTCGAAAGAATTTATTCGAGGATGGTTTCAGGTTCTGGAGAAAACGGATAGGATTATTCAGTTGTCTTTTCCTTTTACCTTCTCCCAGGTTGCGAGTACTCCTTGGTTTAGGAGATAGTACACCTATTAAGCAAATTGGATAGTCTTCTTCCAAACCTTAGGCTGGTGCCGAACGGTGGGGAATGAAGAAAACCAATTAGCATAACGATGGTGTACAGAAGGTATTATGTAAAGACAAAATAAAGGGATTAGTAGGAAGGCAAAGTAAACTGCAACTGCTATTCACGACCAAACTAAGTATTTCTTTGCCAATCCTAAATCACCTTTGTATTTCTCCAGGACACTCCGTATCACTACGAAGATCCATAGTTTATTGGATACTCCATCGTATGGTTATATACGAACTCAAAAGGAACTTGTTCCAGTTCGGGGATGGATTCTGGTTCAGGAGAAATACGAATAAGGTTTATTCGGTTGTCTTTTATCTTCATCTTCTCTCGCATTGCGAGTGTTCCTAGGATTGGGACAGTACACCCATTATGCTTATTGGATAGTCTTCTTCCAAACCATAGGCTGGTGCCGAACGGTAGGGAAGGAAGAAAACCAATTGGCCTAAAGGGGTGTGCAGAAGGTAATGACTAAAGACATATGAAGGGATTTGGAGAGGTGGTAGAGATTTATACGGTTACAGTCGTGAATCTGGAAGAGGCATTACTAGGAATACCGGGATACCCCATCGAAACATTTCAATGTTTCAGTTTCACTGTGTACTGTTAAAGGAAAACTGATTTCCCAATTAGTCCTTACTCCAGGGTATGTATTTACCAGGTATGATTCTCACATCTGTATGGTTTTACAGATGACGAGTGGGAGTAAGTTTTTGGGAATTGGGTGATCATCCTCATTATATTGGGATTCGTTGTAATCGGTGATATTTGAGGAAATCACCTGGGCTATTTGCCGGTCGGCAAATATTTGGTTTTTAATATCCGTTATAATGCACCAATTTCAAATTGATATATCTGTACGTCTATTTTTATAGAGTGAGATATACCTTTTTGAAATTATGTCGATGACATTTACCTATATCAGTTGATGGTTAGGTAAGGAGCATTAAACAGCGGTGTAATTCTTCTTAACCATAAGTACAGTTTTCAACCTACGACACACAGTGAATGAGTTATTTGACTCAAGGGACTTATACAGAGTATTGTATGTTGTCCAGGGTCCATCAGGACAGAGGGGTTGGTCCTCGTACTATATTCGGTTTACTTATGACTTCTCTAGTTTTTAGACAGGTGTTTCGTGGAAACACAGGGTCCGAATTTTGAGAAGTTATTGGTATTTGAATAGAGTAGAGAACCAGGTATAGCAAGTATCGGGATTCTTCAAAGTGATCGAAGATAAAGATACTTGTGTATGGTATTCAGTTGATAGTAATGATAAAAAGAACTTGCTTCTCTTTCAGGTTACTCATAATTGGAAGCATTCCTAAGTTGAGTAACGCTGATCAGCCTCCTTCCATTTAGTTGACATGCACTGGGGACAGCTGCATGATTTGAATCTGGTTCAATTAAATCAGTACCTCTGGTTCTATATTGGATATAGAACAGTTCATATCTTAACGATGTTAAGGTACGGGGAGTTGTCCGGATTATGCTTAAAACCAGACTCTGGATAACTCAAGGCACGTATCTGTAATGGCTGTTTGTGGGTTGACCCAGGCTATGACGAGGGTTGACTTTCTACCATAAGAAAGATCAATAGTGATATTGTTCTTGACTCGCCACAGTTTTAAATTAAAAATGGATTTTTTTCAGAAAAACAGTAGTGGGAGTATGGTAGAACTGGAAGTGATTCCAGATCCGCAAACGATTACTGAAAATTTGATAAGAAATCTAAAGATTCAATCTGGATTGACATTCCATTGGCCACTCCGCAGATACGGTGGGTAACCTCAGGCACCCGAGAGGTACTCCGGTAGCCTCAAGGTCGGTGACAGGGAAGTTCTTGTTTACCCACACTTGCCATTGCTGTTGTTCCAGGCTGCGAGACCCGGCAGGAGGATGAGTATAGCGTCATTCTAAACTGGCTTTAGAAATGTACGTCTATATGACTCTACCAGAGGGTTGTCGTAGTCAGTGGGAGCAGCGGAAGCATTGGTGGACAGGTGGCTTATGTCTATTTATAGACTAAAGCAGTTATAGCGGAGATAGATCATCTATTTCTGACGTGACAGTCATAGGTTTGACTTCATCAGAATAAGGGATGGATCTGTTGAGAAGGTAGTAGGGTGTGATGTCCTGGTATTTGGATGACATACACAGAGTAGGAAAGGAAACTCCTATACTACAATCGGTTATACTTTGGTCGTCACACAGTAGTTTCTCCACATGGGACTTGGACATTATATCAGACATTCTGGTTACTAGATCTATGGCTTTAGATCTAGATTTGGGTGGTTTCCCAATCAGGGTACTTAGACACCATTCTAAGAGTATTTAGAATGGACGACTCCTGGCACGGTAGTATACCTGCAGGTGATGGAGTCACCCTCTCTAAAGGTGTCTTACAGACTAAAGTGGAGAGGGATGTGCATGATTGGCAGATCACTTGCTTAGGCAATTGAGTCAATCATGAGATGTCAAGTACCACACCAGATATTGTTCTTGCACTAGATGCAATAAGTTGATATTGATCCAATCCTGGAGAAGCAGTCGGAAGCAGTTTTAGAACATAAGAGAATGTTCTAGGGATATGATAACGACAGCCTCATTCGGGAGACAGTTATCATTCCCGGCTTCCAAGGTGACCTGGACGACAAGGAGGTTGTCAGAGTTATAGTTTTTCCTTCTGACGAGGGGCAGTATTTTGGACAGGTGGTCCAAGGCAATACTGAGGGAGGCATGGCGCAGGATGCTGATTAAGTTCAGTTGACGATACAGTCTAAGAAGTTTGGATTTGGAGTTCATTTATTAGCTAGGTCCCATCAGACATCCAGACACATTCTAAGACAGGTATTGCTCATTTCGGGAGATGGGTTTCTCCGCGAACTTGAGATATAGAGAGACATAGAAAGAAACATCAAGGCGGATCCACTCACTGAGGCTATTCCTTGAAAACTATAGTTTCGCAAACGAGCTTTGTGAGACTGACTAGTAGAGGAGTTGGGTGTTCGGTATCACACGGGCTGTGAGTATGCGACATCGCAATAATTAGCCTTGAGTGCAAGTGGGAGATTGTTGGAGATAGTGCCCTCAGAGTCAATTATTGGATCACAGGTACGTGATTACAATGATTGAGGGAGGACCTGTCCCAGTAGGACAGTCTTACTCGAGATGATAGTATGCTATCTGGTTTACCTTTACCATCGTGTACTGCTTTAGGTGACCTTACAGGTCGCAATTACACGTTGGTAGAGCCCCTAGGATTCTTGCTTGACCACCAGCAGTATGAGGGCGATCATATACGTGGGAGCTGGCAGTCTATAAGCATATCCTTAAATGGTCCCTAGTCTTGAAAGTTTCGAGACAGGGCATCGATACTCCAGAGTAGACTAGTGTATACAGTCGAGACCCCGACGAGGGGCGGTGGCCGGTCTCACAAGCCATTGGTGTCAGTTGGATCACCTAAGATGTATACAGGTGCTCATTGGGTTATAAGTACACCGGACAGGACTCGCCGGGAACATGCTAGTTGGTCCTATACCAGACGTCAGATAGCAGTTCTCAGGTGACATGTGTACAGGTTAGTTCATCGACCTGGGGATCGTCATTTGTCTCGTGTGAGTTCCCACTGTACTTTGATTACTACCCTACCACGCTCAAAGGAGACGTGTAAACAGGTTTTAGTTGGGTAAAGTCCCGAGCCACATGGAGGTAGTGAGCGTATCTTCAGGGGTTCGTCTCTCCCGGTATTGGGGGTGAGGTCGTGCTGTGTCTAGGAGAGCCATTACACGAAGTCCTTGGCCAAGGCAGGAGATTTACTGGTAGGTATTCCAGTAGTATCTCAGGGTGTGCTGGGCTACACTCCGACACGACTTGTACCGCTTTTGGGGGTCTAACTTTTACCAACCCCCTAGGCCCGCCATGCGATGCTCATAGACGAACGGACCGGACTGTACGGATATTATCACTGACAGGCTCAGTAGGGTGTCAGGATGAGTTCGCTCATCGACGTCCCTTTTGGTCAATACCTGGTAGCCCGTTACGTATTGGCTTATACCTCTGACGTGCTAGTGGTTAAATCCACAACCAAGGTGTTGACGAGTCTTTAGAGTCCCCCACATTCAGTTACTCAGCTTTTGGGCGAAAAGCTGTAGAGGCCGTATGGAGATATGGCAAGGTCCGATCAGATACGTGCGGTATTGCACGGATCAGGATAGGACGGTTTGTACTAGAGGCCGTATGGATATATGGCAGGGTTCGATCAGATACGTGCGGTATTGCACGAATCAGGATCGAACGGATCATACTAGCCGGCTTTGGTTTAAGCCGGATCCTAGTATAGTACAGTGTAGATTTGTCCCATTGCATTTGTATTTCGGTCGGAATACAAATGCGGGTGTGTATACACAGTATCGGGGTTTTCTTGTAATTTATTACGGGACCAGTTTTCTGGAGTTGCCAGTTTGCTTTCCGTTTCGGCCGATTTCCTTTGTATCGTTCATTGGCCGAAGATTGGTGGAGGAGGGCTTATTTGCATTGTTGCAAATAAGTATTTGTGGAGGGGTTCTTTGCATATTCTTGTGTCATGATAGTTGCACCATTCTTTGACCTTGACTTCTTCTTCTATCATGATTGACTTTGAGTTCATGATTGCTTGACTTTGTGAGGTGATGATGGTGGTGTTGGAGTGTTGGTTTATTTGCTATCATGGTTGTTGGTTGAGTGTTGGAATTGTTGTTATGATGATTCTTTGCATGATAGCCTTCTCTCTCTCTCCCCCTTGTATTATTGGATGGCTCTCTCATTCTTTGCTACTCTCTCCACTTTCTCACTCTCTTGCTCATTCTTTTGGCCGTCCATGCATGGGGCTGCCCATGATTATTGGTGTGGGATTTTTGATTCATTTCATGTTGGAAAATCCCACAACACCATCTCCAAAAAGCAAATCTTGGGCACGTCGACTAGCCAGCTTCGTGCCCGAGTTGCCTCGGCATTGAGGTGGGAGCCCGTAGAAGATGCAGACGATGTGGTGCCCTTCCGGCAAGGAGGCGACGACCGGAGTTTCCGCGAGAGATCGGGATGATGACGAGAAGACCGGAGGACTCGGATCAGTCGGTATATCTCTATTCCCTATCTTGTAGTTAGCTAGGACTAGTTAATGGTTCGATCCGGGTAATAGTGCGCGGTGGTGCCAGTTCATGAAAAATTTAAGTATATCACCGCTTCCGCATTTTGGCCACGGGATGGAGGCCGGGGCGCCGCCGTGCACTTACACTAAGGACAACAAATCATAAGTCACATGTCAAGTTCTACCCGTCATTGTCCAGGTTAATTTGAACCCACCCGTACAAGCCCTTGACTAGGGCCAACAAGGCTATACGACTTTCCCAAACCAACACATCTATCTATGCAGCAGAAAGGTAATAAGCAGCTACCATACACCATGCCTTGACTAAGGCCAACAAACATAGCATGAATACTACGTGCTACCCGTCTGAAATGGCGGAGGGCTACGAATGGTTTTTGGCGAAAAACTTTTAACGTAATGAACTTGATATCGATGAAGGAACTGTATAGCTTTTATAAAAATATAGTGACGAAAACCTTTGCTAAAGAGGTCACTCCCGATGAAGGGATCTCGGCTCTTTCCCCGTAGAATGAGGTGCAGGATATTCCAACTGAATACCACGATGCAAAGCAAAAGTAATCGACTATAGTGAAGTTATTGCCCTGACGCAAACTTCTGTCCAAGGGGTCGCTCCCGGTGAAGGGATCTCGGCCCTTGCCTCGTCGACTGAGGTGCCGGATATTCATAACCGAATACCACTGTGCAAAACAAAAGAGTACGTCCTTGCAATAACAGCTTTTTGAAAATTGTTCCAACAACATCAGAATAGGTTTGTTTAGCTTGCATTGATCCGAATCAACACAGTCCCATCAATTGATCACACTAATAAAGAACGAAAATAATGATGTACGTATATGCCATCCGCATTCGCCACTGGGTCCCGTCATTACCCGTTAGGTTACTTAACTAACGACAGAGCGGGGACTGGACTGGCGCGGATGCAAAACATATGCAACATCTACTAGTATATATATCAATATATAATATTCGCTCAAGGCGTGATAAAATGCAACATCACAGAAATGTAATAAGCATCACTGAACAATACAGATATCTGGGATCCCCGGGTTTCATAGAGCCGCTACTGAAACCCGACGTTCCCTTGGTCGTGTAGATAGCCTGTGCAATGAAATCCTAGACCCCTACGGGCGCGGCAAGTTACCCACCAAAACCTGAAGCGAGGCAGCCCCTTCAGCAACGTGAATGGACCACCCAGCACTTCACGGAATCTGGTAACTTGGGCACCCCTCCTTGGGCTAACCTGTACCCCCTACGAGTGCGGCGAATAGCCCGCCAATTCTAGAGTGAAGCCCCCTCCGTCTCAACGCCATGAGATGCAGGCCCGTTGCCCTCTAGAACCCGGCTATCCGTGCACCCCTCCGTGGGGTAATCCTAGTACAGAAAGTAAAATATACATACAACGGGTACATCGACCTCACCCCGGTCGTGCCCCTAACGAATAATATACAAACAGGCAGTAACGGCAGTCCACATGTCGGACGCTCGCCCCGCAATATCAAATGTACATAATAAACCAAACTGTACTACCATTGCATCCAGGCTATCCCCCTCGACCAATCCGCAACATCACAGCACAACACAGAACATCAACGTGAATGTCACGTTCGTAAATCCGTCTAAAAGGGCTATAGCAGTTAGACAGGATTTACCGATCAAATGACATTCACGGTCGCAGATATAATGTAAATACTGTGAACTAACATGTTTAAAATTTTCAATCGACTAAAAATTTCCCGAAGTGGGCCCCAAGCACTACTGTAGCACTCAAAGAAAATCTGGGCCCAAACAGAACATTCCAAAAACCCCATTTTCAACTCAGAAGCTCTCTGTAAAATTTTGGTGCATTGAACAGTAAAGGTGGCGGCGGAACTGCGGCCCAAGCACGGGTTTGGCCGCGGTTCAGTGGTGGAATAGAGACTGCAAGCAACCAAATTTTCACAGAATGCTTAGAATTCCCCACACGTATTTCTGCAATGTACTGAAAAAATTTTCGAGCCAAAAAAATTTCGACAGAGAACTGATATTTTGAAAATGCGGTTTTGGAATATTTGTTCGATCAAAGCTTTAAACACGCTAAAGCAAGCTAGACTAGGTTAATGGTGTGGCTCTGATACCAGTGTAAGTGCACGGCAGCGCCCCGGCCGTCTGAACGAGGCCAAAATGCGGAAACGATACTTTTCTTTAACTTTTGAAACCGGCACCACCGCGCACAAAAATCCCGGATCGGGCCATTAATCTAATCCTAGCTATCTAGAGAGGGGGTAGTGAGATATACCGAGCGATACGTGTCCTTCGGTCTTCTCATCGTCGTCCCGATCTCCCCGCGGAATCTCCGCTCTTCATCTCCTCATCGGAAGGGCACCACATCGCCGGGTTCTTTTACGGGCTCCCACCTCTGGACCGAGGCAACTCGGGCACGAAGTTGGCGAGTCGACATGTCCAAGAATTGCTGTAGATGAAGTGTAGAACTCTTTTGTCTCAATGGGGTTGAAGTTGCCCTTTTTAGTGGAGGTGAAGATAGAAATGAAGTAGTGAACCTTTTTGATGGCTAATGAATTTTGTAGCAACGAAAAGAGATCAAATCCTACCCCATATTTTTGGATAGCCCCCATCCTCATTTGGCCGGCCATCACACATGAAGAGAGAGAATGGGGAATATGAGAAAATGAAGGAGTGAGCCAAGATAATGCAAGAGAGAGGAATGATAAGTGATAATGAGAGAATCCAATGATCACAACCTACTCCCATCATATCACCAAAGGTCAAACAATCATGAACCATGGAGTCAATGGAAGCTACACCCATCATGAAAACCATCATGAAGCAAAAGTCTTCTCAATTGTTAATTGCACAATTGCAAATAACCCCCTCCACCAAATTTCAGCCAAAGAAAGGAAACGAAGGAAAATGGCCGAAACGGAAAGCAAACTGGCAACTTCAGAAAACTGATCCCGTAATAAATTACAGGAAAACCCCGTGACTGTATATACATACCCGCATTTGTATTCCGACCGAATACAAATGCAATGAGACAAAACCTACACTCTACTATACTAGGATCCGGCTTAAACCAAAGCCCGCTAGTATTATCCGTCCGATCATGATCCGTGCAATACCGCACATATATGATCGAACCCTGCCATATCTCGATACGGCCTCTACAGCGTTTCGCCCGAAACTTGAGAAAACGGTCTGTGGGGGACTCTAAAGGCTCGTCAATACCTTGGTTGTGGATTTAACCACTAGCACGTCAGAGGTTTTGGCCATACGTAACGGGCTACCAAGTATTGACCAAAAGGGACGTCGATGAGCGAACTCATCCTGACACCCTACCGAGCCTGTCAGTGACAATATCCATACAGTCCGGTCCGTTCGTCTATGAGCATCGCATGGCGGGCCTAGGGGGTTGGTAAAAGTCTGACCCCCAAAAGCGGTACAGGTCGTGTCAGAGTGTAGCTCAGAACAGCCTGAGATACTACTGGAATACCTACCAGTAAATCTCCTGCCTTGGCCAAGGACTTCGTGTAATGGCTCTCCTAGACACAGCGCGACCTCACCCCCAATACCGGGAGAGACGAACCCCTGAAGATCCGCTCACTGCCTCCATGTGGCTCGGGACTGTACCCAACTAAAACCTATTTGCATGTATCCTCTGAGCGTGGTAGGGTAGTAATCAAAGTACAGTGGGAACTCACACGAGACAAATGACGATCTCAGGTCGATGAACTAACCTGTACACATGTCACCAGGAAACTGCTATCTGACGTCAGGTATAAGACCAACTAGCATGTTCCCGGCGAGTCCTGTCCGGTGTACTCATAACCCAATGAGCACCTGTATACATCTTAGGTGAACCAACTGACACCAGTGGCTTGTGAGACCGGCCACCGTCCCTCGTCGGGGTCTCGACTGTATACACTAGTCTACTCTGGAGTATCGATGCCCAGTCTCAAAACTCCCTCGACTAGGGACCTTTTAAGGATGTGCTTATAGACCCCAGCTCCCATGTATATGATCGCCCTCATACTGCTGGCAGTCAAGCAAGAATCCTAGGGGCTCTATCAACGTGTAATAGCGACTTGTAAGGTCACCTGAAGCAGTACATGATGATAAAGGTAAACCAGATAGCATACTATCATCTTGAGTAAGACTGTCCTACCGGTATAGGTCCTCCCCCAATCATTACAATCACGTGCCTGTGATCTAATAATTGACTTTGAGGGCACTATATCCAACAGTAGTCCATGTTATCTTGTGTTAAAAATTTGATTTTTACCTATTCCTCCTCCCCGTAAGCACCGGGGTGGGTAACGTGGACTTACAGTATATTGTAGTGAATGCTTAGAAATATATAGGGAGGAATTTCTTGCTCAATATGATAGTATGCTATCTGGTTTCTTTTTGTCTTAACATGTTGACTAGTATACGTGATGCTGTCTTGCTCTCACATGTTAATAAAGCCCTTAAGATGTGGACTTGACTACCAGGACTATGATATAGATCATACTAGTGGGGACATGGGTAGTCCATAAGTACACCTTATAATTGTTCCTAGTCATGGGAGTATCGAGACAGGGCATCGATACAGGGCATCGATACACCATAGTAAACTAGCGTATACGCTTCTCGACCCATGTGATGGGCGATGGATTATCCCATATCCATTGGTGTTTGTCATCAGAGAAGGTATACGGGTGCTCAGTGAAGACTGGGTATACTGAATGGACTCGCCGAGAACTCCTAGATGGTATTATACCTATCGTCGGATAGCAGTTCTCTGGTGACACTGGTACATGTTAGTCTGTAGACCCGAGATCGTCATAGAGTCTTGTGTGATTCCTACTGTGCTTTGATTTCCACCATACCACGGTCAAGAGATCGTGCGAAAAGGTGGTTTTTCGGTACAGTCCCGAGTCACATGGAGGCAATGAGCGATAGGAGGGGTTTCGTCTCTCCCGGTATTGGGAGTTGATGTTGCGCTATGCTTGATTGACCATAACAGGAAATCCCTGGCCAGGGTTGCTGAGATTTACTTGTAAGTGTTATCAGTAGTTTCTTGAACCGTTATGGACCTTGCATCGGCATGAATTATCAGGCTATTAGGGTCTGACGTTATACCACCCCCAGGCTGTGATATGCGACATATCAGACAAAGAGACCGGACTGTACGGTAGTGTTATTGATTGTATTCACAGGAGTACGAGCAGGCTTGCTTGTTGATCTTCTGATCGCTCAATACCCGGGTGGCTGTTACGTTTAGCAGACCGCTTGCGGCTTGTGGGTGTTTGATATGATAATCACCTACTATCGGCGTATTGACATGTCTTTAGAGTCCTACACAGAGGTTTCCTGGTTCATGCGAAACGAAGTAGGAGCACATATGTGATATGTGCGCGACCGAGATAAATGCGTGTATGTGATATCGCATTCTATTCTCGCGATTTATGACATTCGTCGGTTATATGTGATATAGCCAAGTTATCGGATCAAGTGTTGATTCGATAAGTTGTTACTATTGATATTAGTCGGTTATATGTGATATAGCTGGATTATTAAATCAAGTGTTGATTTAATAATTTAATGTATAATTATATATTTGATATATTACATTACATTAAATAATATTAGCTCACTTAAGTATTCATTTTCTTACTTGATGGTACATTAATATATATGTGATATATGTTAATTGTATTATTTTCTTTTGTTCACACTAATATATATGTGATATATATCATTGTGACATGCTAGGTTACACATGCAACATGTATGTATGAGACTTATACCATGCTAGGTTAATGCTTGGGTTTTATTTTTTTTAAGTAATTCAAACACTTGGATTTTGTCATGGCTTGTGGAAACATGTAGAACATTGACATAGTCACTTGTTTGTCTTGCTTAAGATATTTGTTAACCCAACATTAACTATACACTATGGTTGATTCTCTACATGAGTTAGGCATGAGATAATAACTCACCAAGGTTGCATTTCTAACCTCATTTAATTGTTCATCACTTCATCTTCTTCTTCCTCTTGAAAAGAGTTTTCTAGGGTTTGAAAAGGTGATGAAATATTGTGAGAAAATTAAAACTAAAGTGATTCCACTTCCTACTTCATCATCCTTTACTATTAGCCATTAGTTTAAGATGTTTCCTTCACTAATTTCACAGATTAGTGAAGAGGTAGCATGAGCTTGAGTCTCCTCGACGTAGATCATCTTCGGCTTCAAAGGCATTGAGCAAGCTTGTTCGTTTCTTCATGTGAACCCTTACTAGAGTCCCGGTCGTCACAACTTGTAGCGAAAGGACTACGACTTGGAGCTTTAGAAGTGAAGGACCGGTCTACAAAAGTTGTATTCCCTTGTTCACTTCTTTGTAAATTTGTTTGCATATCGATTCATCGGATTTTCTAGTAAAAATTCTAGGGTTAAGGTTAGCTACAACGGCAAATTTATGAAATTGGCATGGACGATGTCTCCCGAAACCTTGTTGCCATGCTAGACAACCCTGCAATATATATATATATATATATATATATATATCAACATATATATATATATACATACATACATACATGTATACATATACACACATATCATAACAAGTGTGTGTACGCGCGGGCACGTGTGTAACACCGCATATCCTAAGGTTCATGACTAAGGAAAATAACACTAGGGGTAGATCTTCCTATAAGTACGCATAATCTAACCTAAGGTCTCCTAGAAACCCTATTTGCTAAGTATCCATGTCATGCATTAACACATATATACTATATATAATTATCATATTCTACGGTTGTGGGGGTGCTATACGCCATCCACCTGACTTTCCCCGTAGATATACATCTACTAACCCACTAAACTCCTTACATCTACTTACCTGCTAAACTCCTCGTCTAGTCGAAGTCGATGAACTTCTTGATCTCCTTCGTCATCTTGGAATTCCACGCGAAGGTACCAACAATCAACACATATCATAATGTTATTAAAATCAAGTCCGAAACCGTACGGCACATGAAGTGCACATAGGTCAGAACATATAGCCTATGCAAGCTAAAACAACCAAATAACTCTCGTCATTGACGTACAAACGTCCAACAACCAAATCCAAATTCAAATACCAAAAACCAAGTTTTAGAAATCGGAAAACATTGTCAAAACCAACTCAAAATGCACCCGGATTTTAGCACAGGTAGACTAGGACAAAACAAAAAATGCAGTGGGTAAGTTATAAGGAGTTTGAGCTACAGGCCAAACCCCAACATCAAAATCCAAAATTTAGCCGGCGAGAATGCTACAGTGCCCGGTGTTGTCGGTTCTATATGAGAGTTTGGGTCTTGTTCTTATGTCGTGGTCTTCTAGTGGTCTAACTAGGTCAATGTAGTTGTTTGTTTTTCATATAAAGACCCAAAGTTGCTCCAGATTCCATTTGAGCATCAAAAATCAATGAAAACCGACATCGAGAAAATTCTAAGTTCGTGTATTGGGTTCTAGTCTCGGGTCATGGCCAGTAAACACCACTAAGGTTATGTAAAAACACTCACCACACCTCAATTATACTTTCACAACTCCAATTATCCCCTAACATCATCTTGGAAAATTCTAACATCGCTGATTTACATAAGCTTAACACTAAACTACACTGGGACATTGGAAAACTAAAAACTTAACTAGAAGTGTAGAATTATACCTCGTGTGGCAACTCAAGAAATTTCTTGGGTTGCCTAAAGTTCTAAAAATCTCTACTTGATCATACCATAGTGTTTAGGATAAAGTTGTGGTTAAATTTTGTGAAGGGGAAATATAAGTTTTGAGGTGTTTTGAGGGGTGTTGTAAGGAGGTAGAGGAGGTGGAGGAGAGTGAAGGAGAAGGAGAAGAAGTGTTAGTTGTATGTATGACCTAGATGCCATTATTGTACATGATTGTATATTATAGTGGATGCTTGGACATATATATAGAGGTCTTTCTTGCTCGACATGATAGTATGCTATCTGGTTACTCTTTATCTTAGCATGTATACTTGTATCTTTATACTGTCTCTCTGTTACATGTTGATAAAGCCCTTTGGATGTGTACTTGACTACTAGGTCTATGATGGAGATCATACTAGTGGGGCCAGGGTAGTCCATAAGTGCATCCTTTAATTGTTCCTAGTCGAAGGAGTATCGAGACGGGGCCTCGATATTCCAGAGTAGACCAGTGTGTAAATTTCTTGACCCTGTATGGGGCGATAGTTGATCCCACAGCCATTGGTGTTTGACATCAACGATTGTACACATGTGCTCATTGGAGAATGGGTACACCGAACAGGACTCCCTGAGAACTCTTAAATGGTATTATACCTGACGTCAGATAGCAGTTCTCTGGTGATACTGGTACATGTTAGCCTGTAGTCCCGAGATCGTCATAGAGTCTTGGGTGATTCCCATTGTGTTTTTATTTCCTCCCTACCATGCTTAAGAGAGCATGCAAATAGGTGGATTTTAGATATAGTCCTGAGTCACATGGAGGCAATGAGAGATAGGAGGGATTTCTTCTCTCCCGGTATTGGGGGTTGATGTTTCGCTATGCTCGATTGGCTATTACAGGAAGTCCCTGGCCATGGCTGATGATGAGATTTACTGATAAGTGTTATCAGTAGTTTCTCGACCCGTTATGAGCCTCACATCGACATGACTTACCGAGTTATCGGGGCCTGACATTTATCACCCGTAGACTCGATATGCGACATATCAGACGAAGAGACCGGATTGTACGGTAGTGTTAATTACTAGATTCAAAGGAGTTTGGACACGCTTGCTTGTTGATCTTCTGATCGCTCAATACCTGGGTAGCCGTTACGTTCAACTAGTACCGAAGATGGCTGTTAGTTATTGTAAGGCTACGCCAGCGCCCCCGCCATCAATCCGAGGTCAAACGCGAAAACAAAAACTTTTATAACTGGCGCTAACGTAACCATAAATCACGGATCGAACGATTAACCCTATACTAGTAAACTGTAAAGTGGTTTAAGAGATTATACCGATCGATCCGTGTCCTTCGGTCTTCAATTTCTGTCCCAAGCTTGTCGCGGCTCCCCCGAACGAGTTCGCTCTCCGGTCTTCCTCGTCGAAGAGGCTCCACATCGAGGATTCTTTATACGGGCTCCCGCTAAATCGAAGCAACTTGGACATCAAGTTTGCTAGCCGAGATGACCAAGATGAAGTAGAGAGAGTGTGTGATTATTTTAACTCAAGACATCCATGGATTCTCAACATATGAGAGGGTATGGATGGAGGTAGAAAAAGAAGCCATTTGTGAAAGAAGTGCGAGCTTAAGTTTTTGCACACAAAAGAAAAGAAAGCAAGTTAAGAAAAGGATGCTGGCTGCCCAAAAAATGTCTGCTGCCTTTTCTTATTAGTTGTGTGGTATATTGTGAGTGTACCCTCAAAAAATCTTAGCCACAAAACCCTCACAAAATATCTCACAACATAAAACGTTAAACAATAAAGCATGGCACAATAAATTCCACAAGCCAAGACTTGCTATCAGACTTTCCACATAATCAATATTAAACATTTACAAAAACCCTAAATGTTTAATACAATAAAAAGAAATGACATCTTAAAAAGTAATCTTTTAACGGATTACAAGAATACCCCTCATCTGTATATACATAACTACATCCGCATTCTGACTGAATACGAATACAACGAGACAAAAATAATCCAACAATCTATATTAGGTCCGGTTTAAACCAAAGCCCACTAGTATGATCCGTCCGATCATGATCTGTGCACGAGTGCACATATATGATCGAGCCCTGCCATAAAACCATACAGCCTCTACAACGTTTCGCCCGAACTTGGGAAACTCTCGTTGTGGGACTTTAAAGACTCATCAATATGCTGGTAACGAATTTTACCACAAGCACGTAAGTGGCACTAGCTGTTCGTAACGGCTGCCCAGGTATTGAGCGAAAGGGAGGCTGGCGAGCGAACTTATTGTGAAACCCTACTGAGACTGATAGTGACAATATCCATACAGTCTGGTCCGTTCATCTATAAGTATCGCATATCGGGTCTAGGGGGTGGATAAAGTCAGACTCCTAAAAACGCGATATCTAGTGTCGGTATGAAGCCCATCACCACCTGAGAAACTACTGATCCGAATCAGTAATTCTTGACTATCTTGGCTAAGAATTTCTGGTGATGGCCACCCGTGCACACCGCGACATCAACCACCAATACCGGGAGAGACGAATTCCCTGACGATTCGCTCACTACCTCCATATGGCTCGGGACTGTACCCAACTAAAACCTGTTTGGTCGACTCCTTTAAGCCGTGGTAGGGTGGTAATCAAAGCACAGAGGGAATTCACATGAGAAAAATGACGATTTCAGGTCGATAGACTAACCTGTACACATGTCACCAGGGAACCACTATCTGACAATAGGTATAATACCAACTAGCATGTTCTCGGTAAGTCCTTCCGGTGTACTCAAAACCCAATGAGCACCTGTATACTATCTTAGGTGAACCAACTGACACCAATGGCTTGTGAGACCGGCCATTGCCCCCAGTTAGGGTCTCGATCCATAAACACTAGTCTACTCATGGTGTATCGATACCCAGTCTCGAAACTCCTACGACTAGGGACACTTTAAGGATATGCTTATAGACCACCCAACTCTCACGTATATGATCGCCATCATACTGCTGGTAGTCAAGCAAGAATCATATAGGATCTATCAACATGTAATAGTGATCTGTAATGTCACCTGAAGTATGTACACGATGATAAAGACAAACCAGATAGCATACTATTATCTCGAGTAAGACTGTTCTACCGGTATAGGTCCTCCCTCAATCATTGCAATCACGTGCCTGCGATCCAATAATTGACTTGAGGGCACTATAACCAATAATCTCCCACTTGCACTTAAAACTAATTATTGCGGTGTCGCATACTCACAGCCTGTGTGATACCGAACACCCAACTCCTTTACTAATCAGTCTCACAAATCTCGTTTGTGAAACTATTATGTTCGAGAAATAGCCTCAGTGAGTGGATCCGCTCTGATGTTTCTTTATATATCTCTCTTTATCTCTAGTTCGCGGAGAAAGCCATCTTCAGAAATGAGCAATACTTGTCTTAGAATATGTCTGGATATCTGATGGGACCCAGTTCACAAATGAACTCCAAATCCAGCATACTTCTTAGACTGTATCGTCAACTGAATTTAATCAGTATCTTGCGCCATGCCTCCCTCAGTATCCGCTTAGACCACCTGTCCAAATTATTTCCCCTCAAAAGAGGGAAAACTATAACTCTGACAGTTACTCTGTCATTCAGCTCACCTTGGAAGCCTGGAATGATAACTGTCTCCTGAAAGAGGCTGTCGTTATCATATCCCTAGAACATCTGCTTATGTTCAAACACTGCTTTTGAACGTTTCTCCAGGATTAGATTAATATATCAACTTATTGCATCTAGTGCAAAAACAACATCTGGTATGGTACTTGACATCTCATGATTGACTCAATTGCCTATGCAAGTGATATACCAATCATGCACATCCCTCTCCCCTTTAGTCTGTAAGACACCTTTAGAGAGGGTGACTCCATCACCTACAGGTTCACCACCATGCCAGGATTCGTCCATTCTAAAACACCTTGAGAATACTGTCTAAGTACCCAGATTCGGAAACTACTCAAATCTAGATCTAAAACCATAGATCTAGTAACCAGAATGCCTGATATTATATTCATATCCTATGTGGAGAAACCACTATGTGACAACCACAGTATAACCGATCGTAGTATATGAATTTCACTTCCTATAACGTGTATTTCATCCAAATACCAGGACATACCACCCTACTACCTTCTTAACCGATCCATCTCCTATTCTGATGAAGCCAAGCTTATGACTGTCACATCAAAAATAGATGGTCTATCTCCGCTATATCTGCTTTAGCCTATAAACAGACACAAGCAACTTGTCCACTACGCTTCCGCTGCTCCCACTAACTACAACAACCCTCTGGCAGAGTCATATACACGTGCATTTCTAAAGCTAGTTTAGAACGACACTATACTCATCCTCCTGCCGGGTCTCATAGTTTAGAATAGCAGTAATGGCAAGTCTGGATAAATAAGAATCTCCCTGTCACCGTCTTTGAGGATACCGTAGTACCTCTCGGGCGCCTGAGGGTACCCACAATATCTACGGAGTGGCTAATGGAATGTCAAACCCGATTGAATGTTTAGGTTGTATTAAATTTTCAGTAATCGTTTGTGGTTCTGGAATCACTTCCAGTCCTACCATACTTCCACTACTGTTTTATGAAAAAGTTCATTTTATTAAAACTTTGTCGAGTCAAGAACAATATCACTATTGATCTTAACCCTCATCATAGCCTGGGTCAACCCACAAACTGCCATTACAGAAACGTGCCTTGAGTTATCCGTAGTCTGGTTTTAAGCATAAGCCGGACAACTCTATATACCTTAACATCGTTAAGATATGAACCATTCTATATATAATATAGAAACAGAGGCACTGATTTAATTGGAACCAGATTCAAATCATATAGCTTTCTCCAGTGCATGTCAACTGAATACCAAACACAAGTATCTACATCTTCGATCGCCTTGATGAATCCTGATACTTGTAACACACGGTTCTCTACTTTATTATTGTACCTATAACTTCTACAAAATTGGACCTTGTATTTCTACGAAATTCTAGTCTAAAACTTGAGAAGTCACAAGTAAACCGAATATAGTACGAGAACCAACCCCTTTGTCCTAATGGACACTGGACAACATACAGTACTTTGTATATTTCCCCTGAGTTCAATGACTCAAACCCTTTGCGTCGTAGGTTGAAAATTGTACTATGGTTAAGAAGAATTACACCGCTGTTTAATGCTTCTTACCCAGTTATCAACTGATATAGGTAAATGTTATGGACATAATTTCAAAATGTTATATCTCACTTTATAAAATAAATATACAGATATATCATTTTAAAATTGATGCATAACAACGGATATTCAAAACCAAATATCTGCCATCAGTCAAAACCCCAGGCGATTTCCTCAAATATCACCAATTACAAAGAATCCCGTTATAATGAGGATGATCATCTAATTCCCAATAACTTACTCCCACTCATCATCTGTAAACCATTACAGATGTGAGAATCTAACCTGGTAAATACATACCTTGGAGCAAGGATCTAGTTGGGAAATCAGTTTTCAATTAACAATCATAGTGAAACTGAAACATTAAAATGTTTCGAAGGGGTATCCGTGTATTCCTAGTAATGCCTCTTCCATTATCCCGATTCATGACTGTAACCGTATATTTTCCATCTCTCCATATCCCTTTATTTGTCTTTACTCATTATCTTCTGTACACCACCCTTAGGCAAAATGGTTTTCTTCCTTCCCTACCGTTCGGCACCAGCCTATGGTTTGGAAGAAGACTATCCAATAAGCGTAATAGGTGTACTCTCCTAATCCTAGGAGTCCTCGCAACCTGAGAGAAGGTAAAGATAACAGACAACCGATTAATCCTTATTCTATTTCTCCTGAACCAGAATCCATCCTCGAACTGGAACAAGTTTTTTCGAGTTCATATATAACCATACGATGGATTATCCAATGACTGTGAATCTTCGTAGTGATACAGGGTGTTCTAGAGAAATGCAAAGGTAAAGTAGGAGTGGCAATGAAATACGTGGTTTGGTCGTGAATGATAGCAGTCGGAATTTACTTTGCCATCTTTCTAATCCCTTTATCTGTCTTTACTCATTATCTCTTGTACACCACACTTGGGCTAATTGGTTTTCTTCTTTCCCTACCTTTCGGCACCTGCCTATGGTTTGGAAGAAGACTATCCAACAAGCGCAATAGGTGTACCCTCTCCTTATCTTAGGAGCCCTCACAACCTGAGAGAAGGTAAAAAGAAATGACAACTAAATAATCCTATTCATTTTATCCAGAACCGGAAACCATCCTTGAAACTGGAACAAGATCCTTTGAGTTCGTATATAACCATACGATGGTCATATACAAATAAATATGGATCTTCATAGTGATACGGAATGTTCCGGAGAAAAGCAAAGGGTAAAAGTAGGAGTGGCAATGATATCTGCAACTGTGAAAATCCAAAAGTCAATGTTTTAAGAAAGTTCGGTTAACTTGGTTACTGAGTTATAGTCTAAGGTCAGGACATGGTCGCTGCCAAGAGAGAGAGAAAAGAAACACTCAGCATGCACTCTAACCTAGATCAGAATGGTTAATCACTTTATCTAATCAGGATGTCTCCCACCGTATCATCAAATTCTACTCCAAACCTGAAAGAAGAATTAGTCGGGATCATCTAAAATCACGCGAGGAGTAAACCAACTCATCAGTAGGTATCGGGATCCAACTATCATCGCATGATAACTTGATGGAATCCACTTACGTTATCACACTCCAGAAGGTATGCGGATGCCTGTCAAGTTTCCTCTGTGTTTGAAACCCCCGATGTGATTTTTACCCCATGCTCTTATGACCTTGATGAAGGACAACAAATCATAAGTCACATGTCATGTTCTACCCGTCATTGTCCAGGTTAATTTGAACCCACCCGTATATACCCTTGACGAAGGCCAACAAAGTAGTACGACTGTCCCAAACCAACGCATCTATCTATGCAACAGAAAGGTAACAAGCAGCTACCATACACTATGCCTTGACGAAGGCCAACAAACATAGCATGAATACTAAGTGCTACCTGTCTGAAATGACGGAGGGCTATGAATGGTTTTTGGCGAAAAACCTTTAACGTAATGAACTTGATATCATTGAAGAAACTGGATAGCTTTTTACAAATATATAGTGGCGAAAACCTTTGCTAAAGAGGTCACTCCCGGTGAGAGGATCTCGGCTTTTTCCCCGTAGAATGAGGTGCAGGATATTCCAACTGAATTCCGCGATGCAAAGCAAAAAGTAATCGACAATAGTTAAGTTATTACCCTGACGCAAACTTCTGCCTAAGGGGTCATTCCCGATGAAGGGATCTCGGCCCTTGCCTCGTCGAATGAGGTGCTGGATATTCATAACCGAATACATCTGTGCAAAACAAAAGAAAATGTCCTTGTAATAACAGCTTTTTGAAAATTGTTCCAACAGCATCGAATATGTTAGTTTTCCTTGAATTGATCAGAATCAATACAGTCCCATCAATTAATCACACCACAAAAGAACGAAAATATGATGTACGTATATGCCATCCGCATTCAGCACTGGGTCCCGTCATCACCCGTTTGGTTACTTAACTAACGAAAGAGCGGGGACTGGACTAGCGCGGGTGTAAAACATATACAACATCTACTTGTATATACATAGCAATATACAATAATCGCTCCAGGCGTGTTAAATGCAACATCATAGAAAAGTAATAAGCATCACAGAACAATATAGATAATCTAGGAGCCCCGGGTTTCCATTGAGCCACAAGTGAAACCCGACGTTCCCCTTGTCGTGTGGATAGCCTGTGCAATGAAAACCTAGACCCCTACGAGCGCGGAAATTTACCCATCAAAACCAGAAGAAAGGCAGCCCCTTCATCAAAGTGAATGGACCACCCAGCATTTCACGGAATCCGGTAACTTGAGCACCCCTCCTTGGGTCAACCTATACCCCAACGAGTGCGGCGAATAGCCTGCCAATTCTAAAGTGAGGCCCCCTCCTTCTCAACGCCATGAGATGCGGACCTGTTGCCCTCAAGAATGCAGCTATCCGTGCACTCCATCGCGGGGTAATCCTAGTAAAAAAAAGAAAATATATACATCGGTGACATCGACCTCAACCCGGTCGTGCCCCAAACAAATAAAATACAAACAGGCAGTGACGACAGTCCAAATGTCGGAGGCTCGCCCCGTGATATCAAATGTAGAAGTAAAACTAAACTGTACTAACATTGCAGCCAAGCTATCCACCACGACGAATCCGCAACAACACAGCACAACACAGAACATCAACGTGAATGTCACGTTCGCAAACCTGTCTAAAAGGACTATAGCAATTAGACATGTTGTACCGGTCGAATGACATTCACGGTCGCAGATAGAAATGTAATGTACTGTAAACTTTAAACAATGTTAGAAATATCGAGTTCGAAATAACCCCGAATAGCCCCCAAATACCTAGATAAAACCATATCAAAATTGGGCTAAACAAACAATACCATTGAACCAACATTCTAGAGACAAGACCATAGCCCAAATACGAAACCCAAACTTCTCAAAGTGGCCGGCCTGGCCAGATTATGGAGCATTGTGCTTGTTTTTTTCAGGGTGGAATTCATTCGTATTTGGTCTGTGGTCTAGTGGTCAGGTCAGAAGTCTTCTGTAGTTATAAAAAAATTTTAGAAGACACTTTAAAAAACGACAGAAACTGCAATGCCGTTGGTATTGATTTTGAGTTCTTTTGGTTTTGATAGATTAACATCGTCTAAATCAACTAGTATGCGGTTAATGGGTTGGCTCTGATATCATGTAAGGCTACGCCAGCGCCCCGGCCTTCAATCCGAGGACAAACGCGGAACAAAAACTTTTAAAACTGGCGCTAACGTAACCATAAATCCCGGATCGAACCATTAACCCTATACTAGTAAGCTGTAAAGTGGTTTAAGAGATTATACCGATCGATCCGTGTCCTACGGTCTTCAATCTTTGTCCGAAGTTTGTCACGGCTGCCCCAAACGAGTTCGCTCTCCGGTCTTCCTCGTCGAAGAGGCTCTACGCCGATGATTCTTTATACGGGCTCCCACTTCTAACCCGAAGCAACTCGGACATTAAGTTTGCTAGACGAGATGACCAAGATAAAGTAGAGAGTGCGTGTGATCATTTTGTCTCAAGACATCCATGAATTCTCAACACATTAGAGGGTATGGATGGAGGTTGAAGAAGAAGCCATTTGTGAAAGAAGTGTGAGCTTAAGTTTTTGCACACAAAAGAAAAGAAAGCAACTCCAGAAATGGATGGTGGCTGTCCAAAAAATGTCTGCTGCCTTTCTTATTAGTTGTGTGGTATATTGTGAGTGTAGCCTCAAAAAATCTTAGCCACAAAACCCTCACAAAATATCTCACAACATATAACATTAAACGATAAAGCATGGCACAATAAATGCCACAAGCCAAAATGTAACCCTTCGAAAATCGTTTAGGCAGTTTTTCGGTAATCGGCTAATTTTTCGGCTTTTTCCGTAAAAAGTCAAATTAGGTATTTTTCATTGTAGACCTAATTATACAAAATTTAGATAAGATATTACTATAATTTTGTCACTAAAATGTCACTTATAATTATCTAGTTAAATAAAAAAAAAATCGTAATTAATTATTTTTTTATTATTTTAAGCCTTTTTAAAATACATTAAATTAGGGATAAATACAAATTTAATTAGGTAAATTTCATAATTAGGAATCTTTATAAGCTAAAATATGGTGTTAATAAAATTATAACATGGCTTGCAAACTTTTAGCTTTTTGGTGAGAAAATTATGAAAAAAATGATGAAAAAAGGGTTTTTTTGTAAAAAGGTTGATATGAAAGCATGAAATGATATCATATGATGTTGTAATGACCTAGAAACTTCTCAAAAATTCCCACACCCCTCTCCCCACCTGCTGGCCGACCCCTCACCTGCAGTTTTTCCCCACTTCCTCACTTGATTTTGCTTCATTTTCTTGCAAAAAATTCATAAAAATTCACAAATTTCTTTCTCCATTCAAACCAAAACCCTAATCCTTTCTCTCTCAACCCAAATTAGTTCAAAAACATGATGAAAGGAGGCTTCTTGGTGACTTGATCAAGCTAGGGTTCAAGCTTGAGAGGTGAAAATTCTAAACTAGTTGCTAACTTGTAGTTTATATATGCTAGAATCTAATTTTGAAGTATTGATTTAGTGTAAATCCTTGTTCATGAAAAATCAAGAATGGGTTTTGATGTTGAGTTAGGGTTTGAAACATGGTTATCAAAATTAAGTTAGGGTTTTGGTTGTCTAATTGATTAGAATGGTAAATTGTGAAATGATATGCTTGCTAAATCGACAAATTACGATGTTTGTATCGAATCGGCTAGAAAATCGCTTACTAGATTTTTGTAGAAATTAGAATGCGACCGTAATGCGTTATGTTAGCGATATAATTAGCTTCGTATAGGACTATTAGAGTGCGCGAACGCGGGATTTCGTCTAGTCGGGTTGTAGTTTTGCCGATTTCCCCGAAATGACGATACTAGTTAAAGGATTGCGATTTTCGTGCGTTTTTCCGCGCACCGAGTGCATGCTATGATTAATTTGAGAGCTTTGATAATTGTATGTTGTGACTTGCATTGTGTTAGGTTTTGTAATCTTATGCTTGATATTTTGCAAATATAGGATCGGTCGGGGAAACTTCGGACACGGCGCGAAAAGGTAAGGCGGTGGCCGGATCGGATTAGCGGGGATTTCAGGTGAGTAGATGTATTCATCTATAGGGGAATCGTCTGGATGGCGCGATGCGCCCCCTAGTTAGGATTTCCTTATCTTTTGTAAAATTCATGTTGTTAGTTAGCTTACCCCTTCACTGACATTGCATACCCTTATAGTTAATAGTATGCTAGATTGCATGGATATCCATATGCTCATATGCGATAACACTTCGTAGGACACGAACACCATTTCCATTGGCATCTGTTGCACGCGCACTATTCATGTGACACACACGCCTTTGGAAATTGCCATGCCACGTGCACTAGAAAACCTGTTTAACTTAATATCGCCATTTGCATTCATACATGATATATGAAATTTGCATAGCATACGTATACCTCGCATCATCATCATATTTATATAGATTTCTACCAAAACTCACATCATATACATTGATATCATAGACATTTATCATATATAACATGTGGACACTATGATTTTCTTGATGATTTCATTTTTTCTGCGATTTCTGGATTTTTGGGGAAAACCGCAAGAATTTAACAAAACCTTATATTTATCATTTTCAAAACAATGTTGCGGTTTTCTCGTGATGTATGTGTCGTCCATCATGAGTTTTCATGTTTTCTGTTGGATTTCGAGACCCGATTCGAGGAGTGGATGAACCGTCTCGGGTACATGGTGGGCCCGGTATGGTACCCCGGGGCAAGAAGATCGAGTTGTAGACGATGAGCCTGGCAGGGGAAGACTACCTACCGGTGATGTCTGGCGCGGCGGATATCCGGAGGATACCGACCGTTGTCGTGAGATTTATGATATGGGCCGATCCGGACTGACGGAGCCCGATATTGAGACAGATATGATTCCTATTTGGTGTCGATGCTTGACACGGATTTTCAGATGGTTTCTTGATGGTACTTAGCTACTATACAGATATTCATGTTTTAAAAAGTTAAGAATTCAACACCCTTAGCATTTAAAACACTTAAAGACTTAATAATGACATTGCATACCAGTGCACGCATACTGGAGATATTATATCACATATGGACATGCATGTTGTGGTGCATTGCGTGCATTCTTACGATTGCCTTATTAGATGTTTTATTTACTCACGAGCTGGCAACTCACCCCCGTTGTGCCACAGTGTCTTGCAGGTCGGACCCGTCAGTCTTGTAGCGGCGGGCTATCTTATCATCAGTTCCTTTTGCTCAGACTCGCGACATCGCCCGTAGGTGGGTTGCGAGCATACTTTATTTCTTTTTGCTTTATCATTGTATCTAGTATTCTCCATCTACCACTTTATATTGTATATGCGACCTAGTGACGAGACTGAGAGGTTTGTATATTTGTGGTTTATTTTGGGTCGAGCTCACTTGAGCCGACGTGTGTTTTCTGGTATTTTGCATTTCTTTTATGCTCTTTTTCTTGATATTACTATTATATTGCATGTGGTTGTGATCCGCCTTGGGCGAAGAGCTAGCTCCCGCTTGGGGATGCCATTTTATGATTTCATATGTATTATCTTGTTGTACCCATTTTGGGGGATAGAAAATACAGGGGAGACTCTGCCGAAATTTTCAGAAATTTATGATGTTTTTAAAAAGGGATTCTATGCAACTTAATTGATTTGAAAAACCGTTTTTATTAAGGTTTTCCTTCACTCTCTTTTGATTTTGGTTTAGATTTTTCTGGGCTTTGGCTGACTTAGGTTACGGTACGCCTTTAGACGTCTCGTAATCTAAGTGCCAGTCACGTTCCGTACCTTCGGGTCGTGACAAAGTTGGTATCAGAGCGTAGGTTTTACCTTTCTGAGTGTAGGACGACCTTGGTAGATGGAGTAGGTGACTTAAGCAGAGTGGCGTAGCATGGGTATGATCCGCGGCATACTTACGATACGGTACTCCGCCTAAGTGACCTTAGGACATAATTGCTTGTATTTCCTTTCTTGATTCCTTGCATTCCTTGATTCAATTGAATGTCCTTATCAGTCCTGTTTCTTATTCCAGCTTCGATGCCGCCAAAGACTACGAGAGCTCAGCGGGCTGCCGCTAGGGATGAGATTCGAGCGGTCCCGTCTGAGGCGAGGATCGAGCGGGAGGATACGCCTACCCCACAGGGTCCTACTGATCTGCCTTATCCTGACCGTATTGCCAGATTAGAGGCTGGCATGCAAGAGCTGCGGCAGATGATGGGATCTTTAGTTGAGTCCAGCCGGGCACAGAGATCCGAGGACGTTCCTTCCACCGCACAGACCACGATCGTACCTGCTGCACAGATGGTCACTCCTGCTGCTACTACGGAGACTATCCCTGTTTCACTACAGGAGTTCATGAGATTGAGACCTCCAGCTTTTACCGGTACAGATGCGACAGAGGACCCACAAGCATTTCTTGATAGGATGGCTCGGATTTGCCGTTCGGTGAGGTGTTCTGATGATAGATTGGTGGAGTTTGTGAGTTTTCGTCTGGAGGGTCTTGCCCAGACGTGGTACGACTCAGTAGAGAGAGGCCGAGCTGCAGGTCTGCCTTCTATGACTTGGGATGAGTTTACAGCTGCATTTCTTGCCCGTTTTCTTCCGGAGAGTGTCTGAGATGCTCGAGCCCGTAGTTTTGAGTCTTTACGCAAGACTCCTGGGATGACAGTGTCGGAGTATGATATACAGTTTACCCAGTTGTCTCGATATGCTCCGTACCTAGTCGACACAGAAGAGAAGAGAATAAAGAGGTTTGTACGAGGGCTTGATACACAGCTATTCCTTGCCATCGGCACCCAGCACTTTGATACATACGCTGCCGCGATGGATGCAGCCTTACTTTTGGAGGAGCGTATTTCTGAGACTCCGGTCGTTTCTGGGCCGAAGAGGATCCGTACTGATACGCCAGCTCAGCGGCAGATGGGCAGACACCGCGATAGATTATTTCCGGGAGATGGTGGAGGTAGAGGATTGAGACGAGGTCAGTTATTTGGTTCATATCCACAGACCCAGCAGTCGTCTCCAGGATGTTTTCGGTGCGGGAGTCAGTACCACCGTGTCAGAAACTGTACCATGGGACGTCCGGGTGCGGCGACAGTCCCGCATGTGACTTTACCACCCTCACCACCTTCGCAGAGAGCTTTACTTCCTACTCCTGATGATGCTTCACGCCAGCCAGATGCTTCTATAGGCCATGGGCGTGGCGGTCCGGTTCAGAGAGGACGAGGCGACAGAGGCAGAGGCAGAGGCCGAGGTAGAGGCAGAGGACAGCCAGCTATTAGTGGCGGACAGGCCCGAGTGTTCGCATTGACTCCTCAGGATGCACAGGCATCCAATGCCGTCGTGACAGGTACTCTGCCAGTATGTTCTTTTGATGCACGGGTATTATTTGATCCAGGCTCCACACATTCCTATGTTTCCACGTATTTTGCACCGAGGTTGGGCCGAGAGTCTTCTCCGTTAGATCAGCCGCTTGTCGTTATTACCCCGGTAGGCGAGTCTTTTGTTGCCCGTTTTGTGTATCGATCGTGTTCCGTTCGTATCGGGGAGAGAGATTCTTCAGTTGATTTGATTCTCCTCGATATGCTAGACTTCGACGTTCTTCTTGGTATGGACTGGCTAGCCACCTGTTATGCATCCGTGGACTGCCGTGAAAAAGCAGTCAGATTCAGTTTTCCTGGTGAGCAGGTTCTTATTATTCAGGGAGATCGTAGTGCTACCCTTCCCAGCTTGATTTCTTCTCTTCGCGCTGGTCAGCTCTTAAGAAAAGGGTGTCAGGGATTCTTAGCCTATGTTTGTGATACTAGCTCCACAGAGGTTCCTTTGGACCAGGTCCCTATTGTGAGAGGGTTCCCTGATGTATTCCCTGACGAGCTGCCTGGTCTGCCACCAGAACGCGAGATTGAGTTCTGTATTGACTTGATCCCCGGCACGGGGCCTATTTCTATACCTCCTTATCGGATGGCCCCGGCGGAGCTGAGAGAGCTAAAGGATCAGTTACAGGACTTGCTGGACAAAGGGCTTATCAGACCGAGTGTGTCACCTTGGGGTGCTTCCGTCCTGTTTGTTAAGAAGAAGGACGGAAGTATGCGTTTATGCATTGATTATCGTCAGCTGAACTGGGTTACTGTGCGGAACAGATATCCCCTACCCTGCATTGATGACTTATTTGATCAGCTCTAGGGTGCAGGGTTCTTCTCGAAGGTTGATTTACGGTCAGGTTATCACCAGTTGCGGGTTCGGAAGGAGGATATTCCGAAGACCGCCTTCCGTACTCGATATGGTCATTATGAGTTCTTGGTGATGTCGTTCGGGCTCACCAATGCCCCGGCAGCATTTATGGATTTGATGAACCGCGTATTCAGGCCGTATCTCGATCAGTTCATTATTGTGTTCATTGACGACATCTTGGTTTATTCTCGGAGCCGGGAGGAGCATGAGCAGCACTTACGTATCACATTGCAGACTTTGAGGGAGCATCAGCTGTTCGCCAAATTCTCCAAGTGCGCATTCTGGCTAGACAGTGTCGAGTTCTTGGGTCATGTGGTGACGAGAGATGGTATTTGTGTGGACCCGAAGAAGATCGAGGCAGTTCAGCGTTGGCCTAGACCAGTATCAGTTACAGAGGTTCGCAGCTTTCTAGGTCTGGCCGGCTATTATCGACGTTTTGTCCAGGATTTCTCCTGCATTGCTGCACCTTTGACCGGGTTGACCCGGAAGGGGGTTCCTTTTGATTGGACCCAGGCATGTGAGGATAACTTCCAGCAGTTGAAGACTCGTCTGACTACTGCACCAGTGTTAGCATTGCCTTCAGGATCAGGCGGGTTCGTCGTATATTGTGATGCTTCTAGAGTGGAGCTGGGATGTGTATTGATGCAGCACGACAGAGTTATCGCGTATGCTTCTCGGCAGCTGAGGAAGCACGAACAGAACTACCCCACCCATGATTTAGAGATGGCTGCAGTGGTATTTGCACTTAAGATCTGGAGACATTACCTATACGGTGAGTCGTGCCAGATATTCACTGACCACAAGAGTTTGAAGTATATCTTCCAGCAGCGAGACCTGAACCTGAGACAGCGCCGTTGGATGGAGTTGGTGAAAGATTATGACTGTGAGATTCTATACCATCCGGGCAAGGCGAATGTGGTGGCAGATGCTTTGAGTAGGAGGCCCGGAGGTAGCTTATCTTGTTTGAGCGCAGTACTAATGCAGTCGACGGCGGATTGGCAGGTGTTATGTGATAGCAGAGTGCAGTTCGAGTTTACTCCTACGGGGGGACAGCTGGCCCATTTCAGAGCACGCCCACAGTTACATGACCGTATCCATGAGGCACAGTCCGGCGATGCCCGTACATTAGAGATTATTGAGCAGATTCGACAGGGCAGAGGTTCTGAGTTCGTGATTGATGATCAGGGGATACTTCGATTTGGGACTCGACTGTGTGTGCCAGATTCAGAGGGACTGAGGCATGATATTCTCGAGGAGGCACATAGATCAGTATACAGAGTGCATCCAGGTTCCACCAAGATGTACCGTGATTTGAGAGAGGTTTACTGGTGGGACGGGATGAAAAAGGATATTACAGACTTTGTGTCGAGATGCCTGACTTGTCAGCAAGTCAAGGCCGAGCACCAGAGGCCAGCCGGCGAGTTACAGCCTTTGCCCATCCCTGAGTGGAAGTGGGAGCAGGTCTCCATGGACTTCATTGTGGGTCTACCCAGGACCAGTCGAGGGTACGACTCTATTTGGGTGATTGTGGATCGATTGACGAAAGCGGCTCACTTTCTGCCAGTGAAGACCACTTTTGGATTTTCTCAGTACGCCCAGGTTTATATTGATGAGATAGTGCGACTGCATGGCGTTCCGACTTGCATCGTGTCCGACCGTGGCACCCAGTTTACCAGCCGATTGTGGCAGAAACTACAGGAAGCTTTGGGCACCCGATTGAGTTTTAGCACAGCCTTTCATCCTCAGACTGACGGTCAGTCGGAGCGTACGATTCAGACTCTTGAGGACATGCTCAGAGCTTGTGTTTTAGATTTCGGTGGTAGCTGGGATCGTCATTTGCCTTTGATCGAGTTTTCCTACAATAATAGCTTCTAGGAGACGATTCAGATGGCACCTTTCGAGGCTTTATATGGGAGGAGATGTCGATCGCCTGTATGTTGGACAGAGCTTAGGGAGAGCAGTATTTTGGGGCCTCAGATCGTACAGGAGACGACCGAGAAGATACAGCTGATTCGGGACAGGATGAGAGCGGCACAGAGCAGGCAGAAATCTTATGCTGACAGGCGCCGTCGCCAACTCGAGTTCGCTGTTGGCGATCATGTTTTCCTGAAGGTCTCTCCGATGAAAGGTGTGATGAGATTTGGGCAGAAAGGGAAGCTGAGTCCTAGATTTGTTGGTCCTTTCGGGATCCTAGAGCGTGTTGGTCCAGTCGCTTATCGGTTAGCTCTTCCGCCCAGCTTCCCCGATGTTCACCCCGTATTCCATGTCTCGATGCTCCGCAAGTACCTTCATGATCCTTCCCAGGCGATTCAGCACCAGATGATCCAGCTAGAGCGTGATCTTTCTTTCACCGAGCAGCCGGTGGTCATTCTGGATCGGCAGGTGAAGAAATTGAGGTCGAAGGTTATACCGTCCGTCAAGGTCCTTTGGCGTGGCCCGAACAGCGAGGAGGTCACCTAGGATGACCGAGGTCGAGATGAGGAAGAGATATCCCCATCTTTTTGAAGGTACGCGTAGTTAAATTCTAAATTCGGGGACCGAATTTCTTTAAGGGGGGAAGATTGTAACCCTTCGAAAATCGTTTAGGCAGTTTTTCGGTAATCGGCTAATTTTTCAGATTTTTCCGTAAAAAGTCAAATTAGGTATTTTTCATTGTAGACCTAATTATACAAAATTTAGATAAGATATTACTATAATTTTGTCACTAAAATGTCACTTATAATTATCTAGTTAAATAAAAAAAAATTCGTAATTAATTTTTTTTATATTATTTTAAGCCTTTTTAAAATACATTAAATTAGGGATAAATACAAATTTAATTAGGTAAATTTCATAATTAGGAATCTTTATAAGCTAAAATATGGTGTTAATAAAATTATAACATGGCTTGCAAACTTTTAGCTTTTTGGTGAGAAAATTATGAAAAAAATGATGAAAAAAGGGTTTTTTTGTAAAAAGGTTGATATGAAAGCATGAAATGATATCATATGATGTTGTAATGACCTAGAAACTTCTCAAAAATTCCCACACCCCTCTCCCCACCTGCTGGCCGACCCCTCACCTGCAGTTTTTCCCCACTTCCTCACTTGATTTTGCTTCATTTTCTTGCAAAAAATTCATAAAAAATTCACAAATTTCTTTCTCCATTCAAACCAAAACCCTAATCCTTTCTCTCTCAACCCAAATTAGTTCAAAAACATGATGAAAGGAGGCTTCTGGGTGACTTGATCAAGCTAGGGTTCAAGCTTGAGAGGTGAAAATTCTAAACTAGTTGCTAACTTGTTGTTTATATATGCTAGAATCTAATTTTGAAGTATTGATTTAGTGTAAATCCTTGTTCATGAAAAATCAAGAATGGGTTTTGATGTTGAGTTAGGGTTTGAAACATGGTTATCAAAATTAAGTTAGGGTTTTGGTTGTCTAATTGATTAGAATGGTAAATTGTGAAATGATATGCTTGCTAAATCGACAAATTACGATGTTTGTATCGAATCGGCTAGAAAATCGCTTACTAGATTTTTGTAGAAATTAGAATGCGACCATAATGCGTTATGTTAGCGATATAATTAGCTTCGTATAGGACTATTAGAGTGCGCGAACGCGGGGTTTCGTCTAGTCGGGTTGTAGTTTTGCCGATTTCCCCGAAATGACGATACTAGTTAAAGGATTGCGATTTTCGTGCGTTTTTCCGCGCACCGAGTGCATGCTATGCTTAATTCGAGAGCGTTGATAATTGTATGTTGTGACTTGCATTGTGTTAGGTTTTGTAATCTTATGCTTGATATTGTGCAAATATAGGATCGGTCGGGGAAACTTCGGACACGGCGCGAAAAGGCAAGGCGGTGGCCGGATCGGATTAGCGGGGATTTCAGGTGAGTAGATGTATTCAACTATAGGGGAATCGTCTGGATGGCGCGATGCACCCCCTAGTTAGGATTTCCTTATCTTTTGTAAGATTCATGTTGTTAGTTAGCTTACCCCTTCATTGACATTGCATACCCTTATAGTTAATAGTATGCTAGATTGCATGGATATCCATATGCTCATATGCGATAACACTTCGTAGGACACGAACACCATTACCATTGGCATCTGTTGCATGCGCACTATTCATGTGACACACACGCCTTTGGAAATTGCCATGCCACGTGCACTAGAAAACCTGTTTAACTTAATATCGCCATTTGCATTCATACATGATATATGAAATTTGCATAGAATACGTATACCTCGCATCATCATCATATTTATATAGATTTCTACCAAAACTCACATCATATACATTGATATCATAGACATTTATCATATATAACATGTGGACACTATGATTTTCTTGATGATTTCATTTTTTCTACGATTTCTGGATTTTTGGGGAAAACCGCAAGAATTTAACAAAACCTTATATTTATCATTTTCAAAACAAAGTTGCGGTTTTCTCGTGATGTATGTGTCGTCCACCATGAGTTTTCATGTTTTCTGTTGGATTTCGAGACCCGATTCGAGGAGTGGATGAACCGTCTCGGGTACATGGTGGGCCCGGTATGGTACCCCGGGGCAAGAAGATCGAGTTGTAGACGATGAGCCTGGCAGGGGAAGACTACCTACCGGTGATGTCTGGCGCGGCGGATATCCGGAGGATACCGACCGTTGTCGTGAGATTTATGATATGGGCCGATCCGGACTGACGGAGCCCGATATTGAGACAGATATGATTCCTATTTGGTGTCGATGCTTGACACGGATTTTCAGATGGTTTCTTGATGGTACTTAGCTACTATACAGATATTCATGTTTTAAAAAGTTAAGAATTCAACACCCTTAGCATTTAAAACACTTAAAGACTTAATAATGACATTGCATACCTGTGCACGCATACTGGAGATATTATATCACATATGGACATGCATGTTGTGGTGCATTGCGTGCATTCTTACGATTGCCTTATTAGATGTTATATTTACTCACGAGCTGGCAACTCACCCCCGTTGTGCCACAGTGTCTTGCAGGTCGGACCCGTCAGTCTTGTAGCGGCGGGCTATCTTATCATCAGTTCCTTTTGCTCAGACTCGCGACATCGCCCGTAGGTGGGTTGCGAGCATACTTTATTTCTTTTTGCTTTATCATTGTATCTAGTATTCTCCATCTACCACTTTATATTGTATATGCGACCTAGTGACGAGACTGAGAGGTTTGTATATTTGTGGTTTCTTTTGGGTCGAGCTCACTTGAGCCGACGTGTGTTTTCTGGTATTTTGCATTTCTTTTATGCTCTTTTTCTTGATATTACTATTATATTGCATGTGGTTGTGATCCGCCTTGGGCGAAGAGCTAGCTCCCGCTTGGGGATGCCATTTTATGATTTCATATGTATTATCTTGTTGTACCAATTTTGGGGGATAGAAAATACAGGGGAGACTCTGCCGAAATTTTCAGAAATTTATGATGTTTTTAAAAAGGGATTCTATGCAACTTAATTGATTTGAAAAACTGTTTTTATTAAGGTTTTCCTTCACTCTCTTTTGATTTTGGTTTAGATTTTTCTGGGCTTTGGCTGACTTAGGTTACGGTACGCCTTTAGACGTCTCGTAATCTAAGTGCCAGTCATGTTCCGTACCTTCGGGTCGTGACACAAAACTTGCTATCACACTTTCAACATTACCAATATTAAGCATTTACAAAATCCCTAAATGATTAATATAATAAAAAGAAATGGCATGTTCAAAAGTACTCTTGGAACGGATTACAAGAATACCCCTCATCTGTATATACACACCTGCATCCGCATTCCGACTGAATACGAATACAACGAGACGAAAATAATACAACAATCTAATACTAGGATCCGGCTTAAAACAAAGCCCACTAGTATGATCCGTCCGATCATGATCCATACACGAGTGCACGCATATGATCGAACCCTACCATAAAATAATACAGTCTCTACAACGTTTCGCCCGAACTTGGGAAACTCTCTGTGTGGGACTCTAAAGACTCGTCAATATGCTGGCAGTGGGTTTAACCACAAGCACGTCAGTGGCACTAGCTGTACGTAACGGATTCCCAGGTATTGAGCGAAAGGGAGGCCGACGATCGAACTTATCCTGAAACCCTAATGAGACTGATAGTGACAATATCCGTACAGTCCGGTCCGTTCGTCTATGAGCATCGCATATCGGGTCTAGGGGGTGGATAAAGTCAGACCCCTAATAACGCGATATCTAGTGTCGGTATGAAACCCATCACCACCTGAGAAACTACTGATCCGAATCAGTAATTCTCAACTACCTTGGCTAAGGATATTTGGCGATGGCCACCCATGCACACCGCGACATCAACCCCTAATACTGGGAGAGACGAATCCCCTGACGATCCGCTCACTACCTCCATATGGCTCGGGACTGTACCCAACTAAAACCTGTTTGCATGACTCCTTTGAGCCGTGGTAGGGTAGTAATCAAAGCATAGTTGGAACTCACACGAGACAAATGACAATCTCAGATCGATAGACTAACCAGTACACATGTCACCTAGGAACTGCTATCTGACAATAGGTATAATACCAAATAGCATGTTCCCGGCGAGTCCGTCCGGTGTACTCATATTGTAACATTTCAAAAAAATAAAATATTATTTTTGGGAATTTTTATAATTTAATATTAATTTTAAATGAATATTTTAAAATTTCGGTATAATTAAAAACCGATAAATTGGGAAAATTATAGAAATTATTAAAAGAGGGTCTTTTATGTGAATTATGCAATTTTTAAGTTTTTATGATTAATTATATGCTAATATAGTGCTAATCGCGAATATAAATCGCTAATCGCGTTTAAACTTGTTTTATGCAAAATATGCACCATATCATTTTACACTTGTTACATAATTTTTCCATGGCTTTCCTTCATGTTCTAGCATGGTTGTTGATTGTTGGAAAATAGAAAAGAAAAAGGGGGAAAAAGAATAAAGAATGGAATAGAGTGAGGTATGGGTGAGAGAGAGAAAGTGGGGGTTACCTTTGACCCAAGTCTTGAGCCATTCATCCTCCATTTCCTCCCTCATTTCTCTCCCTCTCTCTCATATTGCTGCTGCTGCTGCCCCTCTCTCCCTCTTCACAAAATCCCCCAAAACACCATGAAAATCAACTCAAAACCCAAATCCCATTTCACAAAAAGGATGCACAAGCTCAAAGGAAACACATTGGACCAAGAAAGAAGAGATTTTGAGGACTTTGGGCAACTCAAGAGAATTCTTGAGTTTCCAAAGGAGGTAATTTCTGCATCATTAGAGTAGTGTTTCAATTCCTTATGCATCCATACATGTTTCATGTCGATATTGAGTGGTTATGTGGACTTAGAAAATTCTAGTTAGGGTTTGAGGGAACTTTGGGTTGTGATGGGTAATTAAGCTCAGTAGAGGCCACACAAACCCCCTAGTGCTAGAACCCATGCCTAAACCAGAGACTTGAAACCCAGAATACGGATTTAGAAACCCGATATCGGAAAATTGTGGAATCTGTGAGGCTTAATTGAAATCTGCTATCACTAGAAGACTCTAAAAATCATTTTGGGAACACAGAGAGTTGTGCAGGCACCCAGGAAGCCAACCCCAAAACCCCAGACCTTATCTCCCATTACAGGCCGCCAATTAATTCCTTCTGGCCGCAATTTGCGGCCAGAGCAGGCTAGAAATGGTTCGTTTTTGTTCTAGGGCCTTATCTCCAGTAAATTAGACCCCTGGCATATGCAAAATTGTCCAATTTGACTTAGGGTAGAATTTGGAGCCTTTTTCCTGAGTTGCTGTTTTAATTCGTGTTTTCGTTTTGCGTATTTTAAATTCTGGATTTGTATAATTGCGTTTTACCTCGATTACTTGGCGTTTATACGACGATATCGAGGATAGTTTGATGGTTTTGAAAGCGTAGTCCGTAGGTTTTAACCTATAGGCCTTAGCGTGTCGTTTGGTTTTCTCGATGTGATTTTAAGGTTTATTTGCGATTGTGTTATCTTGTAGGTACCTTCTCGAGGGCTTCATACGATGAAGAAGATGAAGGCGACATCGACACCGACACACAGGATATAAGGTGAGTAGATTATATCTACGGCGGAAGTCGGGTGGATGGCGTATAGCACCCTCGCAGTTCGATGTTTAGTATAGTATATATGTACTATTTATGATAGCTTATTGTGTGTCGTGGTTATTTGAGATGAGATTAGGTGTACTATGGTTAGATTAGGGCGTAGAAGTAAACTAGTATAGTTCCTAGTTGGGAACCCTAGAATAGGCTTACACCCACACGCACACATATGCATATTCGTTATACATATACCTAGATGATGAGGATAGTGGATGATATTTGGAGATGAGTCGATGATATTGGGCAGAGTGCCATGAGATCGGTGATATATGGTGATTCGTATTTTGGATATGACATATGATTTTAGCGGGCCTTCGGACGTGTGTTTCACACACGCATTTATATAGATGGTGTCGATTTGTACTAGACATAGATCAGTACCCCAGATTATGTGATATGATGATAATGATACCTGATATTTGATGAGAAAAATATGATATTGACCCGTACCCAGCTTTTGGGATGCCGTAAGATGATTTACCGTACGAGCTTCATATTGATGATAGATCCGCACTCATGACTCGAGGATGTCATATGATATTGTATCGTATGCGGTACCTTTGAGGTGGGATCACCGACTATTATACTTATATATATACATATCGACTCATATTTATGTGGTTTACATACCCCTCCTGATTGACTTGTTAGTTAGAGCTGTAGTTTTGCTAGTAGATGTTAGGCTAGGTTGATGTCATACCTATTTCAAAAAAGTAACGAATCGGGAGTATTTTAAAGACAGGCAAAGGGATTCTACGGATATTTTCAAAAGACGCATCTTTTCTTAAAAACACCGTAGCCCTTATTTTACTAAAAACCCAGATTCGTCTTATTTCAAATGGCAAACTGTATGACCTTTTTTATGTTGATGCAGATGCGTTACTGTTGCATTTATTAGTCGATTTCTGCATACTCTTGTTATTCACTTCGCATTGCATGTGCAAATGCTTATTGTTATATTAAACTCATGCTGTTAGGACACCAGCATCATTATCAATGATGCATATATTCCACGTACACCTGCTTGCCGGCTTACACACTTCATCATCGATAATTGCCATGTCACTACACTGTAGGACTACTGCATTCAGGATATGACCCCACTTGACATATTGATATGCTTACATTCTTTTATATGTCGCATACATCATTCTTTAGGATTATACGCATTGAGATATGTTGTTTCCATGATATTTGTGGATTTGGGAGCCGTGGGTATTTCAAAAGAGAGTATGTATTGTTTTAAAAACCCGGTTACCCTTGATATGATATTTCAGTGCGTCCACCATGCGTTTTCTCGGTTCTGAGACGTGTGCTTGAAACCCGAATCGAGGAGATGGATGATCCGTTTGTGGGTTCATGGTGGACCCGGTATGGTTCCCCGGGGCGAGAAATGTTTTTCGTAGAGCAGACGATGAGCCTGGCAGGGTGGCTAGTACCCACCGGTGAGTATTTGGGCTCGGCGGATATCCGGAGGATACCGACCGGAGTTGGGAGATGATGTAGGCCGATCAGGACTGACGGAGCCCCATATATATAAGGATTTACGTGCCGATGCTAGGCACAGTTTTCATGATGTTTTTGAGTGTCGATGCTAGACACTCAGGTCCCCTGATTTTGATATGTCGCGATCGACACATGTTGATTTACATCCTCATACTTCCATGCATATATTTCTGATATTTACATGCATGATGCTTATTATCATTAGGTGACACGTGGACGATTTCCATACACATATATTGACATTGATGATATTGCTCACATAGTTGGATGATATCCACATACTCATTGAGTTTCTGATATAGTTGACATTAATTACATTGATCATACCTCCTACTTATGATATATTGCTACCTGAGGTACTGACACGAGCTTTTGGTACTACACTTATGTATAGATGTTTACCCTAGCCACCTTATCATGCTTCATACTTATTCATATTGAGGATATATTATTACTGATCGTATTAACCTAGGATTATGTCATGCATACGATTTCTACTCTGCGATGTTTTCTATTCACGAGTTGGCAACTCACCCCCGTTATGCCACAGTTCTTGCATGTTTTGCCTTACAGGTTTATTGCGGCTTTTCTGGCACACTGCTCCCTTTCTGGGTGATCGCATTGGTAGGTGGGTTCACTCGCATTGTGACCACCCTTGTATTTATTTTATTCAGTTGTATCTAGAAATTCCATCAACCAAACTTGTATATTGTTTCAGACTTAGAAAACCAGTTATGTATTATTTGGACCTTAGAGTCGCGCGTTGTAGTATTATGGTTTTCAGGTTGATTTGAGTTTTCCTTTGAGTTTTGATCCTCGCTCTTGGGCGTTGTATATTATACTGCTTGCGTGGTTGTGACCGTCAATTGACGAAGAGCTAGCTCCCGCTTGGGGATGTCTTTTATCATTGTATATATGTTATTCTTGTTGTACCCCGTTCGGGGCTAGTATTTACAAAGGAAACTCTGCCGAAATTTTCAGAAAAGACATTGAGGATTTAAAATGTATATCCGGCATAACTTTTTTTTCAACCTTGTTTTAAAACATGTTTTCTTCACTTCTTAAAACTAGTTTTCCTTATTTACTCCAAAAAAAATAGGCTTTTGGCTTACTTGAATTAGATAGGGTCCTATAGACTTCATATGATTCAAGTGCCAGTCACGTGCTATTTTGGGACGTGACAAAGTTGGTATCAGGGCTCTAGGTTAACCTTGGTTCAAGTCTAAGTTTGACTATGCGGAGCCTAGAGCGTTTATATATATACGGAACTTAGGATTGACCTTATGGAACTTAGACTTAGTCGAGGGGGTATTATACCCGAACTTTCGTCACGTAGTATGACCCTTGGTTAATGGAGTAAGTAGCTTGAGTAGAGTGATGTACCATACGTGTGTTCCGCGGAATACTTGCTATATGATACTCCGCTTAAGAAACCTTAAGATGTACATTTCCTTGCATAGTATTATATTCATTCCTATGATCTATCCTCATCGATATTGGTTATGATTTTGCTGCCATGATTGTACGGGCAGAGAGAGCTACGGCTAGAGTTGCGTCAGCTTGAGCTCGTCACGGACGAGGACTGACCATGGTGTGATTCCAGAGGCGTACAATCGCGTATAGAGGCGTCGTTTTATTGTGTTTTCGCGTCATGAGCGTTGACAGATCGCTTTTATGAGATTTCCCAGATGTGCTGATCGGCACCAGAGGATCAGGCTAATTTTAGAGGCCAGCCAAAATGTAATGACCATTGATATATCGCTTATTCATGAAGATTGAGGAGTTGTTCAGCGTATAGACGAATGAGCCAGTTGTTACTGCAAATAACGAGATATTGCCCAGATGTTGGAGCTACTGCAGCTTGAGCATATACTCAAAGATATGATGGTGAGTCGCTAGTCACCCAAGGAGGAACGACTAGGACATGTGGTTCGTTCGCTTACCCCGATGTGAGGTCATCAGATAGATTGATTGCAGCTAGAGACGACTTCACGCAGATTTGTTAAGAGTCGATAGAGACGATCGAACGTCAGAAACCCATATTCCAAGTTTAAAGTATTGGGAAAGACATGCAAGCGATTCCATGGACCCTCTAGAAGAATGAAATCCTAACTCGACATAATGACCGTGTGAAAGCCTTTGAACCTTAGGGTTTGCGGCAGTTCCGCGGTGCCATTAGTGAGGCTTGGGTTTCCCCTTCTACGGCTGGACCACCGATGCTGGAGTATGTACTCGATACTATTAAACTGTGCCCATGATGTTGAGCTCTTGGGGGATTATGAGGTTTTGACAAATCGATCGGATGGTTCGAAATCTTTCGGATATTATGTGATGGGACACATTGCTTGGGAGACTCCAGATACGAGTATAGCCGTTGGAGTGCTGCCCATGTAGCCATAAGAAGACGAGTCCGAAGCAGTCGACAACAGAGAAAAGTGGAGTAAAAGGTTCGTACAAGATCTTGATGAGATGACGTTCCACTCTGCCAACATCAGAGACGTGATACGCATGCAGAGGCGTTGGTTATAGATATATCTTTCAGAAGGAGTCGCGATGAGCATACAGCCGTTCCGGAATGAGAAATAGATATAGTAAAGATGATAACTTCTGGGCAATTCGGCAGAAACGAGATTTGAGAGAGACCCCGACATGACCTTTCTGGAATACTATACAAGAAGACCTGGATCCAGGAGTGGTCATATTGCGCACACCCAGCAGGCCAGAGTTCGGCATCGTCGACGAGATAGTTGATCAGGTTCGGATAGAGGACCTCACCCAGATGCGTTGTGAATTGATCAAGAAAGGACGAGTATGGAGTATACCTCCGCAGGTTGGGACGAGTTCCCAAGGACGTGTTCGGCCAGATATCTTCTGCAAAGTGATGAAGATACCGAGTTCATGATTTAGAGTCCGTATGAGAGACTTCGGATAGACCGTAGCCGAGAATATTTGCAGTGCGCAGATAGAGATGTGACATCGGAGTAGACGATGATATAGACAAGTGGGACAAGTGGTTCGTGTGAGATGCTGACGAGCTGTTGTTACTCCCCGTTAAGGTTAAAGGTCGGATATGTCTACAGAGGCGTTGGGATGCGACCAGTTTCCGAGGAAATGCTGTGCCGAGGACGCAGATGACCAGAGAGGTGCCAGGATGGAATCGCCCCCGTTAGCACACCTGACAGGGCCAATGAGCCGATTGATTGCGAGATAGGTAATCCGCAGAGAAGATAAGGACCCGGAGATAGAGGACGTCAGACTGTGAGCAAGAGGCAAGTAGAGACCTTGCGCTGCTAGCATTGGATGCACCAACACCTTCCCGACTTTGAAGGAGGATTTATCGACGACGGTATTTTTGATTTGTGATTTTGTGATTCGATTATCACGTATCCGTCACCTTGGATTTCGGCATTTTAGGAGACCTGTTCGTATGATTTGGTCTTGATGGCTGAGTTCCATGATTTCTGTTTTCGTGCACCATGGTTGCACCTACTGGGTATTTATATTTTGCGCATAGCTATTACGCTTGAGATATTGATTGTGATTTCATGCCTATTTTATGCCGGTGATTTGATTTACGCTTCCAGCATAGTTTTCATGCACTTTTAGTGTTTTGATTTGATTTGTGCACGCTGATGCACATGGTTGTGAGCTTATACACCACGGTATACCTGATTTGGATTGAGCCGTATGGTATACCGTCGATTTTGATTTTGATATTGATGTTGATTTCTTGCACTCCATGCATTTGATTTGGATTTGGATTTTCGCGATTGTTGAGCGCATGTTTTGAGGTACGATTTTGGTGCACACCAGATGCACTAATTCGGGACTCTTCGTGCATGTCAGATGCACCTGATTTGGCTGTCAGGCACACACGTTGCCTATGACAGATGTTTCGTGCACACCCGTTGCACCTAGATGATGTTTCTGTGCACATGTATGGCACATATATGGATTTTTATTTCCGTACGCACCAGACGCACAGGGTATTCTTATATACATTTTTGGGATTTATTCCTTATGGACCAGTACGTTTTTATGATATTTGCTATGTGTTTTCATACTAAGCAGGACTAGTCAGAGGACAATACCTGGATATATTTTGCATGCATTGATAGTTATCGAAGGGATTTCCAAAAAAGGAGCTATAGTCTCAGTATTTACCTACGTGTCCGATATGACACGAAACGTTTAAAACAAGGAAACCCTTCTAAATTGTTTTCAAAATGGCGGAACGCACATATTAAACAAAGGATATATACGTATATGGTTATGTTATTATAAGAGACGTCCGCCACTGTGCAGTGTTATGCGCATCGCACAGCGACTTAAAAGGGTTTGGCATGCATTTTCTTCAGATATTTACATGTATGGTTATGATATATATCATATTGGTTTTGTTTCGGATTTGACATTTATGTCTTTACCATGACTCCGATGATTGCGGGATGCTTGACGGAGTTTTGATTTTGAGTTATCTGCTCATTTCTCTTGCGCATGCATTGCGCTATGATGCGTTTTATGTATTGATGATTTCGGAGCCCGATGACTTGGACTATTTATTGAAATGTTTTAGAATTTGGGGGTTTAAAAATTAAATTCGAGGACCAAATTTCTTTAAGGGGGGAAGATTGTAACATTTCAAAAAAATAAAATATTATTTTTGGGAATTTTTATAATTTAATATTAATTTTAAATGAATATTTTAATAGTTCGGTATAATTAAATATCGATAAATAGGAAAAATTATAGAAATTATTAAAAGAGGGTGTTTTATGTGAATTATGCAATTTTTAAGTTTTTATGATTAATTATATGCTAATATAGTGCTAATCGTGATTAAAAATCGCTAATAGCGTTTAAGCTTGTTTTGTGCAAAATATGCACCATATCATTTTACACTTGTTACATAATTTTTCCATGGCTTTCCTTCATGTTCTAGCATGGTTTTTGATTGTTGGAAAATAGAAAAGAAAAAGGGGGAAAAAGAATAAAGAATGGAATAGTGTGAGGTATGGGTGAGAGAGAGAAAGTGAGGGTTACCTTTGACCCATTCCTCCTCCATTTCCTCACTCATTTCTCTCCCTCTCCCTCATATTGCTGCTGCTGCTGCTGCCCCTCTCTCCCTCTTCACAAAATCCCCTAAAACACCATGAAAATCAACTCAAAACCCAAATCCCATTTCACAAAAAGGATGCACAAGCTCAAGGGAAACACATTGGATCAAGAAAGAAGAGATTTTGAGGACTTTGAGCAACTCAAGAAAATTCTTGAGTTGCCAAAGGAGGTAATTTCTGCACCATTAGAGTAGTGTTTCAATTCCTTATGCATCCATACATGTTTCATGTCGATATTGAGTGGTTATGTGGACTTAGAAAATTCTAGTTAGGGTTTGAGGGAACTTTGGTTGTGATGGGTAATTAAGCTCAGTAGAGGCCACACAAACCCCCTAGTGCTAAAACCCAGGCCTAAACCAGAGACTTGAAACCCAGAATACGAATTTAGAAACCCGATATCGGAAAATTGTGGAATCTGTGAGGGTTAGTTGAAATATGCTATCACTAGAAGACTCTGAAAATCATTTTGGGAACACAGAGAGATGTGCAGGCACCCAGGAAGCTAACCCCAAAACCCCAGACCCTATTTCCCATTACAGGCCGCCAATTAATTCCTTCTGGCCGCAATTTGCGGCCAGAGCAGGCTAGAAATGGATTGTTTTTGTTCTAGGGCCTTATCTCCAGTAAATTAGACCCCTGGCATATGCAAATTTGTCCAATTTGACCTAGGGTAGAATCTGAAGCCTTTTTCCTGAGTTGCTGTTTTAATTCGTGTTTTCGTTTTGCGTATTTTAAATTCTAGATTTGTATAATTGCGTTTTACCTCGATTACTTGGCGTTTATACGAAGATATCGAGGATAGTTTGATGGTTTTGAAAGCGTAGTCCGTAGGTTCTAACCTATAGGCCTTAGCGCGTCGTTTGGTTTTCTCGATGTGATTTTAAGGTTTATTTGGAATTGTGTTATCTTGTAGGTACCTTCTCAAGGGCTTCATACGATGAAGAAGATGAAGGCGACACCGACACCGACACGCAGGATATAAGGTGAGTAGATTATATCTACGGGGAAAGTCGGGTGGATGGCGTATAGCACCCCCGCAGTTCGATGTTTAGTATAATATAGTATATATGTACTATTTATGATAGCTTATTATGTGTCGTGGATATTTGAGATGAGATTAGGTGTACTATGGTTAGATTAGGGCGTAGAAGTAAACTAGTATAGTTCCTAGTTGGGAACCCTAGAATAGGCTTACACCCACACGCGCACACATGCATATTCGTTATACATATACCTAGATGACGAGGATAGTGGATGATATTTAGAGATGAGTCGATGATATTGGGCAGAGTGCTATAAGATCGGTGATATATTGTGATTCATATTTGGGATACGACATGTGATTTTAGCGGGCCTTCGGACGTGTGTTTCACACACGCATTTATATAGATGGTGTCGATTTGTACTAGACTTAGATCAGTACCCAAGATTATGTGATATGATGATAATGATACCTGATATTTGATGAGAGGAATGTGATATTTACACGTACCCAGCTTTTGAGATGCCGTACGATGATTTACCGTACGAGCTTCATATTGATGATAGATCCACACTCATGACTCGAGGATGTCATATGATATTGTATCGTACGCGGTACATTTGAGGCAGGATCACCGACTATTATACTTATATATATATATATATATATCGACTCAGATTTAGGTGGTTTCCATACCCCTCCTGATTGAGTTGTTTGTTAGTGCTGTAGTTTTGCTAGTAGATGTTAGGCTAGGTTGATGTCATACCTATTTCAAAAAAGTAACGAATCGGGAGTATTTTAAAGACAGGCAAAGGGATTCTACGGATATTTTCAAAAGACGCATCTTTTCTTAAAAACACCTTAGCCCTTATTTTACTAAAAACCTCGATTCGTCTTATTTCAGTTGGCAAACTGTATGACCTTTTTTATGTTGATGCAGATGTGTTACTGTTGCATTTATTAGTCGATTTCTGCATAGTCTTGTTATTCGCATCGCATTGCATGTGCAAATGGTTATTTTTATATTAAATTCATGCTGTTAGGACACTAGCACCATTATCAATGATGCATATGTTCCACGTACACCTGCTTGCCGGCTCACACACTTCATCATCGATAATTGCCATTTCACTACACTGTAGGACTGTTGCATTCAGGATATGACCCCTTGCTTGACATACTGATATGCTTACATTCTTTTATATGTTGCATACATCATTCTTTATGATTATACGCATTGAGATATGTTGTTTCCATGATATTTCTGGATTTGGGAACCGTGGGTATTTCAAAAGAGAGTATGTATTGTTTTAAAAACCCGGTTACCCTTAATATGATATTTCAATGCGTCCACCATGCGTTTTCTCGGTTCTGAGACGTGTGCTTGAAACCCGATTTGAGGAGTTGGATGATCCGTTTGCGGGTTCATGGTGGACCCGGTATGGTTCCCCGGGGCGAGAAATGTTTTTCGTGGAGCAGACGATGAGCCTAGCAGGGTGGCTAGTACCTACCGGTGATAGTATTTGGGCTCGGCGGATATCCGGAGGATACCGACTGGAGTTGAGAGATCATGTAGGCCGATCAGGACTGACGGAGCCCCATATATATGAGGATTTACGTGCCGATGCTAGGCACAGTTTTCATGATGTTTTCGAGTGTCGATGCTAGACACTCAGGTTCCATGATTTTGATATGTCGCGAGCGACACATGTTGATTTACATCCTGATAATTCCATGCATATGTTTCTAATATTTACATGCATGATGCATATTGTCATTGGGTGACACGTGGACGATTTCCATATACATATATTGACATTGATGATATTGCTCACATAGTTGGATGATATCCACATACTCATAGACTTTCTGATATAGTTGACATTAATTACCTTGATCATACCTCCTACTTATGATATATTGCTACCTGAGGCACTGACACGAGCTTTTGGTACTACAGTTATGTATAGATGTTTACCCTAGCCACCTTATCATGCTTCAGACTTATTCATATTGAGGATATATTATTACTGATCGTATTGACTTAGGATTATTTCATGCATACGATTTCTACTCTGCGATGTTTTCTATTCACGAGTTGGCAACTCACCCCCGTTGTGCCACAGTTCTTGCAGGTTTTGCCGTACAGGTTTCATTGCGGCTTTTCTGGCACACTGCTCCCTTTCTGGGTGATTGTATTGGTAGGTGGGTTCACTCGCATCATGACCACCCTTGTATTTATTTTATTCAGTTGTATCTAGAAATTCCATCAACCAAACTTGTATATTGTTTCAGACTTAGAAAACCAGTTATGTATTATTTCGACCTTAGAGTCGCGCGTTGTAGTATTATGGTTTTCAGGCTGATTTGAGTTTTCCTTTGAGTTTTGATCCTCGCCCTTGGGCGTTGTATATTATACTGCTTGCGTGGTTGTGACCGTCAATTGACGAAGAGCTAGCTCCCGCTTGGGGATGCCTTTTATCATTGTATATATGTTATTCTTGTTGTACCCCGTTCGGGGCCAGTATTTACAAAGGAAACTCTGCCGAAATTTTCAGAAAAGGCATTGAGGATTTAAAATGTATATTCGGCATACTTTTTTTTTCAACCTTGTTTTAAAACATGTTTTCTTCACTTCTTAAAACTAGTTTTCCTTATTTACTCCAAAAAAAAATGGTTTTAGATTTCTAGGCTTTTGGCTTACTTGAATTAGATGGGGTCCTATAAACTTCATATGATTCAAGTGCCAGTCACGTGCTATTTTAGGTCGTGACACATAACCCAATGAGCACATGTATACTATTTTAGGTGAACCAACTGACACCAATGGCTTGTGAGACCAGCCACCGCCTCTCGTCAGGGTCTCGATCCATATACACTAGTCTACTCATGGAGTATCGATGCCCAGTCTCTAAACTCCCATGACTAGGGACACTTTAAGGATATGCTTATAGACAACCCAACTCTCACGTATATGATCGCCATCAGACTGCTAGTAGTCAAGCGAGAATCCTATGGGCTCTATCAACATGTAATAATGATCTGTAATGTCACCTAAAGCATGTACATGATGATAAAGACAAACCAGATAGCATACTATCATCTTGAGTAAGACTGTTCTACCGATATAGGTCTTCCCTCAATCATTGCAATCACGTGCATGCGATCCAATAATTGACTTGAGGGCACTATAACCAACAGTTATATGTATGCCCTAGAGGCCACTATTATACATGTGATGTATATTATAGTGGATGCTTGGACATATATAGGGAGGATTTTCGAGCTCGACATGATAGTATGCTATCTGGTTGCACTTTATCTTAACATGTACACTTATTGTCTCTCTATTACATGTTGATAAAGCCCTTAGGATGAGTACTTGACTGTAAGTCTACGGTAGCGTCCCGGCCGTCATTCTGACGCCAAACGCGGAACAAAAACTTTTATAACTGGCGCTATCGTATACTATAACTCGGATCTTGCCATTAACGCTAAACTAACAAACTGTAAAGAGGTAGAAAGGCTATACCGATCGATCCGAGTCCTTCGTTCTTTAGCCATCATCCCATGCTCCTGGCGGAAACTCCGATCTCCTGTCTCCTCGTCGAGGTGGCACCACGTCAACGGATCTTTAAACGGGCTCCCGCCTCAATACCGAGGCAACTCGGTCATCAAGTCTGCTAAAAGAGATGACCAAGATGAAGTAGAGAATGAGTAGAATACTTTGTCTCAAACACCCTAGGGTTCTCATCATATGAGAGGGTTAGAGTGGAGGTTGAAGAAGATGCTTAGGATTGGAAATGGTGAACTCAAGAAAATCTCAAGAGAGCAAGAACTCAAGCATAATCACTTGTTGTCATTTCTTTTATGATTAGATATATATGGTTTGTGTAAAGAAAATATCCCAAAAATATCTCCCAAAAATATCTCCACAAAACCCTAAAATATCTATTCACAAAACAAACTACAATTAATTCTATCATGACTCACTTAGTGACACATTAGCATGGGTCACTAATGAACATACTAGAAGAAATGTGTCACCAAAAATGAGTCACCCTTTTCAAAACCAATAATCATTTAAACCAAAATGATTAATCCAAAATGAAATGCATCTTCTAAAATATTCTCGTAACGGATTACGAGAATACCCCTCACCTGTATATACATACCTGTATCCGTATTCCGACCGAATACGAATACGAGAGACTAAAATATTCCGACTCAATATAATACATGGATCCGGCTTAAAAAAAAGCCCACCAGTATTATCTGTTCGAAATATGACACGTGCACAAGTGCATGTGCATTTTCGAACCCTGCCATAAAACCATACGGCATCTACAACGTTTCGCCCGAACTTGGGAAACTATCTGTGGGGGACTCTAAAGACTCGTCAGTACCCTGGCTGTGGGTTTAACCACAAGCACGTCAGCGGCACTAGCTGTGCGTAACGGCTGCCCATGTACTGACCTCTAGGGGAGCTGATGAGTGAACTCATCCCGGAACCCTACTAGTGACAATATACATACAGTCCGGTCCGTTCGTCTATGAGTATCGCATATCGGGCCTAGGGGGCTGGTAATGTCAGACCCCCAATAGCGGTATAAGTCGTGTCGGAGAGTAACCCTGAACACCATGAGAAACTACTGGAATACTTACCAGTAATTCTCACCTGCCTTAGCCAAGGACTTGGTGTAATGGCTCTCCAAGACACAACACGATCTCACCATCAATACCGGGAGAGACGAATCCCATGCCAATCCGCTCACTTGCCTCCATGTGGCTCAGGACTGTACCCAACTAAAACCTGTTTGCACGACTCCTTTGAGCCATGGTAGGGTGCTAATCTAATCACAGTGGGAACTCACACGAGACAAATGACGACCTCAGGTCGATGAACTAACCTATACACATGTCACTAGGGAACTGCTATCTGACGCTAGGTATAAATACCAACTAGCAGGTTCCCGGCGAGTCCTGTCCGGTGTACTCATAACCCAATGAGCACCTGTATACATCTTAGGTGATCCAACTGACACCAATGGCTTATGAGACCGGCCACCGCCCCTCGTCGGGGTCTCGACTGTATACACTAGTCTACTCCGGAGTATCGATGCCCTGTCTCGAAACTCCCACGACTAGGGACCACTTTTAAGGATGTGCCTATGGACTACCCAACTCTCACGTATATGATCGCCATCATACTGTTAGTAGTCAAGCAGGATCCTAAGGGCTCTATCAACGTATAATAGTGAACATGCCACCTAAAGCTGTACACGACTGATAAAGGCAATCACGTACCTACGATTCAATAATTGACTTTGAGGGCACTATATCCAACAATCTCCCATTTGCACTTAAGGCTAATTATTGCGATGTCGCATACTCACAGCTCGTGTGATACCGAACACCCAACTCTTCTACTAACCAGTTTCACAAAGCTCTTTTGCAAAACCCTTGTGTTCGAGAAATAGCCTCAATGAGTGGATCCGTCCTGATGTTTCTTTCAATGTCTCTCTTAATCTCAAGTTCGCGGAGAAAACCATCTCCCGAATTGAGTAATACCTGTCTTAGAATATGTCTGGATATTTGATGGGAGCTAGTTCATAAATGAATTCCAAATCCAAACTTCTTAGACTGTATCGACAAATGAAACTAATCAGTATCCAGCACCATGCCTCCCACAGTATCCTCTTGGACCATCTGTCCATAATACTGTCCCTTCGTCAGAGGGTAAACTATAACTCTGACAATCACTCTTTCATTCATGTCACCTTTGGAAGCCTGGAATGATAACCGTCTTCTGAAGAAGGCTGCCGTCATCAATTCCCTAGAACATCCACTTATGTTCTAAAACTGCTTCCCTATGTTTCTCCAGGATTGGATTAATATAAACTTATTGCATCTAGTGCAAAAAAACATCGGGTGTGGTACTTGACATCTCACGATTGACTCAATTGCCTAAGCAAGTGATATGCCAATCATGCACCTTTAGTCTGTAAGACACCTTTAGAGAGGGTGACTCCATCACCTGCAAGTACACCACTATGCCAGAAGTCATCTATTCTAAAATACTATTAGAATACTGTCAAAGTACCCACATTTGGAAACTACCCAAATTTAGATCTAAAAACCATAGATCTAGTAACTATAATGTCAGATATTATATCCATATTCTTTGTGGAGAAACAACTGTGTGACAACCACAGTATAACCGATCGTAGTATAGGAATTTTACTTCCTACTCTGTGTATGTCATCCAAATACCAAGACATCACACCCTACTACCTTCTTAACAGAGCCATCCCTTATTCTGTTGAAGTCAAACCTTTGACTATCACATCAAAAATAGATGATCCATTTCCGCTATATCTGCTCTAGTCTATAAATAGACATAAGCTACTTGCCCACTATGCTTCCGCTGCTCCTACTGACCACAACAACCCTCTGGCAGAATAATATATACGTGCACTTCTAAAGCTAGTTTAGAACGACTCTATACTTAACCTCCTGCCGGGTCTCATAACCTGGAACAATAATAGTGTCAGGTCTGGGTAAACAAGAACCTCCCTGTCATCGTTCTTGAGGCTACCGGAGTACCTCTCGGGTGTCTGAGGTTACCCACCATATCTGCGGAGTGGCTAATGGAATGTCAAAACTGATTGAATCTATAGGTCCGATTAAATTTTCCATAATCGTTTGCGGTTCTGGAATCACTTTCAGTTCTACCATACTCCCACTACTGTTTTCTGAAAAAAATTCATTTTACTAAAACTGTGGCGAGTCAAGAACAATATCACTATTGATCTTCCAGATGGTAGAAAGTCAACTCTCGTCATAGCCTGGGCCAACCCGCAAACTGCCATTACAGAAACGTGCCTTAAGTTTTCCAGAGTCTGGTTTTAATCATAAGCCGGACAACTCCCCGTACCTTAACATCGTTAACATACGAACCATTCTATATCCAATATAGAAACTTTTGCACTTATTTAATTGGAACCAGATTCTAATCATGCAGCTGTCTCCAGTGCATATCAACTTAATGGAAAAAGGCTAATCAGCATTACTCAACTTAGGAATACATCCAATTATGAGTAACCTGAAAGAGAAACTAGTTTCTCAAAACCATTACTGTTGGATATAGTGCCCTCAGAGTCAATTATTGGATCGCAGGCACGTGATTGCAATGATTGAGGGAGGACCTATACCGGTAGGACAATCTTACTCAGGATGATTGTGTACTATCTGGTATATCTTTATCATCATAGACTGCTTTAGGTGACATTGTGGTTCACTATTACACGTTGATGGAGAATAGTATGCTACCATGGTTTGTCTTAATCATCGTGTACTGCTTTAGGTGATGGTATAGATCACTATTGCACATTGATAGAGCCCTTAGGATTCTTGCTTGACTACCAGTATTATGATGGCGATCATATACGTGAGAGTTGGGTAGTCTATAAGCACTTCCTTAAAGTGGTCCCTAGTCGTGGGAGTTTCGAGACTGGGCAACGATACTCCATTAGTAGACTAGTGTATACAGTCGAGATCCCGACGAGGGGCGGTGGCCGGTCTCACAAGCCATTGGTGTCAGTTGGTTCACCTAAGATGCATACAAGTGCTCATTGGGTTATGAGTACACCGGAAAAGACTCACCGGGAACATGCTAGTTGGTATTATACCTAGCGTCAGATAGCAGTTCCCTGGTGACATGTGTACAGGTTAGTTCATCGACCTAAGATCGTCATTTGTCTTGTGTGAGTTCCCACTGTACTTTGATTACTACCCTACCACGGCTCAAAGGAGTCGTGCAAACAGGTTTTAGTTGGGTACAGTCCCGAGCCACAGGGAGGTAGTGAGCGGATCTGCAGGGGTTCGTCTCTCCCGGTATTGGGGGTGAGGTCGCGCTGTGTCTAGGAGAGCCATTACACGAAATCCTTAGCCAAGGCATGAGATTTACTGGTAGGTATTCCAGTAGTATCTCAGGGTGTTCTGGGCTACACTCCGACACGACTTGTACTGCTTTTGGGGGTCTGACTTTTACCAACCCCCTAGGCCCGACATGCGATGCTCATAGATGAACGGACCGGAAAATACGGATATTTTCACTGACAGGCTTAGCAGGGTGTCAGGATGAGTTCGCTCATCGACGTTCCTTTTGGTCAATACCCGGTAGCCCGTTACGTACGGCTAATACCTCTGACGTGCTAGCGGTTAAATCCACAACTAAAGTATTGACGAGTCTTTAGAGTCCCCCACAGACAGTTTCTCAAGTTTCGGGCGAAACGCTGTAGAGGCCGTATGGATTTATTGCAGGGTTCGAACGTACGTGTGCACTTGTGCACGTGTTATAGTTCGGACGGATAATACTAGCGGGCTTTGGTTTGAGCCGGATCCTAGTATTTTACAGTGTAGTTTTTTGTCTCATTGCATTTGTATTCGGTCGGAATATAAATGCGGGTATGTATATACAGTCGCGGGGTTTTCCTGTAATTTATTACGGGATCGTTTTTTTGAAATTGCCAGCTTGCTTTCCCTTTTCGGCCATTTTCCTTTCTTTCTTTCCTTGGCTGAATTTTCCATGCAGGGGCTTATTTGCAAATGTGCAAATTAGCAAAATGGTGGGTGTTTTTTGTGGTGGGGGGTTCATGATGGTTCTAGCATCTCATGATTACTTGTTTAGTTCATCATTACTTTCTTTATGGAGATGGGATTGAGTTGGACTTTGGTGTGACATTCTTCATGATGATTCATCTTTTTTTCTCTCTTGCATTATTCCTTTCCCTCTCTCCTCTATTATATATGGCTGGCCACAATGGATGGGGGGTTGTCTAAATTTTTGGGTGTGGGAAATTATCATTCTCATTTTGCTTGCCACAAAATTCCATAGCTCCATTTCAAAATTTCATCTTCCACTTTCACATTCAAATGGCAACTTCGAATAACCCCTCGAGACATAGCATTCTACACTCAGTCTACAGCAATCTTGGACACGTCGGCTAGCCAACTTCGTGTCCGAGTTGCCTCGGTTCAGAGGTGGGAGCCCGTAAAAAGACTCGGTGATGTGGTGCCTTTTCCGACGAGGAGATCGAGACCGGAGATGCCGCGGGGAGATCGGGATGGTGGCCGAAGACTGAAGGACACGGATCGCTCGGTATAGCTCTCTATCCCTTCTCTAGATAGCTAGTAGTAGGTTAATGGTTATGATTCGAGTTTTATAGTCCGCGGTTGCGCCGGTTTCAAGTTTGAAAAAGTTTTCGTTTCCGCATTTTAGCCTCGGAAAGACGGCCGGGGCGCTACCGTAGACTTACATGGTATCAGAGCCACGCCGTTAACCTTTTCTGGCTTTTTCCAACATATTTAAAATATCGATCGAACGAATTTTCTAAAAACCGCATTTTCCAAGCATCAGTTTCTGTCGAATTTTATTTGTGCTCGAAAAATTATTTGGTACATTGCAGAAATTTGTGCAGGCGATTTTAAGAGATTTGTGAAAATTTGGTTTCATGTTGCCACTATTCCGCCGCGGAACCGCGGCCATACCCATGCATTGGCCGTGGTTCTGCCGCCATTCCAAGTCAACAATTCACCAAATTTTGTACAGTGTTCTCTGCGTTGGAATTGGGGTTTTTGGTATATTCTGTTTGGGCCCAGATTTATTTTGAGTGCTACAGTTGTGCTTGGGGCCCACTTCGGGAAATTTAGTCGATCGAAAATTTTAAACATGTTAGTTCACAGTATTTACATTATATCTGCGACCCTAAATGTAACTTGATCGGTAAATCCTGTCTAACTGCTATAGTCCTTTTAGACGGATTTGCGAACGTGACTTTCACGTTGATGTTCTATGTTGTGCTGTGATGTTGCGGATTTGTCGTGGTGGATAGCCTGTATGCAATATTAGTACAGTTTTGGTATTATTATGTACATTTGATATTGCGGGGCGAGCGTCCGACATGTGGACTGCCGTTCCTGCCTGTTTGTATATTATTCTTTTGGGGCACGACCGGGCTGAGGTCGATGTACCCGTTGTATATATTTTACTTTCTGTACTAGGATTACCCCGCGGTGGGATGTACGAATAGCCGGGTTCTAGAGGGCAACGGGCCCGCATCTCATGGCTTTGAGATGAAGGGGGCTTTAATCTAGAATTGGCGGGTTATTCGCCGCACTTGTAGGGGGTACAGGTTGACCCAAGAAGGAGTGCTCAAGTTATCTGATTCCGCGAAGTGCTGGGTGGTCCATTTACGTTGTTGAAGGGGGTTGCCTCGCTTAAGCTTTTGGCGGGTAACTTGCCGCGCCCATAGGGGTCTAAGATTTCATTGCACAGGCTATCCACACGACCAGGGGAGTGTCGGGTTTCAGCAGCGGCTCTATGAAACCCGGGGGTCCCAGTTATCTGTATTGTTCTGTGATGCTTATTACATTTCTGTGATGTTGCATTTTATCATGCCTTGAGCGATTATTATATATTGATATATATACTAGTAGATATTGTATATGTTTTACACCCGCGCTAGTCCAGTCCCCGCTCTGTCGTTAGTTAAGTAACCTAACGGGTGATGACGGGACCTAGTGGCGAATGCGGATGGCATATACGTACATCGTATTTTCTTTCTTTTGTGGTGTGATTAATTGATAGGACTGCATTGATTCGGATCAATGCAAGCTAAAATAACCAATTCTGATGTTGTTGGAACTTTTTTCAAAAAAAGCTGTTATTGCCAGGACGTTCTCTTTTGTTTTGCACAATGGTATTCAGTTGGATTATCCTGCACCTCAGTCGACGAGGCAAGGGCCGAGATCCCTTCACCGGGAGTGACCCCTTGGACAGAAGTTTGCGTCAGGGTAATAACTTCACTATAGCCGATTACTTTTTGCTTTGCATCGTGGTATTCAGTTGGAATATCCTGCACCTCATTCTACGGGGAAAGAGCCGAGATCCCTTCACCGGGAGTGACCTCTTTAGCAAAGGTTTTCGCCACTATATTTTTATAAAAAGCTATGCAGTTCCTTCAACGATATCAAGTTCATTAGGTTAAAAGTTTTTCGCCAAAAACTAGACGTAGCCCTCCGTTATTTCTTACAAGTATTACTTAGTATTCGTGTTGCGTTTGTTGACTGTGTCAAGGCGAAGTGTACGGTAGATGAGTAGTGTTCGTTTGTGGCATATTAATAGGATTGGCTAGGACAGTCGTGCGGCCTTGTTGACTGTGCCAAGGGCTCGTACGGGTGGGTTTAATGCAATCCAGGATAATGACTGGTTGAACTTGACTTGGACTCTTTGATTTGTTGACTGTGTCAAGGCCACTTGGGTCCTAGGGGTAAAAATCACATCGGGAGTGTCTAAAGAAACTGAAATTTGCCAGATATGCGCATACCTTCTGGAGTGTGATAACGTGAGTGGATTCCATCACGTTATTATGCGATGATAGTTGGATCCCGATTCCCACTGATGAGTTGGTTTACTCATCGGGTGATCCCGACTAATTCTTCTTTCAGGTTTGGAGGAGAATTTAAGGTTACAGTGGGAGGTTTCCTGATTGGATAAAGTGATAACCATTCTGATCTAGGTTAGAGTGCACGTTGAGTGTTTCTTTTCTCTCTCTCTTTGGCAGCGACTATGGCCCGACCCTTGACTATGACTCAGTGACCAAGATTAACCGAACCTTCTTAAAACACTGGCTTTTAAATTGTCAGAGTTGCATACCTCGTTGCTACTCCTACTTTTACCCTTTTTCTCCAGAACACCCCGTATTACTACGGACATCCACTTCCATTGGATAAAACCATTGTATGGTTATATATGAACTCGAAGGAATTTATTCGAGGATGGTTTCCGGTTCTGGAGAAAACGAATAAAACTATTCAGTTGTCTTTTCTTTTTACCTTCTCTCAGGTTGTGAGTGTTACTTGGATTAGGACAGTACACCTATTACGCTTATTGGATAGTCTTTATCCAAACCATAGGCGGGTGCCGAAGGTAGGGAATGAAGAAAACCATTTAGCCTAAAAGGTGTACAGAAGGTATTAAGTAAAGACAAATAAAGAGATTAGTAAGAGGGAAAAGTAAATTGTGACTGCTATTCATGACCAAACCAAGTATTTCTTCGCCAATCCTACATCACCTTTGTATTTCTCCAGAACACTCCGTATCACTATGAAGATCCACAGTTTATTGGATACTCCATCGTATGGTTATATATGAACTCGAAGGAACTTGTTCCAGTTCGGGAATGGATTCTGGTTCAGCAGAAATAGGAATAAGGTTTTATTCAGTTGTCTTTTATCTTTACCTTCTCTCGGGTTGCGAGTGCTCCTAGGATTAGGGGAGTACACCCATTATGCTTATTGGAGTGTCTTCTTCCAAACCATAGGATGGTGCCGAACGGTAGGGAAGGAAGAAAACCATTTGGCCTAAAGCGATGTGCAGAAGGTAATGACTAAAGACATATAAAGGGATCTGGAGAGATGGCAAAGAAATATACGATTACAGTTGTGAATCTGATAATGGAAGAGGCATTACTAGGAATACCCGGATACCCCTTCGAAACATTTACATGTTTCAGTTTCACTGTGTATTGTTAAAAGAAAACTGATTTCCCAATTAGTCCTTGCTCCAGGGTATGTATTTATCAGGTTTGATTCTCATATCTGTATGGTTTCACAGATGATGAGTGGGAGTAAGTTATTGGGAATTAGGTGATCATCGTCATTATATCGGAATTCGTTGTAATTGGGAGGAAATCACCTGGGTTGTTTGCCGGACGGTAAATTTTTGGTTTCGAATATTCGTTGTTATGCACTAATTTCAAATTGATATATCTGTACGTCTATTTTTATAGAGTGAGATATAAATTTTTAAAATTATGTCCATGACATTTACCTATATCAGTGGATGGTTAGGTAAGGAGCATTAAACAGCGGTGTAATTCTTCTTAACCATTAGTACAGTTTTCAACCTACGACATACGGGGAATGAGTTATTCAACTCAGGGGACTTATACAGAGTATTGTATGTTGTCCAGTGTCCATTAGGACAGAGGGGTTGGTACTCGTACTATATTCTGTTTACTTGTGACTTCTCTAGTTCTTAGACATGTGTTTCGTTGAAATGCAAGGTCTAAGTTTTGAGAAGTTATAGGTATAAGAATAAATTAGAGAACCAGGCATTGCAAGTATCAGGATTCTTCAAGGTGATCGAAGATGTAGATACTTGTGTATGGTATTCAGTTGATAGTAATGATTGAGAGTGCTTGCCTCTTTCAGGTTACTCATAATTGGAAGCACTCCTAAGTTGAGTAACGCTGATCGACCTCCTTCCATTTAGTTGACATGCACTGGAGACAGCTGGATGATTTGAATCTGGTTCCAATTAAATCAGTGCATCTGTTTTTATATTGGATATAGAACGGTTCATATCTTAACGATGTTAAGGTACGGGGAGTTGTCCGGCTTATGCTTAAAACCAGACTCTGGATAACTCAAGGCTTTCTGTAATGGCTGTTTGTGGGTTGACCCGGGCTATGACGAGGGTTAACTTTCTACCATCTTGAAGATTAATAGTGATATTGTTCTTGACTCGCCACAGTTTTAATAAAAATGGATTTTTTCAGAAAATATTAGTGGGAGTATGGTAGAACTGGAAGTGATTCCAGAACCGCAAACGATTACTAATAATTTGATAAGAACCTAAAGATTCAATCTGGATTGACATTCCATTAGCCACTCCGCAGACATGGTGGGTAACCTCAAGCACTCGAGAGGTACTTGGTAGCCTTAAGGACGGTGACAGGGAGGTTCTTGTTTACCCAGACTTGCCATTGCTGTTGTTCCAGACTATGAGACCCGGCAGGAGGATGAGTATAGCGTCGTTCTGAACTGGTTTTAGAAGTGTACGTGTATATGACTCTGCCAGAGGGTTGTCGTAGTCAGTGGGAGCAGCGGAAGCATTGGTGGACAGGTAGCTTATGTCTATTTGTGGACTAAAGCAGACATAGCGGAGATAGATCATCTATTTTTGATGTGACAGTCATGGGTTTGACTTCATCAAAATAGGGGATGGATCTGTTAAGAAGGTAGTAGGGTGTGATGTCCTAGTATTTGGATGACATACACAGAGTAGGAAGTGAAATTCCAATACTACGATCGGTTATACTTTGGTTGTCACACAGTGGTTTCTCCACATAGGATGTAGATATAATATCAGACATTCTGGTTACTAGATCTATGGTTTTAGATCTAGATTTCGGTAGTTTCCCAATCTGGGTACTTAGACAGCATTCTAAAGGTGTTTTAGAATGGACGACTCCTGGCATGGTGGTGTACCTGCAGATGATGGAGTCACCCTCTCTTGAGGTGTCTTACAGACTAAAGGGGAGAGGGATATGAATGATTGACATATCACTTGCTTAGGCAATTGAGTCAATCATGAGATGTTAAGTACCACACCAGATGTTGTTTTTGCACTAGATGCAATAAGTTGATATTGATCCAATCCTGGAGAAACATTCGGAAGCAGTTTTGGAACATAAGTGGATGTTCTAGGGAGATGATAACGACGGCCTCTTTCGGGGGACGATTATCATTCCAGGCTTCCAAGGTGACCTGGATGACAGACTGGCTGTCAGAGTTATAGTTTTCCCTCTGAAGAGGGGTAGTATTTTGGACAGGTGGTCCAAGCGGATACTGAGGGAGGCATGGCGCAGGATACTGATTGGTTTCAGTTGACGATACAGTCTAAGAAGTTTGGATTTGGAGTTCATTTATGACTTAGGACCCATCAGATATCCAGATATATTCTAAGACAGGTATTGATCATTTCGGGAGATGGCTTTCTCCACGAGCTTGAGATAGAGAGAGACATAGAAAGAAACATCAGGGCGGATCCACTAGCTGAGGCTATTCCTCGAACGCAAAAGTTTCGCAAACGGGCTTTGTGAGACTGATTAGTAGAGGAGTTGGGTGTTCGGTATCACACGGGCTGTGAGTATGCAACATCGCAATAATTAGCCTTGAGTGCAAGTGGGAGATTGTTGGATATAGTGCCCTCAGAGACAATTATTGGATCGCAGGCACTTGATTGCAATGATTGAGGGAGGACCTATACCGTTAAGACAATCTTACTCAGGATGATTGTGTACTATCTGGTATATCTTTATCATCGTGTACTTCTTTAGGTGACATTGTGGTTCATTATTACACGTTGATGGAGAATAGTATGCTACCATGGTTTGTCTTTATCATCGTGTACTGCTTTAGGTGATGGTACAGATCACTATTGCATGTTGATAGAGCCCTTAGGATTCTTGCTTGACTACCAGCAGTATGATGGCGATCATATACGTGAGAGTTGGGTAGTCTATAAGCAGTTCCTTAAAGTGGTCACTAGTCGTGGGAGTTTCGAGACTGGGCATCGATACTCCATTAATAGACTAGTGTATACAGTCGAGACCCCGACGAGGGGAGGTGGCCGGTCTCACAAGCCATTGGTGTCAGTTGGTTAACCTAAGATGTATACAGGTGCTCATTGGGTTATGAGTGTAAGTCCACGTTGCGACCCCCGGTTCTTACGGGGAGGCGGAAACGGTATAAAATCAAAATTTTAACGCAAGAGGCAACATGGACTAAGCTAGGTCGGGATCTTTACCTAAACTAAAACTAGCAAACTAAGCTATAGATATTTAGCTACTCGGATGAAGATGGTTATACCTAAACTTGAACTCCTTCGCTTCAAGCTCTGATGGTGGTCCGATGGCTCCTTCTTGTCGTCTCCGTATGCCGAAGATAGATCCACTTGAAAGCTCCAACCTTTAGCTCCTTCTTCGTTCTTTGAAGAAACTAGTTCACTTGGTTTGCTAAACCTAGTGAACTAGAATGAGTAGAGAGGAAATAGAATGGGATTTTATCTATGGTTCTTGATTCTCAACTCATGAGACAAGAGAACCATAGATCAAGTGAGGGAGCAAGAGGTTGAGGGTGAGAGCAAGAGGAGGGCTCAAGAACAAGAGAGAGAATGAGCAAGAAAGAATGAGCAACTCTTTTGTCTTTCACCCTCTCATAATCCAAAGTGATCATAACTCATCATATCAAAAAAGTCTTATGTGATGGTTAGAAGCAACCATAACCTTATCATGTCATGCACTCATTTTACTCAAATGAGCAAGCAAGAAAAAGTCTTTGGCATGAAATGATAACCATGGTTATCATGAAGGTCAACTAGTCAAACCTAGTCAACCGGTCAACAAGTCAACAAAAGTCAACAAGTCACCAAAGTCAACAAGTCAACAAAAGTCAACAAGTCAACAACCATATCACCATAATACTTAATTAATATAATAGTTAATCACATATCATATTCTCATTAGGGTTGAGCAAAAAGTCAAAAAGTCAACGGTCAACTGTCAACAACCCTAATGAGAATCCGCTGTCTGTGCCTCCCTGTCAACTGTGCATACACACCCGCATCCGCGTTCCGAGGAACACGAATGCAAACTGGATAAATCCAATCCCATAAGATACACTAGGATCTGGCTTAAACCAAAGCCCGCTAGTGTAAACTGTCCGGACACTGTACGTGCACAAGTGCACGGATGTGACCGAACCCTGTCGCAAAAACCATGCGACCTGTCGCAATACCATGCGACCTCTACTCTTTTGCCTAAAGGCGAAAAGCTTTCTGTGTGGGACTCTAAAGACTCGACACTACGCTGGCAGTGGGTTTAACCACAGACCGCAAGCGGCACTAGCTGTGCGTAACGGTCCCCAGGTAATGCCGACAAGAAGACCGACGAGGCGAAACCCATCTGAACTCCTACTGAGCCTGAGTGTGACATTCTCCGTACAGTCCGGTCTGTTCGTCTGATACATCGCATGGCGGGCCTAGGGGGCGGTAAACGTCAGTCCCCCAATAGCGGTATAAGTCGTGCCGGAGTGAAGCCCAATACACCCTGAGATAACACTGGAAACCTACCAGTATATCTCGTTTGCCCTGGCCAGGGACTACTCGTGTAATGGCTCTCCTAGACACAGCGCGATGTCAACCCCCAATACCGGGAGAGACGAATCCTGTCTAACCGTCACTGCCTCCAAGTGCTTCGGGACTGCACCCAACCACCACCTGTTTGCACGACTCCTTTGAGCCGTGGTAGGGTAGTGATCAAATTACAGTGGGAACACACCCGAGGCGAAGTGACAGTGTCAAGTCAGCGGACTAAGCTGTACTCATGTCACCTGGGAACTGATAACTGACGATAGGTATAATACCAACTAGTCAGTTCCCGACGAGTCCTGTCCAGTGTACCCGTAACCTAACGAGCACCCGCATACTATCTCAAGTACGACGTACTGACGGCTGTGGGACAGACCGTCTCCCACACTGGGATGAGAAGCGCATGCGCTGGTCTACTCCGGAGTATCGATGCCCTGTCTCGATAGTCCTGCGACCAGGGACCTGCATAAGGATGTGCTTATAGATTACCCAGCCCCACTAGTGTGACGGCCATCACAACGCTGGTAATCAAGCAAAGATCCTAAGGCTCCACTAATGCGTATAAGTGATATACTGAAATAAACACAAGTACACATTGAAGTAGAAACAAACCAAGTAGCATACTACTATTTTGAGCAAGATTGTATATACAAGGTGAATATCCTAAGCATCCATTAAGTAATATACAAACTAGTATGATACAGTAATGGCCTCTAGGGCATATACACTAACAATCTCCCACTTGCACTAAGGCCATGTACTGGCGTATCGAAGACCTATCATCTCGATCAGCCGCTCGAACTGAGTCTGGGGCAGGGCCTTGGTGAATGGATCTGCAGTGTTATCTTCTGAAGCGACTCTCCGAACCTCGATCTCCTGGCGATCCACGATCTCCCTGATCAGGTGATACCGCCTTAAGATGTGCCTGGATCTTTGATGGGACCTGGGTTCCTTCGCTAATGCTATAGCCCCGTTGTTGTCGCAATACAGAGGTATTGGATCAACAATGGACGGAACCACCTGAAGTTCTTTCAAGAACTTCCTCATCCAGACAGCTTCTTTTGCGGCATCAGATGCAGCGATGTATTCCGCTTCCATCGTCGAGTCTGCAACGGTTTCCTGTTTGGAACTCTTCCAACACACCGCCCCTCCATTGAGGGTAAAGACAAAACCCGACATGGACTTGGAATCATCCTTGTCACTCTGGAAGCTGGAGTCAGCAAAGGCCTCGATCTGGAAGTCTTTTCCGCCATACACCAAGAACATCTCCTTAGTCCTTCTCAGGTACTTGAGAATGTTCTTTACAGCTATCCAGTGTTTCTCCCCAGGGTTTGACTGATACCGGCTTACCACACTCAGTGCATAAGCTACATCCGGTCTGGTACACAACATCGCATACATTATAGAGCCTACCGCAGAAGCGTAGGGTATAATAGACATGCGATCCCTCTCTAAATCAGTCTTGGGAGACATCTCTTTAGAGAGGGTGATCCCGTGACAAGCCGGTAGGTTACCGCGCTTGGAATCTTCCATACTGAACCTCTTCAGTATGGTGTCGATGTACCTGGACTGCGAAAGTCCTAATATCCTCTTGGATCTGTCACGGTAGATCCGGATACCCAGAATGTATGAGGCATCACCCAGGTCTTTCATGGAGAACCTGTGTGACAAGAACCCCTTGACAGATTGTAGCATAGGAATGTCATTTCCTATTAAGAGAATGTCATCCACGTATAAAACGAGGAATACTACAGTTCTCGCTACAAATCTACTATAGATGCATGGTTCATCTGGATTTTTGATAAAGCCAAATTCTTTGACCGTCTCATCAAAGCAGATGTTCCAACTCCGCGATGCCTGCTTTAGTCCATAGATGGACTTAAGCAACTTGCACACCTTTCCGCTGCTCCCACTCTGAATGAAACCCTCTGGCTGGTCCATATAGACACACTCCTCTAAATTTCCATTTAGAAAAGCTGTCTTTACGTCCATTTGCCAGATCTCATAATCGTGGAAGGCAGCAATGGCAAGAAGGATCCGAATGGATTTCAGCATGGCTACTGGAGAAAAGGTTTCGTCGTAGTCCAAGCCAGGTCTTTGACGAAAACCCTTTGCTACCAGCCTAGCTTTATAGGTCTCAACCTGTCCATCTACACCAATCTTCCTTTTGAAGATCCACTTGCATCCTACGGGTTTTACCCCGTCTGGAGCAATGTCCAACGTCCATACCTTGTTGGTGTACATGGACTCCATTTCGGTCCGCATTGCATCCAGCCATTTCACTGAGTCAACGCTCTGAACGGCCTGCTGGAAACTAGTAGGTTCATCATAATCTATGATGCAATCCTCTCTATCCCCGTCTATGAGAAAACCGTAGTATCTCTCGGGCGGATGAGACTGCCTACTACTCCTGCGGAGCGGCGTAGGAATGTCCTGTTCTGTTGAACCCTCTGGTTCCACTAACCTTTCAGTAATAGTCTGTGGTTCTGGAATTTCTTCCAGTTCTACTGTGCTCCCACTTATCTGGTTTTCCAAAAACTCAGTTTCCAAGAAGTAGGCATGACGAGAAACAAGAACTTTTTGTTCCTCTTCACAGTAGAAGAAATATCCTTTTGAGTTCTTTGGATACCCCACAAACTTGCACTGTACTGAGCGTGCCTCGAGCTTGTCCGCATGCTGCTTTTTGACAAAAGCCGGACATCCCCATTTCTTAATGTGCTTAAGATAGGGTCTCTTCCCACACCACATTTCATATGGTGTGGAAGGCACAGTCTTAGTCGGAACTCGGTTCAAAAGGTACGCTGCTGATTCTAGCGCATACCCCCAGAATGATCGCGGCAACTCAGCGTTACTCATCATGGACCGCACCATATCCAATAGGGTGCGGTTCCGTCTCTCCGATACACCGTTATGTTGCGGGGTGTACGGAGGAGTGAGCTGAGAGAGAATTCCGTTCTCTTTTAAGTAGTCCAGGAACTCGGCACTTAAGTATTCTCCACCTCGATCCGATCTTAGAATCTTAATACTTTTGCCGGTCTGTTTCTCTACTTCATTCTTATACTCCTGGAATTTTCCAAAGGCCTCGGACTTATGTTTCATTAAGAAGACATAGCCGTACCTTGAGAAGTCATCCGTAAAAGTAATGAAGTAAGAATGTCCGCTTCGGGCATGTGTAGACATTGGACCGCACACGTCACTGTGTACGAGTCCCAAGAGCTCGCTCGCTCTTACTCCTTGTCCAGTAAACGGAGTCTTTGTCATCTTTCCTTTGAGACAAGATTGACAAGTGGCATACGATTGATATTCGAACGCATTCAAATATCCTTCTGTATGTAACTTAGTCAACCTTCTCTCATTGATGTGACCCAATCTACAATGCCATAAGAAAGTCTGATTTATATCTGGAGACTTTCTTTTGTGTGTATTCTGGACATTAAAAATCTGTGGTTGGTTTAACACGTATATACCATTACTCAATGTACCTGACCCAATCAAAACTTGATTAAGGTGAATGTTTACAACATTACTTACAAACGCAAATTCATAACCTTCTTTAGAAACTAAAGATACAGAAATGATATTACAAGTTGCGTTGGGTACAAAAAAGCAATTACGCAAAACCAAAACATGTCCATCTGACATTCCCAGGTGATAGTCCCCCACGGCTTAAGCATCCATGCTAGCTCCGTTTGCAACTCTGAGGGTCATGTCACCTGCTTTCAAAACACTACGGTTTCTCAACGCCTGCAAAGAATTACAGATATGAGATCCTGATCCGGTATCCAATACCCAGGAAGTAGAGTTTATTGAAAGACAGTTTTCAATAACATACACACCTGAAGCTGAAGCTGCAACCTGCTTCAATTCCTGTGTTCTGGCCTTCCAGGCCCTGCAATCATTCTTCCAGTGTCCTTTCTTATGACAATAGAAGCATTCTTCCTTATCCACAAGCTTCCCCGCTATCTTTGTTGCTTTACCTTTTCCCTTCGTATCCACTTTACTAACACCGCCCCTTGGTTTGGCGGGGGCCTTTTTCTTCTTTCCCTTGGCTTTCGCCTTGGACCTAGAAGAAGATGATCCTCCTACAAACAAAGTGGATGTATCCCTACCTTTCTGTAGGGTGCCCTCTGCGCTCCTCAGCATGTTGAGGAGCTCTGAAAGTTCAACCTCTTTTTCTTGTAAGTTGAAGTTCAGTATAAACTGGGCGTAAGTGGAAGGAAGGGACTGGAGAACTATATCCGTATATAGCTCACTCTCCAATGTGATCCCTAGGTCAGCGAGCTCCTCAATGAAGCCGATCATCTTTAGCACGTGCTCGGCTACTGATGATCCGACGGCCATTCTTGTCGAAAATAACTTTTTCGACGCTTCGTATCTTGCGATACGTGATTGCTCTCCATACAGTTCTTTTGTATGGAGCAATATGGACTCCATGTCCATATTCTCATGCCTCCTCTGATGTTCGTTGTCCATCAAGGCAAGCAGGAGGAACTTGGCCTTCGCGCTATCAATCTCCCAAGTCTTGCGGATTTCCTTATCCGCGACACTAGAAGTTGGACCAGGGACAGGGGGAGCTTTGGTGGTAAGAAGATACCCCAGCTTGTCATAAGTGATTGCTATCTTGACATTCCTGAGCCAATCTTTGTAGTTTGGCCCTGTCAGTTTGTTTTTATCTAGGAGTAACTTAAGTCCAGTCATGTTGATTGGTCGCTGCAATTAGGAGAGAGAAGAAGAAACACTCAGCATGATGCTCTTGCAAGTTTAGAGTGGTTTTTAGTTTGTCTAAACAGGATGGCTCCCACTGTTTCTCGAATCCCTCCTCAAACCATAAAGGAAGAATTAGCCGGGATCAATCCCACCGTACAATACTTGCTTAACCGTTCAGCCAGGCCGGTGTCGGTACTTCGAGGGACGTTTTCCAACGCTTTCGCGAAGTTCCTTAATTAAAGAACCTCTTTTCCCTGGGGGCGTAGCCCCGCTAACACCTTTCTAGGCACCTACTAGGTTTATAGCATTGATCGTTAAGTGAGAAATTTCCCGAGGAGTAGCATATACTCACAGTAGGATCGGGATCCAAATATCATCGCGTGACGAAACTGAAGGAATCCTACCAGAATCATCACACTCCAAATGGTATGCAAATCTAGCAAGTTTCAGTACTTATGAAACTCCCGATGTGGATTTTTGCCCCATGCTCTTATGACCTTGACTTTGGCCAACAAATCATAAGTCACATGTCAAGTTCTGCCCGTCGTTCTCCAGGTTAATTTGAATCCACCCGCACCTACCCTTGACTTTGGCCAACAAGGTAGTACGACTGTTCCAAACCAACGCATCTATCTATGCTGCACATGAATACCCAATAGCTACCAATCACTGTGCCTTGACTTTGGCCAACAAACACAGCTTGAATACTATTGACTATTCATGTGAAACGACGGAGGGCTACGGATGGTTTTGGCAAAACCGTGAACGTAGTGAACTTGATTTGGTCGATGGAACGAGATAGCTTTTAAAAGGAGTGGCTCAAGCTCCGCATTTAAAAGTTGTTTTTGAAAAGAACCGAGTGGTTTTTCGAAAGTGTTCCAACGACTTTAACTTGGTTTATTATCTTGCATTAGTTCTTTTAATGCGTGATATTCTTGCATTAGTTCTTTTAATGCGTCCCATCATTAAATCCTACCATTGCAGAAAACAACCAAAATATGACGTACGCTTATGCCATTCGCATTCGCCACGGGGCCCCGTCATTACCCGTTAGGTTACTTAACTAACGACAGAGCGGGGGCTGGGCTAGCGCGTCTGTAAAACATAAGCAACGCCTAACTAATATCATATATAGATATACTGCAATGATAAACATTTCAGATCACAGATAAATACATTGGATATACTAGCAATCTGTAATTTGTACGAGCCTGTAACAAAAACAGATAACACGGTCGCGGTGAATAGCCAAAACCCCACCCAAGACCCCTACGGGTGCGGCAAACTACCCGCCAAGTACCCGAAGCGTAGCAACCTCCCTCATCTCCATGAGTAGGCCACTCGACACTTCGGCATACCCGGTAGTTTGTGCACACCTCCATGGGTCTATCCTAGGAGCAAAAACAGTAAAAAGAAATTATACAATGACGGCTACAACCCCTTCTCGGTTGTGCGGCCATACAAATAATTATTACATCAATTTACAAATTTACATGAATTGCAAGAAAAGAAAACTCTCGTCTCACAACCCCGGCTATTCACCCGCGACAATCCAACATATTTATATACACATTCCAGCACATTACAGATCATGTATAACCCCGACTAATCGACTTATAGCGATTAGCCGACGTTCAATACATGCAAACATCACAGATATAACTATCATAGTCAAAGTGCAGTGAAGTTCGGAAAAATACGGAATTATAGGACCCCAAAAGGAAATTTCTTTTCTGGAAAATCTGGGCACATATAATATATATTAAAAATCCCAAAACCAACACAGACACACACTGCACGAAAAACGATGCAGAGAAGACGACAAAGCGCGGCGGTTCCGCGGCGGCTGCCTAGCTCGCGCGGCGGAAGGGCGGCGGTTTGGACGAATTACTGTATCGTTTTTCTTGGGTGTTCACACAAAACCCTGAGCCGAATTTACAAGTGTAAAGTTTTTCATTTTGAGCCAAAAAAATTTCAACAGAAACTCAGTTTTTGTAAATGTTTGGTTTTTGGATTTTTCCGGTTCCGAACTTCGTTACACTTTACTACCAAGCTAGTTTAAGTTTAGTTAGGCTCTGATACCACTGTAAGTCCACGTTGCGACCCCCGGTTCTTACGGGGAGGCGGAAACGGTATAAAATCAAAATTTTAACGCAAGAGGCAACATGGACTAAGCTAGGTCGGGATCTTTACCTAAACTAAAACTAGCAAACTAAGCTAAAGATATTTAGCTACTCGGATGAAGATGGTTATACCTAAACTTGAACTCCTTCGCTTCAAGCTCCGATGGTGGTCCGATGGCTCCTTCTTGTCGTCTCCGTATGCCGAAGATAGATCCACTTGAAAGCTCCAACCTTTAGCTCCTTCTTCGTTCTTTGAAGAAACTAGTTCACTTGGTTTGCTAAACCTAGTGAACTAGAATGAGTAGAGAGGAAATAGAATGGGATTTTATCTATGGTTCTTGATTCTCAACTCATGAGACAAGAGAACCATAGATCAAGTGAGGGAGCAAGAGGTTGAGGGTGAGAGCAAGAGGAGGGCTCAAGAACAAGAGAGAGAATGAGCAAGAAAGAATGAGCAACTCTTTTGTCTTTCACCCTCTCATAATCCAAAGTGATCATAACTCATCATATCAAAAAAGTCTTATGTGATGGTTAGAAGCAACCATAACCTTATCATGTCATGCACTCATTTTACTCAAATGAGCAAGCAAGAAAAAGTCTTTGGCATGAAATGATAACCATGGTTATCATGAAGGTCAACTAGTCAAACCTAGTCAACCGGTCAACAAGTCAACAAAAGTCAACAAGTCACCAAAGTCAACAAGTCAACAAAAGTCAACAAGTCAACAACCATATCACCATAATACTTAATTAATATAATAGTTAATCACATATCATATTCTCATTAGGGTTGAGCAAAAAGTCAAAAAGTCAACGGTCAACTGTCAACAACCCTAATGAGAATCCGCTGTCTGTGCCTCCCTGTCAACTGTGCATACACACCCGCATCCGCGTTCCGAGGAACACGAATGCAAACTGGATAAATCCAATCCCATAAGATACACTAGGATCTGGCTTAAACCAAAGCCCGCTAGTGTAAACTGTCCGGACACTGTACGTGCACAAGTGCACGGATGTGACCGAACCCTGTCGCAAAAACCATGCGACCTGTCGCAATACCATGCGACCTCTACTCTTTTGCCTAAAGGCGAAAAGCTTTCTGTGTGGGACTCTAAAGACTCGACACTACGCTGGCAGTGGGTTTAACCACAGACCGCAAGCGGCACTAGCTGTGCGTAACGGTCCCCAGGTAATGCCGACAAGAAGACCGACGAGGCGAAACCCATCTGAACTCCTACTGAGCCTGAGTGTGACATTCTCTGTACAGTCCGGTCTGTTCGTCTGATACATCGCATGGCGGGCCTAGGGGGCGGTAAACGTCAGTCCCCCAATAGCGGTACAAGTCGTGCCGGAGTGAAGCCCAATACACCCTGAGATAACACTGGAAACCTACCAGTATATCTCATTTGCCCTGGCCAGGGACTACTCGTGTAATGGCTCTCCTAGACACAGCGCGATGTCAACCCCCAATACCGGGAGAGACGAATCCTGTCTAACCGTCACTGCCTCCAAGTGCTTCGGGACTGCACCCAACCACCACCTGTTTGCACGACTCCTTTGAGCCGTGGTAGGGTAGTGATCAAAGTACAGTGGGAACACACCCGAGGCGAAGTGACAGTGTCAAGTCAGCGGACTAAGCTGTACTCATGTCACCTGGGAACTGATAACTGACGATAGGTATAATACCAACTAGTCAGTTCCCGACGAGTCCTGTCCAGTGTACCCGTAACCTAACGAGCACCCGCATACTATCTCAAGTACGACGTACTGACGGCTGTGGGACAGACCGTCTCCCACACTGGGATGAGAAGCGCATGCGCTGGTCTACTCCGGAGTATCGATGCCCTGTCTCGATAGTCCTGCGACCAGGGACCTGCATAAGGATGTGCTTATAGATTACCCAGCCCCACTAGTGTGACGGCCATCACAACGCTGGTAATCAAGCAAAGATCCTAAGGGCTCCACTAATGCGTATAAGTGATATACTGAAATAAACACAAGTACACATTGAAGTAGAAACAAACCAAGTAGCATACTACTATTTTGAGCAAGATTGTATATACAAGGTGAATATCCCAAGCATCCATTAAGTAATATACAAACTAGTATGATACAGTAATGGCCTCTAGGGCATATACACTAACAATGAGTACACAGGAAAGGACTCGCCGGGAACATGCTAGTTGGTATTATACCTAGCGTCAGATAGCAGTTCCCTGGTGACATGTGTACAGGTTAGTTCATCGACCTAAGATCGTCATTTGTCTTGTATGAGTTCCCACTGTACTTTGATTACTACCCGACCACGGCCCATAGGAGTCGTGCAAACAGGTTTTAGTTGGGTACAGTCCCGAGCCACATAGAGGCAGTGAGCGGATCTGCAGGGGTTCGTCTCTCCCAGTATTGGGGGTGAGGTCGCGCTGTGTCTAGGAGAGCCATCACACGAAGTCCTTGGCCAAGGCAGGAGATTTACAGGTAGGTATTCCAGTAGTATCTCAGGGTGTTCTGGGCTACACTCCGACACGACTTGTACTGCTTTTGGGGGTCTGAGTTTTACCAACCCCCTAGGCCCGACATGCGATGCTCATAGATGAATGGACCGGAAAATACGGATATTGTCACTGACAGGCTCAGCAGGGTGTCAGGATGAGTTCGCTCATCGACGTCCCTTTTAGTCAATACCTGGTAGCCCGTTACGTACGGCTAATACCTCTGACGTGCTAGCGGTTAAATCCATAGCCAAAGTATTGACGAGTCTTTAGAGTCCCCTACAGAGAGTTTCTCAAGTTTCGGGCGAAACGCTGTAGAGGCTTTATGGATTTATGGCAGGGTTCGAACATACGTGTGCACTTGTGCACGTGTTATAGTTCGGACGGATAATACTAGCGGGCTTTGGTTTAAGCCGGATCCTAGTATTTTACAGTGTAGTTTTTTGTCTCATTGCATTTGTATTCGGTCGGAATACAAATGCGGGTTTGTATATACTGTCGCGGGGTTTTCCTGTAATTTATTACGGGATCGTTTTTTTGAAGTTGCCAGCTTGCTTTCCCTTTTCGGCCATTTTCCTTTCTTTCTTTCCTTGGCTGAATTTTCCATGGAGGGGCTTATTTGCAAATGTGCAAATTAGCAAAATGGAGGGTGTTTTTTGTGGTGGGGGATTCATGATGGTTTTAGCATCTCATGATTACTTGTTTAGTTCATCATTACTTACTTTATGGAGATTGGTATTGAGTTGGACTTTGGTGTGACATTCTTCATGATGATTCATCTTTTTTTCTCTCTTGCATTATTCCTTTCCCTCTCTCCTCTATTATACATGGCCGGCCAAAATGGATGGGGGTTGTCCAAATTTTTGGGTGTGGGAAAATATCATTCTCATTTTGCTTGCCACAAAATTCCATAGCTCCATTTCAAAATTTCATCTTCCACTTTCACATCCAAATGGCAACTTCGAATAACCCCTTGGGACATAGCATTCTACACTCAGTCTACAGCATTCTTAGACATGTCGGCTAGCCAACTTCGTGTCCGAGTTGCCTCGGTTCAGAGGTGGGAGACCGTAAAAAGACTCGGTGATGTAGTGCCCTTTCCGACGAGGAGATCGAGATCGGAGATGCCGCGGGGAGATCGGGATGGTGGCCGAAGACCGAAGGACACGGATCGCTCGGTATACCTCTCTATCCCTTCTCTAGATAGCTAGTAGTAGGTTAATGGTTATGATCCGGGTTTTATAGTCCGCGGTAGCGCCGGTTACACGTTTGAAAAAGTTTTCGTTTCCGCATTTTGGCCTCGGAAAGACGGCCGGGGCGCTACCGTAGACTTACAATTACTATCAACTGAATACCAATCATAAGTATCTACATCTTCGATCTCTTTGATGAATCCCGATACTTGCGACATCTGGTTCTCTACTTTATTCCTATACCCACAACTTCTCAAAACTTAGATATTGTATTTCTACGAAACACTTGTCTAAAAACTAGAGAAGTCACAAGTAAACAGAACATAGTACGAGGACCAACCCCTTTGTCCTGATGGACACTAGACAGCATACAATACTCTGTATGAGTCCCCTAAGTCAAATAACTCAAAACCCGTGCATCGTAGGTTGAAAACTGTACTTATGGTTAAGAACTACTCCGCTGTTCAATGCTCCTTACCCAATCGTCAACTGATATAGGTAAATGTCACGGACATAATTTCAAAAAGTTATATTTCACTTTATAAAAATAAATGTACAGATATATCATTTTGAAATTGGTGCACAACAATGGATACTCAAAATCAAATACTTGCCGTCCGACAAAAACTCAGGCGATTTCCTCAAATATCACCAATTACAATGAATTTCGATATAATGAGGATGATCACCTTATTCCCAATAACTTACTCCTACTCATCATCTTTTAAACCATACAGATGTGAGAATAATACCTGGTAAATACATACCCTGGAGTAAGTATCTAATCGGGAAATCAGTTTTCCTTTAACAATGCACAGTGAAACTGAAACATGAAAATGTTTCGTAGGGGTATCCTGGTATTCCAAGTAATGCCTCTTCCATAATCCAATTCATGACTGTAACCGTATATTTCTTTGACATCTCTCCAAATCCCTTTATTTTCCTTTATTCAGTACCTTCTGTACACCTCTTTAGGCTAAGTGGTTTTCTTCCTTCCCTACTGTTCGGCACCAGCCTATGGTTTGGAAGAAGACTATCCAGTAAGCATAATAGGTGTACTCTCCTAAACCTAGGAGTTCTCGCAACCTGAGTGAAGGTGATGATAAAACACGACTGAATAATACCTTATTCTATTTCTCCCGAACTGGGGAAAAAAGCAAAGGTGAAGTAGGAGTGGCGATGAAGTACGCGGTTTGGTCGTGATTGATAGCAGTCGCAATTTACTTTGCCCTCTTTCCAATCCCTTTATTTTGTCTTTATTTATTACCTTCTGTACACCCTACTTTGGGTAATTGGTTTTCTTCATTCCCTACCTTTCGGCACCTGCCTATGGTTTGGAAAAAGAAAATCCAATAAGCGTAATAGGTGTACTCTCCTAAACCAAGGAGCCCTCGCAACCTGAGAGAAGGTGATGATAAAAGACAACTGAATAAAACAATTCAATTTCTCCTGAACCTGGATCCATCCTCGAAGAAGTCCCTTCGAGTTCGTATATAACCATACGATGGATCTATCCAATGGAAGTGGATGTTCGTAGTGATACGAGGTGTTCTGAGAAATTCAAAGGGTAAAAGAAGGAGCGACAATGACTTATGCAACTCAGACAATCAAAAAGACAGTATTATAAGAAGGTTCGGTCAACTTGGTCACTGAGTCATAGTCTAGGGTCGGTCAATGGTCGCTGGCAAAGAGAGAGAGAAAAGAAACACTCTGCGTGCACTCTAACCTAGATCAGAATGGTTACTTCTTTATCTAATCAGGAAACCTCCCACTGTACGGTCAAATTCTCCTCCAAACCTGAAAGAAGAATCAATCGGGATTACCCGAAGAGTAAACCAACTCATCAGTAGGAATCGGGATCCAACTATCATCGCATGATAACGTGAAGGAATCCACTCATATTATCACACTCCAGAAGGTATGCGCATACCTAGCAAGTTTCGGTTTCTTTAGAAACCCCCGATATAAATTTTACCCCATGCTCTTATGACCTTGACTTTGGCCAAAATGACATAAGTCACATGTCAAGTTCTCCCCATCATTATCTTGTCAATTTGAACCCATCCGAACATGCCCCTGACGTTGGCCAAATGGCAGAACGACTGTCCCAAACCAACTCATCTATCTATGCAACAGATGAATACCCAGCAGCTACCAAACACTACGCCTTGGCGTTGGTCAAAATACATAGCTTGAATACTACTGAATATCCAACTGAAATGACAGAGGGCTACGGCTGGTTTTTGGCGAAAAACCTTTAACGTAACGAACATGATATCACTGAAGGAACCTGATAGCTTTTTATAAAAATATAGTGGCGAAAACCTTTGCTAAAGTGGTCACTCCCGGTGAAGGGATCTCGGCTCTTTCCTCGTGGAATGAGGTGCAGGATATTACAACTGAATACCGCGATGCAAAGCAACATGTAATCGACTATAGTGAAGATATTACCCTGACGTAAACTTCTGCCCAAGGGGTCACTCCCGGTGAAGGGATCTCGGCCCTTGTCTCGTCGAATGAGGTGCAGGATATTCCAACTGAATACCGCGATGCAAAGCAACATGTAATCGACTATAGTGAAGTTATTACCCCGACGTAAACTTCTGCCCAAGGGGTCACTCCCGGTGAAGGGATCTCGGCCCTTGCCTCTTCGAATGAGGTGCAGGATATTCCAACTGAATACCGCGATGCAAAGCAAAAGAAAACGTCCTTGTAATAACACTTTTTAAAACTATTCCAACAACGTCCAAACAAGTTTGTTTTCCTTTGCATTGACCAGAATCAACGCAGTCCCATCAATTAATCACACTAGAAAAGAACGAAAATAAAATATACGTATATGCCATCCGCATTCGTCACGGGGTCCCGTCATCACCCGTTAGGTTACTTAACTAACGACAGAGCGGGGACTGGACTAGCACGGGTGTAAAACATATACAACATCTACTAGTATATATATAACTATATACAATAATCGCTCCAAGCGTGATAAATGCAACATTACAGAAAAGTAATAAGCATCACAGAACAATACAGATAATCTGGGATCCCCTGATTTCACAGAGCCTCTACTGAAACCCGACGTTCCCCTGGTCATGTGGATAGCCTGTGCAATGAAACCTAGACCCCTACGGGTGCGGCAAGTTACCCGCCAAAACATGAAGCGAGGCAGCCCCCTACAGCAAAATGAATGGACCACCCTGCACTTCACGGAATCCGGTAACAAAGCACCCCTCCTTGGGTCTACATGTACCCCCTACGAGTGCGGCAAATAGTCTGCCTATTCTAGAGTGAGGCCCTCTTCCTCTCAAAGCCATGAGATGCGGACCCGTTGCCTTCCAGAACCCGGCTATCCGTGCACTCCGTCGCGGGGTAAACCTAGTACAGAAATGAAAAATATGTATAACGGGTATATTGACCTTATTCCGGTCGTGCAGCAAAAGAATATTATACAAACAGGCAGTGACGGCAGTCCACATGTTGGACGCTTGCCCCGCAATATCAAATGTGCAAAAAAATCCAAACTGCACTACCATTGCACACTGCTATCCACCACGACAAATCCGCAACATCACAGCTCAACACAGAACATCAACGCGAATGTCACGTTCGCAAACCCGTCTAAAAGAGCTATAGCAATTAGACGCAATTTACCTCTCGAATGACATTCACGGTCGGAGATATAATGTAAGTACTGTAAACTAACAAGTTTAAAATTCCAATCGACAAAACATCCTGAAGTGGGCCCCACGTACAACTGTTAGTGTATATGCCCTTGAGGCCATTACTGTATCATACTAGTTTGTATATTTCTTAATGGATGCTTGGGATATTCACAGTTGTATAGACAATCTTGCTCGAAATGGTAGTATGCTACTTGGTTTGTTTCTACTTTAATGTGTGCATGTGTTTCTTTTAGCATATCGCCTATACACATTAGTGGAGCTCTTAGGATCTTTGCTTGATTACCAGCATTGTGATGGCAGTCACACTAGTGGGGGCTGGGTAATCTACAAGCACATCCTTAAATAGGTCCCTAGTCGTAGGATTATCGAGACAGGGTATCGATACTCCAGAGTAGATTAGTGTATACGCTTCTCATCCCAGGAGGGGAGATGGTCTGTCCCACAGCCATCAGTACGTAAAAATGGAGATAGTATGCAGGTGCTCGTTAGGTTACGAGTATACTGGACAGGACTCGCTGGGAACTGTTGGTTTGGTATTATACCTATCGTCAGTTATCAGCTCTCAGGTGACATGAGTACAGCATTGTCCGTTGACTTGACACTGTCACTTCGCCTCGAGTGTGTTCCTACTGTTCTTAGATTACTACCCTACCACGTCTCAAAGGAGTCGTGCAAACAGGTAGTAGTTGGGGGCAGTCCCGAAGCACTTGGAGGCAGTGACGGTTATCCAGGATTCGTCTCTCCCGGTATTGGGGGTTGATATCGCGCTGTGTCTAGGAGAGCCATTACACACAGTCGTCCCTGGCCAGGGCTAGCGAGAATTACTGGTAGTGTTTCCAGTAGTTTCTCAGGGTGTTCTGGGCTACACCGCGGCATGACTTGTACCGCTATTAGGGGACTGACGTTTACCGCCCCCTAGGCCCGACATGCGATACTCTCAGACGAACAGACCGGACTGTACGTAGATTGTCACATTCAGGCTCAGTAGGAGTTCGGATGGGTTCACCTCATCAGTCTTCTTATCGGCATCTACCTGGGGACCGTTACGTACAGCTAGTACCGCTTGCGGCCTGTTGTTAAACCCACTGCCAGCGTAGTGTCGAGTCTTTAGAGTCACACACAGAGAGCTATTCGCCTTTGGGCAAAACAGAGTAGAGGTCGTATGGTTTTGCGACAGGGTTCGTTCACATCCGCGCAGTTGTGCACGTTTGGTGTCCGGGCAGTTATTACTAGCGGGCTTTGGTGTGTAGGGTTCCTAGGCACTCTCAAGAGGTCTCATAAGGCATCAACCATGCCAATTTCAAATTTTACAAGTGCCGAGAAACCCTAATACGGATCGTTAACTAGAATTTTAGGCGAAAAAGCAACTAGTTAACAACTTAACTAAAAGAACGGAAATACAACCTTTGTAGATCCGGTCCTCCACCTCCATAGCTCCATAATGAAGTCTCCTCGCTGTCCAAATGGAATCCCGGGCTCTAGCGTCGGCTTCATCGGAGAAATGGGCGGGCTAGGTCATCGACTACGATGCCGAAGATGATCTACGTCGAGGCATCACAAGATCAAGCTCCCACTTCACCAAGTCATGAAACTTGTGAAGAAAACACCCTATACTACTTGGCAAGAGGTAGAGGATGAAGAAATAGGAGGTGGGTTCACTTTAGAATTGGATTTCTCACTCATTTGCTCAAGTTGCCATTGATGAAGCAAGCTTTCTTCATCTTTGAAGAAGAAGAAGATGATGAAAAGAATTATGATAAGTTATTCTCAAAAAGAAAATAAAACAATACTTATCATATGGCAACCATGGTCAAGTGTAGAGAATAAATCATGGTTAGAAGGAATGGTTAGGGTTAAGCATGAAGACAAAATGGTCACTTAGTCAAAGCTTCATGAAGCTTCAACATGCATCCAAAGAAAGCCACCATTTTTCTTTATGCTTATTATTTTCCAAAAAGAATAAACAAATAAATAAATGAATAAATAAGTAATGGATAAACAAAACCCTAATCATTAGTTTAACCATGGTTTAATTCTTTGCACTTAACCAAGTAAACATGTATCATCAAACATGATAAATCATTTGCACAAAAAGTATATCACATATACAACTTGTACATTCAAGTGAGAAAATCCGTTTAAAGTGAACCAATACTAGTTAATGCAAAGTAATATATCAAATATATAATTATACATTAAATCATTAAATCAACACTTGATTTAACGATCCGGTCGTATCGCATATAACCGACTAGCATCCTATGTATCGGCTTACCGAATCAATCCTTGATTTGATAACTAGGTTATATCGCATACAACCATATTGATACATTCATCGCGAGAATAGAATACGGTATCACATACACGCATTATTCTCGGTCCCGCACATATCTCATATGCGCTCCTATTTCGTTTCGCTTGAGCCAGGAAACCTCTGTGTAGGACTCTAAAGACTCGTCAATACGCCGGCAGCAGGTGATGATCATATCAAACACCCACAAGCCGCAAGCGGTCTGCTAAACGTAATGGCCACCCAGGTATTGAGCGATCAGAAGATCGACGAGCAAGCCCGCTCATACTCCTGTGAATCCAACCAGTAACACTTACCGTACAGTCCGGTCTGATCGTCTGATATGTCGCATATCTCGCCTAGGGGTGGTAAACGTCAGACCCTAATAGCTCGATAAGTCGTGTCGATATGAGGTCTATAACAGTTCGAGAAACTACAGGTAACACTTACTAGTAAATCTCAGCAACCCTCGCCAGGGATTTCCGGTTATAGCCAATCGAACACAGCGCAACATCAACCCCCTATACCGGGAGAGACGAATCCCCTCCTATCGCTCATTGCCTCCATGTGACTCGAGACTGTACCCAAAAACCACCGTTTTGCACGGCCTCTTGGACGTGGTAAGGTGGAAATCAAAGCACAGTGGGAATCACACAAGACTCTATGATGATCTCGGGTCAACAGACTACTCTGTACTAGTGTCACCAGAGAACTGCCATCTGACGTAAGGTATAATACCATCTGGGAGTTCTCGGCGAGTCCGTCTAGTGTACCCAGTCTCCACTGAGCACCCGTATATCATCTCTGATGTCAAACACCAATGGATATGGGATCATCCATCGCCCATCTGTATGGGTCGAGAAGGTATACGCTAGTCTACACTGGTATATCGATGCCCCATCTCGATACACCCACGACTAGGGACCTTGAAGGATGTACTTATGGACCACCATGTCCCCACTAGTATGATCCGCATCATAGTCCAGGTAGTCAAGTACACATCTTATGGGCTTTACCAACATGTAACAGAGAGACAATCAGTGTACACGTTAAGGTAAAGAGTAACCAGATAGCATACTATCATGTCGAGCGAGAAAGTCCTCCCTATATATGTCCCAGCATCCACTGCAATATACATCCTATGTATAGCAATGGCCTCTAGGGCATACATATAACTAACAATCTCCCACTTGCACTAGGGCCATCTGATAGCAGTGGTTGTAGTATTTCATACTCAACCATCCCATAAAAGTCTTTCTCTGGGAAAAGGACTTTGTGAGTGGATCCGCCGTGTTTTCCTCTGAGTCTACTCTCCTAACCTCGATCACCCTGGAGATCAACCATCTCCATGATCAGGTGACACTGCCTTAGAATATGTCTGGATCACTGATGGGACGGACGTTCCTTGGCATAGGCCACAACTCCATTGTCACACAATGGCAGGAACGATGTTCATCTCATGAACCAATATACACCCAAACAGCCTCTTTGGTAGCATCTTAAGTAGCGATGTATCCAGCCTTTATCGTCTAGTATGCCACGGTATCTAGCTTGGAACTTTTCCAACATACTGTCCCTCCACTGAGGGTAAAGATAATGCCTGTGACTGACATTCAGTCATCTTTATCACCCTGGAACCATTCCAGTGATTCTCCCCAGGATCGGTTGATACCATCTCACTACTACTAGTGAGAATCCTAACATCCAATTAGATCTATCTCATAGATCCAAAACCCAGGATTTAGGAGGTATCACTTTGATCCTTTATGGAGAATCATTGTGATAAGTGGAGATTGACCGAGCGTAGCATAGGAAACTCCTTCCCTATCAAGAGTATGTCATCCACGTACACTACGAGGATCATCACTATACTCCCTACTACCTTTTTGTTTATACAAGGTTCATCTACCATTTTGATGATGTCAAACTCTTTGACTAACACATCAAAACAGATGTTCCAACTCCGCGATGTCTGCTGTATCCTATAAAGTATCTTGCACACGTTTCCGCTGCTCCCACTGTCTACGAAGCCCTCTGGCTGTGTACTTATAGACGCTCTTTTTCAAAATATCATTTAGAAAAGCAGTCATGACACCCAACCATCAGATATCGTAGTCATGGTATGTGGCCGTGGCAAGTAGGATCTGGATGGACTTAAGCATAGTCACATGAAAAGGTTTCATCATTATCCACGCCTGGTCGATGATGAAAAGCTTTAACAAGTCTAGCTTTGAAAGTCTCAACTTTTCCATCTACACCAAGTAATCTTCTCAAGATTTACTTGCTCCTGATGGGGATTTAACCCTTCAGATATAGCAACCAAAGTCCATACTTTGTTGGTGTATATGGATTCCATCTCAGATCACTAAACATCCAGCCATTCTTACAGAGTCCCACTCCTGATGGCCAGCTCGAAACTAGTTGGGTCATCATCTCATGATGCCATCCTCTCTCTCACTGTCATAGAGAAACCGAAGTATCTCTCAGGTGGGTGAGGAACCCTACTAGATCGGCGGAGAGGCTGAGGTTCGTTGGAATCTACTGAATCGTTTGGTTCTTTCAAATCATCAGCTGCAGTTTGTATAGCTGGAACCTTTCCGGTTCTACATAACTGACCTTGCCTCGAGCTTGTCCGGATTTTGCTTTTAGACATAGGCCGGACAATCCTAAATCTTAACTAGCTTAAGACATGGGCTCTTCCCATACCATATCTCATATGGAGTGGTAGGCTGTGATCTGATTCGAACCCTATTCAATAGGTATGAAGCTTCTCAAGCGCATAACTCCCAAAAGGAAACAGGTAACTCAGTAGTACTCATCATAGAGCGCACCATATCGAATAGGGTGCAATTGCTCCGCCCCGATATACCATCGTGCTATGGTGTATGCGGAGGAGTAATTCTGAGAGAGAATCTCATTCTCCTTTAGAATAATCCAGGAATTCTGTGCTCAAGTATTCTCCTCCTTGATCACATCAAAGGACATAATACTTTTACCCGTATTTTGGTTCTCTACTTCTAACTTATATTCTGTGAATATCTCAAAAGTTTCGGACTTGTGTTTCAACAGGAACATAGGTCTGAATCTCGAAAGATCATCAGAGAATGTAATGAAGTACAAAGAACCAGTCCTGGCATGTGTAGACAGGAGACCTACATACATCAACATGTATCATCCCAAGAGTTCACTAACTCTTTCTCTGTTTCCAATAAACAGAGTTGTGGTATTCTTATCTCTGTGACATGACTGGCAAGTTTCACAAGATGTAAATTCAAACTCATTTAAATATGCATCTTTATATAACTTCAGCTAGTCGGGTCGCATTGATATGACCTAGTCTACATTGCCTCAAGATGGATTCGTTCATTTCTGAACTCTTCCTCTTGTGTGTGTTCTGTATACTATGAACTGTAGTTTGATTTAGAACATCAATTCTTTTAGATAACGTGCCTGAACCGATCAACTTTTGATATAGGAAATGTTCAAAACATTATCCAACAATACAAAATTTTATCATTTTTTTACTAATAAAGAGATAGATATGATTTTGTATATCAGGTTCGGTATCTAATAACATTCGTTCAGAATCAATGTATTTGGAATGCAGGGTGACAGTGACCAACAGACTTGGCTACAACACTTGCCCCGTTTTCTGCCTCATGAAACTTATCACCCGTTCTCAGTTCTCTACCTTCCATTAGCCCTATGTAACATATTACATATGCGGGATCCTGATCCGGTATCATATACCCAGGACGTAAAGGACACTGAGAAACAGTTCTACATAATGAACACACCCGAAGATGATGCATCAGCATGCACTCTCTTCGTTTGGGCGGCACGGGAATTCTGGTAATCCCCAATTTCCTGCTCTGTCTTATAACAATTATAAGTTGGAGAGGGACCAACGTTCCCCAGCTCAGTATAACAAGCGGGTTCGGTCAATATTCCGTATTATTATCTTGATTAAGGCATGATATGGTCGCTACCTGGAGAGAGAGAGAAGAAAACACTCAGCGTGCGCTCTTACAAGAATAGATTGGTTATTATTTTTTCTAATCAGGATGGCTCCCACTGTTTTTTATCAAATCTTCCTTCAAACCCTAAAAGGAAAGACTAGCCGGGATTAATTACACACTACAAGTTCGCCAATCTTTCAGCCAGGCCAGTGTCGGTACTTTGAGAGAGGTCCCCCGTGCATTCGCACGAACCTAATTAATGTAAACCTCGTTTTCCCAGAGGCGTAACCCCGTTGACACCTTTCTAAACACCTACTTGATCGGCTAATTGTAATGTGTAAAACTCTCCCAGGAGTAACAATTACTCGCAGTGGGTATCGGGATCCAACTATCTCATAGAAGGTATGCAATCTTATTGCAAATTTCAACACTTGAAATTCCCGATAAGATTTTGCCCCTAACGTGCTATGACCTTGACGAAAGCCAACAAACCATAGCCCGCTAGTCAAGTTCAACCCGTACATTTCTTGATTGAATTAAACCCACCCGCACGACCCTTGACAAAAGCCAACAAAGCCGCATGACTACCCTAATCCAATCGCATCGTATGCAGCAGATAAGCAGCATATAGCTACCGCACACTGCACCTTGACGAAAACCAACAAATGCAGCACGAATACTATATACAACTTATCTGAAATGACGGAGGGCTACGACAGGTTTTTCTGAAAACCTATTGCGTAATGAACTTGATATCGTTGTAAAATCAAATGATTTTAAAAATGGAGTGTTTTTTAGGCTTTTCTAGTTTTGCTAAAGGAGTCACTCCCGGTGAAGGGATCGTCGGTCCTTTCCTCGTCGAATGAGGTGCGGGATATATATATATATCACTGTGCAAAGCAAAAACTCTTAAAAGCAATCAAAAGACAAACCGAGTGTGTAGCATCTGCCAGTTATTGCTAAAGGAGTCACTCCCGGTGAAGGGATCTCGGTCCTTTCCTCATCGAATAAGGTGCAGGATATATCACATATACCTCTGTGCAAAGCAAGAACTGTAGCTACCTATTTTATTTTTGAAATTCGATTCTACAACATCTTTAGGTTTCTTTTATTTCATTAATCACATTAATGAAGTCCCATCATACTGTACCTAAACATCGCAGATAAATACGACGTACACTTATGCCATCCGCATTCGCCTCGATGTCCTCTCGTGCACCGTTAGGTTAGGTAACTAACGGTAGAGCAGGGCAGGGCTAGCGCGGGTGTAAAACATAAGTAACGTTTATATAATATATCATATATACTATATACAGTATCCATCAGAGAACATCACATGATCACATCACAGATATCGCAGCAGAAGAATCATATGAAATATTGGATATACTAGGACGTCCGTGTTTTCAATACGAGCCAGTATAAAACACGGATTCCACGGTCGCGATGAATATCCAAACCCACACCCCTAGACCCCTACGAGAGCGGCAAGCAACCCTACCAATTCTAGAGTTAGGAGACCCGGACTCGACTCCTCGAGTTGGTCTCCCACTGGACTCCAGAACCCGGTTACTTGTTCTCCCCTCCTTGGGTCTATCCTAGTGCGGAAAAGTAATTAATATACAAACGGTGACATCTTCCGCAATCTGGAAGTGCCCCAATAAAAGAATATTACATACAAGTTTTTACATGAATAAAAATGAAAAACACTCATCTCACATAAAAAACCCCGGCTATTAAAACACGACGATCCAATATAACATATCCAGCAACACATAACATCACATGTCATCAACGTAAGTAAATATGCGCATCCTAATTGTCGTTGATATATAGCAACGAAACCGGCGATATCACATATTACACTTACGGTCACAGAAAAGAAAGTGTAAAACTACAACAGTTGGAATCCGCAACCTTCATAGACATCGCATGCCTAATCAGATGAATTCCTTAAACATCGCATGCCTAACAATTATAAACCCCGCATTTTAGTCTCATTATCGAAAACTCTTTTCAATATCAAGTCGGGCAATTCAACAAGATTCCCGACATCCTGATCGAATGCTCGTCGCAAACTTCAGTAGGCGGCCGCACCCCCGACGCCGTCGACAAAGTGCACCAAGGCGGAATACCGCTGCCGCGAGCACCCGGACGGATGCTTTCGGTGACGGGGTTCTCCTACAGTCACTTGGTCGGGGCTATGGAGTGAGGCTGTCTTTTAAGTTTATCCGGCGAGTATCCGCGTACGCTACGTGATTGCGACGGACTTTTGATCACATCAAAATTCCGTGGCAACCGATCAAGTGAGACTAAACTGCTATGTTTATAACATTCATTCAGTTATCTCATAACTTATTGTGAATTCCAATTATTGTATCACATTCCAGATAAATAGAAAATGTTAAACTTTCCGATCGAACAGTCGAACACCCAAGTTTTCCCGATACAGCTCAACACATGAAATAAGTCTAAAAACATTCAGTTCATGCCTCAGTAGCAACGGTCCAGCCGTAGAAGGGTCAAGCCAACGCCTCACATGTGGCACGCCGTACTGCCCCAAACCCTAAGGTTCAAAGGGCAGTTCAAGACGGTCACATAATCGAGTTAAGGTTTGTTGTCTTCTAGAGGGACCATCGCGTTACTTGCACTACTTAGAACGTCTTTAAACCTCGGAAAAATCCAACACTTGGAAATTTTCCGGCAGGGGAAAAGGTTGGTATTTACATCCGGTCGAACTTTTTAACATATTCTAAAATTTATACGGAAAACACACAGTGACAAAATTAGACAATCCGGTCGAAACACAGAGACCCCAATACAACCCAGAAAATTTCAACTCTTGAATAAATATTAAAAATTCCCAGGAAAACCAGCACTGCATAATGAGAATTACTGTACAAAATTAAATGCATGAGGAGACCACATGGCCGCGGAACCGCCGCATTAGCCATGCTAATGCCGCGGTTCCGCCGCACTTTGGTGGATTCAGGGGTACGGGCTTCTCAGTAATTCTTATAATCTCCTGCTGATTTTTCTGCATATTTTTAATATAGAAAAATCCACATTTTACAAAATTGTCCAGAGAGCATGTTCAGGGTTAGGGTTTCGGTCCGAACGGATTTCTAACTCCGTCAAAGCATCGCCTAAGGCTCTAGCTAGGCTCTGATACCACTGTAGGGTTCCTAGGCACTCTCAAGAGGTCTCACAAGGCATCAACCATGCCAATTTCAAATTTTACAAATGCCGAGAAACCCTAATACGGATCGTTAACTAGAATTTTAGGCGAAAAAGCAACTAGTTAACAACTTCACTAAAAGAACGGAAATACAACCTTTGTAGATCCGGTCCTCCACCTTCATAGCTCCGCAATGAAGTCTCCTCGCTGTCCAAATGGAATCCCGGGCTCTAGCGTCGGTTTCATCGGAGAAATGGGCGGGCTAGGTCATCGACTACGATGCCGAAGATGATCTACGTCGAGGCATCACAAGATCAAGCTCCCACTTCACCAAGTCATGAAACTTGTGAAGAAAACACCCTATACTACTTGGCAAGAGGTAGAGGATGAAGAAATAGGAGGTGGGTTCACTTTAGAATTGGATTTCTCACTCATTTGCTCAAGTTGCCATTGATGAAGCAAGCTTTCTTCATCTTTGAAGAAGAAGAAGATGATGAAAAGAATTATGATAAGTTATTCTCAAAAAGAAAATAAAACAATACTTATCATATGGCAACCATGGTCAAGTGTAGAGAATAAATCATGGTTAGAAGGAATGGTTAGGGTTAAGCATGAAGACAAAATGGTCACTTAGTCAAAGCTTCATGAAGCTTCAACATGCATCCAAAGAAAGCCACCATTTTTCTTTATGCTTATTATTTTCCAAAAAGAATAAACAAATAAATAAATGAATAAATAAGTAATGGATAAACAAAACCCTAATCATTAGTTTAACCATGGTTTAATTCTTTGCACTTAACCAAGTAAACATGTATCATCAAACATGATACAATCATTTGCACAAAAAGTATATCACATATACAACTTGTATATTCAAGTGAGAAATTCCATTTAAAGTGAACCAATACTAGTTAATGCAAAGTAATATATCAAATATATAATTATACATTAAATCATTAAATCAACACTTGATTTAACGATCCGGTCATATCGCATATAACCGACTAGTATCCTATATATCGGCTTACCGAATCAATCCTTGATTCGATAACTAGGTTATATCACATACAACCATATCGATACATTCATCGCGAGAATAGAATACGGTATCACATACACGCATTATTCTCGGTCCCGCACATATCTCATATGCGCTCCTATTTCGTTTCGCTTGAGCCAGGAAACCTCTGTGTAGGACTCTAAAGACTCGTCAATACGCCGGCAGCAGGTGATGATCATATCAAACACCCACAAGCCGCAAGCGGTCTGCTAAACGTAACGGACACCCGGGTATTGAGCGATCAGAAGATCGACGAGCAAGCCCGCTCATACTCCTGTGAATCCAACCAGTAACACTTACCGTACAGTCCGGTCTGATCGTCTGATATGTCGCATATCTCGCCTAGGGGTGGTAAATGTCAGACCCCAATAGCTCGATAAGTCGTGTCGATATGTGGTCTATAACAGTTCGAGAAACTACAGGTAACACTTACCAGTAAATCTCAGCAACCCTGGCCAGGGATTTCCGGTTATAGCCAATCGAACACAGCGCAATATCAACCCCCTATACCGGGAGAGACGAATCCCCTCCTATCGCTCATTGCCTCCATGTGACTCGGGACTGTACCCAAAAACCACCATTTTGCACGCCCTCTTGGATGTGGTAAGGTGGAAATAAAAGCACAGTGGGAATCACACAAGACTCTATGACGATCTCGGGTCAACAGACTACTCTGTACCAGTGTCACCAGAGAACTGCCATCTGACGTAAGGTATAATACCATCTGGGAGTTCTCGGCGAGTCCGTCCAGTGTACCCAGTCTCCACTGAGCACCCGTATATCATCTCTGATGTCAAACACCAATGGATATGGGATCATCCATCGCCCATCTGTATGGGTCGAGAAGGTATACGCTAGTCTACACTGGTATATCGATGCCCCGTCTCGATACACCCACGACTAGGGACCTTGAAGGATGTACTTATGGACCACCATGTCCCAATTAGTATGATCCGCATCATAGTCCAGGTAGTCAAGCACACATCCTATGGGCTTTACCAACATGTAACAGAGAGACAATCAGTGTACACGTTAAGGTAAAGAGTAACCAGATAGCATACTATCATGTCGAGCGAGAAAGTCCTCCCTATATATGTCCCAGCATCCACTGCAATATACATCCTATGTATAGCAATGGCCTCTAGGGCATACATATAACTAACATGGTGTAAGCCAGATCCTAGTATATGTTTTGGGATTGGTTTTATCTCATTGTATTCGTGTTCCTCGGAACACGGATACGGGTGTGTATACACAGTTGACTGAGGCAGAGGCAGAGGATTCTTATTGGGGTTGTTGACCGTTGACTTTTTCTAAACCCTAATGAGAATAAAAAATATGATTAATAATATTAATTATGGATTATTGTGCCATGGTTGAGTTGAACATTTGACTTTGGTTGACTTGTTGACTTTGTTGACCAGTTGACCATTGTGGACTTGTTGACCATCATCATTTCATTTCAATGACTTTTGTTGACTTGTTGTTCTTTACAAAATGCATTAAATGCATGAAATGATAATGGTCATTGAAACTAACCATCACAATTCTTAATTATTATCATCATCATCATTATTCTTTCTTTTGTGAGCATGGTTGTAAAAAGTCAAGCCCATTCTCTCTTGCTCACTCTCTCTCATCCAAAGCTTATCCTCTTCCTCTATCTCAAAGCTTTCATCTCTTATGTGTTGAGAACCATGAGCTCTTGAGGTAAAACCACCAAAACTCCTCTCTACTCACTCTAGAGTTCTAGGTTTAGAAAGCCAAGCACTTTAGTTACCTTTAGGTTGAGGTTGGAGCTCAAGGTAGAAGCTTTCGGGTGGATCCTTCTTCGACAAAGAGAAGACTACGAGGTGGAGCGATTCAAACCACTACAAGGAGCAAGAAGAGAAGGAGTTCAAGACCAAGGTATAACCTCCTAACCGAGTAGCTAAACTCGTAGTTAGTTTGCTTGGTTTTTGTTTAGCAAAGATCCTCATTTTTAGTCCATGTTGCCTTGTGTCAAAAATCGTTTTTTACCGTTTCCACCTCCCCGTAAGAACCGGGGTGGGCAACATGGACTTACAGTGGTATCTGAGCCTAGCTAAACAACAACTAGTATGTTAGCAAAATATTTAGAATTTCGATCCAAGAAAAATCGCAAAACACGTTCGAAAACATAACTTTCTGCCGATTTTTAAAGTGCTCAAAAAATAATTCCACACATCTTAAAAATCGGCTCAGGGTTTTGTAGGAACACACAGCAAAAATGAGCTATTGACTAGGTCAAAGCGCCGTGGAACCGCGGCGAGAACATGCTTCTTGCCGTGGATCCGCGGCCGCGTTGACTCGGCCGTGACTCGTCTTTGCTGCGGGTTTCTCAGTGTTCTGTTTTGGGATTTTTAGGATATTTTGTTTCTGCCCAGATTTTCCAGAGAACAAAATTGTGTTTGGGGTAGTTACAAATCCGTATTTTTGATCGAAGTTCTGTAGACTTTAGCTAATGGGTTATATCTGTGATGTGATATATGCACTGAACGTCAACTAATCGCTATACGTCGATTAGTGGGGGTTGTGCATATCTGTGATCTGTAATGTTGATGGATTGTGTATATGAATTCGTTGGATTGTCGTGGATGAATAGCCGGGGGTTGTGAGATGAGAATTTTCTTTATCTTTCATTTGATGTAATATGTAAATTGATGTAATATTATTTTTATGGCCGCAAATCCGGGATGAGGTTGTAGCCGCCATTGTATATTATTTCTTTTACTGTTTTTGCTCCTAGGATAGACCCAAGGTGGGGTGCACAAACTACCGGGTACCTCGAACTGCCGAGTGGCCGACTCACGTTGTTGAGGGAGGTTGCTTCACTTCGGGTATTTGGCAGGTAGTTTGCCGCACCCGTAGGGGTCTAGGGTGGGGTTTCGGTATTCATCGCGACCGTGTAATCCGTTTTTCGTTGCAGGCTCGAACGAAACGTGGATTTCTAGTATATCCAATGTGTTCATCTGTGATCTGGAATGGCTATCATTGCATCTGACGAATGTGTATATCTATATATGATATCTAGTAGACGTTGCTTATGTTTTGTATCCGCGCTAGTCCAGCCTCCGCTCTATCGTTAGTTAAGTAACCTAACGGGTAATGACAGGGCCCCGTGGCGAATGCGGATAGCATAAGCGTACGTCATATTTTCGTTGTTTTCTGCAATGGTAAGATTAAATGATGGGACGCATTAAATTATTGCAAGAAAATAAACCAAAGTAAAAGTCGTTGGAACAATTTCTAAACCACTCGGTTTCTTTTCAAAACAGAAAACTTTTAAAATGCGGAGCTTAAACCACTCCTTTTAAAAGTTATCAGGTTCCTTCAATTATATCAAGTTCACTACGTTCACGGTTTCACCAAAACCATTCGTAGCCCTCCGTCATTTCAGTTAAATATTTAGTAGTATTCAAGCTATGTATTTTGACCTTCGCCAAGGCATAGTGATTGGTAGCTGCTGAATATTTATCTGTAGCATAAATAGATGCGTTGGTTTGGGACAGTCGTACTACTATTTTGGCCTTCGTCAAAGGTATGTATGGGTGGGTTCAAATTAAACTGGATAAAGACGGGTAGAACTTGACATATGACTTATGATATGTTGGCCTTCGTCAAGGTCATAAGAGCTTGGGGCAAAAATCCACATCGGGAGTTTCTAAAGAAACTGAAACTTGCTAGCGCTGCATACCATTTGGAGTGTGATGATTCTGGTTGGATTCCTTCAGTTTTATCACACGATGATATTTGGATCCCGATCCTACTGTCAGTATATGCTACTCTTCAGGAACTTTCTCACTTAACGATCAATGCTATAAACCAAGTAGGTGTCTAGAAAGGTGTTAGCGGGGCTACGCCCACAGGGAAAAGAGGTTATTTAATTAAGGAACTTTGCGAAAGAGTTGGAAAACCTCCCTCAAAGTACCAACACTGACCTGGCTGAACGGTTAAGCAAGTATTGTACGGTGAAATTGATCCCGACTAATTCTTCCTTTTTGGTTTGAGGAAGGATTCGAGAAACAGTGGGAGCCATACTGTTTAGATAAATTAAAAACCAATCTAAACTTGCAAGAGCATCATGCTGAGTGTTTTCTTCTCTCTCTCTTAATTGCAGCGACACAGTGACCACACATAGGTTACATCTAGATAATAAAATGACCGAATCTGACTGTTATGACAGGCAAAGGTCTGTCCAGATGTCTATTACCCATGACAAGTTGGGACACCACTTAACTAATTAAACCCCTGCCGTCTCAGGACTAGTTTCCCCTGTCACGGATATTGATATCCGTAAGACATCGGAAAGGGACTGTGCGAATGCCAAGTGCCTCGTGTTGGCCTCAGTTGATGGTGCATACCAGAGGCAGCACGAGAAGGTGGACATAGTTTCTATCTTCCTCCATAACAAAGATTTATATGGAGAGCAATCTCGTATAGCAAAATATGAGACCTCGAACGAATTTCTTCAAGCGAGGTTGGCTATCGGGTCATCTGTAGGGGGCAACGTCCTTGCAGAGACCAGCTATTTTGATGAGCTCACTGACCTGAAGACCACGTTGAAGAACGGGTCAAGTACTGACTTGATTTTACAGTCTCTGCCCTCTACTAATACCTTGAAGGAAACCAGGGAAATAGAAAGGAAGGGAAGGGCAAATGTTTCGGGACTGGATGTAGTAATGGAGGGACGTTCCTATTGTTACGGGAATGAACATTGGCAGAAGGATTGCAGGGCTAGTAAAGCCAGTAGCCAGGATTCGATGCATATTGTGGCTTCGGCTTCGAGTGTGTTCGTAGTGGAAAACTGTATGTCAGTTAACCCTACTTCCTGGGTATTGGATACCGGATCAAGATCTCACATGTGTAATTCATTACAGGCTCTGAGAAACCGTAGGGTTATCAGGATAGGTGATATGACTCTCAGGGTTGCCAACGGAATGAGCATGGACACTAAATCCGTAGGGGAATATCATCTTGGACTGACAACTGGGCAGATATTGATTCTGCGTGACTGTTTGTATATACCCAGTGCGACTTGTAATATCATATCTGTATCCTTACTTTCTAAGGAAGGATAAGATTTTACTTTTGTAATCGATGTGGTCCACATCCACCTAAATCAAGTTCTGATTGGGTCAGGTACATTAGAAAACGGGATATACGTATTGAATCAAGCTCAGATTTTCAGTGTCTAGAACACACTTAAAAGAAAGTCTCCGGAAACAAATCAGGCTTTCTTATGGCATTGTAGACTGGGTCACATTAATGAGACACGGTTAACAAAGTTACATAAAGAGGGATACTTGAATCCGTTCGAGTATCAGTCTTATGCTACTTGTGAATCTTGTCTCATGGGAAAGATGACAAAGACTCCGTTCACTGGACACGGAGTAAGAGCGAGCGAGCTCTTGGGACTCACACACAGTGACTTGTGTGGTCCAATGTCTACACATGCGCGAAGTGGTTATTCATACTTCATTACTTTTACGGATGATTTCTCTAAGTATGGACATGTCTTCCTGATGAAGCATAAATCCGAGGCCTTTGAGAAATTTCAGGAATACAAGAATGAAGTTGAAAAACAAACAGGCAAAAGTATCAAGACACTGAGATCTGATCGAGGTGGTGAATACTTGAGTGCCGAGTTTCTGGGCTACTTAAAAGAGAATGGAATTCTCTCTCAGCTTACTCCTCCATACACACCACAGCACAACGGTGTATCGGAAAGGCGGAATCGAACTCTATTGGATATGGTTCGTTCCATCATGAGTAAGGCTGAGTTACCGTGATCCTTTTGGGGTTATTCACTAGAATCAATTGCATATCTTTTGAACAAGGTTCCCTCCAAGACTGTGCCTACCACACCATATCAGATGTGGTGTGGGAAGAAACCCCATCTTCAATATCTGAAGATATGGGGATGTCCAGCTTTTGTTAAAAAGCAGCATGCAGACAAACTCGAGGCACGCTCAGTACTGTGTAAGTTTGTGGGATACCCAAAGAACTCCAGGGGGTATATTTTCTATTACGCAGAGGAACAAAAGGTTTTTGTTTCTCGTCATGCCCACATTCCGGAACAACTATTTTTAGAAAAAGGAACAAGTGGGAGAGCAGTAGAACTGGAAGAAATTCCAGAACCACAAGCTATTACTGAAAGCTTGGAAGAGCAAGAGGTTTCAGGAGAACCGGACATCCCAGTGCCACTTCGCAGGAGTAGTAGGCAGTCTCATCCGCCCGAGAGATACTACGGTTTTCTCATAGACGGGAATAGAGAGGATTGCACTATTGATTATGAATTGCCTACTAGCTTCCAACAAGCCATTCAGAGCGGTGACTCGGTAAAATGGCTGGATGCAATGCGGACCGAGATGGAGTCCATGTACACCAACAAAGTATGGACTTTGGACGTTATTCCAGAAGGGGTAAAACCCGTAGGCTGCAAATGGATCTCCAGAAAGATGATTTGTGTAGATGGGCAGGTTGAAACCTATAAAGCTAGACTTGTTGCAAATGGTTTTCGTCAAAGACCTGGTTTGGACTATGACGAGACCTTTTCTCCAGTGGCTATACTCAAATCCATTCGGATCCTTCTTGCCATTGCTGCCTTCCATGATTATGAGATCTGGCAGATGAACGTAAAGACGGCTTTCCTAAATGGAAATTTAGAAGAGTGCGTCTATATGGATCAGCCAGAGGGATTCATTCAGAGTGGGAGCAGCGGTAAAGTGTGCAAATTGCTTAAGTCCATCAATGGACTGAAGTAGGCATCACGGAGTTGGAACATCTGCTTTGATGATACTGTCAAAGAATTCGACTTTATCAAAAACCCAGATGAACCATGCATTTACAGTAAGATTGTAGGGAGAACTGTGGTATTCCTCGTCTTGTACGTGGATGACATTCTCCTAATAGGAAATGATATTCCTATGCTACAGTCAGTCAAAGGATTCTTGTCATAGAGGTTCTCCATGAAGGACCTGGGCGATGCCAACTATATTCTGGGGATCCAGATCTATCGTGATAGATCTAAGAGGATGTTGGGGCTTTCTCAGTCCAGGTACATCGACACCATACTAAAACGATTCAGTATGGAAGATTCAAAGCGCGGTAATCTACCGGCTTGTCACGGAATCACCCTCTCCAAATATATGTCTCCCAAGACTGATTTGGAAAGGGCTCACATGTCATCTATACCCTACGCATCTGCGGTAGGCTCTATAATGTATGCGATGTTGTGTACCAGACCATATGTAGCATACGCATTGAGCGTTGTAAGCCGGTATCAGTCGGACCCAGGGAAGAAACACTGGATTGCAGTAAAGAACATTCTCAAGTACCTGAGAAGGACTAAGGAGATGTTCTTGGTGTATGGCGGAAAAGACCTCCAGATCGAGGCCTTTGCTGACTCCAGCTTCCAGAGTGACAAGGATGACTCCAAGTCCATGTCGGGTTATGACTTTACCCTCAATGGAAGGGCGGTTTGCTGGAAGAGCTCCAAGCAGGAAACCGTTGCTGACTCAACTATGGAAGCGGAGTACATACATGCTTGCGATGCCGCAAAGGAAGCTGTCTGGATGAAGAAGTTCCTCACGGAGCATCAGGTGGTTCCTACCATTGTTGATCCAATACCGCTGTATTGTGACAACAACGGCGCTATAGCTTTAGCGAAGGAACCCAGGTCCCATCAGAAGTCCAGGCACATTTTGAGGTGGTACCACCTGATCAGGGAGATCGTAGATCGCCGGGAGATCGAGGTGAAGAGAGTAAATTTGGAGAATAACACTGCAGATCCATTCACGAAGGCCATACCCCGGACTCAGTTCGAGCAGCTGATCGAGATGATAGGTCTTCGATACGCCAGTACATGGCCTTAGTGCAAGTGGGAGATTGTTAGTGTATATGCCCTAGAGGCTATTACTAGTTTGTATATTACTTAATGGAAGCTTGGGATATTCACAGTTGTATAGACAATCTTGCTCGAAATGGTAGTATGCTACTTGGTTTGTTTCTACTTTAATGTGTGCATGTGTTTCTTTTAGCATATCGCCTATACAAATTAGTGCAGCCCTTAGGATCTTTGCTTGATTACCAGGGTTGTGATGGCAGTCACACTAGTGGGGGCTGGGTAATCTACAAGCACATCTTTATACAGGTCCCTAGTCGTAGGATTATCGAGACAGGGCGTCGATACTCCAGAGTAGACTAGTGTATACGCTTCTCATCCCAGGAGGGGAGATGGTCTGTCCACAGCCATTAGTACGTCGTACTGGAGATAGTATGCAGGTGCTCGTTAGGTTACGAGTACGCTGGACAGGACTCGCTGGGAACTGTTGGTTTGGTATTATACCTATTGTCAGTTATCAGCTCCTAGGTGACATGAGTACAGCATAGTCCGTTGATTTGACACTGTCATTTCGCCTCGAGTGTGTTCCCACTGTTCTTATATTACTACCGTACCACGGCTCAAATGAGTCGTGCAAACAGGTAGTAGTTGGGGGCAGTCCCAAAGTACTTGGAGGCAGTGACGGTTAGACAGGATTCGTCTCTCCCGGTATTGGGGGTTGATATCGCGCTTTGTCTAGGAGAGCCATTACACACAGTCGTCCCTGGCCAGGGCAAGCGAGAATTACTGGCAGTGTTTCCAGTAGTTTCTCACGGTGTTCTGGGCTACACTCCGGCACGACTTGTACCGCTATTAGGGGACTGACATTTACCGCCCCCTAGGCCCAACATGCGATACTCTCAGACGAACAGACCGGACTGTATGGAGATTGTCATATTCAGGCTCAGTAGGAGTTCGGATGGGTTCACCTCATCAGTCTTCTTATCGGCATCTACCTGGCGACCGTTACGTACAGCTAGTACCGCTTGCGGCCTGTGGTTAAACCCACTGCCAGCATAGTATAGAGTCTTTAGAGTCCCACACAGAGAGCTATTCGCCTTTGGGCAAAACAGAGTAGAGGTCGTATGGTTTTGCGATAGGGTTCGTTCACATCCGCGCACTTGTGCACATTTGGTGTCCGGGCAGTTATTACTAGCGAGCTTCGGTGTAAGCCAGATCCTAGTATATATTTTGGGATTGGTTTTATCTCATTGTATTCGTGTTCCTCGGAACACGGATACGGGTGTGTATGCACAGTTGACTGAGGCAGAGGCAGAGGATTCTCATTGGGGTTGTTGACTGTTGACTTTTTCTAAACCCTAATGAGAATAGGAAATATGATTAATAATATTAATTAAAGATTATTGTGCCATGGTTGAGTTGAACATTTGATTTTGTTTGACTTGTTGACTTTGTTGACCGGTTGACCATTGTGGACTTGTTGACCATCATCATTTCATTTCAATGACTTTTGTTGACTTGTTGTTCTTTACAAAATGCATTAAATGCATTAAATGATAATGGTCATTGAAACTAACCATCACAATTCTTAATTATTATTATTACCATCATTATTCTTTCTTTTGTGAGCATGGTTGTAAAAAGTCAAGCTCATTCTCTCTTGCTCACTCTCTCTCATCCAAAGCTCATCCTCTTCCTCTCTCTCAAAGCTCTCATCTCTCATGTGTTGAGAACCATGAGCTCTTGAGGTAAAACCACCAAAACTTCTCTCTACTCACTCTAGTGTTCTAGGTTTAGCAAGCCAAGCACTTTAGTTACCTCCAGGTTGAGGTTGGAGCTCAAGGTAGAAGCTTTCGGGTAGATCCTTCTTCGACAAAGAGAAGACTACGAGGTGGAGCGGTTCAAACCACTACAAGGAGTAAGAAGAGGAGTAGTTCAAAACCAAGGTATAACCTCCTAACCGAGTAGCTAAACTCGTAGTTAGTTTGCTAGGTTTTTGTTTAGCAAAGATCCTCATTTCTAGTCCATGTTGCGTTGTGTCAAAAATCGTTTTTTACCGTTTCCGCCTCTCCGTAAGAACCGGGGTGGACAACGTGGACTTACAATAACTGCAGTACACAAACAAAATCTGGGCCCAAACAAAATATTCCAGAAACCATGATTCCCCATGAAAGACATTACTGTAGAATGATGGTACTCTATTGCTCCAAAACGGCAGCGGAACAGCGGCCAAATCATGGTTTGTGCGGCGGTTCCGCGGTAGTACTGTGGGGACAGTGGACCAAATTTCTACAGTATTCTTAAAAAATCCTGCTCGATTTTCTGAGATGCTCAAACTGATTTTTAGACCAGTTAAAAAATTCGACACAAACTTTAACATGAAAAGTGCGGTTTTGGAAATTTCGTTCGATAGATGTTTTAAACACATTAGAACAAGTTAGTAAAGGTTAATGGCGTGGCTCTGATACCATGTAAGTCTATGGTAGCGCCCCGGCCGTCATTCTGACGCCAAACGCGGAACAAAAAACTTTTATAACTGGCGCTATCGCATACTATAACCCGGATCTTGCCATTAACGCTAAACTAACAAACTGTAAAAAGGTAGAAAGGCTATACCGATCGATCCGAGACCTTCGGTCTTTAGCCATCATCCCACGCTCCACGCGGCAACTCCGATCTCCTGTCTCCTCGTCGAGGTGGCACCACGTCAACGGATCTTTAAACGGGCTCCCGCCTCTAAACCGAGGCAACTCGGTCATCAAGTCTGCTAAAAGAGATGACCAAGATAAAATAGAGAATGAGTAGAATACTTTGTCTCAAACACCCTAGGGTTCTCATCACATGAGAGGGTTAAGGTGGAGGTTGAAGAAGATGCTTAAGATTGGAAATGGTGAACTCAAGAAAATCTCAAGAGAGCAAGAACTCAAGCATAATCACTTGTTGTCATTTCTTTTTTGATTATATATATATGGTTTGTGTGAAGAAAATATCTCCCAAAAATATCTCCATAAAACCCTAAAATATCTATTCACAAAACAAACTACAATTAATTTTATCATGACTCACTTAGTGACTCATTAGCATGAGTCATTAATGAACATGCTAGAAGAAATGTGTCACCAAAAATGAGTCACCCTTTCCAAAACCAATAATCATTTAAACCAAAATTATTAATCCAAAACGATATGCATCTTCTAAAATATTCTCGTAACGGATTACGAGAATACCCCTCACCTGTATATACATACCTGTATCCGTATTCCGACCGAATACGAATACGAGAGACTAAAATATTCCGACTCAATATAATACATGGATCCGGCTTAAACCAAAGCCCACCAGTATTATCTGTCCGAAATATGACACGTGCACAAGTGCACGTGCATTTTCGAACCCTGCCATAAAACCATACGGCCTCTACAACGTTTCGCCCGAACTTGGGAAACTATCTGTGGGGGACTCTAAAGACTCGTCAGTACCCTGGCAGTGGGTTTAACCACAAGCACATCAGCGGCACTAGCTGTGCGTAACGGCTGCCCATGTACTGACCTCAAGGGGAGCTGATGAGCGAACTCATCCTGGAACCCTACTGATCCTATCAATGACAATATACATAAAATCCGGTCCGTTCGTCTATAAGTATCGCATATTGGGCCTAGGGGGCTGGTAACGTTAGACCCCCAATAGCGGTATAAGTCGTGTCGGAGAGTAGCCCTGAACACCCTTAGAAACTACTGGAATACTTAACAGTAAATCTCACCTGCCTTGGCCAAGGACTTGGTGTAATGGCTCTCTTAGACACAGCATGATCTCACCCCCAATACCGGGAGAGATGAATCCCCTGCCGATCCGCTCACTTGCCACCATGTGGCTCGGGACTGTACCCAACTAAAACCTGTTTGTACGACTCTTTTGAGACGTGGTAGGGTAGTAATCTAAGCACAGTAGGAACTCACACGAGACAAATGATGACCTCAGGTCGATGAACTAACCTGTACACATGTCACCAGGGAACTGCTATATGACGCTAGGTATAAATATCAACTAGCAGGTTCCCGGCGAGTCCTGTCTGGTGTACTCATAACCCAATAAGCACCTGTATACATCTTAGGTGATCCAACTGACACCAATGGCTTGTGAGACCGGCCACCACCCCTCTTCGGTGTCTCAACTGTATACACTAGTCTACTTCGGAGTATCGATGCCCTGTCTCGAAACTCCCACGACTAGGGACCACTTTTAAGGATGTGCTTATGGACTACCCAACTCTCACGTATATGATCACCATCATACTTTTGGTAGTCAAGCAGGATCCTAAGGGCTCTATCAATGTGTAATAGTGAACATGTCACCTAAAGCTGTACACGACTGATAAAGGCAAATCAGATAGCATACTATCATCTCGAGTAAGACTGTCCTATCGATATAGGTCCTCCCTCAATCATTGCAATGACGTACCTGCGATCCAATAATTGACATTGAGGGCACTATATCCAGCATTGACTACCAGGATTATGATGCAGATCAAACTAGTAGGGCAAGAGGTAGTCAGTAAGTACATCCTTCAATTGTTCCTAGTCATGGGAGTATCGAGACGGGGCATCGATATTCCAGAGTAGACTAGCGTATACGCTTCTTAATCTATTTTATGGGAGATGGATGATCCCACATCCATTGGTGCTTGACATTAGAGAAGGTATACGGGTGCTCAGTGGAGACTTGGAGACTGGGTACACTGAACGGACTCGCCGAGAACTCCTAGATAGTATTATACCTCACGTCGGATAGCAGTTCTCTGGTGACACCGGTATAGGCTAGTCTGTCGACCCGAGATCGTCATAGAGTCTTGTATGTCTCCAACCATGCTTTGATTTCCACCCTACCACAGCTCTACTAAGTCATGCAAAACGGTGGTTTTTGGGTATATTCCCGAGTCACATGGAGGCAATGAGAGATAGGAGGGGATTTCGTGTCTCCCGGTATTGGGGGTTGTTGTTGCGTTGTGCTCGATTGGCCATAAAAAGAAATCCCTGTCCAGGGTTGCTGAAATCTACAGGTTAGTGTTATCGGTAGTTTCTTAAACCGTTATAGGCCTCACATCGGTATGACTTATCAGGGCTATTGGGGTCTGACGTTTACCACCCCCAGGCTGAGATATGTGACATATCAGAAAAAGAGTCAGACTGTACGGTAGTGTTACTGATTGGATTCGCAGGAGTATGAGCAGGCTTTCTTGTCGATCTTCTGATCGATCAATACCCAGGTGGCTGTTATGTTTAGCAGACCGCTTGCGGCTTGTGGGTGGCTGATATGATCCCCACCTACTGCCGGTGTATTGACGAGTCTTTAGAGTCCTACACAGAGGTTTCCTGGCTCAAGCGAAACGAAGTAGGAGCACATATGTGATATGTGCGGGACCGAGATTAATACGAGTATGTGATACCGTATTCTATTATCGCGATATGTGATATCGGTCGGTTATATGTGATATAACCGGGCTGTCGAGTCAAGTGTTGATTCGACAAGTTGATACATTTGATATTAGTCGGTTGTATGTGATATAGCCGGATTATTAAATCAAGTGTTGATTTAATAATTTAATGTATAATTATATATTTGATATATTATCTTACATTAACTAATATTAGCTCACTTAAGTATTCTTTTTCTCACTAGTGTACACTTAGTATATATGTGATATATATTAATGTACATCTTTTGTGTCATGCTTGATACCACATGCTACATGGGTGTATGAGACTCCCACCATGCTTATAATAATATAAGGTTTTGTTTATTTAATGTAAATCAAATTAGTTGGAAATTGTCACATGGTTGAAGCTTGTAGAAGCTTGTGGAACCATTGACCAAGTCCACTCTTTTTGTTTTACTTGAAGATATTTATTAACCTAAGCATTATTGTTTAGCCATGGTTTATTCTCTACATGAATTAGTGTATGACACTTAATCACCCATGATTGCTATTCTCACTCATTATTCCATTCACAGTTCATCCTCTTCCTCATCTCCAAAAGCTTTCTAGCTTCATGAGAGGTGAAGAAATATTGTGAGAAAAATATTTCTAAAGTGAGTAAAATTCCTACATCATCGACCTCTTCTCTACTAGCCATTTGGATTAGGTTGTTTCTTCACTAGTTCATCACTTAGTGAAGAGGTAGCTTGAGTTAGTGTCTCATCGACGTAGAACATTTTCGGCCTCGAAGACTTCAAGCAAGCATGTTTTGTTCACCTTGTGGAGCCTCACTAGATTCCGGGAGATCACTACTTAGAGCGAAGGGACTACTACACAGAGCTATTGAAGTGAAGGACCGGTCTATAAAGGTTGTATTCCTTGTTCACTTAGATGTAAATATGTTTACATACTTGTTCGTCTAATTCTCTAGTTTAGATTCCAGCGTTAGGGCTTTTTAGCGCGCCATTTTTTTGAAAACGGCATGATCGATGCCTCCCGAAACCCAGCGGCGACACTAAGGAACCCAGCAGTGGTATCAGAGCCATGCTAGAGAATTAGACGATATTGTAGTATTATGAAACCGAAACAACTCCAAAACCTCGAAACAAAACCCATAGTTTATGTCGATTTTTAAACAACCTCTAAATTTTTTTAAGCAACTGCAGAGTGTTACATATGATGTATCATGAACACCACAGAAAACTTAGCCCCCATCGCTAGATTTAGACCGGCCACACATGCTATAAAACTAGCCTGGTCGGTTTTCTAGTGCTCGGGTTGAATTTTCTCTGGTGTTCTAGGCTTTGGGTTTTGGTGTTTCAGGTGTTGCTTGTTTTTGCTAAAATTGCATGTGATGTTATTTTTGTGCAAAGGCAATTCGGAGTGTTTCGTAATCGTAATTCTAACATCATTTCGGGTCATTTAGTCAATGTTTAAAAGTTCGAACGGATATCAATAACCCATATTTTCCCTCTCTGGAAATTTTCCAAGAGTTGGATTTTTCCAAGTTTAAAATCTTCAGAAAAACGTGCAGGTGTTTTCTATGGACCCTCTAGAAGAACGAAACCCTAACTCGATTCTGTGACCATCGGAATGTCACCAAACCCTAGGTTTGTGGTAGTTCCGCGGCGCCATAGGTGAGGCAAGGGTTGACCCTTATACGGTTGGTCCATAGGTGCTGTGGCATGTTCTGGGTACTTTTTAAACTCCGCTCAAGTGTTGAGCTCTTTGGGAAATTTTGGGTGTTTGTTGATTCGATCGAAAAGTTTAACATCATCTAGCTATTTATGATTGTGATACAATATTTGGAATCCACAATAATTAGTTATGTGATAACTAGTTTGAATTTTATAAATCTAGCAGTTTAGTCTCAATTGATTGGTTGCCATGGAATTTTGATGTGGATCAAAAGTCCGTCGCAATTACTTAGCATACGCGGATACTCGCCGGATAACCTTACTAGAAAGCCACACCCCATATCCCCAACCAAGTGACTGTAGGAGAACCCCGTTGCCAAAAGCATTCGTTCAGGTGCTCGCGGCCACGGTGTTCCACCTAAGTGCACTTCGTCGACTGCATCGGGGGTGCGGCCGTCTACTAAAGTTTCCGACGAGCATTCGATCAGGTTGTCGGGAATCTTGTTGAATTACCCGACTGGTTATTGAAAAGTGTTTTCAATATTGTGACTAAAATGCGGGGTTTATAATTGTTTGGCATGTGATGTCTAAAATTCATTTGGTTAGACATAAAATCCAATGTATGTGATACATTGGGTTTATGATGTCTAAGGTTGTTGCGGATTCCAATTGTTGTAGTTTTTCACTGTTTTTTCTGCGACCGTAAGTGTAATATGTGGTGTATCGCAAATTTCGTTGATATATATCAACGACAGTTGGGATACGCATATTTACTTACGTTGATGACATGCGATGTTATGTATTGCTGTGATATGTTATATTGGATCGTCGTGTTTTGAATAGCCCTGGTTTTTTCTATGTGAGATGAGAATTTTTCATTTTCATTCATGTAAAAGCTTGTATGTAATATTCTTTTATTGGGGCACTTCCGGGTTGAGGATGATGTCACCATTGATGTATATTATTTACTTTTCCGGATTAGGATATACCCAAGGCGGGGAGCACAAGTAACCAAGTTCTAGGGTCCAGTAGGAGACCATCTCGAGAAGTCAAGACCAGGTCTCCTAACTCTAGAATTGGTAGGGTTGCTTGCCGCTCTCGTAGGGGTCTAGAGATGTGGGTTTGGCTATTCATCGCGACCGTGGAATCCGTGTTTTTTTACTGGCTTAATTTAAAATACGGAATTCTTAGTATATCCAATATTTCATATGTGGATTTTCTGCTGCTGATATTCTGTGATGTGATCGCTTGATATTCTTAGACGAATGCTTATATTATATATATGATATATAATAAATATTACTGTTTTCGTTTCTTCTGTGATACTTGGGAAGAATAATTTGATGGGACTTCACTAATGAGATTAATGAAATAAAAGAAACCTAAAGATGTTGTAGAAACTTGTTTTAGAAACTGGTAGCTTTAGTTCTTTCTTTGCATAGCGGTATTCCTTATAGAATATCCAGCACCTTATTCAATAAGGAAAGAGCCGAGATCCCTTCACTCGGAGTGACCTCTTTAGCGAAACTGGAAGATGCTACAACCTACTCGGTGTTGTCTTTTGATTTCTTTTTTAGTTCATACTTTGCATAGTGGTATTCCATGTAGAATATCCAGCACCTCATTCGATGAGGAAAGAGCCGAGATCCCTTCACCGATAGTGACCTCTTTAGCAAAACTAGTAAAAGCCTAAAAAACACTCCTTTTCGAAAATCACTCGATTCTACAATGATATCATGTTCAAAGCGTTAAATCTTTTCATAAAAACCATCCGCAACCCTCCATCATTTTAGCAAGTAGAGTACTTAGTATTCGTTCTACGTATGTTGACTATAGCTAAGGTATAGTGTACGGTAGCTAAGTGATGTCTTCCTACACAGCATATGATGCGATTTATTAGGACAGTCACATGACTATGTTGACCATAACCAAGGGTCATGTGGGTGGGTCTAATTAATCACGAAATGACGGGTAGAACATAACTAGGACTTATGATATGTTGACCATAGCCAAGGTCATAAGTATTAGGGGTAAAAACCATTATCAGGAATTTCAAGTGTTGAAATTTGAAATGAAATTGCATACCTTCTATGAGATAGTTGGACCCGATACCCATTGCGAGTAATTGTTACTCCTGGGAGAATTTTGCACTTTACAATTAGCTAACCCATTAGCTGTTTAGAAAGGTGTTAACGAGGTCATGCCTCTGGGAAAATGAGTTTTATTTTAATTAGGTCCGTGCAAAAGCACGGGGAACCTCCCTCAAACTAATGACACTGGCCTGGCTGAACTGTTAGTGAACTTGTAGGGTGTAATTAATTGCGGCTAGTCTTAACTTTTAGGGTTTGAACGAAGATTTGATAAAAACAGTGGGAGCCATCCTGATTAGATAGAATAATAACCAATCTAATCTTATAAAGAGTGCACGCAGAGTGTTTTCTTCTCTCTCTCTCATGGTAGCGACCATGTTACGCCTTAATCAAGATAATAATATGGATGAATTGACCGAACCTGCTTGTTATAATCTGCTGGGGAACGTTGGTTCCGTTCTTTCTTATAATTGTTATAAGTCTGAACAGTAAATAGGGGAATATCCGGATTCTCATGCCACCCAATCGAAGAAAGTGCATATTGATGCATCTTCTTTGGGTGTGTTCATTACCAAGAACTGTTTCTTAGTATCCTCTGCATCCTGGGTATGTGATACCGAAACAAGATCCCGCATATGTAATATGTTACATGGGCTGCAGAAAGGTAGAGAACTGGGAATGGGTGATATATCTCTAAGTGTAGAGAATGGTGCAATTGTTGCAGCCAAATCAGTTGGCAGATATAACCTTATATTACCAAGAGGTAAATACATTGATTCTGAACGAATGTTATTACATACCGAACCTGATATACAAAATTACATCGGTTTCTTTAATAAGTTAAAGAATGATATAATTTTGTACTGAATGGATAATGTTGTGAACATTTTCCCGAATTAAGAGTTGATTGTATCAGGCATGTTATATAATTACATATACGTTCTAAATCAAACCAGAGTTCAAAGTATAATCAACATACATAAGAGGAGTAGTTTAGAAATGAACGAATCCCTCTTATGTCATTGTAGACTAGGTCATATCAGTGCGACACGACTAGCTAAGTTACATAAGGATGAATATGAGAATCTGTTCGAATTTTCATCTTATGATACTTGCCAGTCTTGTTACAAAGGTAAAGTGATCAATACTCCGTTTGCTGGAAACAGAGAAAGAGTTACTGAACTCTTGGGACAGATACATGATGATTTATACGGTTCTATGTCCACAAATGCCAGTGCTGGTTCCTCGTACTTCATTATATTCACTGAACATCTCTCAAGATTCGGATATATGTTCTTGTTGAAACTGTTGGATATAGTGCCTTCAGAGTCAATTATTGGATCGCAGGCACGTGATTGCAATGATTGAGAGAGGACCTAAACCGGTAGGACAGTCTTACTCGAGAGGCTTGTATACTATCTGGTTTGTCTTTATCATCGTGTACATGCTTTAGGCGACATTGTAGTTCACTAATACACATTGATAGAGAATAGTATGCTACCATGGTTTATCTTTATCATCGTGTACAGCTTTAGGTGACATTACAGGTCACTATTACACATTGATAAAGCCCGTAGGATTCTTGCTAGACTACCAGCAGTATGATGGCGATCATATACATGAGAGTTGGGTAGTCTATAAGCACATCCTTAAAGTGGTCCCTAGTCGTGAGAGTTTCGAGACTGGGCATCGATACTCCATTAGTGGACTAGTGTATACAGTCGAGACCCCGACGAGGGACGGTGGCCGGTTTCACAAGCCATTGGTGTCGGTTGGTTCACCTAAGATGTATACAGGTGCTCATTGGGTTATGAGTACACCGGACAGGACTTGCCGGGAACATGCTAGTTTGTATTATACCTAGCGTCAGATAGCAGTTCCCTGGTGACATGTGTACAGGTTCGTTCATCGACCTGAGATCTTCATTTATCTCGTATGAGTTCCCACTGTACTTTGATTACTACCCTACCACGGCTCAAAGGAGTCGTGCAAACAGGTTTTAGTTGGGTACAGTCCCGAGCCACATGGAGACAGTGCGCGGATCGGCAGGGGTTCGTCTCTCCCGGTATTGGGGGTGAGGTCGCGCTGTGTCTAGGAGAGCCATTACACGAAGTCCTTGGCCAAGGCAGAAGATTTACTGGTAGGTATTCCATTAGTATCTCAGGGTGTTCTGGGCTACACTCCGACACGACTTGTACCGCTTTTAGGGGTCTGACTTTTACCAACCCCCTAGGCCCGACATGCGATACTCATAGAAAAACGGACCGGACTATACGGATATTGTCACTGACAGGCTCAGTAGGATGTCAGGATGAGCTTTCTCATCGACCTCCCTTTTGGTCAATACCTAGTAGCCCGTTAAGTACAGCTAGTACCTCTGATGTGCTAGTGGTTAAATCCACAGCCAAAGTATTGACGAGTCTTTAAAGTCCCCCACAGACTGTTTCTCAAGTTTCGGGTGAAACGTTGTAGAGGCCGTATGATATATGGCAGGGTCCGATCATATACGTGCAGTAGTGCACGGATCATGATCGGACGGATCATACTAGTGGGCTTTAGTTTAAGCCGGATCCTAGTATTAGATTTGTTGTATTACTTTAGTTTCATCGCATTCACATTCAGTCGGAATGCGGGTGCAGGTATGTATATATAGGTGATGGGTATCCTTGTGATCCGTCACGAGTTTACTTTAGATGTTACCGAATCTTTTTGTTGTGGCAAACATTTGGATTAATGTTTGCATTTGGAAATAATGAGATAGATTTCATGATGAGGTGCATTAATCTGACATGGACATATATGGTGACTCATGGTCTCTTTTAGTGTGTAAATGTCACATTATGAGCTTGATTTGTATTGATATGATAAGAATAGAGAGAGAGGGGCTCCCTTGTGAGTGAGTTTTGGTCTTGTATTATTGATGCATCTCTCTCTCATTTTTTCATATGAAACACACAAAAGAAAAAGAAACCTCTCCATCTTCTTCTTCCTCTAGTTTATTATCTCCATCAATGGCAACACCGTCAACCTCCATCCAAATCCATGGGTGATCACAAACATCCTCTACATTACTTTGGACACGTCGGCTAGCACACTTCATGCCCGAGTTGCTTCGGATGAAGCGGGAGCCCGTAAAAAGAATCGATGATGTGGTGCCCTTTCCGACGAGGAGATCGAGATCGGAGTTGCCGCGATGAGCTTGGGATGGTGGCCAAAGATCGAAAGACACGGATCGATCGGTATAGCTTTCCAACCCTTTCTCTAGGTGCTAGTTGTAGGTTAATGGTTCGATCCGGGTTTTAAGCATATGATAGCGCCGGTTTCTAGTTTGAAAAAGTTTTCGTTTCCGCATTTTGGCCTCGGAAAGTCGGTCGGGGCGCTACCGTAGTCTTACATGGTATCAGAGACACGCCATTAACCATTACTAGCTTGGTCTAACGTATTTAGAACTTCGATCGAACAAAAATTCCGAAACCGCGATTTCAAAATGTGTTGTTTCTGTCGAAATTTTTTTGTTGTCAAAAAATTATTTGGTGTGTTGCAGAAAAACAGGCAGGCTTTTTTAAGAGAACTGAGAAAATTTGGTGGGCTGATTTCACTGTAGCGCGGCGGATCCTCGGCCGTACCTATGTATTGGCCGCGGATCCGCCGCCGTACTGTAGCCACAGTGCACGAAATTTTCTGAGGTGGTCTCTGACTTGGAAATGTGGTTTCTGGTATTTTTTGTTTGGGCCCAGATTTGTTTGAGTACTGGGAATTGTTCTTGGGTCCCACTTCGGAAAATTTTGTCGATCGAAAATTTTAAACATGTTAGTTCACAGTATTTATATTATATCTGCGACCGTGAATGTCATTTGATCGGTAAATCCTGTCTAATTGCTATAGCCCTTTTAGACGGATTTGCGAACGTGACATTCACGTTGATGTTCTGTGTTGTGCTGTGATGTTGCGGATTTGTCGTAGTGGATAGCCTGGTGCAATGGTAGTACAGTTTGGTTATATTTGCACATTTGATATTGCGGGGCGAGCGTCTGACATGTGGACTGTTGTCACTGCTTGTTTGTATATTCTTTTGGGGCACGACCGGACTGAGGTCGATGTACCCATTGTATATTTTACTATCTGTACTAGGATTACCCCGCGGTGGGGTGCACGGATAGCCGGGTTCTAGAGGGCAACGGGCCCTCATCTAATAGCTTTGAGACAGAGGGGGCTTCACTCTAGAATTGGCGGGCTATTCGCCGCACTTGTAGGGGGTACAGGTTGACCCAAGGAGGGGTGCTCAAGTTACCGGATTCCGTGAAGTGCTGGGTGGTCCATTCACGTTGTTGAAGGGGGCTTCCTCGCTTCAGGCTTTGGCGGGTAACTTGCCGCACTCGTAGGAGTCTAGGATTTCATTGCACAGGCTATCCACATGACCAGGGGAACGTCGGGTTTCAGTAGCGGCTCTTTAAAACCTGGGGATCCCGGATTATCTGTATTATTCTGTGATGCTTATTACATTTCTGTGATGTTGCATTTTATCACGCCTTGAGCGAATATTATATAATGATCTATACACTAGTAGATGTTGTATATGTTTTGCACCCGCGCTAGTCAAGTCCCCGCTCTGTCGTTAGTTAAGTAACCTAACGGGTGATGACGGGACCCAGTGGCGAATGCGGGTGGCATATACGTACATCGTATTTTCGTTCTTTATTGGTGTGATCAATTGATGGGACTGCATTGATTCGGATGAATGCAAGCTAAACAAACCTATTCTGATGTTGTTGGAACATCTTTCAAAAAGCTGTTATTGCAAGGACGTTCTCTTTTGTTTTGCACAGTGGTATTCGGTTGTGAATATCCAGCACCTCAGTCGACGAGGCAAGGTCCGAGATCCCTTCACCGGGAGTGACCCCTTGGACAGAAGTTTGCGTCAGGGTAATAACTTCATTACAGCCGATTGCCTTTTGCTATGCATCGTGGTATTTAGTTCGAATATCCTGCACCTCATTCTATGGGGAAAGAGTCGAGATCCCTTCACCGGGAGTGACCTCTTTAGCAAAGGTTTTCGCCACTATATTTTCATAAAAAGCTATCCGGTTCTTTCAACGATATCAAGTTCATTACGTTAAAGGTTTTTCGCCAAAAACCATTCGTAGCCCTCCGTCATTTCAGAATGGTAGCACTTAGTATTCATGCTATGTATGTTGGCCTTCGTCAAGGCATAGTGTATGGTAGCTGCTTGTTACCTTTCTGCTGCATAGATAGATGCGTTAGTTTAGGACAGTCGTACTACTATTTTGGCCTTCGTCAAGGATATGTACGGGTGGGTTCAAATTAACCTGGATAATGATAGGTAGAACTTGACATGTGACTTATGATATGTTGGCCTTCGTCAAGGTCATAAGATCATGGGGTAAAAATCACATCGGGAGTTTTTAAAGAAACTGAAACTTGCCAGGCATGCGCATACCTTCTGGAGTGTGATAACGTGAGTGGATTCCATCACGTTATCATGCGATGATAGTTGGATCCAGATTCCCACTGATGAGTTAGTTTACTCCTCGGGTGATCCCGACTAATTCTTCTTTAAGCTTTGGAGGAGAATTTGAGGTTACAGTGGGAGGTTTTGTGATTGGATAAAGTGATAACCATTCTGATCTAGGTTAAAGTGCACGCTGAGTGTTTCTTTTTTCTCTCTCTCTTTGGCAGCAACAATGACCCGACCCTTGACTATAACTCAGTGACCAAATTAACCGAACCTTCTTATAACACTGGCTTTTGGATTGTCAGAGTTGCATACCTCATTGCCACTCCTACTTTTACCCTTTTCTCCAGGACACCCCGTATTACTACGAACATCCACTTCCATTGGATAAAACCATCGTATGATTATATACGAACTCGAAGGAACTTATTCGAGGATGGTTTCCGGTTCTGGAGAAAACGAATAGGACTATTCAGTTGTCTTTTCTTTTTACCTTCTCTCAGGTTGCGAGCGTTCCTTGGATTAGGACAGTACACCTATTACGCTGATTGGATAGTCTTCTTCCAAACCATAGGCAGGTGCCGAACGGTAGGGAATGAAGAAAACCAATTAGCCTAACGATGGTGTATAGAAGGTATTAAGTAAAGACAAATAAAGGGATTAGTAAGAGGGCAAAGGGATTAGTAAGATGGCAAAGTAAATTGCAACTGTTATTCACGACCAAACCAAGTATTTCATCGCCACTCCTACTTCACCTTTGTATTTCTCCGGGACACTCCGTATCACTACGAAGATCCACAGTTATTTGGATATTCCATTGTATGGTTATATACGAACTCGAAGGAACTTGTTCCAGTTCGGGGATGGATTCTGGTTCAGGAGAAATAGGAATAAGGTTTTATTCAGTTGTCTTTTATCTTTACCTTCTCTCAGGTTGCGAGTGCTCCTAGGATTAGGACAGTACACCTATTACGCTTATTGGATAGTCTTCTTCCAAACCATAGGCTAGTGCCGAACAGTAGGGAAGGAAGAAAACCATTTAGCCTAACGATGGTGTGCAGAAGGTAGCGACTAAAGACATATAAAGAGATTTGGATAGCTGACAAAGAAATATACGGTTACAGTTGTGAATCTGATAATGGAAGAGGCATTACTAGGAATACCCGGATACCCCTTCAAGACATTTACATGTTTCAGTTTCACTGTGTATTGTTAAAGGAAAACTGATTTCCCAATTAGCCCTTGCTCCAGGGTATGTATTTACCAGGTTTGATTCTCACATCTGTATGGTTTTATAGATGATGAGTGGGAGTAAGTTATTGGGAATTGGGTGATTATCCTCATTATATCGGGATTCGTTGTAATTGGTGATATTTGAGGAAATCGCCTGGGTTGTTTGCCGGACGGCAAATATTTGGTTTTGAATATCCGTTGTTATGAACCAATTTCAAATTGATATATCTGTACGTTTATTTTAATAAAGTGAGATATAACTTTTTGAAATTATGTCCATGACATTTACCTATATCAGTGGATAGTTAGGTAACGAGCATTAAACAGCGGTGTAATTCTTCTTAACCATAAGTACAGTTTTCAACCTACGACACACATGGAATGAGTTATTAGACTCAGAGGACTTATACAGAGTATTGTATGTTGTCCAGTATCCATGAGGACAGAGGGGTCGGTACTCGTACTATATTCTATTTACTTGTGACTTCTCTAGTTCTTAGACATGTGTTTCGTAGAAATGCAAGGTCTAAGTTTTGAGAAGCTATAGGTATAAGAATAAAGCAGAGAACCAGGTGCTGCAAGTATCAGGATTCTTCAAGGTAATCGAAGATGTAAATACTTGTATATGGTATTAAGTTGATAGTAATGGTTTTTGAGAAACTTGTTTCTCTTTCACGTTACTCATAATTGGAAACACTCCTAAGTTGAGTAATGCTGATCGGCCTCTCTCCATTTAGTTGACATGCACTGGAGACAGCAGCATGATTTGAATCTAGTTCCAATTAAATCAGTGCCTCTGTTTCTATATTGGATATAGAACGGTTCATATCTTAACGATGTTAAGGTACGGAGAGTTTTCCGGCTTATGCTTAAAACCAGACTCTGGATAACTCAAGGCACGTTTCTGTAATGGCTGTTTGTGTGTTGACCCGAGCTATGACGAGGGTTGACTTTCTACCATCTGGAAGATCAATAGTGATATTGTTCTTCACTCCCCACAGTTTTAGTAAAATGGATTTTTCAGAAAACAGTAGTAGGAGTATGGTAGAACTGGAAGTGATTCCAGAACCGCAAATGATTACTGAAAATTTGATAAGAACCTAAAGATTCAATCTGGTTTGACATTCCATTGGCCACTCCGCAGATATGGTGGGTAACCTCAGGCACCCGAGAGTTACTCCGGTAGCCTCAAGGACGGTGGCAGGGAGGTTCTTGTTTACCCAGACTTGCCATTGCTGTTGTTCCAGACTGTGAGACCCGGCAGCAGGATGAGTATAGCATCGTTCTAAACTAGCTTTAGAAATGTACGTGCATATTACTCTGCCAGAGGGTTGTCGTAGTCAGTGGGAGCAGCGGAAGCATTGGTGGACAAGTGGCTTATGTCTATTTATAAACTAAGGCAGATATAGCGGAGATAGATCATCTATTTCTGATGTGACAGTCATAGGTTTGACTTCATCAGAATAGGGGATGGATCTGTTAAGAAGGTAGTAGGGTGTGATGTCCTGGTATTTGGATGACATATACAGAGTAGGAAGTGAAATTCCTATACTACGATCGGTTATACTTTGGTTGTCACACAGTGGTTTCTCCATATAGGACTTGGATATTATGTCAGACATTCTGGTTACTAGATCTATTGTTTTAGATCTAGATTTGGGTTGTTTCCTAATCAGGGTACTTAGACAGCATTCTAATGGTGTTTTAGAATGGACGACTCCTGGCATGGTAGTGTACCTGCAGGTGATGGAGTCACCCTCTCTAAAGGTGTCTTACAGACTGAAGAGGAGAGGGATGTACATGATTGACATATCACTTGCTTAGGCAATTGAGTCAATCATGAGATGTTAAGTACTACACCAGATGTTATTTTTGCACGAGATGCAATAAGTTGATATTAATCCAATCCTGGAAAAACATACGGAAGCAGTTTTGGAATATTAGTGGATGTTCCAGGGATATGATAACGGTAGCCTCATTCGGAAGACGGTTATCATTCCAGGCTTCCAAGGTGACCTGGATGACAGAGTGGCTGTCAGAGTTGTAGTTTTCCCTCTGATGAGAGGCAGTATTTTGGACAGGTGTTCCAAGCGGATACTGAGAGAGGCATGGCGCAGGATACTAATTAAGTTCAGTTGACGATACATTCTAAAAAGTTTGGATTTGTAGTTCATTTATGAACTAGGTCACATAAGATATCCAGAGATATTCTAAGACAGGTATTGCTCATTTCGGGAGATGGCTTTCTCCACGAGCTTGAGATAGAGAGAGACATAGAAAGAAACATCAGGGCAGATCCACTAGCTGAGGCTATTCCTCGAACGCAAAAGTTTCGCAAACGGGCTTTGTGAGACTGATTAGTAGAGGAGTTGGGTGTTCGGTATCACACGGGCTGTGAGTATGCGACATCGTAATAATTAGCCTTGAGTGCAAGTGGGAGATTGTTGGATATAGTGCCCTCAGAGTCAATTATTGGATCGCAGGCATGTGATTGCAATGATTGAGGGAGGACCTATACCGGTAGGAAAGTCTTACTCGAGAGGTTTGTATACTATCTGGTTTGTCTTTATCATCATGTACATGCTTTAGGTGACATTGTAGTTTACTATTACACGTCGATAGAGAATAGTATGCTACCATGGTTTATCTTTATCTTCGTGTACAGCTTTCGATGACATTACAGGTCACTATTACACATTGATAGAGCCCGTAGGATTCTTGCTCGACTACCAGCAGTATGATGGCGATCATATACGTGAGAGTTGGGTAGTCTATAAGCACATCCTTAAAGTGGTCCCTAGTCATGGGAGTTTCGAGACTGGGCATCGATACTCCATTAGTAGACTAGTGTATACAGTCGAGGCCCCGATGAGGGGCGGTGGCCGGTCTCACAAGCCATTGGTGTCAGTTGGTTCAGCTAAGATGTATACAAGTGCTTATTGGGTTATGAGGACACCGGACAGGACTCGCCGGAACATGCTAGTTGGTATTATACCTAGCGTCAGATAGCAGTTCCCTGGTGACATGTGTACAGGTTAGTTCATCGACCTGAGATCGTCATTTGTCCCGTGTGAGTTCCCACTGTACTTTGATTATTACCCTACCATGGCTCAAAGGAGTCGTGCAAACAGATTTTAGTTGGGTACAGTCCCGAGCCACATGGAGGCAGTGAGCGGATCGGAAGGGGTTCGTCTCTCCCAGTATTGGGGGTGAGGTCGCGCTGTGTCTAGGAGAGCCATTACATGAAGTCCTTGGCTAAGGCAGGAGATTTACTGGAAGGTATTCCAGTAGTATCTCAGGGTGTTCTGGGCTACACTCCGACACAACTTGTACCGCTTTTGGGTGTCTGACTTTTACCAACCCCCTAGGCCCGACATGCAATACTTATAGACGAACGGTCCGGACTGTATGGATATTGTCACTGACAGGCTCAATAGGGTGTCAGGATGAGCTTGCTCATCGACCTCCCTTTTGGTCAATACCTGGTAGCCCGTTACGTACAGCTAGTAACTCTGATGTGCTAGTGGTTAAATCCACAGCCAAAGTATTGACGAGTATTTAGAGTCCCCCACAGACTGTTTCTCAAGTTTTGGGCGAAACGTTGTAGAGGCCGTATGATATATGGCAGGGTCCGATCATATACGTGCAGTAGTGTATGGATCATGATCGGACGGATCATACTAGCGGGCTTTAGTTTAAGCCGGATTCTAGTATTAGATTTGTTGGATTACTTTAGTCTTATCGCATTCGCATTCAGTGGGAATGCGGGTGCAGGTATGTATATACAGGTGAGGGGTATACTTGTGATCCGTCACGAGTTTACTTTAGATGTTGCCGTATCATTTTGTTGTGGCAAACATTTGGATTAATGTTTGCATTTGGAAATAATGAGCTAGATTTCATTATGAGGTGCATTAATGTAACATGGACATATATGGTGACTCATGGTCTCTTTTAGTGTGTAAATGTCACATTATGAGCTTGATTTGTATTGATATGATAAGAAGAGAGAGAGTGGGGCTGCCTTGTGAGCGAGTTTTGGTCTTGTATTATTCTTGCATCTCTCTCTCATTTTTCATATGAAACACACAAAAGAAAAAGAAACTTCTTCTTCTTCTTCTTCCTCTAGTTCATTATCTCCATCAATGGCAACACCTTCAACCTCCATCCAAATCCATGGATGAAAGAGACAAAGTGATCAAAAACATTTTTTACATCATCTTGGACACGTCGGCTAGCACACTTCATGCCCGAGTTGCTTCCGATGAAGCGGGAGCCCGTAAAAAGAATCGATGATATGGTGCCCTTTCCGACGAGGAAATCGAGACCGGAGTTGCCGCGAGGAGCTTGGGATGGTGGCCAAAGACCGAAGGATACAGATCGATCGGTATAGCTTTCCAACCCTTTCTCTAGGTGCTAGTTGCAGGATAATGGTTCGATCCGGGTTTTAAGCATACGATAGCGCCGGCTTCTAGTTTGAAAAAGTTTTCGTTTCCGCATTTTGGCCTCGGAAAGTCGGCCGGGGCACTACCGTAGTCTTACAGAAACACAAGTCTAAATCTTTTAAGAAATTCAAGGAATACGCTAAAACTAACCCCTGATCTCCTAAAGTCCTTCTAGCAAATTATTTACGTCTCACAAAACACATATGTATATATATATATATATATATATAATATTCGCATGCTACACTACGAAGCTGCGGAGGTGCTATACACCATCCACCCGACTTCCCCCGTAGATATATATCTACTCACCTTGATCCATACTTGCCGAATTCGATCCCGCCATGCTCTTCCCTTGTCATACGAAATCCACCTGAGGGTACCTACATATCACATATATCGTATTATAAATAGAATCGCATACGAAAACCAAAACGACACACGAATCACACATAAGTTAAAACATATGGTCTACGTATGCAAAAGAACCAAACAACACCCGATATCGACGTACAAACGTCAAGTGACCGATACAAAACACAATATCAAAACATCAAGTCATGAACATCAAGGAGATCAAAACAGCAACTCAGGAAAATGGTCCCCGAATTTTGGTCAAGTGAAATCAGGCCACTAGCAATACAGGGGGTAGTATATAGGGTAAGTGAGCTACAGAACCAACCTAGACACCAAATACCACACTTTGGCCGGCCACATGCCCTAGAAATCCGGCCAGCTCGACCAAGTCAGGGAGTTAGGGTTTCGTCTCCTCAGGGTGGTCTCCCAGTATCCAATCTAGGTCTCTGGGGTTGCTAGTTTTTCTTGTAAAGGTCTTGTGTCACTCCAGATTCCCCTAAACTTGATCTTGGAATTTTCAAACCTCACTAAACCTCACTTAAACAATTCTAAATTAATATAGATGCTAAAGGAAATGAATTTCAATTCTAATGGTGAAAGAAATACCTCATTTGGCAACTCAAGAATTTTCTTGAGTTGCCCCAAGTACTTAAAATCCAAACTTTCTTGATCCACCATGCATGTAGTGAGCTTGCGCACAATTTTAATGAAGAGAATGAAGTGTTTTGATGTGGTTTCTGTAAGTGCACGGCGGCGCCCCGGACGTCAATCCGACTGCCAAATGCGGAAGCGGTGATATACTTAAATTTTTCTTGAACTGGCAAACCGCCGCGCACTAATACCCGTATCGAACCATTAATTAGTCCTAGCTAACTACAAGATGGGGAAGAGAGATATACCGACTGATCCAAGTCCTCCGGTCTTCTCGTCGTCGTCCCGATCTCCTGCGGAAGCTCCGGTCTCCACCTCGTCGCCGGAAGTGCACCACATCGCCTACTTCTTTTACGGGCTCCCACCTCAATGCCGAGGCAACTCGGGCACGAAGCTGGCTAGTCGACGTGCCCAAGATGTGCTGTAGAATGTAGTGTGGATTACTATGTCTCATTTTGGGGTTGTAGAATTGCCTTTGGTGGAGGGATTGAACTTGGAGCTTTTGAGAATGATCTTGTGGGATTTTGCAACATGAAATGGGCTAAAAAACCCACCCTCAAGATTTTGGACAGCCCCAATGCATAGTGGCCGGCCATCTTGGTGAGGGGGGGTGAGAGTGAGGGAGAGTATGATAGAAATGAGAGAGCCATCCAATAATACAATGGTAAAAGAGAGAGAGAAGGCTATCATGCAAAAAGAATCATCACCAAATCAAACCCACACTCAACTAACAACCATCTCTCATCATCAACAATCATGTCCACAAAAGTCATGCCATCATGACAAGAAGTCAAGTCAAAAGGTCAAGGTATGGAGCAATAATCATGATGCAACAAAAATGCAAAGACCCCCTCCACAACCACTTATTTGCAACAATGCAAATAAGCCCTCCTCCACCAATCTTCGGCCAATGAACGATACAAAGGAAATTGACCGAAACGGAAAGCAAACTGGCAATTCCAGAAAACTGGTCCCATAATAAATTATAGGAAAACCCCGAAACTGTGCATACACACCCGCATTTGTATTCCGACCGAAATACAAATGTAATGAGACAAAATCTACACTGTACTATACTAGGATCCGGCTTAAACCAAAGCCGGCTAGTAATATCCGTTCGATCCTGATCCGTGCAATACCGCACGTATCTGATCGAACCCTGCCATATATCCATACGGCCTATAGTATAAACTGTCCGATCCTGATCCGTGCAATACCGCACGTATCTGATCGGACCTTGCCATATCTCTATACGGCCTCTACAACTTTTCGCCCGAAAGCTGAGTAACTGAATGTGGGGGACTCTAAAGACTCGTCAACACCTTGGTTGTGGATTTAACCACTAGCACGTCAGAGGTATAAGCCAATACGTAACGGGCTACCAGGTATAGACTAAAAGGGACGTCTGTGAGCGAACTCAGCCTGACAACCCTACTGAGCCTGTCAGTGACAATATCCGTACAGTCCGGTCCGTTCGTCTATGAGCATCGCATGGCGGGCCTAGGGGGTTGGTAAAAGTCAGACCCCCAAAAGCGGTACAAGTCGTGTCGGAGTGTAGCCCAGAACACCCTGAGATACTACTGGAATACCTAGCAGTAAATCTCCTTGCCTCGGCCGAGGGCTTCGTGTAATGGATCTCCTAGACACAGCGCGACCTCACCCCCAATACCGGGAGAGACGAACCCCTGAAGATACGCTCACTGCCTCCATGTGGCTCGGGACTGTACCCAACTAAAACCTGTTTGCACGACTCCTTTGAGCCGTGGTAGGGTAGTAATCAAAGTACAGTGGGAACTCACACAAGACAAATGACGATCCCCAGGTCGATGAACTAACCTGTACACATGTCACCAGGGAACTGCCATCTGACGTCTGGTATATGACCAACTAGCATGTTCCCGGCGAGTCCTGTCCGGTGTACTCATAACCCAATGAGCACCTGTATACATCTTAGGTGATCCAACTGACACCAGTGGCTTGTGAGACCGGCCACCGCCCCTCGTCGGGGTCTCGACTGTATACACTAGTCTACTCTGGAGTATCGATGCCCTGTCTCGAAACTCTCACGACTAGGGACCATTTAAGGATATGCTTATAGACCCCAGCTCCCACTTATATGATCGCCCTCATACTGCTGGTAGTCAAGCAAGAATCCTAGGGGCTCTACCAACGTGTAATAGCGACTTGTCAAGTCACTTAAAGCAGTACACGATGATAAAGGTAAACCAGATAGCATACTATCATCTCGAGTAAGACTGTCCTACCGGAATAGGTCCTCCATCAATCATTGCAATCACGTACCTATGACCTAATAATTGACTCTGAGGGCACTATCTCCAACAGTTTTGGGGTTGTAGTGAGGAGGTAGAGGTGGTGGAGGGAGAGGGGAGCCAAAAGTGAAGAAGGAGAAGAAAATGATGAAGAGAATAAAGTGAACAGAATGAGCCAAGTCAACACAAGACCCCTCACCCTCTCTCTCTCTCTTGCCCATACCTCCATTCATTAACCTTTTCGTTTTCTTTTCTTTAAATTTCAAACCAAACAAAATAAGAACCAAGTGATGAAAGAAATGAAGCATGACTCTTCAATCAAATTAAGAAATGTAACAAGTGTTAGCAATAAGACATGGTGCATGTCACATGCAAAATCATACTTAATGCAAAATTATAAATTTTTAATCAATCTTAGGCATAATCTTGTATATAATTAATTGTATAAGATTTATAAAGTGTCTAAATCATATAATATTCTTTCAAAATCAACATTCAAATATAATTTTCCAATATTTTTCCAATTATCGGTATATAATTATACGAAATCATTAAAACTAATCTCCTCACATTAAAATATTCATAATATTTATTATTCTAATTATTTAACTTCCCAAAAATAATATCTTATTTTTCTGAAATGTTACAGTCTTACCCACTTAAATAAATTCGGTCCCTGAATTTAAATTAAACCCTCCCAAAAACTAAAACATTTCAGCAAAACAATCAAGTCGTCGGGGCTCCGAAATCATCAATATATAAAACACATCTTAGCGCAACGCGTGCGCATGAAAACGAGTATATAACTCAAAATCAAAACTCCATCAAGCATCATGCAATCATCGGAATCATGGTGAAAATACCAATGTTAAAGTCCAATATGAAAACTAACATGATATACATCAAAACTATAACGTGTACATAGTACGCTTCGTTGTAAACTCATCAAAACATCTTAAAAGAAACGCATGTCAAACTTTTTCCAAGTCGATGTGCAATGCACGTATCACGGCACAGGTAGCGGACGTTTATTGTAAGAAAATAACTATATATATATAAATATATATCCTTTGTTTCACATACACGTCCCGCCGTTTAAAAATAATTTAGAAGGGTTTACTTTATAAAATGTTTCGTGTCATCTCGGACATGTAGGTAAATACTGAGATTATAGTTCCATTTTGGAAATCCTTTCAGTAACTATCGATGCATGCAAAAATATATTTAGGTACTGTCCTCTGTCTAGTCCTGTTCAGTTACCATACCAAATAGTAAATATCATAAAACATACTGCTCCAAAAGGAACCAATCCCATAATGTGTATAAGAATGCAACATGGGACTGGTGCGCACAAAAATCAAAATCAATGAATGTGCCATACATGTGCACAGAAACAAAATCTATATGCAATGGGTGCGCACGAAAACACCTGTCAAGGGCGACCGTGTGCCTGACAACAATCTCAGGTGCATCTAATATGCGCGAAGAATCCTGATTTAGTGCATCTGGTGTGCAGCAAAATCGCATCAAGCGCGTCAAGTATACGTAAGAACCCAAATCAAGTGCACAAGGTGCACGAAAACAAATATCGAATATCACAATCGAAATCGACGGTATACAACACACCTCAATCCAAATCAGGTATACCGTGGTATATAATCTCATAACCACGTACATCAGCGTGCACAAAAGTCGAATTGAAGTACTAAAAGTGCATGAAAACTGCACGTAAGGCACAAGTCAAATCACATACATGCTATATTCATGAAATCAAAATCAAACATCTCGAACGACATCAAATTGAAATCGAGTGCAACTGTGGTGCACGAAAATTCAATCATGTAAATAAATCGCCCAAAATACCGAAATCCAAAATGAAGGATACGTGATATTCGAATCACCAAATAGCAAATCGCAAACACTATCGTTGATATGTCCTTCCTTCAAAGTCTGTTAGTTATATGTATGCTTTAGAGACCATTACTGTACATGAGTTGTATATTGTAGTGGATGCATGGACATATATAGGTAGGACTTTCTTGCTCGACATGATAGTATGCTATCTGGTTACTCTTTATCTTAACATGTACACTAATTGTCTCTCTGTTACATGTTGATAAATCCCTTAGGATGTGTACTTGACTACCTGGATTATGATGTGGATCATATTAGTGGGACAAAGGTAGTCGATAAGTACATCCTTTAATGTTCCTAGTCATGGGTGTATCGAGACGGTGCATCGATATACCAGAGTAGGCTAGCGTATAGCTTCTCGATCCATACAGATGGGCGATGGATGATCTCATATCCATTGGTGTTTGATATCAGAGATGATATATGGGTGCTCAGTGGAGACTGGGTACACTGAACGGACTCGCCGAGAACTCCTAAATGGTATTATACCTCACGTTAGATGGCAGTTCTCTGGTGACACTGGTACAGGTTAGTCTGTAGACCCTAGATCGTTATAGAGTCTTGTGTGATTCCTACTGTGCTTTAATTTCCACCTTAACACGTTCAAGAGGACATGCAAAACGATGGTTTTTGAGTACAATCCCGAGTCACATGGAGGCAATGAGCGATAGGAGGGGATTTCGTCTCTCCCGGTATTGGGAGTTGATGTTGCGTTGTGCTCGATTAGCTATAACAGGAAGTCCCTGGTTAGGGTTGTTTATGAGATTTACTGGTAAGTGTTATCAGTAGTTTCTCGACCAGTTATGAGCCTCATATCGGCACGACTTATCGAGTTATTGGGGTCTGACGTTTACCACCCCCAGACGAGATATGCGACATATCAGAAGAAGAGACCGGACTGTACGATAGTGTTACTGATTGGACTCGCAGGAGTATGAGCAGGCATTCTTGTTGATCTTCTGATCGCTCAATACCCGGGTGGCCGTTACATTTAGCAGACTGATTGCGGCTTGTGGGTGTTTGATATGATCATCACCTACTGCCGGCGTATTTACGAGTCTTTAGAGTCCTACACAGAGGTTTCCTGGTTCATGCAAAACGAAGTAGGAGCACATATGAGATATGTGTGGGACCGAGATTAATGCTCATATGTGATACCACATTCTACTCTCGCAATTTGGTGACATCAGTGGGTTATATGTGATATAGTCGGGTTACCAGATCAAGTGTTGATTCGACAAGTTGTTGCATTTGATATTAGTCGGTTATATGTGATATAGCCGGATTATTAAATCAAGTGTTGATATAATAATTTAATGTATAATTGTATATTTGATATACTAGATTATATTAACTAATATTAGCTCATTTAAACTTTTCTTTTTCTCACAAGTGTGCATTAGTATAGATGTGATATATATTAGTGTACATTTTATTGTGTCATGCTATATGCCACATGCTACATTGGTGTATAACACTCACACCATGCTAATAATAATGTGAGGGCTTAATTTATTTAAGTAAATCAAAATTAGTGCTAATTAGTCACATACATGGAACCTTGGAGAAGCTTGTAGCATCTTTAACTAAGTGCACGCCTTTTGTTTTACTTGTAAATATTTATTAACTTAACCATTATTGTTAGTCATGGTTTAATCTCTACATGGGTTAGTTATGGCACTAACTCACCCATGGTTGTTATTCTCACCTCATGAGTTCATTCTCTTCTCTTCTTTTCATCTTCATCATCCTTGAGAAAAAGCTTTCTAGCTTTTGAAAAAGTGAGAAAATATTATGAGAAAAAGAAAACTAAAGTGAGCCCATTTCCTACTTTATCATCCTCTACTACTTGCCATTTAGTATAGGGTTTTTGCTTCAATAATTTCATAATTAGTGAAGAGGTAGCATGGGTTTGAGTCTCCTCGACGTAGATCATCTTCGACCTCGAAGACTTCGAGCAAACTATTTCATTTCTTCGGGAGAACCCTTTCTAGAGTTCGGGTGTCCATGACTTGCAGCGAAGGGACTACTAGACGGAGTGTTAGAAGTGATGTACCGGTCTACAAAGGTTGTATTCCTCATTCACATACTTGTAAAGTTGTTTACATGTTGTTTCGTCGCATTTTCTAGTAAGATTCTATGGTTAGGGTTATCTAGAACAGCAAATTTTTGAAATTGGCATGGACGATACCTCCCGAAACCTTGCTGCCGTGCTAGGAAACCCAGCAGTGGTATCAGAGTCATGCTAGAAAATTAGACGATGTTTGTTAGATTACGAAACCGAAACGACTCCGAAACTTGAAACACTAGAACGTAGTTCTGTCGAATTTAAAAGGTGTTCTAAAAATTTTTTAAACAACTGCAGAATGTTTTATGAGATGCAACATGAACACGCAAGAAATTTCACCCCCCTCGCCGGAATTGGGCCGGCCACATGCATGGAAAATCCGGCCACCTCGGCCAAAAAGTGGAATTTTGGGTTGAAATTTTTTGTGTGTTCCAGGCTCTGGGTTTTGGAGTTTCAGGTGTTGTTTGTTTTTTCCCCAAAAATTGCATGTGATGCAGTCTTACTAGATAAGCTATTCGGAGTGTTTCGTATTCATAGTTTTAACATTTGTTTCGGGTATTCGCATGATTATCTAGGCGAAATTAAAAAGTTCGAACGAATATCAAAAACCCATTTTTCCAAGTTTAAGGTATTCGGAAAAGCATGCAAGTAATTCTGTGGACCCTCTAGATGAATGAAACCCTAACTCGACATAATGACCACGGAATGCTTTCGAACCTGTCACGACCCAAAGTTACGGAACGTGACTGGCATTTAAATTACGAAACGTCTCAAGGCGTAATGTAATCTAAGTAAGCCAAAGCCCAGAAATCTAAACCAAATAAAGAAATAGAGTGAAGGAAAACTTGTTAAAAGAAATAATTTTTAACCAAAACAAATCGCATGGAACATTTTATTAAAGCAACACATTTTCCCAAAAATTTCGGTAGAGTCTCCTTTGTAAATACTGGCTCCGAAACGGGTACAAACAAGAAAATACATATAAATCATGAATAAGGCATCCCCAAGCGGGAGCTAGCTCTTCGCCAAAGGCGGATCACAACCACATACAATATATATATCATCAAATGCAAAAACAAGCAGGAAAGCATAAAAGCTCAAGAGTATCACATCGGCTCAAGTGAGCATCGACACAAAAAAACAATTACAAGTCTAACAATTCTCACCGTCAAGTCCAATATACAAGGGTAGATGGAGTATACTAGATACAAAATAAAATACACGGTGGGAGCAAAAGCAAATCCTCTAAAACCCACCTATGAACAAGCTGCAAGACGAAGCAAAGGAACGAAATAGAAGATACACCTGTCGCTACTGCACTGACGGGTCAGACCTGCAAGATACTGTGGTACAACGGGGGTGAGTTGCCAGCTCGTGAGTAGTAAGTAACATCTAATAAGGCTATCGTAAGTATGCACGCAAATGCATCACAACCTACGCATCTACTAATATGATGCAATGCACTAACATGTATGCGACGTAAATGCATAATTAACATGAAATCTAAGTATGTTTGGTAAGAGAAATCTTTATTCTTCTTAAAAAAAATTCTGTGAAGTGACTGAAGAATCATCAAAGAAATCCATAGAAATCCGTGTCAAGTATCGACACAAAACACATATGTCTCAAGATCTCAATGTCTCAATATCTTAAAATCTCAATATCTCGGGCTCCGCCAGTACGGATCGGCCCATAATATCAAATCTCACGACAACGGTCGGTATCCTCCGGACATTCGCCGGTCCAGACATCACCTGTAGGTAGCCTTCTCCTCCCAGGCTCATCGTCTACAACTCGAGCTTCTTGCCCGGGGTACCATACCGGGCCCACCATATACCCGAGACGGTTCATCCACTCCTCGAATCGGGTCTCGAAATCCAACAGAAAACATGAAAACTCATGGTGGACGACACATACATCACGAGAAAACGGCAACGTGCATGTTTTTAAAAAGGATAATAAGTTTATAATTTCTTGTGGTTTTCCCCAAAATCTAGAAATCTCATAAATACTGAATCCTCAAGAAGAAATCACAATGTGGAAGTATATTGATAATGATGGATGTCTATAATATGACGGTATATACTATGCTATGTACGAGAAGAAACTATGTATCGAGTATGATACTATGATGTATGTATATGTGACCAGCCATCCTATGTATTAATCTTGATGAATGAACATACAACTATATATCGAGTATGATGCAATTGCATGGATACAGATTCTAAGCATGTTCTATGGTGTTCGTGACATAGCAGTTACCAATGACATGTGTGTTTGTATGAATGGTGCACGTGCAGCATGAACCAATGGTAGCGGTGCAAGTGTCCTAAGTGATGATATCGTATATAAAATGATGCAATGTATGTTATGAATAGTTTAAACTATACATATTGCTACCAACTACAAAAAATTTCTAACTGTCGGGCGCCTTGCGCCATCCAGACGATCCCCCCATAGATGTATACATCTACTCACCTGGGACGCCTTGGCAAAACTGGTTCGATATCCGTCTGTTTTTCCGCGCCGCGTACGACACCTCTAAACCCAACCCTAGGATCGCACACAAGCAATAAAAGGGATAAATATACGAATAGTCGCGGGACAAACGACACAATTCTATCACGCGCACCAAATAGACGCGCACACACTTGGTGCACAAAACACGCCCGCGACAACGCTACAACTACCACTAAGGTCGCAAAACGTGATAATTACCGAGTCTAAAACTCAAGCGTACCAATTGCGCATTAAAAACCCATTAAAAATTATAGGAATTAGTTTGTAGAACTTTAAAATTTCAATTAAATTTAAATCGGTTAATTTCCAAAAACCTAGTAAGCTTAATTTCCAACTTAGATCAAACATGATGTTTTAACCAATTTAAATGTTTTAGCAATTCTAGTGGCTATAATGCCCATTAAATATCCTAATTAAGTTACACAAACCATAATCAAAATTTTATCTCACCTCATGATACTAATTATAAAAACCTAGTTTTCAAAATGGTTTAATTTAAACAATTTTGAAACAACAAATTTACAACACAGCAACTAGACTAGATTTTTCATTTCTTAAAATGTTAAACCACTTATGGAAACTTTAATGATGTGCTAAAAATCCTAGTTTTAGTTTAAAACCTTTTCTTGAAATTTCATATTTAGCAATTGGAACCAAAATTAAATATCAAATTTAACTAAATTGAAGTAACTAAACGTCAAGTAGCTATTGGTTTAAGATTATACCTCAAAAACATAAGTTCAAACATGCAACATGATCTTCAAAATGGTTCTCTTGCTTTTAATCTCCAAGCTAGTTGAGGTCAAGAATTAATGGTTAAAGGTTTATTTAGGAATTTGTGAGGTTTGTACAGATTTTTCATGAATTGTTTTGAAGTGTTTTGAGTTGAAATGAAGGGGGGAAATTTGTGAGGGCAAACTTCCAGTTTCGGCCAAAAGAAAGGGGGGAAAGTGAGAGGGATAGTTGTGTGGAAAAGTGAAGAAGCCTCTCCTATTTATCATATATTAATCCTTTTTTTTAATTTTCCTTTCTTTTTATTTTTGAATGAGAATGAGATGACAATTAATGAAGAAAAAGGATGGGGGGCTGCCTCTTATTGGGCTCGGCCAAATAGGAGGGGAGAGTGGGAGTGAGGTGTGTGTGTAGAAATTTCATAATTAAATCACATATTATGTCATTCACACTTTATTTTATTTTTCTTAATAAACTTTATCCTACAATTTTTAGACTCTTGGAGACAAATGAAGAAAAAGAGAATATGTTACAAACTAAATTTTAAGTTGTCATGGTTCACATTTGTAAAATCAACCCATTCCAATTTGTAATTTTCACTAATTTAATGTATAAATGAAATCTTATAATAATATTTAATTTAATTAATTTTGGAATATATTTATGTAAACTAATAATTTATAAGTGACTAAAATAATACCAAATACTAGCAATTTCATAGTTAAAATATGCGTATTTAAGTCTATAATGAAAAATAATTGTAGTTAAGTTTTACTGAAAATACGATTTATTTTACTGATTATCATAAAATTCACCTAAAGGATTTTATTTATTTTTAAAACGTTACAATCTTCCCACCTTAAAGAAATCCTGTCTCCAAATTTAAATCTAACTACTCGCACGGGAATAGCTCACTCTCATCTCGTTCGCGGCTCCCCAGATGTCCTCTTTGCCGCTCGGGCCATGCCAAAGAATCAAAATGGTCGGTATGACTTCGGACCTCGGTTTCATCTCCTGCCGATCCAGAATTACTATCGGCTACTTGGCTAAAGAATGATTGCCCTCCTGCTAGATCGTCTGATGCTATATTGCATGAGCGGGATACAGAAGATACTTGCGGAGAGTCGATACTTGAAACACAAGTGAACATCTAGAAAGCTCGGTGGAAGAGTCAAATGATACATAACTACGCCGACACACTCGAGAATCTCTAAGGGACTACATATCTAAAATTATGCCTTCCTTTCCTCTTGAATCTCAACATGCCCTTCATCGAAGAAACCTTAAGAAAACACGATCGCCAACAGTGAACTCAAGTCTGCAACGGCGTCAATCAGCATTAATTTCTGCCTGTTCTTGGCCGCTCTTATCCTATTCCGAATCAATTGAATCCTTTCGGTCGTATCCCGCACAATCTGTGGTCCCAAAACTGCTCTCGTTGCTCTTTGTCCAACATACGGGTGATCGTCATTTTTTCCCCCATAGAATATCTCAAGTGTTTCCATCTGAATCTCTTCCTGAAAGCTGTTATTATAGGAAAACTCTAACAAGGGCAAATGGCAATCCCAACTGCCACAAAATCTAGAATGCAAGCTCGGTGCCTACCATCAAGAATCTGAATGGCCCTCTCTGATTGACCGTCGGTCTGCGGATAGAAAACTGCACCGAACTCAATGGGTGTCCAAAGTCTTCTGAAGTTTCTACAATAGTCGGCCGGTGACCTGGGTTCCTCTGTCGGACATAAAAAAAGTCGGAACTCCATGTAGTCGCACCATCTTATCAACATATATCTGATGATACTGAAGGAATCCGAAAATGGTCTTGGCTGGCTGAAAGTGAGCAGCTTTCGTTAATCGGTCTACGATCTCGAAATAGAGTCATACTCTCAACTGATCCTAAGTAGACCGACGATAAATTTCATAGAAATCTTCTCCTATTTCTATCCTGGAGTGGGTAATGGTTGTAATTCTCCTGCCGACCCCTGATGCTCAGCCTTGACTGGCTGATAAGTCCACATCCTGAAACAGAGTCTGTGACACCCCTCTTCATCCTTTCACATTATATCCGGACGACGTTAAACTTTTTGATCGATTCAGTAAAGTCTCACAATTTCACCCAAGAGCTCAACACTTGAGTGCAGTTTAATGATATACAGTACATGCCACAGTACCTGCGGACCAGCCGTAGAAGGGCAAACCTAAGCCTCACTAATGGTACCGCGGAACTGCCGCAAACCCTCAGGTTCAAAAGTGTTCCCATGGTCATTATGTCGAGTTAGGGTTTCATTCTTCTAGAGTGTCCATAGAATTACTTGCATGTTTTTTCGAATACCTTAAACTGTTATGGTTCGTGAATATCTAGCACGACTCGTCTCCCAATCTTAAGTGTAAAAATCACCGCGGTTATCTCTAAACCATGCATAAAATAGTTCTACTCACGCTTCTTCAACTGCCATGAAGCATCGCCATAATCAACAACACCGCCTAAGCCTCAGTCCAAAGAAAAGAAACTCCTTTCCGGGCCAATCCGGTCAACTTGCAGCTATCTGAAATTTTTTTGTATGAATGTCAATAGCATCCGTCCAAACCCAAAATGCTGCGATCCTCCATCACTGATACAGGTCTGGGCCTGTGCTGAACGGCCTCTATCTCATTCGGTTCCATGCATATGTTATCTCTCGTAATTACCTGACCTAAGGAGTCAACACCATCCAACCAGAAAACACACTTAGATAATTCAGCGAATAGCTGGCGCTCCTTCAATGCCTGCATCGAAATCCTCAATTACTGCCCAGGCTCCATTCGGCTCCAAAAGTACACTAAGACGTCCTCAATGGACACAATGATAGATTGATCACAAAATGGCCTGAATATATAGTTCATCAAGTCCCTAAATACTGCCGGGGCATTGGTGAGTTCAAACGACATCACCAAAACTCATAACGCCTGTAACTTGTGTGAAAAATAATCTATGGAATATCATCTTCTCGAACCCACAACTGGTATTAGCCTGACCGCAAGTCATTCTTCGAGAAATGTCTCGCACAGTAACCCGATAAATCTGACGATAATCAACGCATCAACACAAACTGTTATGTTTCTTCTTGACGAGCAGGACAAGAGCTCTCCAAGGTGTCGCACTCGGATGAACAAGCCCTTATACGACAAATCTTGCAACCGTTCCTTCAGCTCTTTACGCTTCGCCGGAAATCAAATTAAAAAAGAACACAATATCGTGCGCTGGCGACCAACCAAGAAACTCGTCAAGAAAAACACTTTGAAATTCCCTCTCAAATGGGACCTGGTCCAACGGGACCCCTACTACTCTAACATCATAGACATACGTCCAGAATTCCTGACATCCTTTCCTCAAGAGCTGACTAACGCCAAAGAGAACTCAAACTTGGAATGGCGACGCTACGGTCTCCCCGAAAACAAGAACTAGCTTAACTGGAAACTAAATCCGACTACCTCCTCACGGCAGACCACGGATGCATAACACGTGGCTAACCACTCCATGCTCAGAAGGACTTCGAAGTCAAACATATCGGGAAGAATCAAATTGACAAAAGAATCTTTATCTCCGATGCAAACGAATCACGAATGAACAACATATCGAGCGACCAAAAGATTAGCCTGTCACAACGGCGTCTATCTAACCGCCTCTGAGCTGGCATACTGGTACAATTCCGCTTTGGTCCAGAAACGACCGAAGTCTCATAAATGCGCTCCTCTAGCAGTAAGGTTGCATCCTTCGCGGCCGCATGAGTGTCAAAATGCTGAGTGCTTATAGCAAGCAATAACTGTATGTCCAGTTTCCACATGAACCTCTTTATCCGTTCCTCTTCAGTGTCTACCAGGTAAGGAGCAAATCGGACCGCTGAATAAACTAAATGTCGTACTTAGACACTGTTATCCCTGAAATATTATACAAAGGCTCGAAACTACGAGCTCGGACATCTCGACGCTCACCGGGAGGAAACGAGCAAGAATTATAGCTATGAACTCGTCCCAAATCATAAGAAGTAGATCTGCAGTTCGGCTTCTCTCAACCGACTTGCACCACGTCTAAGCAAGACCTCTCTAGACGAAAACTCGCAAGCTCAACCCGTATCTCGTCAGAACATCTTTGTGAATGACGAATCTTAGCCATCTTGTCGAGGGTTATCTACGGATCTTCCGCTGCATCTGTGCCGGTAAAAACTGGAGGTTTCAGCCTCAAGAACTCCTATAAGGATATGGAATTAATCTTGGTAACAACAGAAACAGTTACCTGTGCAGCAGGTACAATCGCAGCCCTTGAAATAGGAGGGACATCATCGGCTCTCGGAGCTCGGCTAGCCACAACTAACAATCCAACCATCTTTCACACATCCTGAATACTCGATTCCAGCGTAGCCATCTATTTGGAGAAAGCGGATCACTTGTCCCTGAAAGGTAGGCATACCGCCATGGTCGGTCCTCGCCTTAAACGAGCCTTCTCCAAACTCATCTCTGGCGGCAGCCCTCTGGCGCTCGTAGACTCCGGCGGCATAGTGAATGGAACAAGAAACAGGATTGATAGGAACGTTGCGATCGAATCAAAGGATTTCCAGAGTCAAGGAAGGAGATACAAAAAAATATATATATATATATATATATATATCCTAAGGTCACTTAGGCGGAGTACTGTATCCAAAGTATACCGTGGATCATACACACGCTATGCCACTCTGCTTAAGTCACCTACTCTTTCTACCAGAGGTCATCCTACACTTAGAAAGGTAAAACCGATCGCTCTGATACCAACTTTGTCACGACCCGAAGTTACGGAACGTGACTGGCACATAAATTACGAAACGTCTCAAGGCGTAACGTAATCTAAGTAAGCCAAAGCCCAGAAATCTAAACCAAATAAAGAAACAGAGTGAAGGAAAACTTGTTAAAAGAAAACAATTTTTAACCAAAACAAATCGCACCGAACATTTTATTAAAGCAACACATTTTCCCGAAAAGATCGGCAGAGTCTCCTTTGTAAATACTGGCCCCGAAACGGGTACAAACAAGAAAATACATATAAATCATGAATAAGGCATCCCCAAGCGGGAACTAGCTCTTCGCCAAAGGCGGATCACAACCACATACAATATATATATCATCAAATGGGAAAACAAGCAGGAAAGTATAAAAGCTTAAGAGTATCACGTCGGCTCAAGTGAGCATCGACACCAAACCACAATTACAAGTCTAACAATTCTCACCGTCTAGTCCAATATACAAGGGTAGATAGAGTATACTAGATACAAAATAAAATACACGGTGGGAGCAAAAGAAAATCCTCCAAAACCTACCTGTGAGCAAGCTGCAAGATGAAGCAAAGGAACGAAATAGAAGATACACCCGCCGCTACTGCACTGACGGGACAGACCTGCAAGATACTGTGGCACAACGGGGGTGAGTTGCCAGCTCGTGAGTGGTAAATAACATCTAATAAGGCTATCGTAAGCATGCAAGCAAATGCGTTACAACCTACGCATATACTATTATGATGCAATGCGCTAACATGTATGCGACGTAAATGCAAAATTAACATAAAATCTAAGTTTGTTTGGTATGAGAAATCTTTATTCTTCTTAAAAAAATTCTGTGAAGTGAATGAAGAATCATCAAAGAAATCCATAGAAATCCGTGTCAAGTATCGACACAAAACGCATATGTCTCAAGATCTCAATGTTTCAATATCTCAAAATCTCAATATCTCGGACGCCGTCAGTCCGGATCGGCCCATAATATCAAATCTCCCGACAACGGTCGGTATCCTCCGGACATCCGCCGCGCCAGACATCACCGGTTGGTAGCCTTCCCCTGCCAGGCTGATCGTCTACAACTCGAGGTTCTTGCCCCGGGGTACCATACCGGGCCCACCATGTACCCGAGACGGTTCATCCACTCCTCGAATCGGGTCTCGAAATCCAACAGAAAACATGAAAACTCATGGTGGACGACACATACATCACGAGAAAACGTCAACATGCATGTTTTTAAAAAGGATAATAAGTTTATAATTTCTTGCAGTTTTCCCGAAAATCCAGAAATCTCATAAATACTGAACCCTCAAGAAGAAATCACAATGTGTAAGTATATTGATGATGATGGATGTTTATAATATGATGGTATTTACTATGCTATGTACGTGAAGAAACTATGTATAGAGTATGATGCTATGATGTATGTATATGTGACTAGCCATCCTATGTATTAATCCTGATGAATGAACATACAACTACCCATCTACATATCAAGTATGATGCAATTGCATGGATACCGATTCTAAGCATGTTCTATGGTGTTTGTGACACAGTAGTTACCAATGGCGTGTGTGTTTGCATGAATGGTGCACGTGCAGCATGAACCAATGGTAACGGTGCAAGTGTCCTAATTGATGATATCGTTTGTAAAATGATGCGATGTATGTTATGAATAGTTTAAACTACACATATTGCTACCAACTACAAAGAATTTCTAACTTTCGGGCGCCTTGTGCCATCCTGACGATCCCCTCATAGATGTATACATCTACTCACCAGGGACGCCTCGGCAAAACTGGTCCGATCTCTGTCTGTTTTTCCGCACGGCGTACGACACCTCTGCACCCGACCCTATGATCGCACACAAGCAATAAAAAGGATAAATATACAAATAGCCGCGGGACAAATGACACAATTCAATCACGCACACCAACTAGACGCGTACACACTTGGTGTACAGAACGCGCCCGCGACAACGCCACAACTACCACTAGGGTCGGAAAACGTGATAACTACCGAGTCTAAAAACTCAAGCGTACCAATTGCGCATTCAAAACCCATTAAATATTATAGGAATTAGGTTGTAGGTCATTAAAATTTCAATTAAATTTAAATCGGTTAATTTCCAAAAACCTAGTAAGCTTAATTTCCATCTTAGTTAAAACTTGATGTTTTAACCAATTTAAATGTTTTAGCAATTCTAGTGGCTATAATGCTTATTAAATATCCTAATTAAGTCACACAAACCATAATCAAAATTTTATCTCACCTCAGGATACTAATTATAAAAACCTAGTTTTCAAAATGGTTTAATTTAAACAATTTTGAAACAACAAATTTACAACACAACAACTAGACTAGATTTTTCTTTTCTTGAAATGTTAAACCACTCATGGAAACCTTAACGATGTGCTAAAAATCATAACTTTAGTTTAAACCCTTTTCTTGAAATTTCAAATTTAGTAATTGGAACCAAAATTAAATATCAAATTATATTGGTTTAAGATTATACCTCAAAACCATAATGTAACGTTTTGAAAATCGTTTCGGTGAATTTCGAAAAAATCGGTAAAATAAGGGGGGGTTTCTGTAAAAAGTCAAAATACAAATATCTTATTATAAAAATTAAATATACATATTCTAGCTATGTAATTGCTATTATTTGGTGTTTATTGAGCCGCTGGTGAAATTTCAAATTTTCTATAAAAAATATTATTTTATTATTATTTTAAGCCGTCACTAATATATTTAATTAGGGAAAATTACAATTTGGAATGAGTTGAAACAAATTTTGTGCATCATAAAATATTAATAAAATTTTATCATGTGGTTTTTGGAACGAAATCATTTGCCAAAACGGTTGAGAAATTATTGAAGAAAAAAGGCTTTTTTTGTGGCGTAAATGGATGTTTGGGGTATTGTATTTATCATTTTTCATCACCCCACACCCGTACCCACACCCACACACCCCCATTCACTTCTCCCCTTGGCTGAATTCAGCCGCCCCCATCTTTTTCCCCACTTGAATTTCGAAGGAAAGAAATGAAAGAAAAGAAAAGAAAATGGATGAATGAGGTGGACTTTTGACTTTGGTTTGACCTTGACTTTCTCCCCCCACTTTCTCTACCTCCCTCTCTCTCCTCTCCCCCTCCCATTCCAGCCGACCCCCCCTCTCCTACAGCAGCAGCAGCCCCCCCCCATTTCCCTTCTCTTTTCTCTTCAAAACTTCATCAAAAATTGCCCCAAAATCCATCAAAAAATCCCAAAACCCAAATCCGACTCCTACCCATTTTAGCTTAGCCCGTATAGCATGGATCCTTGTGAAAAGAGAGCATTTTGGAGGGCCATGGATGCTTGTGGATCTTCAAGTGTTTTTGGGTATAATTCTAAACTTTTTTGCTTAGTTTGTTACTTAATTTCTTAAAGCTAAGTTAATTAAGTATTAATTTGGGTTATGTGAGTTTAATTGCATGATTAAAGATTTCAAGTTAGGGTTTGTTGTGGAAATGAGTTGTGTTTGATTGTGCATGGTTTAGTGATGTGGATTAACATATTTAGTTTTGTAGAAAACTAATCTAGTTGTTAATTACAAGTTGTTACTTGAAAAATGTCCAAATTAAGTTTTTTGTTGCAAACTAGTTTTTTTGATTTAATTCGAAATATGAGATTAAAAATATGGTTAGGGTTTTTATCATATTATTAACTTTATTAAGTGTAGTTTAGCACTTTAGTTCATGGAAATCCAACCTAAATTATAGTTTGTGCATTTTTGCTATGAAATTGTTAAAAAGGGTATTTTGTAAACTAGAATATTAGGGTTTTTGGAATTTAATGAGATTAAATTCCGGAAATTGTTTCTATGACTTATTTAAGATATTTAATAAGTATATTGGCCGCTACATTCATTTAAACATCATGTTTTGTACAAAAACGGTGAATTGTGCTTGCTAGATTTTCGGAAAAATGACTTTTTAAGTGAAATTGGGGTTTTTGTGAGTTTTAACCTAGTTTATATTAAAATTAGTGTTCGTGAATGTGCAAATGAGTGTGATTGGATTTTTCTCGATGGTTTGACGTTTGTACATCGACATCGAGGGTTGGTTTGACTATTCTTGCATGCGTAGGCGATAGGTTTGGACCTATGCGTGATACGCGTGCCGATTTGATTTTCGTATGCCGTTTCGATTTCGAATTTAGTTTTAATGCGATACGGTGCGTTATGATATGTAGGTACCCTATGTGGACTTCGAGACGACAAGCAAGCGCGTGGCGACGTCGGCACCGTCTAGCGAGGACCAGGTGAGTAGATTTATATCTACGGGGAGAAGTCGGGTGGATGGCGTATAGCACCCCCGCAGTCCGTGGTGGTGTATACGGATGCGTATACACACCAACAATTATTATATGTTATTTGGGATTAATAACGATGCTTAGGATGGATATTGGTGTGTTGGATTATTTTAGCGTTGCGAACCCTAGGGTAGTGTTGCACTACACATACACATACATACTTGCATACTTTCCTATTGATATGTGCTCATGGGATTCTTTATAGTTATGTGTTCACATGGGTATGGGACTATGTGTTCACATACGGATTGAGGATGATACTTGGGATTGAGCTGAGTCGATGAGATTTGATTTGAGGCCGTGAGATCGGTGATATAGCAGGGTTCGTATCTTAGATACGACATGATGTTGTAGCGGGTCCTTGACGTAGTGTTTCACACACGTCCATGCATACGTAGGCGGTATCAGTATGGTACTAGACGTAGATCAGTACCCCGATCATGATAATTGATAAAGAGGATACCAGGTGGATAGTATAATGAATGTGATATTGACCCGTACCCAGATTTGGGATGCCGTACGACGGATTTACGTACGAGCTATATTGATGATTGATCCGCACTCTTGACTTGGGATGCCTGATTATAGATATGGTATCGGCTATGATATTATTGAGGAGGGATCACCGACTATACATATACAGGTAGGTATATGTATCGACTCAGATGTTAGGCGGTTTCCTTACCTGTAGTCCAGCTTGTTAGCTTAGCCCTTTAGTTTAGTTTAGTTGTTAGATTAGATTCGATTCTTACCTATTTCAAAACTAACGAATCGTGGGTGTTTTAAAAGATAGCCCAAGGGATCTTACGGATATTTCAAAAGACGTATCTTTTCATAAAAACACCGTAGCCCCTATTTTCAAAACCCCATGATTCGTGTTATTTCAAAAGGCACCATTTGTAGGACTTATATTAGATTAATACTGATTAGTTATCGTTGTGTCTAGTATTCGGCTCCCGCACATTATTGTTGTTCGCTCTGCCTCGCATACTTATTTTGCTGCATATTCCATTATTGATATCATACTGTTAGGACACCAGCACCATTACTGATAATGCGTATGTACCACATACACTTACTTGCCGGCTCACACACATCATCATCGGTAATTCCCATGTCACGTACACTTAAAAAATACTATTGCTTGACTTAGCTTGTTAGTTAGTAGTTTGATATAATATTAGTGTACCTGCCTTATATGCCAGTTTAGACATTGTAGTTATTACTGTCACTTCATGCATACTGTTATTCAATTGTTCATGCCTAGTTTATTAATCATACATTGCAACTTGGTTATTGATACCATATGCATTCATTATCATTGACATATGCACTTGTGATGATTTCTTGAGATTTAGGATATTTCTGGATTTCGGGGAAAGCCGCAAAATTTACAACTTATGATCTTTTAAAATATAAAACGTTGCGGTTTTCTAGTGATGTAAAGTGTTGTCCACCATGAGTTTGCTGTGGTTTTCGAGATCCGTGTCGAGGAGTGGAGGAACCGTCACGGGTACATGGTGGGCCCGGTATGGTACCCCGGGGCAAGAGGAATGTGTTGTTGACGTTGAGCCTGGCTGGGGAGCACTACCTACCGGTGATATTACCCGACGTGTCGGATGTCCGGAGGATACCATCGTGGTCTTGAGATGGATGGTAGGGGCCGATCTGGACTGACGGCGCCCTAGATATTGAGACATTGATATTTCGAGACATTGAGATTTATGTTTTGTGTCGATGCTAGACACTGTTGATACTGATTTCATTTATGATACCTCAGTTTAAAAATACGAAGGAAATCTCACTAATTTATGAAAACAGTTCTTCATTTACATGTATTCTGTTTTCATGCATTCATACCTCATTCATATGACATATTGCTACCTGAGGCACTGACTCGGGCACATGAGTTTACACTTGGGCTAGATATTTACCCTAGCCATTTTTATAGGCTGCATGTTTATACATTTTTGAGGATATATTATGATCTTTGACCTAGGATTGCGTTATTTATGTGATTTCTGTGCGTAGATGTTTTTCTACTCACGAGTTGGCAACTCACCCCGTTGTGCCACAGTTCTTGCAGGTTTCGCCGTACAGGTTTCATTACGGCTTTGCTGGCACTATTTCCATTTCCGGGTGGCTTGCTAGTAGGTGGGTTATTTGTATCTTACCCATCATTATATCTTGTATATTATTATTCAGTTGTATCTAGAAGTTCCATCAACCAAACATGTATTTATTTTTGAGATAGAGACCAGTGATGTTATTCTTTCGACCTTAGAGTCGCGCGTTAGATTTCTGTGGATTTCTGGTGGTTTTGAGTTTCCTTTTGAGTTTTGATCCTCGCCGTTGGCGTTGTATGTTATATTGCTTGTGTGGTTGTAACCGTCGATTGACGAAGAGCGAGCTCCCGCTTGGGGATGCCTTTTTCTTGATTTCGTATACTATTCATGTTGTATTCCGTTTGGGGGCCAGTATTTACAAAGGAGACCCTGCCGAAATTTTCAGTAAATTTTTTTGATGTTTTTAAAAACCGCATAATACGGCTTATGCTATTGAAACTACTTGCTTTAAGTTGGTTTTTCCTGCACTCTACTACTTTTCTTGGTTTGGAATTCTGGGTTTTCGGTTTACTTAGATTACGTACGCCTCGAGACGTTCGTAGTTTAAGTGCCGGTCATGTTCCGTACTTTCGGGTCGTGACACATAAGATCAAACATGCAACATGATCTTCAAAATGGTTCTCTTGCTCCTAATCTCCAAGCTAGTTGAGGTCAAGAATTAATGGGTAAAGGTTTATTTAGGAATTTGTGAGGTTTGTATTGATTTTTCATGAATTGTTTTGAAGGGTTTTGAGTTGAAATGAAGCGGGGAAATGTGTGAGGGGAAACTTCCAGTTTCGTCCAGAAGAAAGGGGGGAAAGTGAGAGGGAGAGTTGTGTGGAAAAGTGTAGAAGCCTCTCCCATCTATCATATATTAATCCCTTTTTTAAATTTTCCTTTTCTTTTTATTATTGAATGAGAATGAGATGAGAATTAATGAAGAGAAGGGGGGGCTGCCACTTATTCGGCTCGGCCAAATAGGAGGGGAGAGTGGGAGTGAGGTGTGTGTGTAGAAATTTCATAATTAATTCACACATTAAGTCATTCACACTTTATTTTATTTTTCTTAATAAACTTTATCCAACAATTTTCTAGACTCTTGGAGACAAATGAAGAAAAAGAGAATATGTTACAAACTAAATTCTATGTTGTCATGGTTCACATTTGTAAAATTAACCCATTCCAATTTATAATTTTCACTAATTTAATGTATAAATGAAAGTTTATAATAATATTTAAATTAATTAATTTAGGAAAATATTTAAGTAAACTACTAATTTATAATTGACTAAAATAATACCAAATACTAGCAATTTTATAGTTAAAATAAGCGTATTTAAGTCTATAATGAAAAATAATTATAGTTAAGTTTTACTGAAAATACGATTTATTTTACTGATTATCAGAAAATTCACCTAAAACATTTTATTTATTTATTTATTTATTTTTAAAACGTTACAGAACCTTTGGGTTTGCGGCAGTTCCGCGGTGCCATTAATGAGACTTGGTTTTGCCCTTCTACGGCTAGTCTTTAGGGACTATGGCATGTTCTGGGTATTTGTGAACTATGCTCAAGTGTTGAGTTGTTGGGAAATTGGGGGACTTTTATGAATCGATCGGAAAGTTTAACGTCGTCCGGATATCATGTGATGGGATGCAATACTTGGAATCCACACTAATTTGAATTTTATAAATCTAGCAATTTATTCTCATTTGATCGGTTGCCACGGAATTTTGATGTGATTAAAAGTCCGTCACAATCACGTAGCGTACGCGGATACTCGCCAGGTAACATTATTAGATAGCTACGCCCTATAGCCCCGACCAAGTGACTGTAGGAGAATCACGTCACCAAAAGCATCCGTTCGGGTGCTCGTAGCCGCGGTGTTCCGCCTTAGTGCACTTCGTCGACGGTATCGGGGGTGCGGCCGTCAACTAAAGTTTCCAACGAGCATTCGATCAGGATGTTGGGAATCTTGTTGAATTACCTGATTTGATATTGAAATGTGTTTTTGATATCGAGACTGAAATGCGGGGTTTATAATTGTTAGGCATGTGATGTCTAAGGAATTCATTTGGTTGGGCATGAAATCCGAAGTATGTGATACATCGGGTTTAAGATGTCCAAGGTTGTTGCGGATTCCAATTGTTGTACTTTTTCACTTTCTTTTCTGCGACCGTAAGTGTAATATGTGGTGTATCGCCGGTTTCGTTGCTATTTGTCAACGACAATTGGGATACGCATATTTACTTACGTTGATGACATGTGATGTTATGTGTTGCTGGGATATGTTATACTGGATCGTCGTGTTTGAATAGCCGGGGGTTTTTATGTAAGATGAGAGTTTTTCATTTTCATTCATGTAAAAACTTGTATGTCATATTCGTTTATTGGGGGACTTCTGGGTTGAGGATGATGTCACCATTGATGTATATTATTTACTTTTCCGCATTAGGATAGACCCAAGGAGGGGAGCACAATTAACCGGGTTCTAGAGTCCAGTGGGAGACTATCTCGCGGAGTAGAGTCCGGGTCTCCTAACTCTAGAATTGGTAGGGTTGCTTGCCTCTCTCATAGGGGTCTAGGGATGTGTGTTTGGCTATTCATCACGACCGTGGAATCCGTGTTTTATACAGGCTTAATATAAAACCCGGAAATCCTAATATATCCAAAATTTCAGATGTTGAGTTCTGCTGCGATATTCTGTGATGTGATCACTTGATATGATGAGATAGATACTGTATATAGTATATATGATATATTATATAGACGTTGCTTATGTTTTACACCTGCGCTAGCCCAGCCCCGCTCTGCCGTTAGTTACCTAACTTAATGGGCATGAAGGGACATTGAGGCGAAAGCGGATGGCATAAGCGTACGTCGTATTTATTTGTGATGCTTAGGTAGCTTAAATGATGGGACTTCATTAATGAGATTAATGAAAGAAAATAGACCTAAAGATGTTGTGGAATCGGATTATCAAAAACATGTAGCTCTAGTTGTTGCTTTGCATAGCGGTATTCCTTGTAGAATATCCAGCACCTTATTCGATAAGGAAAGAGCCGAGATCACTTCATCGGGAGTGACCACTTTAGAGAAACTAGCAAATGCTGCAAACTCGGTTTGTCTTTTGATTGCGTTTATAGTTTTTGCTTTGCATAGTGGTATTTGTGAATTATCCTGCACCTTATTCGATAAGGAAAGAGCCGAGATCCCTTCACCGGGAGTGACCTCTTTAGCGAAACTAGTAAAAACCTAGAAAACACTCGTTTTCAAAATCACTAGTTAGTATTCGTGCTACGTTTGTTGACCTTAGCCAAGGCGCAGTGTACGGTAGCTAATTAGTGCTTATCTGCTAAGCATATGATGCGATTGAGTTAGGGTAGTCGTGCGACTTTGTTGACCTTAGCCAAGGGTCGTGCGGGTGGGTTTAATTCAATTATGAAATGACGGGTTGAACTTGACTAGCGCTTATGATTTGTTGACCTTAGCCAAGGTCATAACTTGCTAGGGGAAAAATTATCGGGAATTTCAAGTGTTGATATTTGCAATGAGATTGCATACCTTCTATGCGATAGTTGGATCCCGATACCCACCACGAGTAAGAGTTATTCCGGGGAGAGTTTTACGCATTACAATTAACCGATCAAGTAGGTGTCTAGAAAAGTGTTAACGAGGTTACGCCCTTGGGAAAACGAGGTTTATTTTAATTAGGTCCGTGCGAAAGCACGGGGAACCTCCTTCAAAGTACCGGCACTTGCCTGGCTGAAAGATTGGCGAACTTGTAGGGTGTAATCAATCCCGGCTAGTCTTTCCTTTTAGGATTTGAAGGAAGATTTGATAAAAACAGTGGGAGCCATCCTGATTAGATAAAATAATAACCAATCTGATCTTGCAAGAGTATACGCTGAGTGTTTTCTTCTCTCTCTCTCTCTCCAAGTAGCGACCATGCCACGCCTTAATCAAGATAATAATATGGATGTATTAACCGAACCCGCTTGTTATACTGTGCTGGGGAACGTTGGTCCCACTCCAACTTATAATTGTTACAAGACCGATCAGGAAATAGGGGATTACCAGGATTCCCGTGCCGCCCAAACAAAGAAAATGCATGATGATGCATCTTCTTTGGGTGTGTTCATTATTGAGAACTGTTTCTCAGTATCCTCTATGTCCTAGGTATAAGATACTGGATCAGGATCCCACATATGTAATCTGTTACATGGCCTACAGATAGATAGAGAACTGAGAATGGGTAATAAAGTTTCAAGAGTTGGAAACGATGCAATTGTTGCAGCCAAGATGTTGGCAGTTATCACCCTGTATTACCAAATACATTGATTCTGAACGGATGCTATTAGATACCGAACCTGATATGGAACATTATATCAGTCTCTTTATTTAGTAAAGAAGGATATAATTTTGTATTGTTGGATAATGTTTTGAACATTCCTATATCAAAAGTTGATCGGTTCAGGCACGTTATCTAAAAGCATATACGTTCTAAATCAAACTACAGTTCTCAACGTACAGAACAAACACAAGAGGAAGAGTTCAAAAATGAACGAATCCTTCTTGAGGCATTGTAGACTAGGTCATATCGACTAGTTAAGTTACATTAAGATGTATATTTAAATCAGTTTGAATTTACATCTAGTGAAACTTGCCAGTCATGTCACAAAGATAAGATGACCATAGCTCCGTTTATTGGAAATAGAGAAAGAGTTAGTGAACTCTTGGGATTGATACATGATGATGTATATAGGTCCCCTGTTTACACATGCCAGGACTGGTTCTTTGTACTTCATTACATTCACTAATGATCTCTCATGATTAGAACATATGTTCCTGATGGAACACAAGTCTGAACCTTTTGAGAAATTCAATGAATATAAGTTAGAAGTAGAGAACCAAAAAGGGTATAAGTATTATTTCCATTGATGTGATCAGGGAGGAGAATACTTGAGCATGGTATTCCTGGAGTATTGTAAAGGAGAATGAGATTCTCTCTCAACATTACTCCTCCGTATACACCACAGCACAACGGTGTATCGGGGCGGAGCAATAGCACCATATTAGATATGGTGCGCTCTATGATGAGTACTACTGAGTTGCTTATTTCCTTTTGGGGGTAATGCACTTGTGAAGCTGCATACCTATTGAATAGGGTTCCAACAAAATCAGGTGCCTACCACTCCATATGCGATATGGTATAGGAAGAGCCCATGTCTTAAGTAAGTTAAGATTTGGGGTTGTCCGTCCTATGTATAAAAGAAAAATATGGACAAGCTCGAGGCAAGGACAATTCTATGGAAGTTTGTTGGATATCCCAAGCATTCGCAAAGGAATATCTTCTACCGCACCGAGAAACAAAAGGTGTTTTGTTTCTCGACATGCCACCATTTTAGAAAAGGAATTTCTTGTGATGAAATTAGTGGTCATGAGATAAAACAGGAAGGAGTTCCAGCTATACAAACTACATCTGACGATTTGGTAGAACCGGAGGATTCAATCGTTCCCGACGGTCCTCTGCCACTCCGCCGATCTGGTAGTGTAACACCTTAGAATGCGATTAGTGTTAATTATGCGATATTGCGTGTTTTTTGTAAAAAGGTTTACCAAAATAACTTTCTCGCATTTTAGTTAGATTAATTAATATTTTATTATTATTTGTTTTGGGTCACACACACTTGTGCATAATTACATGGAGGGGGTTGCTTAGTGTTAACCTTGCTTAGTGGACATGACACTTTAATCTAATCCATGCCTTAAGTTAATCCTTGCTTGTTTAACTTTAACCATAAACCTTCGATATTTGTGAGAGATATTTCCCTTTGTGTTTTGGAATGAGAGGAGGTGGCAAGGTGACTCATGAGGAGAATCATGCTCGCATTAATGGTGAAGTGAGGGAGAGAGTTAATACAAGGTGCACTTGCCTTACACTCACCTCTCATCTCATTAACACTTCACACACTCTCATTCTCTCTCACTCTATCTCTTTCTCATTATTTTCTCATTCCCACTTCCCTCAAACTGAACCCTACACTACCCCTTCACTAAACCTTCACAAACTTGATTAAATCTCACCTAAATCACATCCCAAGTCTTGTTTTGCCTCTAAGATCATTTTGAGCTTGGAAAGCTAGGATCTTTGAGCTTGTGTGGTTAAGTAATGATCTATATCTGTTAAGTAGGTCTTTTTAATGTTGCATAGCTTATTAGTTTCAGTTTAGAACACTAAAAGTATTTTTTCGTGTACATATCGTATTTTTAGTGTCATATTATGATATCTGTGATCTGCTGTGACCCAGAGTGTGTTCTAGAAAATCTAGCAGTGTAGTTGTGTTGTACTAGAGACCTTAAGCTTTCACCTGAAGCACGAACCCCTGGATCTCGGATTTGGCCGGCGACATGAAGGGTATTTCCGGCGACCTCGGCCTTTGGGTAGAGTTTGGGCTTTGGTTTTGTAGTGTAGATGTCTGCAGTTGTTTAGAAGTGTTTGGTACTGTTTGATTTTTGAGTTTTGACAGTATACAAAATATGGGATCACTTTGCTTGTTTCTAGTTTTACGACTACGCGCGTTACGTTATCCGACACGGTACATGTACCTTGTGTAGCTTTGCTCTTGGGTTGGTTTCGTAGTGTCGCTACGCACGTTAGCTACTTGCCGAACACTTGAGAGTATGTTTGGAGTTGGTGCGTCGGTCAAACGTACTTTGTACGTGTTATTTTTCGATTGCTAATGTGAACTTGTTATGTTGTTATATGATTTTAGGGTCGCAGGCGAGGAGTTCGGACGCTGCGAAGAAGGTAAAGCGAGTGGTTGGTTTTACTTAGCCCAAGATCATCTGTGAGTAGATTTAACATCTACAGGGAAATCGCCCGCATGGCGTTATGCGTCTGGGATAGATTAAATGACATGATTATTAGTTACAAGTATATGGACATTGGTTGTGCATGTGTTCCATTGTTGCATATCTCATTTCCTATTGTATATAGGCATAATATTAATGAGACACAACACCATTATTGACGGTTCATGTTACATGAGCACTAATTGTATGCTACACACACTCCGTCGATAATTGCCATGACACGCACAACTCTATACATATTTGATATTGTATTGATTAGGGATATTGAGATATGATCCTTATTTCCATTGCGCATATGAGATATAGCTGACACCTATACATACGTGATATTGTATTAATTAGGGACAATGAGACATGATCCTTATTTGCATTATAAATATGAGATATAGCTGACACCTATACATACATGATATTATATTGGTTAGGGACATTGAGACTTGACCTTATTTCCATTGTGTATAAGAAAGATAGCATACACATATACGAACATGCTTACACATATGCTTTGCTATGCCTACATGCTTACTTATATACCTATAGGGTATTGTATCATTATTGACAGATATAGACACATATTTTGCTATAGCTACATGTTCACCGTTATATGATGTTGCGTTGGATTTTTGAGAAATTAGGAACCGCTTGATATATTTAATAACTTGTTGTATTTAAATAGTGGTTTTTCCTTTATATGCTCATATTACTGTTTTATGTTGCATATATTATATTTCTTGGATTTACGCATTGAGATATGGATTTCATATGATGTTTTCTGGATGTTTTACTCCTAATGATATATATCAGTGGTATGGGATGCTGTTATATATGTATATATATCAGTGGTATGGGACGTTGTTATATATGTATATATATATATAATATCATCATAATGATCTACGCAAGTATTCTTATTCTTTACTTTATGTTTTCTGGATTTGAGGACCGTGGTAGTTCATGAAACTATGCATTGTTTGAAAAACCCGATTTCTCTTGATATAATATTTCGATGAGTCCACGACGTGATTTCTCGGTTCTGAGATTGGCATGTGATACCCAATTCGAGGAGCGTGAGGCACCGTCTGCAGGGACATGGAGGACCCGATATGGTACCCGGGGCGAGAGGTGATTTCGTCGTGTAGACGATGAGCCTGGCAGAGGGACCACTAGCTATCGGTGATATTATTTGGACTCGGCGGATATATGGAGGATACCGACCGGAGTTTTGAGACATATGGATACATGGATTTCGAGTGTTGGAGCTGGACACTCGGGTTCCGTAAGACGTATGATACGGACATGAGGGCCTGTCCTGGTGACGACGCCTGATAGATGAGTATTTACGTGTCGATACTGGACACTAGTTTTCATGATGTTTTCGGGTGTCGATGTTGGACACTCAGGTTCCATGAGACTTACAGGATATGAGGGCCGATCTGAGGATGCGGTGCCTTTGGTATTGGGATTTAGATTGTCTTGATGGACACTGGTCCTGCCACGCTGAGGATTCCGTGATGATGACATGTTTTATCCCATACTCAGCATTTATTTGATATGCATTGCTTCATGTATTAGTAGTACCTGGTAGAGTACCTTTCATGACTGTTGCATATACATATTGCCATATTATACTATCATTTTGCATTTGATAGCTTATCGCAGTACGGGCACACCTGCGATTACCTGCATATGTTATTTACTATTCACGAGTTGGCAACTCACCCCCGTTGTGCAACAGTATTTTGCAGGTGTCCCTCAGAGTGGTAGCGGTAGGGCTTCTTCTTATCGTATCATCTTTTGCAGTGGATACCGCTGCGGCTGACTGTGTGCAGTTTTTCTATAGGTGGGGTTTGCGGTTATCCGATGATGCTCATTTGTATATTCATTGTATCTTGTACTCTCTATCTACCACTTTCATGTTTTGAATTAGAAACGAGATGTGAGGATGATATTGTATATTATTTTATGATTATGGAGGTCTTTTATGCTGTGGTCACTTTATATCGTCCATTTCTTCGCTACGGCGTCGTATATTTGCTTGTGGTGGTTGTTTTCTGCCTATGGGCATGGATTTGCTCCCGTTTGGGGATGATTTACTTATATCTTTTGTTGTACCCTTTTTGGGGCTAGTTTTTACAAAGGAGGTGCTGCCAAATTTTAATGGAAATAAATTTGGACTTTAATGATTTTTACTTGAGATTCCAAAAGTTTTACAATGTTCTTATCACTTACTACTTTTGATAGTTTAGATTGCTGGGTTTTCGGCTTACTTAGATTGCGTTACGCCTTTAGACGTTACGTGGTTTAAGTGCTGTCACGTGCCAAATTTCGTGTCGTGACAAAGTTGGTATTAGAGCGCTAGGTTTTACCTTTCGGAGTATAGGATGACCTTGGTATGATGGAGAAGGTAGATTAAGCAGAGTGACGTAGTGTGTGTATGTCCACGGCATATTTACGATACGGTACTCCGCCTAAGTGACCTAAGTACTAATTGCTTGAAATTCCTTCCTTGATGATATATATCCTTTTGATTCGATTTCCGTGTTCATATCGAATCCTATTTCCATTTCTAGCCACTATGCTGCCGAAGACTTTGAGGGCTTAGAGAGAAGCTGTGAGAGCCGTGGTCAGAGTTGACTCGTTTGGGACGAGGACTGACCAGGACGGTACACTCGCTGTACTAGAGCAGATTGATCCGCCTTCGATAGATCGTATCGCTAGGCTAGAGGCAGATATATTGGATTTGCGCCAGATGATGGGATCGTTGGTTGAGGCCAGTCGAGCGCAGCGACAGGTGGTTGCCACCCCTGTTATCTTGTTATTTCTTGCTATCAGCACACAGCATTTTGTCACGTATACAGCAGCAGTAGACGCAGCCCTACTAGATTAGGAGCATCTTTCCGAGAGTTTGGAAGTTCCGGAACCGAGGAGGTCTCGTACAGGTGAATCAGCCAAGACAGATGCTTAGTCGTCGCGACAGATTTAGTTTACGTCACGGGAGTAGTAGAGGCTTAGGATGAGGACAGTTGTTTAGCTCTTATTCCCAGGAAGGTCAGCAGTCATTGTATGGATGTTTCCGGTGTGGGAGTTTCCATCACCTCGTCAGGAATTGTTCCTTGGTATGGCAGAGGAGGGCAGCAGTACCATATGATACCTATCACCTTCACCTGTAGGAGCGTTGCCCCTTGCGCCTGTTGTCGCACCGCATCAAAGTTATGTTCAGAGAGGTCGTGGTCGCGGAGGGTTCGTTCAGAGAGTACAGGATGGTAGAGGAGGAGGACAGCTAGTTGCTGGTAGAGGGAAGGCACGAGTGTTTGCTTCTACTCATCGGGATGCGCGGGCGTCCAATGCAGAGTTTTCACGTATTCTTTTTCGCATGATCTTTGGATGCGCATGTTGTTTAATTCGGGATCTATGCACTCGTTTGTTCTACACACTTCGTGCCGAGGTTGGTCCGAGATTCATGTATGCTAGATCAGCCGTTTGTTGTGTTTGCTCCTGTCAGCGATTCTTTTGTTGCGCGACAGGTGTTTCGGTCATGTGCCATTTTGATAGGAGATAGAGATTCGTTCGTCGATTTGATCCATCTAGAGTTGTTGGACTTTGACGTTCTCATGGGCATGGACTGGTTAACTATGTGCTATGTGTCTGTGGACTTCCGTGAGAAGATAATCAGATTTTGTTTTCCCGGTGAGTCAGTTCTTATTGTGCAGGGGGGCCGTGGTTCCGCCCCTCACAGCTTGATTTCAGCCTTTTACGCTAGTCGGTTTTTGAAGAGAGGATGTCAAGGATTCTTGGCTTTCATTTGTGATACCGGAGCCACAGAAGATTCGCTGGACCGGGTTCCAATTGTGCAAGAGTTTCCGACGTTGTTCCATATGAGCCAGCGGAGCTTAGAGAGCTTAAGGATCAGCTGCAGAGTTGCTAGATAGGGGGACATGTACATCCAAGTGTTTCGCTTTGTGGAGCTCCTACTCTATTCGTCAAGAAGAAGGATGGCAGTTTGAGGTTGTATATTGATTGATCGTCAATTGAACCGAGTTACGGTGCGGATTAGGCATCCTTTACCTCGTATTGACGATTTTTTTGATCAACTCCAGGATGCGAGACATTTTTCTAAGTTTGATTTGGGATCGGGTCATCATTAGTTACGGGTTCGGAGTGATGACATTTCGAAGACTGCTTTTGTGCGTGCTACGGGCTTTATGAGTTTTTGGTGGTGTCGTTGGACTCACTAATGCCCTAGCAGCATTCATGGATGTGATGAACCATATTTTTTTCAGGTCGTTCCTCGACCAGCTTATTGTTGTGTTATTAATGACATTCTGGTTTATTCCAAGTGTCGTGAGTAATATGAGTAGCACTTGAGGATTGCTTTGCAGACATTGAGAGAGCAATAGTTGTTTGCTAAATTCCTGAAGTGTTTCCTTCAGGCTTTATTGTGTTGACTTCCTATGTCATGTGGTTAGGCGAGACGGTATTCGTATGGACCCGAGGGAGATCGAGGCCGTACAGCTTTGTCCCAGACCAGTTCAGTGACAGAGGTCCGCAGCTTTTTGGGTTTAGCCGGTTTTTACAGCCGTTTCGTGCAGGATTTCTTGAGTATCACAGCACCGTTGACCGTACTGAAAAGGAAGGGAGATCCTTTTCTTAGACTGAGGCAGGCGAGCTAAGTTTTCAGCGGTTGGAGACTCGGTTGATGACTGCACCAGTTCTATCTTTGCTTTCTGGATCGGGCGACTTTGTCGTTTACTGTGATGTTTCGCGAGTGGGGCTCGATTATGTACTGATGTAGCATGATAGAGTTATCGCTTATGCTTCCTGATAGTTGGAGGAAGTACGAGCAGGATTTATCCCACTCATGATCTTGAGATGGCCGCGGTGTTCTTGCACTTGTGATTTGGGGACACTACTTGTACGGAGAGTCGTTTAAGATTTTCACAGACCACCAGAGCTTAATCTTCCTGCAGCGGGACCTGAGTTTAAGACAACGCTGTTGGATAGAGCTTGTGAAGGATTGTGATTGTAAGATCCTTTATTGCCCGGGACAAGGAGATTGTGGTAGCAGATGCTTTGAGTCGTAGGCCCGAGGCTAGCTTGTCCCAGATGAGCGTAGTTCAGAGACAGTCTTTTGCAGATTTACAGTTCTTGTGCGACAGATGAGTACATTTTAAGTTTGCCTCTGCTAGAAGATAGCTTGCTCATGTTTGCGCCCGTCCACTTTTACTTAAGCGTTTTCATGTGGCTGTAACATTTCAGAAAATATAAAATATTAATTTTGGAATTTAATATTAAAATAATATATTTCCCGAAAACTGCCCAATTTGCGAAATTGGGGTTTTCAATAAAGGGTATAAATATATACCAATAATTGTGAAATAAAAGAAAATTAAAATGATTTATTCATTTAGTAATATATTTAAAGGATTTGGCATTTTTAATTATTATATGATGTAATTTGGATAAAAACCCGATTAGTGCACTGTTAATCGCGATTAAGCCAAATCCGTGTTTCTACAGTTTTTCATGGCTGGTGCACCATGACATGTTACATGTTATTTCAATTGTGTTATTTCATTTGGGTGTATGTGTTTTTGGTGAGAATAGAAGGGAAAAAGGGTGTAATGATGAGTTGGAGAGAGAGATGGGACATAATGATGACTTGGAAAGTGAGTGGGTGAGAATAATAGTGAGAAAGAGAGAGGGGGCTGCTGCCCACATTCCCCACCATTTTCTTTTTCCTCTCGTTCATCTTCCTCAAGCTCACTACCCTACACTTCAAACCCTAGATCCATCTCCAAATAATCCCCAAAACCATAAACCCCTTTCACAAAAATTAACCCCCATCTCTTCCTCTACACATTGGACCAAGAAAAGTGGAATTTTGATGACGTTGGGGAGCTAGGGTTTTCTTGTGTGGCCTTATTGAGGTATAATTTCTTCCCTTTAGATTAGTTTTGTAAGATATCGTGTTTTGGATGTCATTTTGTGATGTCGCTGACCTGCTGCGACCCTGAGCATTCACCGGGAAAACAAACAGAGTTGTAGTGTTGTACTCGAGACCCTGAGTGTTCACCCAAAACCCTAACCCTTTTCCCACCGATTTTGGCCAGCGACTTTGGGGACAAATCCGGCGACCTCAGCCCTGTAGGGGACCAGGGGGTTATATTTTCTAGGGTAGCTGTTTGAAGTGGTTTTGTGATGTTTGGTACTACTAGATTTTTATGTAATGACTGTAGGTGGAATCTGGGAACATTGGTGAGTGTTTACATGACCTTGGTGACACGATTCCTATCCTGAGCCATAGAGGTGAACGCGATGCACGAAATTAGGATTTGTTCCGTATTTTTTTGTGAATTTTAGTGCGCCTACTGCGAATCTGGGATGACCTGGGGAATTTCTGAGACAACCAAACAATACCAGGGGCCTAGATACACCACCAAAAGACCACCCTACGAAGACGAAGCCCTGAGGAGCAAGCAAAACTGGCCTGGCCGGAATTTCTGCCTATGTAGCTGGCCACTGGGTGAGGGTAGGGGCTTAGGTTGGTCCAGTAGCTCATATACACAATATAAATCACCCTAGACTTGTTTGCTTGGCTTTATTTGACCTGAGTCAAAATATGGAAACACTTGTGTGTGATTTTGGCTATGGTTTTCCGTATTTTGAATGATGAGTTTTGATATTTGGATTCGTTTTTTGTTGTCTCATGTTTGTACATCGACAACAAGGGTTGTTTGGTTGATTTTGTACGCGTATGCTATAGGTTCTAACCTACGAGCAAGGCGCATGCCGTTTTGGATTTTAGAACTTGATTTTAATAGCGTTGTGATATGTGTTGTTATTGCAGGTACCTTCGCGTGGATTCCGAGGCGACGGAGCGTGGCGTCAACGGCTTCAGCAAGTGAAGACCACGGTGAGTAGGTCTATATCTATGGGGGAAGTCGGGTGGATGGCGTATAGCACCCCCACAAAGTTTTGATGGAAAATGGATTTATAGAATATGGTCAAGGAAACCTAGATTAGGAAACTAGGGTTAGAATTAAGATAGCTATGTAACCATATTAGAAACTAGAGGATAGCTAGAAGTGATATGTAACGACTATTATAGGATGACGGAATTTGAGGATGACATGTGACGACATTGCCGTTTACGGTTCTATAGGACTAGATAGCCGATGTAGATGTGTCATCCGAACCATACCCTTTTCTAAACCGAAGAATCGTATGTATCTTTTAAATATATACCTTGAGGGACGTTTTGGAGTTTCAAATGATATCTTTTCCTTAAAAACACCGTAACTCTTATTTTCAAAACTACGAATCGCTTCCTTTAAAATCTGCTTGTATGGTTTGGGTGCGTATGTTAAATTAGATAATTATACTTATAGTAGAGATAGAATGTTTATGTAAACTCGACTTGATGTGAGATATAAATGCGATGAAAGTGCATAAGACTGATATGTTGATATGATGATATGACGATATGTTGGTATACGGATGCGAGTCGATCGAGATGATTTATACCCTACCGATCCCCTGATATGAGATTATTGCAGATTTGACCTGGGACATAGGTACACACACACACATATATATAATGTTGTGAATCATGGATGATAGGCCATAGGTGATATTAGGCCGTACCCTCATTTGTCTTATAGGATGATAGGATCCCTATTAGCTTAATGCCGCCGTACGATGATTTTCCATGCGTGATGAGTTTGACTTGATGATGATCCATACCCTTGACTAGAGGCTGCCGTACGATGTATTATACTGTACGCGATGTTGTTAGGTTGGATGCTGATTGATAGATTTACCGACTCGATCATGTTAGATACGTATACCCATCGGTATTTGCATATGATTACCTTATGCTGCATTCATATTATTCTCATTGCCTTGTTTATACCTGTGATAGTACACCTGTACCATTATCGATGATGCGTATGTTACACGTACTCAGATTGTAGGCTCACACACTTCATCATCGATAATTGCCATGTCACTACATAGTAGGATTACTGCATCATGATATGACTCTTCGCATAACCTGCTTGCGCACAAACACATTAGTATATTCATATTGGTGCACATATACATTGATACATCCATATTTGCGTACATACACATTGTATATTCATATTGGTGCACATATACATTGATACATATTTGTGCACATACACATATATTGGTGCACATATACATTGATACATCCATATTTGCGCACATACACATCGTATATCCCTATTGGTGCACATATACATTGATACATCCATATTTGCGCATATACATATTGTGCCTACATAGATAACTGGTTTTATTGGGAAATTGGGAACCACATGTTATATTTTAAAAACCGGAATTATTTAAAAGAGCGGTTTTACCTTAATATATCATATCACTGTTCCATGTTGCATGATTTACGGATATGCTTACATTTCTATTATATGTTGCATACATCATGCTATATGATTTTATGCATTGAGATATGTTGTTTTCATGAGATTTTTTGATTTGAGAACCGTGGACATTTTAAAAGAGGTTATGTGTTGTCTTAAACACCTGGTCTCTCTTGATATGATATTTCTGCGCGTCCACCATGCGGTTTCTCGGTTCCGAGACGTGTGACATGTGAAACCCGATTCGAGAAGGCAAATGAGGACGATTGCGGGTACATGGTGGACCCGATATGGTACCCCGGGGCAAGAAAGGGATGCTGTGTATACAGACGGTGAGCCTGACAGAGGGACTACTACCTACCGGTGATAGTATTTGGGCTCGGCGGATATCCGGAGGATACCGACCGGAGTCAAGAGATGATATGGGCCGATCCGAACTGACGGAGCCCGATATATGAGGATTTTTGTGCCGATGCTGGGCACGATTTTCATGATGTTTTCGAGTGTCGATGCTAGGCACTCAGGTTCCATGATTTTGATGTATCGCGAGGGACATCGTTGATTTATATCCTCATACTTTCATGCACACTCTTTTATGATGTTTACGAGCATACATACATTGATTACATGGGTGGACGAGATCCACATGCATACATACATTGATTATATGGGTGGACGAGATACACATGCATACATATATTGATTACATCTATGGACGAGATCCACATGCATACATACCTTGATTATACTGTTGGATGTTATCCACATGCTTATAGGCATTGACTACCTTGTTGGCACACATACCGACCCGGTCACCCTAAATATCATAGTATTACCTTTATGATATAGTTGACCTAGGAGTCGTTATTTATTCGATTTCTACTTGTCGATATATTTCTATTCATGAGTTGGCAACTCACCCCCTTTGTGCCACAGTTCTTGCAGGTTGCCCGCTTGGATCAGTAGCGGCTTCGCTGGTACATAGTTGCATCCGGGTGTTTTGCACTAGTAGGCGGGACATTTGTATCATACCCACTCTTGTATCTATATTTCATTATTGTATCTAGTTAACTTCATTAATCAAATTTAGTAAATTGTATAAGTAATGAGACTTAGTGGGATTGTGGTTGCGAGACTTAGAGCGAGCGGTTTTTCGCAACTTGTGATATTTATGTCTTGCTTTCTTTTGTCTTTTATGGTGATCTTCGCCGTTGGGCGTCGTATACTTATTTTTACTGTAATGCGTGGTTGTGATCCGCCGTTTGGAGAAGAGCTAGCTCCCGCTTGGGGATGCCTTTATCATCTTCATGTATTTGTGGTTTTGGATCAAAATATACAAAGGAGGTGCTGCCAAAATTTTTAAAAGACGAAACATGTTTTCAAATTAGTAAATTTCACTTGCATCATTCATGTTCCTTTTCTATGAATTAAAAAAATTGATTTCATTATACCTTTATTTCAAAACCTTGTTGGATATAGTGCGCTCAAAGTCAATTACTGGATCGCAGGTACGTGATTGCAATGATTGAGCGAGGACCTATACCGATAGGACAGTCTTGCTCGAGATGATAGTATGCTATCTAGTTTGTCCTTATCATCGTGTACATGCTTTAGTTCACTATTGCATGTTGATAGAGCCATAGGATTCTTGCTTGACTGCCAACAGTATGATGGCGATCATATACGTGGGAGCTGGGGGTCTATAAGCACATCCTTAAAGTGTCCCTAGTCGTGGGAGTTTCGAGACAGGGCATCGATACTCCAGAGTAGACTAGTGTATACAGTCGAGACCCCAACGAGGGGCGGTGGCCGGTCTCACAAGCTATTGGTGTCAGTTGGTTCTCCTAAGATGTATATAGGTGCTCATTGCGTTATGAGTACACAGGACAGGACTCGCCGGGAACATGCTGGTTGGTATTAAACATATCTTCAGATAGCAGTTCCCAGGTGACATGTGTACAGATTAGTCTGTCGACCTGAGATCGTCATTTGTCTCATGTGAGTTCCCACTGTGCTTTGATTACTACCCTAACACGGCTCAAAGGAGTCGTGCAAACAGGTTTTAGTTGGGTACAGTCCCGAGCCACATGGAGGCAGTGAGCGGATCGTCGGGGATTCGTCTCTCCCGGTATTGGGGGTGAGATCGCGCCGTGTTTAGGAGAGCCATTACACGAAATCCCTGGCCAGGGTAATCGAGATTTACTGGTAGGTATTCCAGTAGTATATCAGGGTGTTCTGGGCTTTACTCTAACACGACTTATACCACTATTGGGGGTCTGATGTTTACCAGCCCCCTAGGCCCTATAAGCGATACTCATAGACGAACAGACTGGACTGTACGGATATTTTCACTGTCAGGCTCAGTAGGGTTTCTGGATGAGTTCGCTCTCAGCTTCCCTTCCGATCAATATGTAGGGTTCTTAGGCAGTCATGCAAAGGTCTATATGGCATCAACCATGCCGGATTTAAAATTTAGATGTGCTGAACAACCCAAACCCGGGATCTTTACTAGATTATTAGGGTTTAACATGCAAGTAAACATCTTTACAACTAAAAGTGAAGGATTACAACCTTTGTAGTCCGCTCCTTTGTAAGTCCATGCTACCTCTCCCGGTACTTTCGGGCATGCGGAATTTGGTGAAAAACAATTTTCTTAGAGGTGGTAACATGGACTCAAAACCGGATCTTTGTTAAACATCTAACTAACAACCTAACTACGAGTTGCTAACTACTCGGTTAGGGGGTTATACCTTTCTTTTTCTCGAACTCCTTCGTCTTCAAGCTTCGATGGTCGTCCGAATCGGTTTCTCCCCGTCGTCTCCTTGCGCCGAAGATAGATCCACCTGAAAGCTTCAACCTTAGGCTCCTTCTTCGAACTTTGAAGAAACTAGTTCACTCGGTTTGCTAAACCTTGTGAACTAGAGTGAGTAGAGAAGAGTTTGTATGGGATTTTATCTATGGTTCTTGGTTCTCAACTCATGAGACAAGTGAACCATAGAATCAAGAGAGGGAGAGCAAGAGGAGGAAGATGAGAGCTCAAGAACAAGAGAGAGAATGAGCATGAAAGAATGAGAGAAGACTTTTTTCATTTGGCTCTCATAATCCAAAACCATCATCACAAAAATAATAATCAAGTATTGTGTAAAATGGTTCAAGTCAAAATGGCTAAATCATTTCATGCACCCATTTCTCACAAAAGAAATAAGCAAGTAAAAAGTCTTTGCCATGAAATGATAGCCATTGTCATCATGATGGTCAACTAGTCCAACCTAGTCAACCGGTCAACAAAGTCAACAAGTCAACAAAGTCAACCCCTCAACAACCATGTCACCATAATACTTAATTAATATAATTGTTAATCACATATCATATTCTCATTAGGGTTGAGCAAAATGTCAATAGTCAACTGTCAACGGTCAACAACCCTAATGAGAATCCTCTGCCTCTGTCTCTCCGTCAACTGTGCATACACACCCGCATCCGCGTTCCGAGGAACACGAATGCATACTGGATAAATCCAATCCTAAAAGGTACACTAGGATCTGGCTTAAACCAAAGCCTGCTAGTGTAAACTGTTCGGACACTGTAACCCTGTCGCAAAACCATGCGACCTGTCGCAAAACCATGCGACCTCTACTCTTTTGCCTAAAGGCGAATAGCTTTCTGTGTGGGACTCTAAAGACTCGACACTACGCTGGCAGTGGGTTTAACCACAGACCGCAAGCGGCACTAGCTGTGCGTAACGGTCCCCAGGTAGATGCCGACAAGAAGACTGACGAGGCGAAACCCATCTGAACTCCTACTGGGCCTGAATGTGACATTCTCCGTACAGTCCGGTCTGTTCGTCTGATACATCGCATGGCGGGCCTAGGGGGCGGTAAACGTCAGTCCCCCAATAGCGGTACAAGTCGTGTCGGAGTGAAGCCCAAAACACCCTGATAGAACACTGGAAGCCTACCAGTATATCTCGTTTGCCCTGGCCAGGGACTACTCATGTAATGGCTCTCCTAGACACAGCGCGATGTCAACCCCCAATACCGGGAGAGACGAATCCTGTCTAACCGTCACTGCCTCCAAGTGCTTCGGGACTGCACCCAACTACCACCTGTTTGCATGACTCCTTTGAGCCGTGGTAAGGTAGTAATCAAAGTACAGTGGGAACACACTCGAGGCGAAGTGACAGTGTCAAGTCAGCGGACTAAGCTGTACTCATGTCACCTGGGAACTGATAACTGACGATAGGCATAATGCCAACTAGTCAGTTCCCGACGAGTCCTGTCCAGTGTACTCGTAACCCAACGAGCACCCGCATACTCTCTCAAGTACGACGTACCGACGGCTGTGGGACAGACCGTCTCCCACACTGGGATGAGAAGCGCATGCGCTAGTCTACACCGGAGTATCGATGCCCTATCTCGATAGTCCTGCGACCAGGGACCTGCATAAGGATGTGCTTATAGATTACCCTGCCCCACTAGTGTGACTGCCATCATAACGCTGGTAATCAAGCAAAGATCCTAAGGGCTCCACTAATGTGTATAGGCGATATACTAAAATAAACACATGTACACATTGAAGTAGAAACAAACCAAGTAGCATACTACTATTTTGAGCAAGATTGTATATACAAGGTGAATATCCCAAGCTTCCATTAAGTAATATACAAACTTGTATGATACAGTAATGGTCTCTAGGGCATATACACTAACAATCTCCCACTTGCACTAAGGCCATGTACTGGCGTATCGAAGACCTATCATCTCGATCAGCCGCTCGAACTGAGTCTGGGGCAAGGCCTTGGTGAATGGATCTGCAGTGTTATCTTCTGAAGTGACTCTCCGAACCTCGATCTCCTGGCGATCCACGATCTCCCTGATCAGGTGATACCGCCTCAAGATGTGTCTGGATCTCTGATGGGACCTGGGTTCCTTCGCTAAAGCTATAGCCCCGTTGTTGTCGCAATACAGAGGTATTGGATCAACAATGGATGGAACCACCTGAAGTTCTTTCAAGAACTTCCTCATCCAGACAGCTTCTTTTGCGGCATCAGATGCAGCGATGTATTCCGCTTCCATCGTCGAGTCTGCAACGGTTTCCTGTTTGGAACTCTTCCAACACACCGCCCCTCCATTGAGGGTAAAGACAAAACCCGACATGGACTTGGAATCATCCTTGTCACTCTGGAAGCTGGAGTCAGCAAAGGCCTCGATCTGGAGGTCTTTTCCGCCATACACCAGGAACATCTCCTTAGTCCTTCTCAGGTACTTGAGAATGTTCTTTACCGCTATCCAGTGTTTCTCCCCAGGGTTTGACTGATACCGGCTTACCACACTCAGTGCATAAGCTACATCTGGTCTGGTACACAACATCGCATACATTATAGAGCCTACTGCAGAAGCGTAGGGTATAATAGACATGCGATCCCTCTCCAAATCAGTCTTGGGAGACATCTCTTTAGAGAGGGTGATCCCGTGACAAGCCGGTAGGTTACCGCGCTTGGAATCTTCCATACTGAATCTCTTCAGTATGGTGTTGATGTACCTGGACTGTGAAAGTCCTAATATCCTCTTGGATCTATCACGATGGATCCGGATCTCCAGGATGTATGAGGCATCACCCAGGTCTTTTATGGAGAACCTGTGTGACAAGAACCCCTTGACAGATTGTAACATAGGAATGTCATTTCCTATTAAGAGAATGTCATCCACGTACAAAACGAGGAATACTACAGTTCTCGATACAAATCTACAATAGATGCATGGTTCATCTGGATTTTTGATAAAGCCAAATTCCTTGACCGTCTCATCAAAACAGATGTTCCAACTCCGCGATGCCTGCTTTAGTCCATAGATGGATTTAAGCAACTTGCACACCTTTCCGCTGCTCCCACTCTGAATGAAACCCTCTGGTTGGTCCATATAGACACACTCCTCTAAATTTCCATTTAGAAAAGCGGTCTTTACGTCCATTTGCCAGATCTCATAATCGTGGAAGGCAGCAATGGCAAGAAGGATCCGAATGGATTTCAGCATAGCCACTGGAGAAAAGGTTTCGTCATAGTCCAAGCCAGGTCTTTGACGGAAACCCTTTGCAACAAGTCTAGCTTTATAGGTCTCAACCTGTCCATCTACACCAATCTTCCTTTTGAAGATCCACTTGCATCCTACGGGTTTTACCCCGTTTGGAGCAATGTCCAACATCCATACCTTGTTGGTGTACATGGACTCCATTTCGGTCTGCATTGCATCCCGCCATTTTACTGAGTCAACGCTCTGAACGGCCTGCTGGAAGCTAGTAGGCTCATCATAATCTATGATGCAATCCTCTCTATCCCCGTGTATAAGAAAACCGTAGTATCTCTCGGGCGGATGAGACTGCCTACTACTCCTGCGGAGCGGCGTAGGAATGTCCTGTTCTTTTGAACCCTCTGGTTCCACTAAGCTTTCAGTAATAGCTCGAGGTTCTGGAATTTCTTCCAGTTCTACTGTGCTCCTACTTATCTGGGTTTCTAAAAACTCAGTTTCCAAGAAATAGGCATGACGAGAAACAAGAACTTTTTGTTCCTCTTCGCAGTAGAAGAAATATCCCTTGCAGTTCTTTGGATATCCCACGAACTTACACTGTACTGAGCGTGCCTCGAGCTTGTCCGCATGCTGCTTTTTAACAAAAGCTGGACATCCCCATGTCTTAATGTGCTTAAGATAGGGTCTCTTCCCACACCACATCTCATAGGGTGTAGTAGGCACAGTCTTAGTTGGAACTCGGTTCAAAAGGTATGAAGCTGATTCTAGCGCATACCCCCAGAATGATCGCGGTAACTCAGCGTTACTCATCATGGACCGTACCATATCTAATAGGGTTCGGTTCCGTCTCTCCGATACACCGTTATGTTGCGGAGTGTATGGAGGAGTAAGCTGAGAGAGAATTCCGTTCTCTTTTAAATAGTCCAGGAACTCGGCACTCAAGTATTCACCACCTCGATCCGATCTTAGGATCTTGATACTTTTGCCGGTTTGTTTTTCTACTTCATTCTTATATTCCTGGAATTTTCCAAAGGCTTCGGACTTATGTTTCATTAAGAAGACATAACCGTACCTTGAAAAGTCATCCGTAAAAGTAATGAAGTAAGAATAACCGCTTTGTGCATGTGTAGACATTGGACCGCACACGTCGCTGTGTACGAGTCCCAAGAGCTCGCTCGCCCTTACTCCGTGTCCAGTAAACGGAGTTTTTGTCATCTTTCCTTTGAGACAGGATTGACAAGTGGCATACGATTGATATTCGAACGCATTCAAATATCCTTCTGTATGTAACTTCGTCAACCTTCTCTCATTGATGTGACCCAGTCTACAATGCCACAAGAAAGTCTGATTTATTTCCGGAGACTTTCTTTTTTGTGTATTCTGGACATTGAAAATCTGTGGTTGGTTTAATACGTATATACCATTGCTCAATGTACCTGACCCAATCAGAACTTGATTAAGGTGAATGTTTACAACATTGCTTACAAACGCAAATTCATAACCTTCTTTAGAAACTAAAGATACAGAAATGATATTAAAAGTTGCGTTGGGTACAAAAAAGCAATTACGCAAAACCAAAACATGTCCATCTGACATTCCCAGGTGATAGTCCCCTACGGCTTTAGCATCCATGCTAGCTCCGTTCGCAACTCTGAGGGTCATGTCACCTGCTTTCAAAACACTACGGTTTCTCAACGCCTGCAAAGAATTACAGATATGAGATCCTGATCCGGTATCCAATACCCAGGAAGTAGAGTTTATTGAAAGACAGTTTTCAATAACATACACACCTGAAGCTGAAGCTGCAACCTGCTTCAATTCCTGTGTTCTGGCCTTCCAGGCCCTGCAATCATTCTTCCAGTGTCCTTTCTTATGACAATAGAAGCATTCTTCCTTATCCACAAGCTTCCCCGCTTTCTTTGTTGCTTTAGCTTTTCCCTTCGTATCCACTTTACTAACACCGCCTCTTGGTTTGGCGGGGGCTTTCTTCTTCTTTCCCTTGGCTTTCGCCTTGGACCTAGAAGAAGATGATCCTCCTACAAACAAAGTGGATGTTTCCCTACCTTTCTGTAGGGTGCCCTCTGCGCTCCTCAGCATGTTGAGGAGCTCTGAAAGTTCAACTTCTTTTTCTTGTAAGTTGAAGTTCAGTATAAACTGGGCGTAAGTGGAAGGAAGGGACTGGAGAACTAAGTCCGTATAGAGCTCACTCTCCAATGTGGTCCCTAGGTCCGTGAGCTCCTCAATGTAGCCGATCATCTTAAGCACGTGTTCTGCTACTGATGATCCGACGGCTATCCTTGCCGAAAATAACTTTTTCGATGCTTCGTATCTTGCGATACGAGATTGCTCTCCATACAGTTCTTTTGTATGAAGAAATATGGATTCCAAGTCCATATTCTCGTGCCTCCTCTGATGTTCATTATCCATAGAGGCAAGTACGAGGCACTTGGCCTTCGCGCTATTAATCTTCCAAGTCTTACGGATTTCCTTATCCGCGACGCTGGAAGTGGGACCAGGGACAGGGGGAGCTTTGGTGGTAAGAAGATACCCCAGCTTGTCGTAAGTGATTGCCATCTTGACATTCCTGAGCCAATCTTTGTAGTTTGGCCCTGTTTGTATGTTTTTATCTAGAAGTAACTTAAGTCCAGTCATGTCGATTGGTTGCTGCAATTAGGAGAGAGAGAAGTAACACTCAGCATGATGCTCTTGCAAGTTTAGAGTGGTTTTTAGTTTGTCTAAACAGGATGGCTCCCACTGTTTCTCGAATCCCTCCTCAAACCAAAAAGGAAGAATTAGTCAGGATCAATCTCACCGTACAATACTTGCTTAACCGTTCAGCCAGGCCAGTGTCGGTACTTCGAGGGAGGTTTTCCAACGCTTTCACGAAGTTCCTTAATTAAATAACCTCTTTTCCCTGGGGGCGTAGCCCCGCTAACACCTTTCTAGACACCTACTTGGTTTATAGCATTGATCGTTAAGTGAGAAATTTCCCGAGGAGTAGCATATACTCACAGTAGGATCGGGATCCAAATATCATCGCGTGACGAAACTGAAGGAATCCTACCAGAATCATCACACTCCAAATGGTATGCAACGCTAGCAAGTTTCAGTACTTATGAAACTCCCGATGTGGATTTTTTTGCCCCATGCTCTTATGACCTTGACTTTGGCCAACAAATCATAAGTCACATGTCAAGTTCTACCCGTCGTTCTCTAGGTTAATTTGAATCCACCCGTACCTACCCTTGACTTTGGCCAACAAGGCAGTACGACTGTTCCAAACCAACGCATCTATCTATGCTGCACATGAATACCCAATAGCTACCAATCACTATGCCTTGACTTTGGCCAACAAACACAGCTTGAATACTATTGACTATTCTTGTGAAACGACGGAGGGCTACGAATGGTTTTGGCTAAACCGTGAACGTAGTGAACTTGATATAGTCGATGGAACGAGATAGCTTTTAAAAGGAGTGGCTCAAACTCTGCATTTTAAAAGTTGATTTTGAAAAGAACCGAGTGGTTTTTCGAAAGTGTTCCAACGACTTTAACTTGGTTTATTTTCTTGCATTAGTTCTTTTAATGCGTGATATTCTTGCATTAGTTCTTTTAATGCGTCCCATCATTTAATCCTACCATTGCAGAAAACAACCAAAATATGACGTACGCTTATGCCATTCGCATTCGCCACGGGGCCCCGTCATTACCCGTTAGGTTACTTAACTAACGACAGAGCGGGGGCTGGGCTAGCGCGGCTGTAAAACATAAGCAACGCCTAAATAATATCATATATAGATATATTGCAATGATAGCCATTTCAGATCACAGATGAACACATTGGATATACTAGGAATCCGCAATTCGTACGAGCCTGTAACGAAAAGCAGATTACAAGGTCGCGGTGAATAGCCAATACCCCACCCAAGACCCCTACTGGTGCGGCAAACTACCCGCCAAGTAGCCGAAGCGAAGCAACCTCCCTCAACTCCGTGAGTAGGCCACTCGGCACTTCGGCATACCCGGTAGTTTGTGCACCCCCTCCATGGGTCTATCCTAGGAGCAAAAAATGTAAAAAGAAATTATACAATGACGGCTACAACCCCGACCTGGTTGTGCGGCCATACAAATAATTATTACATCAATTTACAAATTTACATGAATTGAAAGAAAAGAAAACTCTCGTCTCACAACCCCCGGCTATTCACCCGCGACAATCCAACATATTCATATACACATTCCAATAACATTACAGATCACAGATTTGTATAACCCCCACTAATCGACATATAGCGATTAGCAGACGTTCAATACAAATATCACATCACAGAAAAACCCGTCAGCTTAAGTCTTTTAGAAGTTCGATCAAAAATACGGATTTTCAGGACCCCAAAAATAAAATTTTCTTTCTGGAAAATCTGGGCAGAAAATATATATTCCAAAAATCCCAAAACAACCCCAGAAAAACACTGCACCAAACTTGGACCTCGGCCGAGTCAACTCGGCCGTGGATCCGCGGCGGGAGCGTGCTCCCGCCGCGTTTCCACGGCGCTTTGAATCGATCGTTGGACCAAATTTGGTGGGTGATCACACAAAAGCCTGAGCCGATTTTTAAGATAAAATTTATCAACTTTTGAACAGAATAAAAATCGGCAGAAACTAGATAATCTCGGGTTCGTTTCGTGACTTTTCTTTGATCGATCTTCTAGCTACTTTGCTAACATGTTAGATAGAGTTTAACTAGTCTCTGATACCACTGTAAGTCCATGCTACCTCTCCCGGTACTTTCGGGCATACGGAATTTGGTGAAAAACAATTTTCTTAGAGGTGGTAATATGGACTCAAAACCAGATCTTTGTTAAATATATAACTAACAACCTAACTACGAGTTGCTAACTACTCGGTTAGGGGGTTATACCTTTCTTTTTCTCAAACTCCTTCGTCTTCAAGCTTCGATGGTCGTCCGAATCGGCTTCTCCCCGTCGTCTCCTTGTGCCGAAGATAGATCCACCTGAAAGCTTCAACCTTAGGCTCCTTCTTCGAACTTTGAAGAAACTAGTTCACTCGGTTTGCTAAACCTTGTGAACTAGAGTGAGTAGAGAAGAGTTTGTATGGGATTTTATCTATGGTTCTTGGTTCTCAACTCATGAGACAAGTGAACCATAGAATCAAGAGAGGGAGAGCAAGAGGAGGAAGATGAGAGCTCAAGAACAAGAGAGAGAATGAGCATGAAAGAATGAGAGAAGACTTTTTTCATTTGGCTCTCATAATCCAAAACCATCATCACAAAAATAATAATCAAGTATTGTGTAAAATGGTTCAAGTCAAAATGGCTAAATCATTTCATGCACTCATTTCTCACAAAAGAAACAAGCAAGTAAAAAGTCTTTGCCATGAAATGATAGCCATTGTCATCATGATGGTCAACTAATCCAACCTAGTCAACCGGTCAACAAAGTGAACAAGTCAACAAAGTCAACCCCTCAACAACCATGTCACCATAATACTTAATTAATATAATTGTTAATCACATATCATATTCTCATTAGGGTTGAGCAAAAAGTCAATAGTCAACTGTCAACGGTCAACAACCCTAATGAGAATCCTCTGCCTTTGTCTCTCCGTCAACTGTGCATACACACCCGCATCCGCGTTCCGAGGAACACGAATGCATACTGGATAAATCCAATACCAAAAGGTACACTAGGATCTGGCTTAAACCAAAGCCCGCTGGTGTAAACTGTCCGGACACTGTACGTGCACAAGTGCACGGATGTGACCGAACCCTGTCGCAAAACCATGCGACCTCTACTCTTTTGCCTAAAGGCGAATAGCTTTCTGTGTGGGACTCTAAAGACTCGACACTACGCTGGCAGTGGGTTTAACCACAGACTGCAAGCGGCACTAGCTGTGCGTAACGGTCCCCAGGTAGATGCCGACAAGAAGACTGACAAGTCGAAACCTATCTGAACTCCTACTGAGCATGAATGTGACATTCTCCGTACAGTCCGGTCTATCCTTCTGATACATCGCATGGCGGGCCTAGGGGGCGGTAAACGTCAGTCCCCCAATAGCGGTACAAGTCGTGTCGGAGTGAAGCCCAAAACACCCTGAGATAACACTGGAAGCCTACCAGTATTTCTCGTTTGCCCTGGTCAGGGACTACTCGTGTAATGGCTCTCCTAGATACAGCGCGATGTCAACCCCCAATACCGGGAGAGACGAATCCTGTCTAACCGTCACTGCCTCCAAGTGCTTCGGGACTGCACCCAACTACCACCTGTTTGCATGACTCCTTTGAGCCGTGGTAGGGTAGTAATCAAAGTACAATGGGAACACACTCGAGGCGAAGTGACAGTGTCAAGTCAGCGGACTAAGCTGTACTCATGTCACCTGGGAACTGATAACTGACGATAGGCATAATACCAACTAGTCAGTTCCCGACGAGTCCTGTCCAGTGTACTCGTAACCCAACGAGCACCCGCATACTCTCTCAAGTATGACGTACCGACGGCTGTGGGACAGACCGTCTCCCACACTGGGATGAGAAGCGCATGCGCTAGTCTACTCCGGAGTATCGATGCCCTGTCTCGATAGTCCTGTGACCAGGGACCTGCATAAGGATGTGCTTATAGATTACCCTGCCCCACTAGTGTGACTGCCATCACAACGCTGGTAATCAAGCAAAGATCCTAAGGGCTCCACTAATGTGTATAGGCGATATACTAAAATAAACACATGTACACATTGAAGTAGAAACAAACCAAGTAGCATACTACTATTTTGAGAAAGATTGTATATACAAGGTGAATATCCCAAGCTTCCATTAAGTAATATACAAACTAGTATGATACAGTAATGGCCTCTAGGGCATATACACTAACATCCTTCGCTTCATAAGCTTCGAGTAGAAGTCCCTTCACTGCGATCCACGATCTCTCGGACTCAAGAGAGGCTCCATAACTCGAACGATCCATGCTAGCTTGTAGTCTTCCTTTTCTCCGATCATCTACGTCGAAGTTTCTATAACACAAGCTCTCTCACTCTAATGAGGTGAACACCCTAGTCTAATTGGCTAGATTAGATGAGGATGATGGAGTAGTATTTATGCTTTCTTTTTATATCAAATTCTCACTCTTAATCATCACACAATGAAAACCAAGTAAGCTTTCTCAAAGCTCAAGGTTGAAGAAGAAGAAGAAATAATGCATTAATCCTTTTGTGATGAATAATGAAATGGTATATGATTAATAATGTAACCATGGTCAACCATGACTAGGCTAACCCATGTAGAGAATTAACTAAGGCTAGGGTTTGGGTTGAGTTAAAGAATGAGTCATAAGAAAATATCAACCATAATATCTTAACACAAAACAAAAGAAAACCTTCTAGAAGGTTCATGAATGAACTAACCCAATTCAAACCCTAACCTTGTTTAATCTCCACTAAACATGTTTCATTAGTAATCATATCATGTTACAATAATATATATCACATATATATTATATATTTGTAACAAAAGAAAATAATACGATTAATATATATCGCATATATATCAATGTATTATCCGGTGAGAAAATGAAATAATTAAGCGAGTCAATATTAGATAATGTAATGCAATATATCTAATATATTATTATACATTAAGTCATCGAATCAACACTTGATCCGACAATCTGGCTATATCGAATATAACCGACTAATATATCATGTACCGATTCATCGAATCAACACTTGATCCGATGACCCGGCTCATATCTAAATATCGCGAGAATATAATACGGTATCTCATATCTCATTATCCTCAGTCGTGCACATATCGTATATGTGCCCCTACTCCGTTTTGCCTGAGTCAAGAAACCTCTGTGTAGGACTCTAAAGAATCGTCAATACGCCGGTAGCAGGTGATGATCATATCAAACACCCACAAGCTGCAAGTGGTCAACTAAACGTAACAGCCACCCAGGTTTTGAACGATCAGAAGATCAACAAGCTAGCCTGTACATTCTGCTGTGAATCCAATCAGTAACACTCCCGTACAGTCCGGTCTCTTTGTCTAATATGTCGCATATCAAGTCTAGGGATGGTATACGTCAGACCCAGTAACCGATAAGTAGTGTCGATGTGAGGCTCATAACGGGTCGAGAAACTACTGGTAACACTTACCAGTAAATCTCTATTTCAGCCCTGGCCAGGGACTTCCAGTTATAGCCAATCGAACACAGCACAACATCAACTCCCTATACCGGGAGAGACGAATCCCCTCCTATCGCTCATTGCCTCCATGTGATTCGGGACTGCATCCAAAAGCCTCCATTTTGCATGCCCTCTTGGACGTGGTAAGGTGGAAATCAAAGTACAGTGGGAATCACGTAAGACTCTATGACAATCTCGGGTCTACAGACTACCCTGTACCAGTGTCACCGGAGAACTGCCATCTGACGTGTGGTATATCACCATCTGGAAGTTCTCAGCGAGTCCGTCCAGTGTACCCTGTCTCCACTGAGCACTCGTACACCATCCTTGATGTCAAACACCGATGGATATGGGATCATCCATCACCCATCAAATGGGTCAAGATGCGTATACGCTAGTCTACTCTGGTGTATCGATGCCCTGTCTCGACACACCCTCGACTAGGAACAGTTATAGGATGTACTCATCGACTACCGTGGCCCCACTTGTATGATCTCATCATAGTCCTAGTAGTCGAGTACATATCCTAAGGGCTTTATCAACATGTGAGAGTTAGACAGTAAACATATACAAGTCAACATGTTATGATAAAGTGAAACTAAATATCATACAATCATGACGAGCAAGAAAGTCCTCTCTATATATATCCAGGAATCCATTATAATATACATCATATGTACAACAGTGGCCTCTAGGGCCTATACATAACTAACAATCTCCCACTTGCACTAAGGCCAGCTGCTGTAGTATCTCATACCTAGCATCCCAAATAATCTCTCAAACTGTATCTGGGAAATGTCCTTCATGAGTGGATCCACAGTGTTTTCCTTCGTATCTACTCTCCTAATCTCGATCTCCCGGCGATCAACTATCTCCCTGATCAGGTGATACCAGCTCAGAATATGTCTGGACTTTTGATGGGACCGGGGTTCCTTGGCTAAAGCCACAGCTCCATTGTTATCGCAATACAGAGGTATTGGATGCTCAATTGATGGAACCACACCAAGTTCACTAATGAACTTCTTTATCCAGACAGCCTCTTTGGCAGCATCGTTGGTAGCGATGTATTCAGCCTCCATCGTCGAGTCTGCAACGGTATCCTGTTTGGAACTCTTCCAACATACCGCCCTTCCATTGAGGGTAAAGACAAATCCCGAGTGCGACTTAGAGTCGTCCTTATCACTTTGGAAGCTGGAATCGATAAAGGACTCCACCTGGAGTTCTCCGTTACCATACACCAAGAACATCTCCTTAGTCCTTCGCAAGTACTTGAGAATGTTCTTCACAGCTGTCCAGTGACTCTCTCCAGGATTTGCTTGATACCGACTCACTACACTTAGTGAGTATGCTACATCGGGTGTGGTACATAGCATCGCATACATGATAGAGCCTACTGCCGAAGTATAGGGTATCCCTTGCATGCGAGCTCTCTCGAAATCAGTCTTGGGAGACATCTCTTTGGAGAGAGTGAGTCCAGAGATCGTGGGTTGGTTCCCACGCTTGGATTCTTCCATACTAAACCTTTTTAGTATGGTGTCAATGTCCCTGAATTCAGACAATCCCAGCATCCTTTTATATCTATCTCTATAGATCATGATTCCCAATATGCAGGAGGCGTCACCTAGATCTTTCATTGAGAATCTTTATGATAAGTAGAGCTTGACTGATTGCAGCATAGGAACATCATTTCCTATCAAGAGTATGTCATCCACGTACAATACGAGGAATATAACCTTACTCTCTGCCACCTTCTTATAAATACAAGGTTCATCTATATTTTTGATGAAGCCAAACTCTTTGACTACAATATCAAAGCAGATGTTCCAACTCCGCGATGCTTGCTTTAACCCATAAATGGATTTAAGCAGCTTGCACACCTTTCTGCAACTCCCACTATCTACGAAGCCCTCTGGCTGAGTCATGTACACCCACTCTTCTAAATCACCATTTAGAAAGGCGATCTTAACATCCATTTGCCAGATTTCGTAGTCATGGTATGCAGCAATGGCAAGTAAGATCCGGATGGACTTAAGCATAGCTACTGGAGAAAAGGTTTTGTCATAATCCAAACCTGGTCGTTGACGAAAACCCTTTGCAACAAGTCTAGCTTTGAAAGTCTCAACTTTTCCATCTACACCAATTTTCTTTTTAAAGATCCACTTGCTCCCAATGGGTTTTACCCCTTCATGAGCATTTTCCAAAGTCCTTACTTTGTTGGTGTACATGGATTCCATCTCAGATCGTATTGCATCCAGCCATTTCACAGAGTCACCACTCGTGATGGCTTGCTCAAAACTAGTCGGGTCATCATCTTCCATGATGCAATCCTCGCTCCCACCATCAATGAGAAAACCGTAGTATCTCTCAGGTGGATGAGAAACCCTACTAGATCGGCGGAGAGGCTGGGGTTCATCGGGAACTACTGAATCCTCTGGTTCTACCAAGTCTTCTGTTATAGTTTGTGTCGCTAGAACCTCTTCCAGTTCTACCTCCTTGCCACAAATTTCTTTTTCAAGAAATTCCTTTTCTAAAAAGGTGGCATGTCGAGAAACAAACACCTTTTGTTCCTCAGTGTGGTAGAAGATATACCCTTATGAGTTCTTCGAATATCCTACAAACTTACATTGGACAGACCTTGCCTCGAGTTTGTCCGGATTTAGCCTTTTGACATAGGCCGGACAACCCCATATCTTAACATACTTAAGAGATGGTCTCTTCCCTTTCCATATCTCATATGGAGTGGTAGGCACTGATTTGGTAGGAACCATATTCAATAGGTGTATGGCTATCTCAAGCGCATACCCCCAGAAGGAAATAGGCAACTCAGCCTCGCTCATCATAGAGTGCACCATATCTAATAGGGTGCGATTCCTCCGTTCCGATACACCGTTGTGCTATGGTGTATAAGGAGGAGTAAGCTGAGAGAGAATCCCATTCTCTTTTAGATAATCCAGAAAATCATTCCTCAAGTATTCTCCTCCTCGATCAGATCGAAGGATCTTAATACTTTTTCCCGTTTGGTTCTCTACTTCGTGCTTATATTCTCTGAATTTCTCAAAAGCTTCAGACTTGTGTTTCATCAGGAGCACATGTCCGTATCTAGAGAGATCGTCAGTGAATGTAATGATGTAAGAAGAACCGTTCCTGGCATGCGTAGACATAGGACCGCATACATCACTATGTACCAGTCCTAAGAGTTCCGTAACTCTTTCTCCGTGTCCACTAAACGGAGTTTTGGTCATTTTAACTTTGAGACATGAATGGCAAGTATCATAAGATGATAATTCGAACGGATTCAAATATCCATCCTTATGTAACTTAGCTAGCCGTGTCGCATTGATATGACCAAGTCTACAATGCCACAAGAAGGATTCATTCATTTCTGAACTCTTCCTCTTGTGTGTGTTTTGTATATTAAGGACTGTATTTTGATTCAGAATGAATATGCCATTATGTAACGAGCCTGATGCAATCAACTTTTGATTTTGGAAGATGTTCATAACATTATCCTGTACTACAAAATTATATCCTTCTTTACTTATTAAAGAAACTGATATAATGTTGCACATCATGTTCGGTATATAATAGCATTCATTCAGAATCAGTGTATTACGACTTGGTAATACTAGGTGATATTCGCCAACTGCTTTGGCTGCAATACTTGCACCATTCCCTACTTGAACGGAATGATCACCTTTTCACAGTTCTCTACCTTTACGTAGCCCATGTAACAATTTACATATGTAGAATCCCGATCCGGTATCTAATACCCAGGACGTAGGGTGAACTGAGAAACAGTTCTCAATAACTAACACACCCGAAGAAGATGCATCAGCATGCATGTTCTTTGTTTGGGCGGCATGAGAATCCAGATATTTTCCTGTTTCCTGTTCAGTCTTATAACTCTTATAAGAAAGAACGGGGCCAACGATCCCCTGCTCAGTATAATAAGCGGGTTCAGTCAATACATCCATTTTATTATCTTGATTATGGCCTGACATGGTCGCTACCTGGAGAGAGAGAGAAGAAAACACATTAGCGTATGCTCTTGCAAGATTAGATTGGTTATTATCTTATCTAATCAGCATGTCTCCCACTGTTTTTATCAAATCTTCCTTCAAACCCTAAAAGGTAAGATTAGCCGGGATTAATTACACCCTACAATTTCGTCAATCTTTCAGCCAGATCAGTGTCGGTACTTGAGGGAGGATCCCCGTGCTTTCGCACAGACCTAATTAAAATAAACCTCGTTTTCCCAGAGGCATAACCCCGTTAACACCTTTCTAAACACCTACTTGATCGGCTAATTGTCCTGTGTAAAACTTTCCCAGGAGTAACTCTTACTCGCAGTGGGTATCGGGATCCAACTATCTCATAGGAGGTATGCAATCTCATTGCAAATTTCGACACTTGAAATTCCCGATAATGCTTTTACCCCTAACGTGCTATAACCTTGACGAATGCCAACAAACCATAGTCCGCTAGTCAAGTTCAACCCGTACATTTCTTGATTGAATTAAACCCAGCCGTACGTCCCTTGACGAAAGCCAACAAAGCCGCACGACTACCCTAACCCAATCTCATCATATGTTGCAGATAAGTAATAGTTAGCTACCGCACACTACGCCTTGACGAAAGCCAACAAACGCAGCACGAATACTAAGTATTACCTATCTGAAATGTCGGAGGGCTACGCAGGTTTTTCAGAAAAACCATGAGCGGAATGAACTTGATATCGTTGTAGAAACAAGTGATTTTGAAAAGGAGTGTTTTTTAGGCTTTTCTAGTTTCTCTAAAGAGGTCACTCCCGGTGAAGGGATCTCGCCTCTTTCTCCATCGAATAAGGTGCTGGATATATCATATATACCGTTGTGCAAAGCAAGAACTATATAAGCTGTCAAAAACTAAACCGCGAGTTTGTAGCATCTTCCAGTTTCGCTAAAGTGGTCACTCCCGATGAAGGGATCTCGGCTTTTTCCTCATCGAATAAGGTGCAGGGTATATCATATATATCGCTATGCAAAGCAAAACTGTAGCTACCCTTTTTATAAAGTTTTGATTCTACAACATCTTTTAGGTTTCTTTTCTTTTTATTAATCTCGTTAATAAATCCCATCAGCTTATGCTTCCTAAGCATCACAGAAGAAACGAAAACAGTAATATTAATATATCAGCATATATATATAGTATAAGCATTCGTCTCAGGCAGTAATATGATCTCATCATAGAACATTGCAGCAGAAGAACATATATGAAATATTGGATATACTAGGATGTCCATGTTTTAATACGAGCCTGTATAAAACACGGATTCCACGGTCGCGATGAATAGCCAAACCCACATCCCTAGACCCCTATGAGAGTGGCATGTAACACTGCCAATTCTAGGCTTAGGAGACCCGGTCTCGACTCCTCGAGACGGCATCCCACAGGACCCTAGAACCCGGTTACTTGTGCTCCCCTCCTTGAGTCTACCTAATGCGGAAAAGTAAATAATATACACTGGTGACATCAACCTCATCCCGGAAGTGCCCCAATAAAAGAATATTGCATACAAATGAATTTTACAAGAATGAAAATAAAAAAACTCTCATCTCATATAAAACCCCTGGCTATTCAGAACACGACGATCCAATATAACATATCACAGCAACACATAAAATATCATATCATCAACGTAAGTAAGTATGCATACACCGATCGTCGTTGATGTATAGCAACGAAAACCGGCAATACAACTACATACTACACTTACGGTCACAGAAAAGAAATTGTATAACTACAACATTTGGAATCCACAATCACTTTAGACATCATAAATGCGAAATATCACATACTTCGCATTTCATGCCTAACTATATGAATTCCACATATTGTATCACATTCCAGATAAATAGACAGTATTAAACTTTCCGATCGGATAATCAAATACCCAAGTTTTCCTAAATAGCTCAACACTTGAGCGGAGTTCAAATAATCCCAGAATATGTCACAGTACCGATGGTCCAGCCGTAGAAGGGTCAAGCCAACGCCTCATATGTGGCACGCCGTACTGCCCCAAACCCTAAGATTTAGAGGCGGTTCAGACGGTCCTATAATCGAGTTAAGGTTTGTGTTCTTCTAGAGGGACCACCGCGTTACTTGCACGTTTTTTTTGAAAGATTTAAACCTAAGAAAAATTCAAAACTTGAAAGTTTTTCGTGCCGGGAAAAAATGAGTTAATGATATCCGTTGAAACATTTTAACAGTTTCTAAATTATCCGGAAAAAGAACGAAATTGAATTTTCCGATCGAATCAACGAATTCAAAATAATCCCTAGAACACTCAACACTTGAGTCAGATTAAAAATACCCAGAAATATGCACTAACAGCTACGGATATTACTGTGCAAAATCCAAAGCCAAATCCAACTGTACGGCCGTGGATACACGGCACAAGCAAGGTATTGCCGCGGTTCCACGGCGGTCCCTACGATTTAACTTTTTGTTCTCCATAGTAATGCTTATAATTCCCTGCTGATTTTTTTGAGTATTTTTAATACAGAAAAAATCACATTTTTAAAAATTGTCCAGAGAGGGGGTCAAAATCGGTATTTCGGGGTTTGATCGGAGTTTGACTTCATATACACGTCGTCTAATGCTCTAGCTAGGCTCTGATATCACTGTAGGGTTCCTAGGCAGTCATACTAAGGTCTATAAGGCATCAACCTTGCCCGATTTAAAATTTAGACGTGCCGAACAACCCAAAGCCGGGATTTTTGCTAGATTATTAGGGTTTAACATGCAAGTAAACATCTTTACAACTAAAAGTGAGGGATTACAACCTTTGTAGTCCGCTCCTTCGCTTCATAAGCTCCGAGTAGAAGTCCCTTCGCCGCGATCCAGGATCTCCCGGACTCAAGAGAGGCTCCACAACTCGAACGATCCATGCTAGCTTGTAGTCTTCCTTTTCTCCGATGATCTACGTCGAAGTTTCTAAACTCAAGCTCTCCCACTCTAATGAGGTGAACACCCTAATCTAATTGGCTAGATTAGATGAGGATGATGGAGTAGTATTTATGCTTTCTTTTTATATCAAATTCTCACTCTTAATCATCACACAATGAAAACTTAGTAAGCTTTCTCAAAGCTCAAGGTTGAAGAAGAAGAAGAAATAATGCATTAATCCTTTTGTGATGAATAATGAAATGATATATGATTAATAATGTAACCATGGTCAACCATGACTAGGCTAACCCTTGTAGAGAATTAACTAAGGCTAGGGTTAGGGTTGAGTTAAAAAATGAGTCATAAGAAAATATCAACCATAATATCTTAACACAAAACAAAAGAAAACCTTCTAGAAGGTTCATGAATGAACTAACCCAATTCAAACCCTAACCTTGTTTAATCTCCACTAAACATGTTTCATTAGTAATAATATCATGTTACAATAATATATATCACATATATATTATATATTTGTAACAAAACAAAATAATACAACTATTATATATCGCATATATATCAATATATTATCCGGTGAGAAAATGAAATAATAAAGCAAGCTAATATTAGATAATGTAATGCAATATATCATATATATTATTATACATTAAATCATCGAATCAACACTTAATCCGACAATCCGGCTATATCGAATATAACCGACTAATATATCATGTACCGATTCATCGAATAAACACTTGAACCGATGACCCGGCTCATATCTAAATATCGCAAGAATATAATACGGTATCTCATATCGCATTATCCTTGGTCGAGCACATATCACATATGTGCCCCTACTCCGTTTTGCCTGAGTCAAGAAACCTCTGTGTAGGACTCTAAAGAATCGTTAATACGCCGGTAGCAGGTGATGATCATATCAAACACCCACAAGCTGCAAGCGGTCAGCTAAACGGAACAGCCAACCAGGTATTAAGCAATCAGAAGATCAACAAGCTAGCATGTATATTCTCCTGTGAATCCAATCAGTAACACTCCCCTACAGTCCGGTCTCTTCGTCTGATATGTCGTATATCAAGTCTAGGGGTGGTATACGTCAGACCCCAGTAACCGATAAGTCGTGTCGATGTGAGGCTCATAACGGGTCGAGAAACTACTGGTAACACTTACCAGTAAATCTCTATATCAACCCTGGCCAGGGACTTCCAGTTATAGCCAATCAGACACAGCACAACATCAACTCCCTATACCAGGAGAAACGAATCCCCTCCTATCGCTCATTGCCTCCATGTGATTCGGGAATGCACTCAAAAGCCTCCGTTTTGCACGCCTTCTTGGACGTGTTAAGGTGGAAATCAAAGCACAGTGGGAATCACACAAGACTCTATGACGATCTCGGGTCTACAGACTACCCTGTACCAGTTTCACCGGAGAACTGCCATTTGACGTGTGGTATATCACCATCTGGGTGTTCTCAGCGAGTCCGTCCAGTGTACCCAGTCTCCACTGAGCACCCGTACACCATCCTTGATGTCAAACACCGATGGATATGGGATCATCCATCGCCTATCATATAGGTCAAGTTGCGTATACGCTAGTCTACTCTGGTGTATCGATGCCCTGTCTCGATACACCCTCGACTAGGAACAGTTATAGGATGTACTCATCGACTACCGTGGCCCCACTAGTATGATCTCATCATAGTCCCAGTAGTCGAGTACATATCCTAAGGGCATTATCAACATGTGAGAGTAAGACAGTAAACATATACAAGTCAACATGTTAAGATAAAGTGAAACCAAATAGCATACTATCATGACGAGCAAGAAAGTCCTCTCTATATATATCCAAGCATCCATTATAATATACATCATATGTACAACAATGGCCTCTAGGGCATATACATATCTAACACAATACATTGGCAACCGTTACGTACAGCTAGTACCTCTGACATGCAAGTGGTTATATCCAGTGCCAATGTATTGATGAGTCATTAGAGTCCCCCACAGACAATTTCCCAAGTTCCGGCGAAACGTTGTAGAGGCCGTATGGTTTTATGGCAGGGTTCGATCATATTCGTGCACTTGTGCACGGATCATGATCGGACGGATAATACTAGCGGGATTTGTTTTTGTAGGGTTCCTAGGCACACTAATGAGGTCTCACAAGGCATCAACCATGCCAATTTCAAAAATTACAAGTGCCGAGAAACCCTAATACGGATCGTTAACTAGATATTTAGGCGAAAACTAGAACTAGTAAACAACTTTACTAAGAGTAAACGGAAATACAAACTTTGTAGATCCGGTTCTCCACCTCCATGGCTCCGCGATGAAGTCTCCTCGCTGTCCAAATCAAATCCATGACTCTAGCATCGGCTTCATCGGAGAAATGGGCGGGCTCGGTCGTCGGTTCGATGCCGAAGATGATCTACGTCGAGGCATCACAAGATCAAGCTCCAACTTCACCAAGCCTTGAAAACATGTGAAGGAAACACCCTATACTACTTGGCAAGAGGTAGAGGATGAAGAAATAGGAGGTGGGTTCACTTTAGAATTGGATTTCTTACTCATTAGCTCAAGTTGCCATTGATGGAGCAAGCTTTCTTCATGTTGATGATGAAGAAGAAGAAGAAGGAATATTATGATAAGTCCTTCTCAAAAAGAAAATAAAACAATACTTATCATATGGCAACCATGGTCAAGTGTAGAGAATAAATCATGGTTAGAAGGAATGGTTAGGGTTAAGCATGAAGACAAAATGGTCACTTAGTCAAAGCTTCATGAAGCTTCAACATGCATCCAAAGAAAGCGACCATTTTTCTTTATGCTTATTGTTTTCCAAAAAGAATAAACAAATAAATAAATGAATAAATAAGTAATGGATAAACAAAACTCTAATCATTAGTTTAACCATGGTTTAATTCTTTGCACTTAACCAAGTAAACATGTATCATCAAACATGATACAATCATTTGCACAAAAAGTATATCACATATACAACTTGTACATTCAAGTGAGAAAATCCATTTAAAGTGAACCAATACTAGTTAATGCAAAGTAATATATCAAATATATAATTATACATTAAATCATTAAATCAACACTTGATTTAACGATCCGGTCATATCGCATATAACCGACTAGTATCCTATGTATCGGCTTACCGAATCAATCCTTGATTCGATAACTAGGTTATATCGCATACAACCATATCGATACATTCATCGTGAGAATAGAATACGGTATCACATACACGCATTATTCTCGGTCCCGCACATATCTCATATGCGCTCCTATTTCGTTTCGCTTGAGCCAGGAAACCTCTCTGTAGGACTCTAAAGACTCGTCAATACGCCGGCAGCAGGTGATGATCATATCAAACACCCACAAGCCGCAAGCGGTCTGCCAAACGTAACGGTCACCCGGGTATTGAGCGATCAGAAGATCGACGAGCAAGCCCGCTCACACTCCTGTGAATCCAACCGGTAACACTTACCGTACAGTCCGGTCTGATCGTCTGATATGTCGCATATCTCGCCTAGGGGTGGTAAACGTCAGACCCCAATAGCTCGATAAGTCGTGTCGATATGAGGTCTATAACAATTCGAGAAACTACTGATAACACTTACCAGTAAATCTCAGCAACCCTGGCCAGGGATTTCCGGTTATAGCCAATCGAACACAGCGCAACATCAACTCCCTATACCGGGAGAGACGAATCCCCTCCTATCGCTCATTGCCTCCATGTGATTCGGGACTGTACCCAAAAACCACCATTTTGCATGCCCTCTTAGACGTGGTAAGGTGGAAATCAAAGCACAGTGGGAATCACACAAGACTCTATGACGATCTCGGGTCAACAGACTACTCTGTACCAGTGTCACCAGAGAACTGCCATCTGATGTAAGGTATAATACCATCTGAGAGTTCTCGGCGAGTCCGTCCAGTGTACCCAGTCTCTACTGAGCACCCGTATATCATCTCTGATGTCAAACACCAATGGATATGGGATCATCCATCGCCCATCTGTATGGGTCGAGAAGGTATACGCTAGTCTACTCTGGTATATCGATGCCCCGTCTCGATATACCCACGACTAGGGACCTTGAAGGATGTACTTATGGACTACCCTGTCCCCACTAGTATGATCCGCATCATAATTCAGGTAGTCAAGTACATATCCTAAGGGCTTTACCAACAGGTAACAGAGAGACAATCAATGTACACGTTAAGGTAAAGAGTAACCAGATAGCATACTATCATGTCGAGCAAGAAAGTCCTCCCTATATATGTCCCAGCATCCACTACAATATACATCCAATGTACAGTAATGGCCTCTAGGGCATACATATAACTAACAATCTCCCACTTGCACTAGGGCCATCTGTAGCAGTGGTTGTAGTATCTCATACTCAACCATCCCATAAAGGTCTCTTTTTGGGAATAGGCCTTTGTGAGTGGATCCGCTGTGTTTGTCCTCTGAGTCTTCTCTCCAAACCTCGATCACCCTGGAGATCAACCATCTCCATGATCAGGTGACACTGCCTTAGAATATGTCTGGATCACTGATGGGACGGACGTTCCTTGGCATAAGCCACAACTCCATTGTCACACCATGGGAGGAACAGAGTTCATCTCATGAACAAATATATACACCCAGACAGCCTCTTTGGTAGCATCTTAAGTAGCGATGTATCCAGCCTTTATCGTCTAGTATGCCACGGTATCTAGCTTGGAACTTTTCCAACATACCGTCCCTTTACTGAGGGTAAAGACAATGCCTGTGACTAACACTCAGTCGTCTTTATCACCCTGGAACACATCCAGTGATTCTTTCCAGGATCGATTGATACCTTCTCACTACAACTAGTGAGAGTCCTAACATCCAATTAGATCTATCTCATAGATCCAAAACCCTGGATTTAGGAGGTATCACTTTGATCCTATATGGAGAATCATTGTGATAAGCGGAGATTGATCGAGCGTAGCATAGGAAACTCCTTCCCTATCAAGAGTATGTCATCCATGTACTCTACGAGGATCATCACCATACTCCCTACTACCTTTTTGTATATACAAGGTTCATCTACCATTTTGATGATGTCAAACTGTTTGACTAACACATCAAAACAGATGTTCCAACTCCGCGATGCCTGCTTTATCCTATAAAGCATCTTGTACACGTTTCCGCTGCTCCCACTGTCTACGAAGCCCTCTGGCTGTGTACTTATAGACGCTCTCTTCTAAAACATCATTTAGAAAAGCTGTCATGACACCCAACCACCAGATATCGTAGTCATGGTATGTAGCCGTGGCAAGTAGGATCTGGATGGACTTAAGCATAGTTCTCTAGAAAAAGTTTCATCATGATCCACACCTGGTCAATGATGCAAACCTTTAACAAGTCTAGCTTTGAATGTCTCAACTTTTCCAAGTACACTAAGTAATCTTCTCAAGATATACTTGCTCCTGATGGGGATTTAACCCTTCAGATATAGCAACCAAAGTCCATACTTTGTTGGTGTATAAGGATTCCATCTCAGATCGTTAAGCATCCAGCCATTCTTACAGAGTCCCACTCCTGATGGCCAGCTCGAAACTAGTTGGGTCATCATCTCATGATGCAATCCTCGCTCCCACTGTCATAGAGAAACCGAAGTATCTCTCAGGTGGGTGAGGAACCTTACTAGATCGGCGGAGAGGCTGAGGTTCGTTGGTAACTATTGAATCCTTTGGTTCTTTCAAATCATCAGCTACAGTTTTATATAGCTGGAACCTTTCCAGTTGTACATAACAGACCTTGCCTCGAGTTTGTCCGGATTATGCTTTTAGATATAGCCCGGACAACCCCAAATCTTAACCAACTTAAGATATGGGCTCTTCCCTTATCATATCAATTGTGAAGTGGTAGGCAACTGATTTGATTTGAACCCTATTCAATAGGTATGCAGCTTCTCAAGCGCATAACTCCCGAAAGAAAATAGGTAACTCAGTAGTACTCATCATAGAGCACACCTTAACATATAGGGTGTGATTGCTCCGCCCCGATATACCATCGTGCTATGGTGTATACGGAGGAGTAATGCTGAGAGAGAATCTCATTCTCCTTTAGAATAATCCAGGATTTTCGTGCTCAAGTATTCTCCTCCTCGATCACATCAAAGGACATAATACTTATACCCGTATTTTGGTTCTCTACTTCTATCTTATATTCTGTGAATATCTCAAAAGGTTCGGACTTGTGTTTCAACAGGAACATATGTCTGAATCTTGAGAGATTATCAGAGAATGTAACGAAGTACAAAGAACCGGTCCTGGCATATGTAGACAGGGAACCTAACATACATCAACATGTATCATCCCAAGAGTTCACTAACTCTTTCTCTGTTTCCAATAAACAGAGCTGGTGTCATTATATCTTTGTGACATGACTGGCAAGTTTCACAAGATGTAGATTCAAACTGATTTAAATATGCATCTACATGTAACTTCAGCTAGTCGGGTCACATTGATATGACCTAGTCTACAATGCCTCAAGAAGGATTCGTTCATTTCTGAACTCTTCCTCTTGTGTGTGTTCCATATACTAAAGAACTGTAGTTTGATTTAGAACATCAACGCTTTTAGATAACGTGCCTGAACCGATCAACTTTTGATATAGGAAATGTTCAAAACATTATCCAACAATACAAAATTTTATCATTTCTTTACTAATAAAGAGACTGATATGATTTTGTATATCAGGTTCGGTATCTAATAACATTCGTTCAGAATTAATGTATTGGTAATACAGGGTGACAGTAACCAACAGACTTGGCTGCAACTCTTGCCCCGTTTTCTGCCTTATGAAACTTATCACCCGTTCTCAGTCCTCTACTTTTCTGTAGCCCTATGTAACAGATTACATATCTGGGATCCTGATCTGGTATCACATACCCAGGACGTAAAGGATACTGAGAAACAGTTCTCTGTAATGAACACACCCGAAGATGATGCATCATCATGCCCTCTCCTCGTTTGGGCGGCACGGGAAATCTGGTATTCCCCATTTCCTGCTCTGTCTTATAACAATTATAAGTTGGAGCGGGACCAACATTCCCCAGCTCAGTATAACAAGCGGGTTCGGTCAATAATCCATATTATTATCTTGATTAAGGCGTGATATGGTCGCTACCAGGAGAGAGAGAGAAGAAAACACTCAGCGTGCGCTCTTGCAAGAATAGATTGGTTATTATTTTATCTAATCAGGATGGCTCCTACTGCTTTTTATCAAATCTTCCTTCAAACCCTAAAAGGAAAGACTAGCCGGGATTAATTACACACTACAACTTCGCCAATCTTTCAGCCAGGCCAGTGTCGGTACTTTGAGGGAGGTCCCCCGTGCTTTCGCACGAACCTAATTACAGTAAACCTCGTTTTCCCAGAGGCGTAACCCCGTTGACACCTTTCTAGACACCTACTTGATCGGCTAATTGTAATGTGTAAAACTCTCCCAGGAGTAACTCTTACTCGCAGCGGGTATCGGGATCCAACTATCTCATAGAAGGTATGCAATCTCATTGCAAATTTCAACACTTGAAATTCCCGATAATATTTTGCCCCTAGCGTGCTATGACCTTGACGGAGGCCAAACTACCCATAGTCCGCTAGTCAAGTTCAACCCGTCATTTCCTGATTGAATTAAACCCACCCGCACGACCCTTGACGGAGGCCAAACAACGCCGTACGAATACCCTAATCCAATCGCATCATATGCTAGCAGATAAGCACTAGTTAGCTACCGTACACTACGCCTTGACGGAGGCCAAACTACCGCAGCACGAATACTATCTAGTACTTATCTGAAGTGACGGAGGGCTACGACAGGTTTTTCTGAAAACCTATTGCGTAATGAACTTGATATCGTTGTAGAATCAAATGATTTTAAAATGGAGTGTTTTGAGGCTTTTCTAGTTTTGCTAAAGGAGTCACTCCCGGTGAAGGGATCGTCGGTCCTTTCCTCGTCGAATGAGGTGCGGGATATATCATATATATCACTGTGCAAAGCAAAAACTCTTAAAAGTAATCAAAAGACAAACCGAGTGTGTAGCATCTGCCAGTTATTGCTAAAGGAGTCACTCCCGGTGAAGGGATCTCGGTCCTTTCCTCATCGAATAAGGTGCAGGATATATCACATATACCTCTGTGCAAAGCAAGAACTGTAGCTACCTATTTTATTTTGAAATTCAATTCTACAACATCTTTAGGTTTCTTTTATTTCATTAATCTAATTAATGAAGTCCCATCATTTAAATACCTAAACATCACAGATAAATACGACGTACACTTATGCCATCCGCATTCGCCTCGATGTCCCCTCGTGCACCGTTAGGTTAGGTAACTAACGGCAGAGCGGGGCAGGGCTAGCGCGGGTGTAAAACATAAGTAACGTCTATATAATATATCATATATACTATATACTGTATCTATCACAGAACATCACATGATCACATCATAGATATCGCAGCAGAAGAATCATATGAAATATTGGATATACTAGGACGTCCGTGTTTTCAATACGAGCCAGTATAAAACACGGATTCCACGGTCGTGATGAATAGCCAAACCCACACCCCTAGACCCCTACGAGAGCGGCAAGCAACCCTACCAATTCTTGAGTTAGGAGACCCGGACTCGACTCCTCGAGTTGGTCTCCCACTGGACTCCAGAACCCGGTTACTTGTGCTCCCCTCCTTGGGTCTATCCTAGTGCGGAAAAGTAAATAATATACAAACGGTGACATCTTCCGCAACCTGGAAGTGCCCCAACAAAAGAATATTACATACAAGTTTTTACATGAACGAAAATGAAAAACACTCATCTCACATAAAAACCCCCGGCTATTCAAACACGACGATCCAATATAACATATCCAGCAACACATAACATCGCATGTCATCAACGTAAGTAAATACGCGCATCGCAATTGTCGTTGACATATAGCAACGAAACCGGCGATATCACATATTACACTTACGGTCACAGAAAAGAAAGTGTAAAACTACAACAGTTGGAATCCGCAATTTCTTTAGACATCGCATGCCTAATCAAATGAATTACTTAGACATCGCATGCCTAACAATTATAAACCCCGCATTTTAGTCTCATTATCGAAAACACTTTTCAATATCAAGTCGGGTAATTCAACAGGATTCCCGACATCCTGATCGAATACTCGTCGCAAACTTCAGTAGACGGCTGCACCCCCGATGCCTCCGATGAAGTGCACCAAGGCGGAACACCGCTGCCGCGAGCACCCGGACGGATGCTTTCGGCGACGGGGTTCTCCTATAGTCACTTGGTCGGGGCTATGGAGTGAGGCTGTCTATTAAGTTTACCCGGCGAGTATCCGCGTACGCTACGTGATTGCGACGGACTTTTGATCACATCAAAATTCCGTGGCAACCGATCAAGTGAGACTAAATTGCTAGATTTATAACATTCATTCAGTTATCTCATAACTTTTGTGAATTCCAATTATTGTATCACATTCCGGATAAACAGAAAATGTTAAACTTTCCGATCGAACAGTCAAACACCCAAGTTTTCCCGAAACAGATCAACACATGAAATAAGTCTAAAAACATTCAGTTCGTGCCTCAGTACCAACGGTCCAGCCGTAGAAGGGTCAAGCCAACGCCTCACATGTGGCACGCCGTACTGCCCCAAACCCGAAGGTTCAAAGGGCAGTTCAAGACGGTCACATAATCGAGTTAAGGTTTGTTGTCTTCTAGAGGGACCATCGCGTTACTTGCACTACTTAGAACGTCTTTAAACCTCGGAAAAATCCAACACTTGGAAATTTTCCGGCAGGGGAAAGATTGGGTATTTATATCCGGTCGAACTTTTTAACATATTCAAAAATTATCCGGAAAGCCACACAGACAAAATTTGATAATCCGATCGAACATTCGAATCCCCAAAACAACCCAGAAAATTCAACTCTTGAAAAAATATTAAAAATTCCCAGGAAAACCAGCACTTGAAACTAAGAATTACTGTGCAAAATACATTATATAATGAGGCCGTACGGCCGCGGAATCGCCGCACGAGCCATGCTCGTGCCGCGGAACCGCGGCGACTTTGTGGAATTGGGCTGTCGAATTTCACAGTAACTCTTAGATATTCCTGCTGATTTTTCTGCATATTTTTAATATCGAAAGACTCCAGATTTTGGAAAAAGTCCAGAGAGCATGTTTGTGTTAGGGTTTCGGGTTCGTTCGGGTTTCAAACTTCGTCTAGACTTCGCCTAAGGCTCTAGCCCGGCTCCGATACCACTGTTGGGTTCCTAGGCACACTAATGAGGTCTCACAAGGCATCAACCATGCCAATTTCAAAAATTACAAGTGCCGAGAAACCCTAATACGGATCGTTAACTAGATATTTAGGCGAAAACTAGAACTAGTAAACTACTTTACTAAGAGTAAACGGAAATACAACCTTTGTAGATCCGGTTCTCCACCTCCATGGCTCCTCGATGAAGTCTCCTCGCTGTCCAAATCAAATCCATGACTCTAGCATCGGCTTCATCGGAGAAATGGGCAGGCTTGGTCGTCGGTTCGATGCCGAAGATGATCTACGTCGAGGCATCACAAGATCAAGCTCCAACTTCACCAAGCCTTGAAAACTTGTGAAGGAAACACCCTATACTACTTGGCAAGAGGTAGAGGATGAAGAAATAGGAGGTGGGTTCACTTTAGAATTGGATTTCTCACTCATTAGCTCAAGTTGCCATTGATGGAGCAAGCTTTCTTCATGTTGATGATGAAGAAGAAGAAGAAGGAATATTATGATAAGTCCTTCTCAAAAAGAAAATAAAACAATACTTATCATATGGCAACCATGGTCAAGTGTAGAGAATAAATCATGGTTAGAAGGAATGATTAGGGTTAAGCATGAAGACAAAATAGTCACTTAGTCAAAGCTTCATGAAGCTTCAACATGCATCCAAAGAAAGCGACCATTTTTCTTTATGCTTATTATTTTCCAAAAAGAATAAACAAATAAAAAAATGAATAAATAAGTAATGGATAAACAAAACCATAATCATTAGTTTAACCATGGTTTAATTCTTTGCACTTAACCAAGTAAACATGTATCATCAAACATGATACAATTATTTGCACAAAAAGTATATCACATATACAACTTGTACATTCTAGTGAGAAAATCCATTTAAAGTGAACCAATACTAGTTAATGCAAAGTAATATATCAAATATATAATTATACATTAAATCATTAAATCAACACTTGATTTAACGATCCGGTCATATCGCATATAACCGACTAGTATCCTATGTATCGGCTTACCGAATCAATCCTTGATTCGATAACTAGGTTATATCGCATACAACCATATCGATACATTCATCGCGAGAATAGAATACGGTATCACATACACGCATTATTCTCGGTCCTGCACATATCTCATATGCGCTCCTATTTCGTTTCGCTTGAGCCAGGAAACCTCTGTGTAGGACTCTAAAGACTCGTCAATACGCCGGCAGCAGGTGATGATCATATCAAACACCCACAACCCGCAAGCGGTCTGCCAAACGTAACGGCCACCCGGGTATTGAGCGATCAGAAGATCGACGAGTAAGCCCGCTCACACTCCTGTGAATCCAACCAGTAACTGTAAGTGCACGGCGGCGCCCCGGCCGTCAATCCGACGGCCAAATGCGGAAGCGGTGATAAACTTTAATTTTGCGAACTTAGCAAACCGGCACCACCGCGCACTAAAACCCGGATCGGGCCATTAAACTAGATCTAGCTATCAACAAGATGGGAAGAGATATACCGAGTGATCCGAGTCCTCCGGTCTTCATCTCCACTCCGATCTCCTCGCGGAAACTCCGGTCGTCGCCTCCTCGCCGGAAGGGCACCACATCGCCTGTTTCTTTTACGGGCTCCCACCTTAATACCGAGGCAACTCGGGCGCGAAGTTGGCTAGCCGACGCGCCTAAGATATGCTGTAGAATAATGTAGAAACTTGTCTCTTTGGGGTTTAAGAGGTTGCCATGTATGGAGGAATTTTTGCAAGAATAATCATGGATGAAAACTTGATGAAGAAAGGAGCATCCCCAACAAATGAGCTCGGCCAAGTCTTTTGCTCACTGGGAAAAAGGAATGAAGCAAGCACTCTCATTCTCTTTCTGTGAAAAGAAAAAGAGCCCCTTTATTTAATTAATCAAAACCATGCTCAAATCAATTAAGCACCTCACAGCACACTCACAGAGGATGAGGGGTCCACCAAAAACCATGAAGGAAATTTCTTCACACAAAATGGGCTCAATGCAATCAATATTAAATTAATCCCTCATCTCCATCATTCCAACAGTGGCCGGCCCATTACCAATTTCCATCACACCCATACCCACTCAAATCTCATTAATGCAAAATCATGGATGAAAGATATCATAATCAATACAATTGCAAGAAACCCCCTCCACAAAAGTTATTTGCAAACTTGCAAATAACCCCCTCCATCGGAAAAGTCCGGCCGGGAAAGAACAAAGAAAAACTGGCCGGAACGGAATGCAAACTGGCAACCCCAGAAAACTGGTCCCATAATAAATTACAGGAAAAACCCGATACTGTGCATACACACCCGCATTTGTATTCCGACCGAAATACAAATGCAAAGAGACAAAATCTACACTATCAAATACTAAGATCCGGCTTAAGCCAAAGCCGGCTAGTAAAAACCGTCTGATCACGATCCGTGCAATACCGTACGTATCTGATCGAACCCTGCCATATATTTATACGGCCTCTAGTACTAACCGTCCGATCCTGATCCGTGCAATACCGCACGTATCTGATCGGACCCTGCCATATCTCCATACGGCCTCTACAGCGTTTCGCCCGAAAGCTGAGTAACTGAAAGTGTGGTGGACTCTAAAGACTCGTCAATACAATGGATGTGGATTTAACCACTAGCACGTCAGAGGTATAAGCCAATACGTAACGGGCCACCAGCTATTGACTAAAAGGGATGTTGATGAGCGAACTCATCATGACACCCTACTGAGCCTGTCAGTGACAATATCCATACAGTCCGGTCCGTTCGTCTATGAGCATCGCATGTCGGGCCTAGGGGGTGGGTAAAAGTCAGACCCCCAAAAGCGGTACAAGTCGTGTCGGAGTGTAGCCCAGAACACCCTGAGATACTATTGGAATACCTACCAGTAAATCTCCTGCCTTGGCCAAGGACTTCGTGTAATGGCTCTCCTAGACACAGCGCGACCTCACCCCCAATACCGGGAGAGACGAACCCCCGAAGATCCGCTCACTGCCTCCATGTGGCTCGGGACTGTACCCAACTAAAACCTGTTTGCACGACTCCTTTGAGCCGTGGTAGGGTAGTAATCAAATCACAGTGGGAACTCACACGAGACAAAAGACGATCCCCAGGTCGATGAACTAACCTGTACACATGTCACCTGGGAACTGCTATCTGACGTCAGGTATCAGACCAACTAGCATGTTCCCGGCGAGTCCTGTCCGGTGTACTCATAACCCAATGAGCACCTGTATACATCTTAGGTGAACCAACAGACACCAGTGGCTTGTGAGACCGGCCACCGCCCCTCGTCGGGGTCTCGACTGTATACACTAGTCTACTCTGGAGAATCGATGCCCTGTCTCGAAAGTCCCACGACTAGGGACCATTTAAGGATGTGCTTAAAGACTACCAGCTCCCACTTATATGATCGCCCTCATACTGCTGGTGGTCAAGCAAGAATCCTAGGGGCTCTATCAACGTGCAATAGCGACCTGTCAGGTCACCTAAAGCAGTACACGATGATAAAGGTAAACCAGATAGCATACTATCATCTCGAGTAAGACTGTCCTACCGGGATAGGTCCTCCCTCAATCATTGCAATCATGTGCCTGTGATCCAATAATTGACTCTGAGGGCATTATCTCCAACAATCTCTCACTTGCACTCAAGGCTAATTATTGCGATGTCGCATACTCACAGCCCGTGTGATACCGAACACCCAACTCCTCTACTAGTCAGTCTCACAAAGCTCGTTTGCGAGACTATTGCGTTCGAGGAATAGCCTCAGCGAGTGGATCCGCTCTGAAGTTTCTTTCTATGTCTCTCTATATCTCAAGTTCGCGGAGAAAACTATCTCCCGAAATGAGCAATACCTGTCTTAGAATGTCTGGATGTCTGATGGGACCTAGCTCATAAATGAACTCCAAATCCAAACTTCTTAGACTGTATCGTCAACTGAACTTAATCAGTATCCTGCGCCATGCCTCCCTCAGTATTGCCTTGGATCACCTGTCCAAAATACTGCCCCTCGTCAGAGGGAAAACTATAACTCTGACAACCTCCTTGTCGTCCATGTCACCTTGGAAGCCTGGAATGATAACAGTTTCCTGAATGAGGCTGTCGTTATCATATCCCTAGAACATCCACTTATGTTCTAAAACTGCTTCCGATTGTTTCTCCAGGATTGGATCAATATCAACTTGTTGCATCTAGTGCAAGAACAACATCTGGTGTGGTACTTGACATCTCATGATTGACTCAATTGCCTAAGCAAGTGATCTGCCAATCATGCACATCCCTCTCTACTTTAGTCTATAAGACACCTTTAGAGAGGGTGACTCCATCACCTGCAGGTACACTACCGTGCCAGGAGTCGTCCATTCTAAATACTCTTAGAATGCTGTCAAAGTACCCTGATTGGGAAACCACCCAAATCTAGATCTAAAACCATAGATCTAGTAACCAGTATGTTTGATATTGTGTCCAAGTCCCATGTGGAGAAAACACTGTGTGACGACCAAAGTATAACCGATCGTAGTATAGGAGTTTCCTTTCCTACTCTGTGTATGTCATCCAAAACCCGGATATCACACCCTACTACCTTCTCAACAGATCCGTCCCCTATTCTGATGACGTCAAACCCATGACTGTCATATCAGAAATAGATGATCTATCTCCGCTATATCTGCTTTAGTCTATAAACAGACATAAGCCAGATGTCCACCAATGCTTCCGCTGCTCCCACTGACTACGACAACCCTCTGGCAGAGTCATATAGACGTGCACTTCTAAAGATAGTTTAGAACGACGCTATACTCATCCTCCCACCGGGTCTCGCAGCCTGGAACAACAGCAATGGCAAGTGTGGGTAAACAAGAACTTCCCTGTCACCGTCCTTGAGGCTACCGGAGTACCTCTCGGGTGCCTGAAGTTACCCACCTTATCTGCGGAGTGGACAATGGAATGTCAAATCAGATTGAATCTTTAGGTTCCTTATCAAATCTTCAGTAATCGTTTGCGGTTCTGGAATCACTTCCAGTTCTACCATACTCCCACTACTGTTTTCTGAAAAAATCCATTTTTAATAAAACTGTGGCGAGTCTAGAACAATATCGCTATTGTTCATCCAGATGGTAGAAAATCAACCCTCGTCATAGCCTGGGTCAACCCACAAACAGCCATTACAGAAACGTGCCTTGAGTTATCCAGAGTCTGGTTTTAATCATAAGCCGGACAACTCCCCGTACCTTAACAATGTTAAGATATGAACTGTACTATATCCAATATAGAACCAGAGGCACTGATTTAATTGAACCAGATTCAAATCATGCAGCTGTTTCCAGTGCATGTCAACTAAATGGAGAGAGGCCGATCAGCGTTACTCAACTTAGGAATGCTTCCAATTATGAGTAACCTGAAAGAGAAGCAATTTCTCTTTATCATTACTATCAACTGAATACCATACACAAGTATCTACATCTTCGATCACTTTGAAGAATCCCGATACTTGCTATACCTGGTTATCTACTCTATTCAAATACCTATAACTCCTCAAAACTTAGACCATGTGTTTCTACGAAACACATGTCTAAGAACTAGAGAAGTTAAAAGTAAACAGAATATAGTATGAGGACCAACCCCTCTGTCCTAATGGACACTGGACAACATACAATACTTTGTATAAGTCCACCGAGTCTAACAACTCTTTCACTGTATGTCGTAGGTTGAAAACTGTACTTATGGTTAAGAAGAATTACACCGTTGTTTAATGCTCCTTACCCAACCATCCACTGATATAGGTAAATGTCATCGACATAATATCAAAAGGTATATCTCACTCTATGAAAATAGACGTACAGATATATCAATTTGAAATTGGTGCATAACAGCGGATATTCAAAACCAAATATTTGCCGACCGGCAAACAGCCCAGGTGATCTCCTCAAATATCACCGATTACAACGAATCCCGATATAATGAGGATGATCACCTAATTCCCAATAACCTACTCCCACTCATTATCTGTAAAACCATACAGATGTGAGAATCATACCTGGTAAATACATACCCTGGAGTAAGTATCTAATCGGGAAATCAGTTTTCCTTTAACAGTACACAGTGAAACTGAAATATTGAAATGTTTCGTTGGGGTATCCTGGTATTCATAGTAATGCCTCTTCCAGATTCACAACTGTAACCGTATATCTCTTTGCCACCTCTCCACATCCCTTCATATGTCTTTAGTCGTTACCTTCTGTACACCCCTTTAGGCCAAATCGTTTTCTTCCTTCCCTACCGTTCGGCACCAGCCTATGGTTTGGAAGAAGACTATCCAATAAGCATAATGGGTGTACTGTCCTAATCCTAGGAGCACTCGCAATGCGAGAGAAGGTGAAGATAAAAGACAACTGAATAAACCTTATTCCCATTTCTCCTGGACCAGAATCCATCCCCGAATTGGAACAAGTTCCTTTCGAGTTCGTATATAACCATACGATGGATTATCCAATAAACTGTGGATCTTCGTAGTGATACGGAGTGTCCTGGAGAAATACAAAGGTGATTTAGGATTGGCGAAGAAATACTTGGTTTGTTCGTGAATATCAGTCGCAATTTACTTTGCCCTCTTACTAATCCCTTGCTTTGTCTTAATCTTAATACCTTCTGCACACCGTTTAGGCTAATTGGTTTTCTTCATTCCCCACCGTTCGGCACCAGCCTAAGGTTTGGAAGAAGACTATCCAATTTGCGTAATAGGTGTACTATCTCCTAAACCAAGGAGTACTCGCAACCTGAGAGAAGGTAAAAGGAAGAGACAACTGAATAATCCTATCCGTTTTCTCCAGAACCGGAAACCATCCTCGAATAAATTCTTTCGAGTTCGTATCTAACCATACGATGGTTTTGTCCAATGGAAGTGGACGTTCGTATTAATACGGGGTGTCCTGGAGAAAAGAGTAAAAGTAGGAGTGGCAATGAGGTCTGCAACTCTGACAGTCCAAAAGCCAGTGTAAAGAAGGTTCGGTCAACTTGGTCACTGAGTCATAGTCTAGGGTCGGGTCAATGGTCGCTGCCAAAGAGAGAGAGAGAAAAGAAACACTCAGCGTGCACTCTACCCTAGATTAGAATGGTTACAAATTTATCTAATCAGGAAACCTCCCACTGTACCTCAAATTCTCCTCCAAACCTGAAAGAAGAATTAGTCGGGGTCACCCGAGGAGTAAACCAACTCATCAGTGGGAATCGGGATCCAACTCTCATCGCATGATTACGTGACGGAATCTGTTCACGGTATCACACTCCAGGAGGTATGCGCATATCTGGCAAGTTTCAGTTCTTTTGAAACTCCCGATGTGATTTCTACCCCATGCTCTTATGACCTTGACTTTGGCCAAAATATCATAAGTCACATTTCAAGTTCAACCCGTCATTCTCCAGGTTAATTTGAATCCACCCGTACCTACCCTTGACTTTGGCCAAAATGGCAGTACGGCTGTCCCAAACCAACGCATCTATCTATGCTGTATATGAATACCCAATAGCTACCAATCACTGTGCCTTGACTTTGGCCAACATACACAGCTTGAATACTATTGACTACCCATATGAAACGACGGAGGGCTACGAATGGTTTCTGGCGAAAACCTTTAACGTAATGAACTTGATATCGTTGAAGGAACGGATAGCTTTTTAGAAAATATAGTGACGAAAACCTTTACTAAAGAGGTCACTCCCGGTGAAGGGATCTCGGCTCTTTCCGCGTAGAATGAGGTGCAGGATATTCCAACTGAATACCACGATGCAAAGCAAAAGTAATCGGCTATAGTGAAGTTAATGCCCTGACGCAAACTTCTGTCCAAGGGGTCACTCCCGGTGAAGGGATCTCGGCCCTTGCCTCGTCGACTGAGGAGCAGGATATTCTAAATGAATACCACGATGCAAAACAAAAGTGAACGTCCTTGCAATAACAGCTTTTTGAAAAGTGTTCCAACAACATCAGATTAGGTTTGTTTAACTTGCATTGATCCGAATCAACGCAGTCCCATCAATTGATCACACCACAAAGAACGAAAATATACTGACGTACGTATATGCCATCTGCATTCGCCACTGGGTCCCGTCATCACCCGTTAGGTTAGCTAACTAACAGCAGAGCGGGGACTGGACTAGCGCGGATGAAAAACATATACAACATCTACTAATATATATACCAATATATAGTATTTCGCTCAAGGCGTGATAAGAAATGCAACATCACAGAAATGTACAGTATCACATAACAATACAGATATCTGGGATCCCCGGGTTTCACAGAGCCACTACTAAAACCCGACGTTCCCCTGGTCGTGTGGATAGCCTGTGCAATGAAATCCTATACCCCCTACGAGTGCGGCGAATAGCCAGCCAATCCTGGAGTGAAGCCCCCTCCGTCCCAATGCCATGAGATGCGGGCTTGTTGTCCTCTTGAAGCCGGCTATCCGTGCACCCCTCCGCGGGGTACCCTATTACAGAAAGTAAAATATACATACAACGGGTACATCGACCGCAACCTGGCCGTGCCCCAAAAGAATAATACAATCAGGCAGTGACGGCAGTCCACATGTCGGACGCTCGCCCTGCAATATCAAATGTACATAATACCACAACACTGTACTAGCATTGTATCCAGGCTATCCCCCACGACCGATCCGCAACATCACAGCAAAATCACAGAACATCAACGTGAAAGTCACGTTCGCAAATCCGTCTAACCGGGCTATAGCAGTTAGACCGGATTTACCGATCGAGTGACATTCACGGTCGCAGATATAATGTAAATACTGTGAAAAAATGTGTTTAAAATATCCGATCGATCAAAAATTAACAAGTGGGCCCCGAAGCAATACTGTAGCACTCACAGAAAATCTGGGCCCAATTTTAATATTCCAAAACCCCTAAAATAAGCCCAGAAGCCCACTGGAAAAAAATGATACAGTGAGGATACAAATGTGCGGCGGAACCGCGGCCCAAGGGGGGGTTTGGCCGCGGTTCCGTGCTCCAGGTGTCGACTCACTGTGTCGAACTTTTCCAGTATGCTTAGAATTTCTTGTACATCAGTTTTCTGCAACCTGAAAAATTTTACGAGACCAAAAAATTTCAACAGAAAACTGTCGTGAACTAAAATTGGGTTTTTGGAATTTTGGTCGATCGGAACTGAAAAACACATCAAACGAAGCTAGACGAAGTTAATGGCGAGGCTCTGATACCACTGTAAGTGCACGGCGGCGCCCCGGCCGTCAATCCGACGGCCAAATGCGGAAGCGGTGATAAACTTTAATTTTGCGAACTTAGCAAACCGGCACCACCGCGCACTAAAACCCGGATCGGGCCATTAAACTAGATCTAGCTATCAACAAGATGGGAAGAGATATACCGAGTGATCCGAGTCCTCCGGTCTTCATCTCCACTCCGATCTCCTCGTGGAAACTCCGGTCGTCGCCTCCTCGCCGGAAGGGCACCACATCGCCTGTTTCTTTTACGGGCTCTCACCTCAATACCGAGGCAACTCGGGCGCGAAGTTGGCTAGCCGACGCGCCCAAGTTATGCTGTAGAATAATGTAGAAACTTGTCTCTTTGGGGTTTAAGAGGTTGCCATGTATGGAGGAATTTTTGCAAGAATAATCATGGATGAAAACTTGATGAAGAAAGGAGCATCCCCAACAAATGAGCTCGGCCAAGTCTTTTGCTCACTGGGAAAAAGGAATGAAGCAAGCACTCTCATTCTCTTTCTGTGAAAAGAAAAAGAGCCCCTTTATTTAATTAATCAAAACCATGCTCAAATCAATTAAGCACCTCACAGCACACTCACAGAGGATGAGGGGTCCACCAAAAACCATGAAGGAAATTTCTTCACACAAAATGGGCTCAATGCAATCAATATTAAATTAATCCCTCATCTCCATTATTCCAACAGTGGCCGGCCCATTACCAATTTCCATCACACCCATACCCACTCAAATCTCATTAATGCAAAATCATGGATGAAAGATATCATAATCAATACAATTGCAAGAAACCCCCTCCACAAAAGTTATTTGCAAACTTGCAAATAACCCCCTCCATCGGAAAAGTCCGGCCGGGAAAGAACAAAGAAAAACCGGCCGGAACGGAATGCAAACTGGCAACCCCAGAAAACTGGTCCCATAATAAATTACAGGAAAACCCCGATACTGTGCATACACACCCGCATTTGTATTCCGACTGAAATACAAATGCAAAGAGACAAAATCTACACTATCAAATACTAAGATCCGGCTTAAGCCAAAGCCGGCTAGTAAAAACCGTCCGATCACGATCCGTGCAATACCGCACGTATCTGATCGAACCCTGCCATATATCTATACGGCCTCTAGTACTAACCGTCCGATCCTGATCCGTGCAATACCGCACGTATCTGATCGGACCCTGCCATATCTCCATACGGCCTCTACAGCGTTTCGCCCGAAAGCTGAGTAACTGAAAGTGTGGTGGACTCTAAAGACTCGTCAATACAATGGCTGTGGATTTAACCACTAGCACGTCAGAGGTATAAGCCAATACGTAACGGGCCACCAGCTATTGACTAAAAGGGACGTTGATGAGCGAACTCATCGTGACACCCTACTGAGCCTGTCAGTGACAATATCCGTACAGTCCGGTCCGTTCGTCTATAAGCATCGCATGTCGGGCCTAGGGGGTGGGTAAAAGTCAGACCCCCAAAAGCGGTACAAGTCGTGTCGGAGTGTAGCCCAGAACACCCTGAGATACTACTGGAATACCTACCAGTAAAGTTCCTGCCTTGGCCAAGGACTTCGTGTAATGGCTCTCCTAGACACAGCGCGACCTCACCCCCAATACCGGGAGAGACGAACCCCCGAAGATCCGCTCACTGCCTCCATGTGGCTCGGGACTGTACCCAACTAAAACCTGTTTGCACGACTCCTTTGAGCCGTGGTAGGGTAGTAATCAAATCACAGTGGGAACTCACACGAGACAAATGACGATCCCCAGGTCGATGAACTAACCTGTACACATGTCACCTGGGAACTGCTATCTGACGTCAGGTATAAGACCAACTAGCATGTTCCCGGTTAGTCCTGTCCGGTGTACTCATAACCCAATGAGCACCTGTATACATCTTAGGTGAACCAACAGACACCAGTGGCTTGTGAGACCGGCCACCGCCCCTCGTCGGGGTCTCGACTGTATACACTAGTCTACTCTGGAGAATCGATGCCCTGTCTCGAAACTCCCACGACTAGGGACCATTTAAGGATGTGCTTAAAGACTACCAGCTCCCACTTATATGATCGCCCTCATACTGCTGGTGGTCAAGCAAGAATCCTAGGGGCTCTATCAACGTGCAATAGCGACCTGTCAGGTCACCTAAAGCAGTACACGATGATAAAGGTAAACCAGATAGCATACTATCATCTCGAGTAAGACTGTCCTACCGGGATAGGTCCTCCCTCAATCATTGCAATCACGTGCCTGTGATCCAATAATTGACTCTGAAGGCACTATCTCCAACAGTAACACTTACCGTACAGTCCGGTCTGATCGTCTGATATGTCGCATATCTCGCCTAGGGGTGGTAAACGTCAGACCCCAATAGCTCGATAAGTCGTGTCGATATGAGGTCTATAACAATTCGAGAAACTACTGATAACACTTACCAGTAAATCTCAGCAACCCTGGCCAGGGATTTCCGGTTATAGCCAATCGAACACAGCGCAACATCAACGCCCTATACCGGGAGAGACGAATCCCCTCCTATCGCTCATTGCCTCCATGTGATTCGGGACTGTACCCAAAAACCACCGTTTTGCACGCCCTCTTGGACATGGTAAGGTGGAAATCAAAGCACAGTGGGAATCACACAAGACTCTATGACGATCTCGGGTCAACAGACTACTCTGTACCAGTGTCACCAGAGAACTGCCATCTGACGTAAGGTATAATACCATCTGGGAGTTCTCGGCGAGTCCGTCCAGTGTACCCAGTCTCTACTGAGCACCCGTATATCATCTCTGATGTCAAACACCAATGGATATAGGATCATCTATCGCCCATCTGTATGGGTCGAGAAGGTATACGCTAGTCTACTCTGGTATATCGATACCCCGTCTCGATATACCCACGACTAGGGACCTTGAAGGATGTACTTATGGACTACCCTGTCCCCACTAGTATGATCCGCATCATAGTCCAGGTAGTCAAGTACACATCCTAAGGGCTTTACCAACAGGTAACAGAGAGATAATCAATGTACACGTTAAGGTAAAGAGTAACCAGATAGCATACTATCATGTCGAGCAAGAATGTCCTCCTTATATATGTCCCAGCATCCACTACAATATACATCCAATGTACAGTAATGGCCTCTAGGGCATACATATAACCAACAGTTTTAAGCTGGATCCTAGTATTATACTGTAGGAATATTTTTGTCTCTTTGCATTTGTATTCGGTCGGAATACAAATGCGGGTATGTGTATACAGTTGAGCGGTAATCTCGTAATTCGTCACGGGATTACTTTCGGAGTTGCCAATTTGTTTTTTCCGCCTCAAACATTCCATTTTCATGTTTAATTTTTTGAATGAAATGTGAGCATGGATAATTTTTTGTGTTGGGGCAATTATTGGGGCTGCCAAATTTCGAAGGCTTTAATTGGGTAGCTGTTGGAATTATTGGGCAGCATAGGCTAGTGTATTGGTTTTAGTGACTCATCCTTTGTAATGGAGTGGGTAGGATATTATTGAGGTGAGGAGTGAAGTGGCTATGAATTGCTTGTAGGATATATTCTTTCTTGCATTATTCATTTATTCACAACTCCACTTCAAACTTGAATTCTACAGAGAGAAAATTCTTTCACTGGCCGAGCCCCTTTTGGTTTCAATTTTCTTCCCCTTGCTTAGAAAAAATGTTGTGCTCACAATTCACTCAAAATGGCAACTCCAATTTACCTCTACCCAATTACTTGGATGTCTTGAGACAAAGTGTTCCACACTCTCTTTTCTTCAATCTTGAACATGCTAGCAAACTTCATGTCCGAGTTGCCTCGGTTCGAGACGGGAGCCCGTATAAAGATTCATTGACGTGGTGCCATTTTGACGAGCGAGACCATGAGAGGACTTCGTCGGCGCAGCAGCGAGGTGTTTGGCACAGAGATTGAAGACCGAAGGACACGGATCGATCGGTATAATCATTCCAACTTCTTTTACATATTGCTAGTTTACGGTTAATGGAACGATCATGGTATTTGGGTTGCGTTAGCGCCGGTTCTGTAAAAAGTTTTTGTTCCGCATTTGGCGTCGGTTTGACTGCCGGGGCGCCGCCGCAGCCCAACATGGTATCAGAGCCACCCATTAATTGTTAATTAGCTTGTTCTAACTTGTTTAAATGCCCGATCGAACAAAATTTCCGAAACCGCAATTTCAATAGTAAAGTTTCTGTCGATTTTTTTTTGTCATAGAAAAATTATTTTGAGTGTTTCAGAAAAATAGGCAGGCCTTTATAAGACAACTGTAAAAATTTTGTTGCATGATTCCTCTGTTACGCCGCGGAACTGCGGTCGTAACCACGTTTTAGCCGCGGTTCCGCCGCATTGTTGGTGTTTCAGTGCACTAAATTTTTCCTTTGGGTCTTTAACTTGGAACTGGGGTTTCTGGAATATTAGTTTTGGCCCAGATTATTTTGAGTACTGGATTTGTGCTTGGGGCCCACTTCGGGATGTTTTGTCGATCGGAATTTTAAATGTGTTAGTTTACAGTGCTTTACATTATTATCTGTGACCGTGAATGTCATTCGATCTGTAAATCTTGTCTAATTGCTATAGCTCTCTTAGACGGGATTTGCGAACATGACATTCACGTTGATGTTCTGTGTTGTGCTGTGATGTTGCGGATTTGTCGTGGTGGATAGTTCCAGTGCAATGGTAGTGCTGTTTGGATTTATTTATACATTTGATATTGTGGGGCGAGCGTCCGACATGTGGACTGCGGTCACTGACTGTTTGTATATTATTCTTTTGGGGCACGACCAGGTTGAGGTCGATGTACCCGTTGTATATATTTTATTTTCTGTACTAGGATTACCCCGCGGTGGGGTGCACGGATAGCCGGGTTCTAGAGGGCAATGGGCCCGCATCTCATGGCGTTGAGACGGAGGGGGCCTCACTTTAGAATTGGCAGGCTATTCGTCGCACTCGTAGGGGGTATAGGTTGACCCAACAAGGGGTGCTTAAGTAACCGGATTCCGTGAAGTGCTTGGCGGTCCATTCACTTTGCTGAAGGGGGCTGCCTCGCTTATGGTTTTGGTGGGTAACTTGCCGCACTCGTAGGGGACTAGGTTTTCATTGCACAAGCTATCCAAACGACCAGGGGAACGTCTGGTTTCACTTGCGGCTCTGTGAAACCCGGGGCTCCCAGATTATCTGTATTGTTTTGTGATGCTTATTGCTTTTCTGTGATGTTTCATTTATCATGCCTGGAGTGATTATTATATATTGATATATATACTGGTAGACGTTGTATATGTTTTGCACCCGCGCTAGTCCAGTCCCCGCTCTGTCGTTAGTTAAGTAACCTAACGGGTGATGATGGGACCCAGTGGCCAATGCGGATGGCATATACGTACATAATATTTTCGTTCTTTTTTGGTGTGATCAATTGATGGGACTGCGTTGATTTTTATCAATGCAAGGAAAACAAACCTATATATGATGTTGTTGGAACCAAATTTTCAAAAAACTGTTATTGCAAGGACGTTCTCTTTTGTTTTGCACAGTGGTATTCGGTTATGAATATCCAGCACCTCATTCGATGAGGCAAGGGCCGAGATCCCTTCATCGGGAGTGACCCCTTGGACAGAAGTTTGCGTCAGGGTAATAACTTCACTATAGTCGATTGCTTTTTGCTTTGCCTCGTGGTATTCAGTTTCGAATATCCTGCACCTCATTCGACGGGGAAAGAGTCGAGATCCCTTCACCAGGAGTGACCTCTTTAGCAAAGGTTTTCGCAACCATATATTTATAAAAGTTATCCGGTTCCTTCAACGATATCAAGTTCATTACGTTAAAGGTTTTTCACCAAAAACAAGCCGTAGCCCTCCGTCATTTCGGATAAGTAATGCATAGTATTCGTGCGGTGTTTGTTAGCCAAAGTGAAGGCATCGTATGCTGTAGCTGTGTATTGCTTGTCCGTTGCATGGATATGCATTAGTTTAGGACAGCCGTACCGCTTTGTTGGCCAAAGTCAAGAGTGTGTGCTGGTGGGTCTATATCAATCAGGACAATGACGGGTAGAACTTGACTTGCGGGTTATGATTTGTTGGCCAAAGTCAGGGTCATAAACCGCTTGTGGTAAAAATCATATCGGGAGTTTCAAACATACAGGAGACTTGCCAGGCTTGCGCATGTTGGAGATAGTGCTCTCAGAGTCAATTATTGGATCACAGGCACGTGATTGCAATGATTGAGGGAGGACCTATCCCGGTAGGACAGTCTTACTCGAGATGATAGTATGCTATCTGGTTTATCTTTATCATCGTGTACTGCTTTAGGTGACCTGACATGTCGCTATTACACGTTGATAGAGCCCCTAGGATTCTTGCTTGACTACCAGCAGTATGATGGCGATCATATACGTGGGAGCTGGGGTTTATAAGCACATCCTTAAAAGGTCCCTAGTCGTGGGAGTTTCGAGACTGGGCATCGATACTCCATTAGTAGACTAGTGTATACAGTCGAGACCCCGACGAGGGGCGGTGGCCGGTCTCACAAGCCACTGGTGTCAGTTGGTTCACCTAAGATGTATACAGGTGCTCATTGGGTTATGAGTACACCGGACAAGACTCGCCGGGAACCTGCTAGTTGGTCTTATACCAGATGTCAGATAGCAGTTCCCTGGTGACATGTGTACAGGTTAGTTCATCGACCTGAGATCGTCATTTGTCTCGTGTGAGTTCCCACTATGCTTTGATTACTACCCTACCACGGCTCAAAGGAGTCGTGCAAACAGGTTTTAGTTGGGTACAGTCCTGAGCCACATGGAGGCAGTGAGCGGATCTGCCGGGGTTCGTCTCTCCCGGTATTGGGGGTGAGGTCGCGCTGTGTCTAGGAGAGCCATTACACAAAGCCCTCGGCCGAGGCAGGAGATTTACTGGTAGGTATTCCAGTAGTATCTCAGGGTGTTCTGGGCTACACTCCGACACGACTTGTACCGCTTTTGGGGGTCTGACTTTTACCAACCCCCTAGGCCCGCCATGCGATACTCATAGACGAACGGACCGGACTGTACGGATATTGTCACTGACAGGCTCAGTAGGGTGTCAGGATGAGTTCGCTCATCGACGTCCCTTTTGGTCAATAGCTGGTGGCCCGTCACGTATTGGCTAATACCTCTGACGTGCTAGTGGTTAAATCCACAGCCATAGTATTGACGAGTCTTTAGAGTCCACCACACTTTCAGTTACTCAAGCTTTCGGGCGAAACGCTGTAGAGGCCGTATGGAGATATGGCAGGGTCCGATCAGATACGTGCGGTATTGCACGGATCAGGATCGGACGGTTTGTACTAATGGCCGTATGGATATATGGCAGGGTTCGATCAGATACGTGCGGTATTGCACGGATCAGGATCGAACGGATATTACTAGCCGGCTTTGGTTTAAGCCGGATCCTAGTATAGTACAGTGTAGATTTTGTCTCATTGCATTTGTATCCGGTAGGAATACAGATGCGGGTGTGTATGCACAGTATCGGGGTTTTCCTGTAATTTATTACGGGACCAGTTTTCTGGAGTTGCCAGTTTGCATTCCGTTCCGGCCGGTTTTCCTTTGTTCTTTCCCGGCCGAACCTTTTGATGGAGGGTGTTATTTGCAAGTTTGCAAATAACACATTGTGGAGGGGTTTCTTGCAAATGTATTGATTATGATAGCATCTTTTTGATACCATTCTTTTCTATCATCATTTCTTGCTTTTGTGAGATTAGAAAGGATTTGAGGTTGATGTGAGATTGTGATGATGGTGTTTGGATATGGTCACCTTTCTTTTTCTCCTACACTCACCTCCCTCTTGCTTATGTATTCTTTCCTCCACCATTTCTAAGATGACAAGGTTTTCATTTTGGAGAAGAAAAAAAGATGAGAGTTTCATTCTTGAGAGTGTGGCATTCTTGATCTCATTTTCATGCTAGAAAAATGCAAGCACCATTTTTCTTATCTTGATTCCTCCATCATCTTCAAAGGCAACAAAACCCCAAATGAGACATAGCTTCAACCCTACACATTCTACAGCAAATCTTGGACGCGTCGGCTAGCCTACTTCGCGCCCGAGTTGCCTCGGTATTGAGGTGGGAGCCCGTAAAAGATACAGGCGATGTGGTGCCCTTCCGGCGAGGAGGCGACGACCGGAGTTTCCGCAGAAGATCGGGACGGCGAGGAGAAGACCGGAGGACTCGGATCATTCGGTATACTTCTCTTCCCATCTCTTGTTTGCAAGTATAGGTTAACGGTTAACGATCCGGGTTTTATTGTCCGCGGTAGCGCCAGTTTCCAAGTAAGGAAAATTTTTGATTCCGCATTTTGGCCTCGGATAGAAGGCCGGGGCGCTGCCATGGCGCAACATGGTATCAGAGCCTTGCCATTAACCTTGTCTAGCTTTGTCTAATGTGTTTTACATTTCCGATCGACCAAAATTCCAAAAATACACGTTTTCTGTACATCAGTTTTCTGTTGATTTTTTTCTTGCTCAAAAAATTTTTCTGGTTGCATAAAAGTGATGTACTGGAAAATATAAGGCTACTGTAGAAATTCGACAGAGTGATTCCATTTTGTGAGCGCGAAACCGCGGCAAAACCCCCCTTTGTGCCGCGGTTCCGCCGCACTATGGTCAGATCACTGTGTCGTTTTTCTTCAGTTGCTTTCTGGGATGATTTTAGGGGTTTTGGAACATTAATTTTGGGCCCAGAATTTCTTGATGTGCTACAGTAGTACTTGGGGGGCCCACATGTTAAAATTTAATCGATCGGATATTTTAAACACATTATTTCACAGTATTTACATTATATCTGCGACCGTGAATATCACTTGATCGGTAAATCCTGTCTAACTGCTATAGCCCGGTTAGACGGATTTGCGAATGTGATTTTCACGTTGATGTTCTGTGTTTATGCTGTGATGTTGCGGATCGATCGTGGGGGATAGCCTGGATGCAATGTTAGTACAGTTTTGTTTTATATGTACATTTGATATTGCGGGGCGAGCGTCCGACATGTGGACTGCCGTCACTGCCTGTTTGTATTATTCTTTTGGGGCACGACCTGGTTGCGGTCGATGTACCCGTTGTATGTATATTTTACTTTCTGTACTAGGATTACCCCGCGGAGGGGTGCGCGGATAGCCGGGTTCTAGAGGGCAACAAGCCCGCATCTCATGGCATTGGGACGGAGGGGGCTTCGCTCTAGAATTGGCGGGCTATTCGCCGCACTCGTAGGGGGTACAGGTTGACCCAGGAGGGGTGCCCAAGTTACCGGATTCCGTGAAGTGCTGGGTGGTCCATTCACGGAGCTGAAGGGGGCTGCCTCGCTTCAGGTTTTGGCAGGTGACTTGCCGCGCCCGTAGGGGTCTAGGATTTCATTGCACAGGCTATCCACACGACCAGGGTAACGTCGGGTTTCAGCAGCGGCTCTGTGAAACCCGGGGCTTCCAGATATCTGTATTGTTCTGTGATGCTGTACATTTCTCTGATGTTGCATTTTATCACGCCTTGAGCGAAGTACTATATATTGGTATATATATTAGTAGATGTTTTATATGTTTTACATCCGCGCTAGTCCAGTCCCCGCTCTGTCGTTAGTTAGCTAACCTAACGGGTAATGACGGGACCTAGTGGCGAATGCGGATGGCATATACGTACATCAGTATATTTTCGTTCTTTGTGGTGTGATCAATTGATGGGACTGCGTTGATTCGGATCAATGCAAGATAAAAAAACCTATTCTGATGTTGTTGGAACACTTTTCAAAAAGCTGTTATTGCAAGGACGTTCACTTTTGTTTTGCATCGTGGTATTCATTTGGAATATCCTGCTCCTCAGTCGACGAGGCAAGGGCCGAGATCCCTTCACCGGGAGTGACCCCTTGGACAGAAGTTTGCGTCAGGGCATTAACTTCATTATAGCCGATTACTTTTGCTTTGCATCGTGGTATTCAGTTGGAATATCCTGCACCTCATTCTACGGGGAAAAAGCCGAGATCCCTTCACCGGGAGTGACCTCTTTAGTAAAGGTTTTCGTCACTATATTTTTATAAAAGGCTATGCAGTTCCTTCAATGATATCAAGTTCATTACGTTAAAGGTTTTTCGCCAAAAACCATTCGTAGCCCTCCGTCATTTCTTATGGGTATTATTTAGTATTCGTGCTGCGTTTGTTGACTCCGTCAAGGCGTAGTGTACGGTAGCTAAGTGGTGCTTGTTTGTTGCATAAATGGGATTGATTAGGACAGTCGTGCGGCCTTGTTGACTCCGTCAAGGGCACGTACGGGTGGGTTTAATGCAATCCAGATAATGACGGGTTGAACTTGACTAGGACTCTTTGATTTGTTGACTCCGTCAAGGTCACTTGAGTCCTAGGGGTAAAAACATCACATCGGGAGTTTCAAAAGAACTGAAACTTGCCAGGCATGCGCATACCTTCTGGAGTGTGATACCGTGAGCGGATTCCGTCACGTTATCATGCGATGATAGTTGGATCCCGATTCCCACTGATGAGTTGGTTTACTCCTTGGGTGACCCCGACTAATTCTTCTTTCAGGTTTGGAGGAGAATTTGAGGTACAGTGGGAGGTTTCCAGATTAGATAAAGTGATAACCATTCTGATCTAGGTTAGAGTGCACGCTGAGTGTTTCTTTTCTCTCTCTCTTTGGCAGCGACCTTTGACCCGACCCTAGACTATGACTCAGTGACCAAGTTGACCGAACCTTCTTAACACTGGCTTTTGGATTGTCAGAGTTGCAGACCTCATTGCCACTCCTACTTTTACCCTTTTCTCCAGGACACCCCGTATTACTACGAACGTCCACTTCCATTGGACAAAACCATCGTATGGTTATATACGAACTCGAAGGACTTCGAGGATGGTTTCTGGTTCTGGAGAAAACGAATAGGTCTATTCAGTTGTCTTTTCCTTTTACCTTCTCTCAGGTTGCGAGTACTCCTTGGTTTAGGAGATAGTACACCTATTACGCAAATTGGATAGTCTTCTTCCAAACCTTAGGCAGGTGCCGAACGGTGGGGATTGAAGAAAACCAATTAGCATAACGATGGTGTACAGAAGGTATTAAGTTAAGACAAAGCAAGGGATTAGTAAGAGGGCAAAGTAAATTGCGACTGCTATTCATGACCGAACCAAGTATTTCTTCGCCAATCCTAAATCACCTTTGTATTTCTCCAGGACACTCCGTATCACTACGAAGATCCCAAGTTTATTAGATAATCCATCGTATGGTTATATACGAACTCGAAAGGAACTTGTTCCAGTTCGGGGATGGATTCTGGTTCAGGAGAAATGGGAATAAGGTTTATTCGGTTGTCTTTTATCTTCACCTTCTCTCTCATTGCGAGTGCTCCTAGGATTAGGACAGTACACCCATTATGCTTATTGGATAGTCTTCTTCCAAACCATAGGCTGGTGCCGAGCTGTAGGGAAGGAAGAAAACCATTTGGCCTAAAGGGTGTGCAGAAGGTAATGACTAAAGACATATAAAGGGATTTGGAGAGGTGGCAAAGAACTATACGGTTACAGTCGTGAATCTGAAAGAGGCATTACTAAGAATACCAGAATACCCCACCGAAACATTTCAATGTTTCAGTTCTGCTGTGTACTGTTAAAAGAAAACTGATTTCCCGATTGGACACTTGCTCAAGGGTATGTATTTACCAGGTATGATTCTCACATCTGTATGGTTTTACAGATGATGAGTGGGAGTAAGTTATTGGGAATTAGGTGACCATCCCCATTATATCGGGATTCGTTGTAATCGGTGATATTTGAGGAGATCATCTGGGTTGTTTGCCGGTCGGCAAATATTTGGTTTTGAATATCCGCTGTTGTGCACCAATTTCAAATTGATATATCTGTACGTCTATTTTTATAGAGTGAGATATACCTTTTGAAATTATGTCTATGACATTTACCTATATCAGTGGATGGTTAGGTAAGGAGCATTGAACAGCGGTGTAATTCTTCTTAACCATAAGTACAGTTTTCAACCTACGACGCACAGTGGAAGAGTTGTTGGACTCAGCGGACTTATACAGAGTATTGTATGTTGTCCAGTGTCCATTAGGACAGAGGGGTTGGTCCTCATACTATATTCTGTTTACTTTTAACTTCTCTAGTTCTTCGACATGTGTTTCGTAGAAACACAGGGTCTAAGTTTTGAGGAGTTATAGGTATTTGAATAGAGTAGAGAACCAGGTGTAGCAAGTATCGGGATTCTTCAAAGTGATCGAAGATGCAGATACTTGTGTATGGTGTTCAGTTGATAGTAATGATAAAGAGAAATTGCTTCTCTTTCAGGTTACTCATAATTGGAAGCATTCCTAAGTTGAGTAACGCTGATCGACCTCCTTCCATTTAGTTGACATGCACTGGAGATAGCTGCATGGTTTCAATCTGGTTCATTTAAATCAGTGCCTCTGGTTCTATATTGGATATAGAACAGTTCATATCTTAACGATGTTAAGGTACGGGGAGTTGTCCGGCTTATGATTAAAACCAGACACTGGACAACTCAAGGCACGTTTCTGTAATGGTTGTTTGTGGGTTGACCCAGGCTATGACGAGGGTTGATTTTCTACCATCTGGCAGATCAATAGAAATATTGTTCTAGACTCGCCACAGTTTTATTAAAAATGGATTTTTTCAAAAACAGCAGTGGGAGTATGGTAGAACTGGAAGCGATTCCAGAACCGCAAACGATTACTGAAGATTTGATAAGGAACCTAAAGATTCAATCTGGTTTGACATTCCATTGGCCACTCCGCAGATAAGGTGGGTAACTTCAGGCACCCGAGAGGTACTCCGGTAGCCTCAAGGACGGTGACAGGGAAGTTCTTGTTTACCCACACTTGCCATTGCTGTTGTTCCAGGCTGCGAGACCCGGTGGGAGGATGAGTATAGCGTCGTTCTAAACTAGCTTGAGAATTGCACGTCTATATGACTCTGCCAGAGGGTTGTCGTAGTCAGTGGGAGCAGCGGAAGCATTGGTGGACATCAGGCTTATGTCTATTTTTAGACTAAAGCAGATATAGCGGAGATAGATCATCTATTTCTGATGTGACTGTCATAGGTTTGACGTCATCAGAATAGGGGATGGATCTGTTGAGAAGGTAGTAGGAAGTGATATTCCTATACTACGATCGGTTATACTTTGGTCGTCACACAGTGTTTTCTCCACATGGGACTTGGACATTATATCAGACATACTGGTTACTAGATCTATGGTTTTAGATCTAGATTTGGGTGGTTTCCCAATCTGGGTACTTTGACAGCATTCTATGAGTATTTAGAATGGACGACTCCTGGCACGGTAGTATACCTGCAGGTAATGGAGTCACCCTCTCTAAAGGTGTCTTACAGACTTAAAGGGAGAGGATGTGCATGATTAGAAGATCACTTGCTTAGGCAATTGAGTCAATCATGAGATGTCAAGTACCACACCAGATGTTGTTCTTGCAGTAGATGCAATAAGTTGATATTAATCCAATCCTGGAGAAACAGTCGGAAGGAGTTTTAGAACATAAGTGAACGTTCTAGGGATATGATAACGGCTGCCTCCTTTAGGAGATGGTTATCACTCCAGGCTTCTAAGGTGACATGGACGACAAGGAGGTTGTCAGAGTTATAGTTCTCCCTCTGACGAGGGACAGTATTCTGGACAGGTGATCCAGGCAGATACTGAGGGAGGCATGGCGCAGGATACTAATTAAGTTCAGTTGACAATACAGTCTAAGAAGTTTGGATTTGGAGTTCATTTATGAACTAGGTCCCATCAGACATCCAGACATTCCAAGACAGGTATTGCTCATTTCGGGAGATGGTTTTCTCCGCGAACTTGAGATATAGAGAGACATAGAAAGAAACATCTAGGCGGATCCACTCACTGAGGCTTTTCCTCGAACGCAATAGTTTCGCAAACAGGCTTTGTGTGACTGACTAGTAGAGGAGTTGGGTGCTCGGTATCACACGGGCTGTGAGTATGCGACATCGCAATAATTAGCCTTGAGTGCAAGTGGGAGATTGTTGGAGATAGTGCCCTCAGAGTCAATTATTGGATCACAGGCACGTGATTGCAATGATTGAGGGAGGACCTATCCCGGTAGGACAGTCTTACTCGAGATGATAGTATGCTATCTGGTTTATCTTTATCATCGTGTACTGCTTTAGATGACCTGACATGTCGCTGTTACACGTTGATAGAGCCCCTAGGATTCTTGCTTGACTACCAGCAGTATGATGGCGATCATATACGTGGGAGCTGGGGTCTATAAGCACATCCTTAAAAGGTCCCTAGTCGTGGGAGTTTCGAGACTGGGCATCGATACTCCATTAGTAGACTAGTGTATACAGTCGAGACCCCGACGAGGGGCGGTGGCCGGTCTCACAAGCCACTGGTGTCAGTTGGTTCACCTAAGATGTATACTGGTGCTCATTGGGTTATGAGTACACCGGACAGGACTCGCCGGGAACCTGCTAGTTGGTCTTATACCAGATGTCAGATAGCAGTTCCCTGGTGACATGTGTACAGGTTAGTTCATCGACCTGAGATCGTCATTTGTCTCGTGTGAGTTCCCACTGTGCTTTGATTACTACCCTACCACGGCTCAAAGGAGTCGTGCAAACAGGTTTTAGTTGGGTACAGTCCCGAGCCACATGGAGGCAGTGAGCGGATCTGCAGGGGTTCGTCTCTCCCGGTATTGGGGGTGAGGTCGCGCTATGTCTAGGAGAGCCATTACACAAAGCCCTCGGCCGAGGCAGGAGATTTACTGGTAGGTATTCCACTAGTATCTCAGGGTGTTCTGGGCTACACTCCGACACGACTTGTACCGCTTTTGGGGGTCTGACTTTTACCAACCCCCTCGGCCCGCCATGCGATACTCATAGACGAACGGACCGGACTGTACGGATATTGTCACTGACAGGCTCAGTAGGGTGTCAGGATGAGTTCGCTCATCGACGTCCCTTTTGGTCAATAGCTGGTGGCCCGTCACGTATTGGCTAATACCTCTGACGTGCTAGTGGTTAAATCCACAGCCATAGTTTTGACGAGTCTTTAGAGTCCACCACACTTTCAGTTACTCAAGCTTTCGGGCGAAACGCTGTAGAGGCCGTATGGAGATATGGCAGGGTCCGATCAGATACGTGCGGTATTGCACGGATCAGGATCGGACGGTTTGTACTAATGGCCGTATGGATATATGGCAGGATTCGATCAGATACGTGCGGTATTGCACGGATCAGGATCGAACGGATATTGCTAGCCGGCTTTGGTTTAAGCCGGATCCTAGTATAGTACAGTGTAGATTTTGTCTCATTGCATTTGTATCCGGTAGGAATACAGATGCGGGTGTGTATGCACAGTATCGGGGTTTTCCTGTAATTTATTACGGGACCAGTTTTCTGGAGTTGCCAGTTTGCATTCCGTTCCGGCCGGTTTTCCTTTGTTCTTTCCCGGCCGAACCTTTTGATGGAGGGTGTTATTTGCAAGTTTGCAAATAACACATTGTGGAGGGGTTTCTTGCAAATGTATTGATTATGATAGCATCTTTTTGATACCATTCTTTTCTATCATCATTTCTTGCTTTTGTGAGATTAGAAAGGATTTGAGGTTGATGTGAGATTGTGATGATGGTGTTTGGATATGGTCACCTTTCTTTTTCTCCTACACTCACCTCCCTCTTGCTTATGTATTCTTTCCTCCACCATTTCTAAAATGACAAGGTTTTCATTTTGGAGAAGAAAAAAAGATGAGAGTTTCATTCTTGAGAGTGTGGCATTCTTGATCTCATTTTCATGCTAGAAAAATGCAAGCACCATTTTTCTTATCTTGATTCCTCCATCATCTTCAAAGGCAACAAAACCCCAAATGAGACATAGCTTCAACCCTACACATTCTACAGCAAATCTTGGACGCGTCGGCTAGCCTACTTCGCGCCCGAGTTGCCTCGGTATTGAGGTGGGAGCCCGTAAAAGATACAGGCGATGTGGTGCCCTTCCGGCGAGGAGGCGACGACCGGAGTTTCCGCAGAAGATCGGGACGGCGAGGAGAAGACCGGAGGACTCGGATCATTCGGTATACTTCTCTTCCCATCTCTTGTTTGCTAGTATAGGTTAATGGTTAACGATCCGGGTTTTATTGTCCGCGGTAGCGCCAGTTTCCAAGTAAGGAAAATTTTTGATTCCGCATTTTGGCCTCGGATAGAAGGCCGGGGCGCTGCCGTGGCGCAACAGCGCATACCTTCTGGAGTATGATGACGTGAGTGGCTTCTATCACATTGTCATGCGATGATAGTTAGATCCCGATTCACACTGATGAGTTGGTTTACTCCTCGAGTGACCCTGACTAATTCTTCTTTTAGGTTTGGAGGAGAATTTGAGGATACAGTGGGAGGTTTCCTGATTGGATAAAATGATTAACCATTCTGATTCAGTTTTGAGTGCACGCAGAGTGTTTCTTTTCTCTCTCTCTTTGACTGCGACCATGACCCGACCCTAGACTATAACTCAGTGACCAAGTTAACCGAACTTTCTTAAAACATTGGCTTTTGGATTGTCTGAGTTGCATACATCATTGCCACTCCTTCTTTTACCCTTTAAGTTTCTCCAGAACACCCCGTATTATTACGAACATCCACTTCCATTGGATAAATCCATCGTATGGTTATATATGAACTCGAAGGAACTTTTTCGAGGATGGATTCTGGTTCAGGAGAAATAGGAATAAGGTTTATTTAGTTGTCTTTTATCCTTACCTACTCTCAGGTTGTGAGTGCTCCTAGGATTAGGAGAGTACACCTATTATGCTTATTGGATAGTCTTCCTCCAAACCATAGGCTGGTGCCGAACGGTAGGGAAGGAAGAAAACCATTTAGCCTAACGATGGTGTACAGAAGGTAATGAGTAAAGACAAATAAAGGGAATTGGAGAGATGGCAAGGAAATATACGGTTACAATCATGAATCTGGATAATGGAAGAGGCATTACTAGGAATACCCGGATACCCTTTCGAAACATATTCGTGTTTCAGTTTCACTGTGTATTGTCAATAGAAAACTGATTTTCCAATTAGACCCTTGCTCAAGGGTATGTATTTACCTGGTATGATTCTCACATCTGTATGGTTTTACAGATGATGAGTGGGAGTAAGTTATTGGGAATTAGGTGATCATCCTCATTATATCGGAATTCATTGTAATTGGTGATATTTGAGAAAATCGTCTGGGTACAGTTTTCAACCAACGACGCACAAGGGTTTGTGTTATTCAACTCAGGGGACTTATACAAAGTATTGTATATTATCCAGTGTCCATTAGGACAAAGGGGTTGGTCCTCGCACTGTATTCTGTTTACTTATAACTTCTCAAGTTTTAGACAAGTGTTTCATAGAAATACAAGGTCCAAGTTTGAGAAGTTATAGGTACAGGAATAAAGTAGAGAACCATGTGTTGCAAGTATCGGGATTCTTCAAAGTGATCGAAGATGTAGATACTTTTGGTTGGTATTCAGTTGATAGTAATGGTTTTTTTAGAACTTGAGTCTCTTTTCAGGTACTCATAATTGGATGCACACCTAAGTTGAGTAATGTTGATCGGCCTCTCTCTATTTAGTTGACATTCACTTGAGACAGATGTATGATTTGAATCTTGTTCCAATTAAATCAGTGCCTCTATTTCTATATTGTATATAGAATGGTTCGTATCTTAACGATGTTAAGGTACGGCGAGTTGTCCGGCTTATGCTTAAAACCAGACTCTGGATAACTCAAGGCACGTTTCTGTAATGGCAGTTTGTGGGTTAACCCGGACTTTGACGAGGGTTAACTTTCTACCATCAGGAAGATCAATAGCTGTATTGTTCTTGACTCGCCACAGTTTTAGTAAAATGGATTTTTTCAGAAAACAATAGTGGGAGTATAGTAGAACTGGAAAAGATTCCAGAACCGCAAACGATTACGGAAAATTTAATAGGACCTAAAGATTCAATCAGGATTGACATTCCATTAGCCACTCCGCTGATATGGTGGGTAACCTCAAGCGCCCGAGAGGTACTCCGGTATTCTCAAGGACAGTGACATGGAGGTTCTTGTTTACCCAGACTTTCCATTACTGCTGTTCCAGACTATGAGACCCGGCAGGAGGATGAGTATAGCGTCGTTCTAAACTAACTTTAGTAGTGCACGTGTATATGACTCTACCAGAGGGTTGTCGTAGTCAGTTGGAGCAGCGGAAGTATAGTGGATAAGTAGCTTATATCTATTTATAGACTAAAGCAGATATAGTGGAGATAGATCATCTATTTTTGATGTGACAGTCATGGGCTTTGACTTCATCAGAATAGGAGATGGATTTGTTAAGAAGGTAGTAGGGTGTGATGTCCTGGTACTTGGATGACATACACATAGTAGGAAGTGAAATTCCTACACTACGATCGGTTATACCGTGGTTGTCACACAGTAGTTTCCCCACTTAAGATATGGATATAATATCATATGTTGTTTTTTGCACTAGATGCAATAGGTTGATTCATAGGTAACCGTTACGTACAGCTAGTACCTCTGACGTGCTAGTGGTTATACCTAGTGCTAATGTATTGATGAGTCATTAGAGTCCCCCACAGACAGTTTACCAAGTTCGGGCGAAACGTTGTAGAGGCCGTATGGTTTTATGGCAGGGTTCGATCATATTCGTGCACTTGTGCACGGATCATGATCGGACGGATAATACTTGAGGGATTTGTTTTAAGCCGGATCCTACTATTATATTGTAGGAATATTTTTGTCTCTTTGCATTTGTATTCGGTCGGAATACAAATGCGGGTATGTATATACAGTTGAGCGGTAATCTCGTAATTCGTCACGGAATTACTTTCGGAGTTGCCAATTTGTTTTTTCCGCCTCAAACATTCCATTTTCATGTTTAATTTTTTGAATGAAATGTGAGCATGGATAATTTTTTGTGTTGGGGCAATTATTGGGGCTGCCAAATTTCGAAGGCTTTAATTGGGTGGTTGCTGGAATTATTTGGTAGCATGGGCTAGTTTATTGGTTTTGGTGACTCATCCTTTGTAATGGAGTGGGTAGGATATTGTTGAGGTGAGGAGTGAAGTGGCTGTGAATTGCTTGTAGGATATATTCTTTCTTTCAATATTCATTTATTCACAACTCCACTTCTAACTTGAATTCCACAGAGAGAAAATTCTTTCACTGGCCGAGCCCCTATTGGTTTCAATTTTCTTCCCCTTGGTTAGAAAAAATGTTGTGCTCACAATTCACTCAAAATGGCAACTCCAATTTACCTCTACCCAATTACTTGGATGTCTTGAGACAAAGTGTTCCACACTCTCTCTACTTCAATCTTGGACATGTCGGCTAGCAAACTTCATGTCCGAGTTGCCTCGGTTTGAGGCGGGAGCCAGTATAAAGATTCATTGACGTGGTGCCATTTTGACGAGCGAGACCGGGAGCGGACTTCGTCGGCGCAGCAGCGAGGAGTTTGGCGCAGAGATTGAAGACCGAAGGACACGGATCGATCGGTATAATCTTTCCAACTTCTTTTACATATTGCTAGTTTACGGTTAATGGAACGATCAGGGTATTTGGGTTGCGGTAGCGCCAGTTCTGTAAAAAGTTTTTGTTCCGCATTTGGCGTCGGTTTGACGGCCGGGGCGCCGCCTTAGCCCAACAAACCTCACCTCCTTTATTTTTCTTAAGAGGTTTAGATTTCTGGGTTTCAGCTTACTTGAATTCTGTTACGCCTTTAGACGTTGCGTGATTCAAGTGCTGCTCACGAGCTAATATTTCGATTCGTGACAAAGTTAGTGTCAGAGCGTTTGTTTATCCTTGGTTCGAGTCTATGTTTGACTATGCGGAGTCTGTAAGTGCACGGCGGCGCCCCGGCCGTCAATTCGACGCCGGAATGCGGAAGCGGTGATAAACTTTAATTTTGCGGACTTTGCAAACCGGCACCACCGCGCACTAAACTCCGGATCGGGCCATTAAACTAGATCTAGCTAACAACAAGACGGGTTAGAGATATACCGACTGATCCGAGTCCTCCGGTCTTCTCGTCGTCGTCCCGATCTCCCGCGGATCCTCCGGTCGACGCCTCCTTGCCGGAAGGGCACCACATCGCCTACGTCTTTTACGGGCTCCCACCTCAATGCCGAGGCAACTCGGGCACGAAGCTGGCTAGTCGACGTGCCCAAGATTTGCTGTAGAATGTGTAGTGAGCTATTGTCTCTATTGGGGTTGAAGGAGTTGCCATGATGGAGAAATTTGTGCACAAGGATTTACAAATGATGCTTGCTGGAAAGGAGATGGAGCCTACAACATTGAGCTCGGCCAAATACCATTTTTGGAGCTCTCTCAAAAAGGAATGAAGCAAGCTCTTTTATTGAGCTCGGCCATAACTAGCAAATTGTGCTCACTGTGAATTACAAAATGGTTGAAGATGGAATAATTAAAACCATGCTAAAACAAATATACACTTCACAGCACATGCACAAGGGAGGGGCCCACGAAAATAATTCAAGAAGGAAAAAATTCCAGCACACTCAAAAACTCCCCCTTCTAATTAATTAATCAATCCCTCCCATACTTGTAAACAGTGGCCGGCCCACTCCAATTTCCAACACCAAAACACATCAAAACCCATACTCAATCAAGTCATAATTAATGCAAGGGATGGAGCATGGCAATATACAAAGAACCCCTCCACAAGATATTATTTGCAAACTGCAAATAATCCCCTCCATCGGAAAAGTCCGGCCGGGAAAGAACAAAGGAAAACCGGCCGGAACGGAATGCAAACTGGCAACTCCAGAAAACTGGTCCCGTAATAAATTACAGGAAAACCCCGATACTGTGCATACACACCCGCATCTGTATTCCGTCCGGATACAAATGCAAAAAGACAAAACTACATTATCAAATACTAAGATCCGGCTTAAGCCAAAGCCGGTTAGTAAAAACCGTCCGATCACGATCCGTGCAATACCGCACGTGTCTGATCGAACCCTGCCATATCTCCATACGGCCTCTACAGCGTTTCGCCCGAAAGCTGAGTAACTGAAAGTGTGGTGGACTCTAAAGACTCGTCAATACTATGGCTGTGGATTTAACCACTAGCCCGTCAGAGGTATAAGCCAATACGTAACGGGCCACCAGCTATTGACTAAAAGGGACGTCGATGAGCGAACTCATCCTGACACCCTACTGAGCCTGTCAGTGACAATATCCGTGCAGTCCGGTCCGTTCGTCTATGAGTATCGCATGGCGGGCCTAGGGGGTTGGTAAAAGTCAGACCCCCAAAAGCGGTACAAGTCGTGTCGGAGTGTAGCCCAGAACACCCTGAGATACTACTGGAATACCTACCAGTAAATCTCCTTGCCTTGGCCAAGGACTTTGTGTAATGGCTCTCCTAGACACAGCACGACCTCACCCCCAATACCGGGAGAGACGAACCCCTGAAGATACGCTCACTGCCTCCATGTGGCTCGGGACTGTACCCAACTAAAACCTGTTTGCACGACTCCTTTGAGCCGTGGTAGGGTAGTAATCAAAGTACAGTGGGAACTCACACGAGACAAATGACGATCCCCAGGTCGATGAACTAACCTGCACACATGTCACCAGGGAACTGCCATCTGACGTCTGGTATATGACCAACTAGCATGTTCCCGGCGAGTCCTGTCCGGTGTACTCATAACCCAATGAGCACCTGTATACATCTTAGGTGATCCAACTGACACCAGTGGCTTGTGAGACCGGCCACCGCCCCTCGTCGGGGTCTCGACTGTATACACTAGTCTACTAATGGAGTATCGATGCCCAGTCTTGAAACTCCCACGACCAGGGACCTTTTAAGGATAAGCTTGTAGACCCCCAGCTCCCACTTATATGATCGCCCTCATACTGCTGGTGGTCAAGCAAGAATCCTAGGGGCTCTATCAACGTGTAATAGCGACGTGTCATGTCACTTAAAACAGTACACGATGATAAAGGTAAACCAGATAGCATACTATCATCTCGAGTAAGACTGTCCTACCGAGATAGGTCCTCCCTCAATCATTACAATCACGTACCTGTGACCTAATAATTGACTCTGAGGGCACTATCTCCAACAATCTCCCACTTGCACTCAAGGCTAATTATTGCGATGTCGCATACTCACAGCCCGTGTGATACCGAACATCCAACTCCTCTACTAGTCAGTCTCACAAAGCTCGTTTGCGGAACTATTGCGTTCGAGGAATAGCCTCAGTGAGTGGATCCGCTTAGTTGTTTCTTTCCATGTCTCTCTATATCTCAAGTTCGCGGAGAAAGCCATCTCCCGAAAAGAGCAATACCTGTCTTAGAGTGTCTGGATGTCTGATGGGACCGAGCTCATAAATGAACTACAAATCCAAACTTCTTAGACTGTATCGTCAACTGAACTTAATCAGTATCCTGCGCCATGCCTCCCTCAGTATTGCCTTGGACCACCTGTCCAAAATACTGCCCCTCGTCAGAGGGAAAACTATAACTCTGACAACCTCCTTGTCGTCCATGTCACCTTGGAAGCCTGGAGTGATAACCGTCTCCTAAAGGAGGCAGCCGTTATCATATCCCTAGAACATTCACTTATGTTCTAAAACTGCTTCCGACTGTTCCTCCAAGATTGGATCAATATCAACTTATTGCATCTAGTGCAAGAACAACATCTGGTGTGGTACTTGACATCTCATGATTGACTCAATTGCTTAAGCAAGTGATCTGCCAATCATGCGCATCCCTCTCTACCTTAGTCTATAAGACACCTTTAGAGAGGGTGACTCCATCACCTGCAGGTATACTACCGTGCCAAGAGTCGTCCATTCTAAACACTCTTAGAATGCTGTCAAAGTACCCTGATTGGGAAACCACCCAAATCTAGATCTCAAACCACAGATCTAGTAACCAGTATGTCTGATATTGTATCCAAGTCCCTTGTGGAGAAACCACTGTGTGACGACCAAAGTATAACCGATCGTAGTATAGGAGTTTCCTTTCCTACTTTGTGTATGTCATCCAAAACTCGGATATCACACCCTACTACCTTCTTAACAGATCCATCCCCTATTCTGATGACGTCAAAATTATGACTGTCACATCAGAAATAGATGATCTATCTCCGCTATATCTGCTTTAGTCTATAAATAGACATAAGCCTGATGTCCACCAATGCTTCCGCTGCTCCCACTGACTACAACTACCCTCTGGCAGAGTCATATAGACGCGCACTTCTAAAGCTAGTTTAGAACGACGCTATACTCATCCTCCTGTCGGGTCTCGCAGCCTGGAACAACAACAATGGCAAGTGTGGGTAAACAAGAACTTCCCTGTCACCGTCCTTGAGGCTACCAGAGTACCTCTCGGGTGCCTGAAGTTACCCATCTTATCTGCGGAGTGGCCAATGGAATGTCAAATCAGATTGAATCTTTAGGTTCCTTATCAAATCTCCAGTAATCGTTCGCGGTTCTGGAATCACTTCCAGTTCTACCATACTCCCACTACTGTTTTCTGAAAAAATGCATTTCTTTTAAAATTGTGGTGAGTGAAGAACAATATTGCTATTGTTCATCCAGATAGTAGAAAGTCAACCCGCGTCATAGCCTGGGTCAACCCACAAACAGCCATTACAGAAACGTGCCTTGAGTTGTCCAGTGTCTGGTTTTAAGCATAAGCCGGACAACTCCCCGTACCTTAACATCGTTAAGATATGAACTGTTCTATATCCAATATAGAACCAGAGGCACTGATTTAATTGAACCAGATTCAAATCATGCAACTGTCTCCAGTGCATGTCAACTAAATGGAAGGAGGTCGATCAGCGTTACTCAACTTAGGAATACTTCCAATTATGAGTAACCTGAAAGAGAAGCAAGATCTCTTTATCTTTACTATCAACTGAATACCATACACAAGTATCTACATCTTCGATCACCTTGAAGAATCCCGATACTTGCTACACCTGGTTCTCTACTCTATTCAAATACCTATGACTCCTCAAAACTTAGACCCTGTGTTTCTACGAAACACATGTCTAAGAACTAGAGAAGTTAAAAGTAAACAGAATATAGTATGAGGACCAACCCCTCTGTCCTAATGGACAGTGGACGACATACAATACTCTGTATAAGTCCGCTGAGTCTAACAACTCTTTCACTGTGTGTCGTAGGTTGAAAACTGTACTTATGGTTAAGAAGAATTACACCGCTGTTTAATGCTGCTTACCTAACCATCCACTGATATAGGTAAATGTCGTAGACATAATTTCAGAAAGGTATATCTCACTCTATGAAAATAGACGTACAGATATATCAATTTGAAATTGGTGCATAACAGCGGATATTCAAAACCAAATATTTGCCGACCGGCAAACAGCCCAGGTGATTTCCTCAAATATCACCGATTACAACGAATCCCGATATAATGAGGATAATCACCCAATTCCCAATAACTTACTCCCACTCATCATTTGTAAAACCATACAGATGTGAGAACCGTACCTGGTAAATACATACCCTGGAGTAAGTATCTAATCGGGAAATCAGTTTTCCTTTAACATTACACAGTGAAACTGAAACATTGAAATGTTCCGATGGGGTATTCTGGTATTCCTAGTAATGCCTCTTCCAGATTCATGACTGTAACCGTATAGTTCTTTGCCACCTCTCCAAATCCCTTCATATGTCTTTAGTCTTTACCTTCTGCACACCCTTTTAGGCCAAATGGTTTTCTTCCTTCCCTACCGTTCGGCACCAGCCTATGGTTTGGAAGAAGACTATCCAATAAGCATAATGGGTGTACTGTCCCAATCCTAGGAACACTCGCAATGAGAGAGGGTGAAGATAAAAGACAACCGAATAAACCTTATTCCTATTTCTCCTGAACCAGAATCCATCCCCGAACTGGAACAAGTTCCTTTCGAGTTCGTATATAACCATACGATGGAGTATCCAATAAAATGGGATCTTCGTAGTGATACGGAGTGTCCTGGAGAAATACAAAGGTGATTTAGGATTGGCGAAGAAATACTTGGTTCGGTCGTGAATAGCAGTCGCAATTTACTTTGCCCTCTTACTAATCCCTTGCTTTGTCTGAACTTAATACCTTCTGTACACCATCGTTAGGCTAATTGGTTTTCTTCATTCCCTACCGGTCGGCACCAGCCTAAGGTTTGGAAGAAGACTATCCAATTTGCGTAATAGGTGTACTACTCCTTAAACCAAGGAGTACTCGTAACCTGAGAGAGGGTAAAAAGAAAAGACAACTGAATAATCCTATCCGTTTTCTCCAGAACCGGAAACCATCCTCGAATTCCTTCGAGTTCGTATCTAACCATACGATGGTTTTGTCCAATGGAAGTAGACGTTCGCAGTAATACGGGGTGTCCTGGAGAAAAGGGTAAAAGTAGGAGTGGCAATGAGGTCTGCAACTCTGACAATCCAAAAGCCCGTGTTAAGAAAGTTCGGTCAACTTGGTCACTGAGTCATAGTCTTGGGGTCGGGTCAATGGTCGCTGCCAAAGAGAGAGAGAAAAGAAACACTCAGCGTGCACTCTAACTTAGATCAGAATGGTTACCAATTTATCTAATCTGGAAACCTCCCACTGTACCTCAAATTCTCCTCCAAACCTGAAAGAAGAATCAGTCGGGGTCACCCGAGGAGTAAACTAACTCATCAGTGGGAATCGGGATCCAACTCTCATCGCATGATAACGTGACGGAATCCGCTCACGGTATCACACTCCAGAAGGTATGCGCATATCTGGCAAGTTTCAGTTCTTTTGAAACTCCCGATGTGGATTTCTACCCCATGCTCTTATGACCTTGACTAAGGCCAACAAATCATAAGTCACATGTCAAGTTATACCCGTCATTGTCCAGGTTGATTTGAACCCACCCGTACAAGCCCTTGACTAAGGCCAACAAGGCTATACGACTGTCCCAAACCAATGCATCTATCTATGCAGCATATGAATACCCAATAGCTACCAAACACTGTGCCTTGACTAAGGCCAACAAACACAGCTTGAATACTATTGACTACCCATATGAAACGACGGAGGGCTACGAATGGTTTCTGGCGAAAACCTTTAACGTAATGAACTTGATATCGTTGAAGGAACGGATAGCTTTTTAGAAAATATAGTGACGAAAACCTTTACTAAAGAGGTCACTCCCGGTGAAGGGATCTCGGCTCTTTCCCCGTAGAATGAGGTGCAGGATATTCCAACTGAATACCACGATGCAAAGCAAAAGTAATCGGCTATAGTGAAGTTAATGCCCTGACGCAAACTTCTGTCCAAGGGGTCACTCCCGGTGAAGGGATCTCGGCCCTTGCCTCGTCGACTGAGGAGCAGGATATTCTAAATGAATACCGCGATGCAAAACAAAAGTGAACGTCCTTGCAATAACAGCTTTTTGAAAAGTGTTCCAACAACATCAGATTAGGTTTGTTTTTAACTTGCATTGATCCGAATCAACGCAGTCCCATCAATTGATCACACCACAAAGAACGAAAATATACTGACGTACGTATATGCCATCCGCATTCGCCACTGGGTCCCGTCATCACCCGTTAGGTTAGCTAACTAACGGCAGAGCGGGGACTGGACTAGCGCGGATGAAAAACATATACAACATCTACTAATATATATACCAATATATAGTATTTCGCTCAAGGCGTGAATAAAATGCAACATCACAGAAATGTACAGCATCACAGAACAATACAGATATCTGGGATCCCCGGGTTTCACAGAGCCACTACTGAAACCCGACGTTCCCCTGGTCGTGTGGATAGCCTGTGCAATGAAATCCTATACCCCCTACGAGTGCGGCGAATAGCCAGCCAATCCTGGAGTGAAGCCCCCTCCGTCCCAATGCCATGAGATGCGGGCTTGTTGCCCTCCAGAACCCGGCTATCCGTGCACCCCTCCGCGGGATAATCCTAGTACAGAAAGTAAAATATACATACAACGGGTACATCGACCGCAACCAGGTCGTGCCCCAAAAGAATAATACAATCAGGCAGTGACGGCAGTCCACATGTCGGACGCTCGCCCCGCAATATCAAATGTACATAATACAACAGCACTGTACTAGCATTGCATCCAGGCTATCCCCACGACCGATCCGCAACATCACAGCAAAACACAGAACATCAACGTGAAAGTCACGTTCGCAAATCCGTCTAACCGGGCTATAGCAGTTAGACCGGATTTACCGATCGAGTGACATTCACGGTCGCAGATATAATGTAAATACTGTGAAAAATGTGTTTAAAATTTTCCGATTGATCAAACAATTAACAAGTGGGCCCCAAAGAAAACTGTAGCACTCACAGAAATAATTGGCCCAATTTTAATATTCCAAAACCCATATTTTAAGCCCATAAGCCCACTGAAAACAAATGGTGCACTGAACCCAAATAACTGCGGCGGAACAGCGGCCAAAGAGGGGCTATGGCCGCTGTTCCGCGGTCGTACGGAGGGAACAGGGTACCAAAATTTTCCAGTGGTCTTACGATGCACAGTACATCATTCTGCAATCACCTGAAAAATTTTACGACACCAAAAATTTTCAACAGAGAACTGATGCAAGCAAAAATGCGGTTTTGGGATTTTGTTCGATCGGAAACGTAAAACACATCAAACGAAGCTAGACGAAGTTAATGGCGAGGCTTTGATACCACTGTAAGTGCACGGCGGCGCCCCGGCCGTCAATTCGACGCCGGAATGCGGAAGCGGTGATAAACTTTAATTTTGCGGACTTTGCAAACCGGCACCACCGCGCACTAAACTCCGGATCGGGCCATTAAACTAGATCTAGCTAACAACAAGACGGGTTAGAGATATACCGACTGATCCGAGTCCTCCGGTCTTCTCGTCGTCGTCCCGATCTCCCGCGGATCCTCCGGTCGACGCCTCCTTGCCGGAAGGGCACCACATCGCCTACGTCTTTTACGGGCTCCCACCTTAATGCCGAGGCAACTCGGGCACGAAGCTGGCTAGTCGACGTGCCCAAGATTTGCTGTAGAATGTGTAGTGAGCTATTGTCTCTATTGGGGTTGAAGGAGTTGCCATGATGGAGAAATTTGTGCACAAGGATTTACAAATGATGCTTGCTGGAAAGGAGATGGAGCCTACAACATTGAGCTCGGCCAAATACCATTTTTGGAGCTCTCTCAAAAAGGAATGAAGCAAGCTCTTTTATTGAGCTCGGCCATAACTAGCAAATTGTGCTCACTGTGAATTACAAAATGGTTGAAGAAGGAATAATTAAAACCATGCTAAAACAAATATACACTTCACAGCACATGCACAAGGGAGGGGCCCACGAAAATAATTCAAGAAGGAAAAAATTCCAGCACACTCAAAAACTCCCCCTTCTAATTAATTAATCAATCCCTCCCATACTTGTAAACAGTGGCCGGCCCACTCCAATTTCCAACACCAAAACACATCAAAACCCATACTCAATCAAGTCATAATTAATGCAAGGGATGGAGCATGGCAATATACAAAGAACCCCTCCACAAGATATTATTTGCAAACTGCAAATAATCCCTTCCATCGGAAAAGTCCGGCCGGGAAAGAACAAAGGAAAACCGGCCGGAACGGAATGCAAACTGGCAACTCCAGAAAACTGGTCCCGTAATAAATTACAGGAAAACCCCGATACTGTGCATACACACCCGCATCTGTATTCCGTCCGGATACAAATGCAAAAAGACAAAACTACATTATCAAATACTAAGATCCGGCTTAAGCCAAAGCCGGTTAGTAAAAACCGTCCGATCACGATCCGTGCAATACCGCACGTGTCTGATCGAACCCTGCCATATCTCCATACGGCCTCTACAGCGTTTCGCCCGAAAGCTGAGTAACTGAAAGTGTGGTGGACTCTAAAGACTCGTCAATACTATGGCTGTGGATTTAACCACTAGCCCGTCAGAGGTATAAGCCAATACGTAACGGGCCACCAGCTATTGACTAAAAGGGACGTCGATGAGCGAACTCATCCTGACACCCTACTGAGCCTGTCAGTGACAATATCCGTGCAGTCCGGTCCGTTCGTCTATGAGTATCGCATGGCGGGCCTAGGGGGTTGGTAAAAGTCAGACCCCCAAAAGCGGTACAAGTCGTGTCGGAGTGTAGCCCAGAACACCCTGAGATACTACTGGAATACCTACCAGTAAATCTCCTTGCCTTGGCCAAGGACTTTGTGTAATGGCTCTCCTAGACACAGCACGACCTCACCCCTAATACCGGGAGAGACGAACCCCTGAAGATACGCTCACTGCCTCCATGTGGCTCGGGACTGTACCCAACTAAAACCTGTTTGCACGACTCCTTTGAGCCGTGGTAGGGTAGTAATCAAAGTACAGTGGGAACTCACACGAGACAAATGACGATCCCCAGGTCGATGAACTAACCTGCACACATGTCACCAGGGAACTGCCATCTGACGTCTGGTATATGACCAACTAGCATGTTCCCGGCGAGTCCTGTCCGGTGTACTCATAACCCAATGAGCACCTGTATACATCTTAGGTGATCCAACTGACACCAGTGGCTTGTGAGACCGGCCACCGCCCCTCGTCGGGGTCTCGACTGTATACACTAGTCTACTAATGGAGTATCGATGCCCAGTCTCGAAACTCCCACGACCACGGACCTTTTAAGGATAAGCTTGTAGACCCCCAGCTCCCACTTATATGATCGCCCTCATACTGCTGGTGGTCAAGCAAGAATCCTAGGGGCTCTATCAACGTGTAATAGCGACGTGTCATGTCACTTAAAACAGTACACGATGATAAAGGTAAACCAGATAGCATACTATCATCTCGAGTAAGACTGTCCTACCGAGATAGGTCCTCCCTCAATCATTACAATCACGTACCTGTGACCTAATAATTGACTCTGAGGGCACTATCTCCAACAGAGTCTAGGGCGGGTATGTATTTCGGAACCTAGGCTTGACTTTACGGAACTTAGACTTGAACCGGGAGGGGGGGTATTAGACCCGAACTTTCGTTTCATAGGTTGACCCTGATTGATGGAGTAGGTAGCTTGAGTAGAGTGACGTACCGTACGTATGTTCCGCGGCATATTTACGATACGATACTCCACTTAAGAAACCTTAGGATGTACATATTTTGAAATCTGTGATTCTCTTCGTATCCTTGATTATACATCCATTTAAGATACTTGATGTTATTTGTTCCATGATCATACTCTCATTGATGTTTTTCCTTCTTATGATCATGTATCCATGCCGGATCTGTCGTTTCCTTTCATGCCATTGATCTGTTTTCATCGATACTCGATTGAGGTTCCTGTCACCATGGTTGAGCGTAGATTGAGCTGATGTGTCACAACCCGAAATTACGGAACGTGACCAGCACTTAGATTACGAAGCGTCTAGAGGCGCAACGTAGCCTAAGTAAGCCGAAGCCCAGAAATCTAAACCATAAAAAGAAGATGAAGTAAAGGAAAACATGTAGAAAACAAGTTTAAAAGCAACATCCAATTTTCTTAAAAATTTCGGCATAATCTCCTTTGTAAAAACTGGCCCGAAACGGGTACAAACAAGAATAATATATATACAAACAATAAAAATCATCCCCAAACGGGAGCTAGCTCTACGCCAAAAGGCGGAAACAACCACATCAATGCACAATAGTATACAACGCCAAAGGGCGAGGCTCAAAACTCAAAAGAAAACAAAACCACCAAATATCATAACAATACAAGCGCGGCTCTAAGGTCGAAATAAACAACTGATCCAGTAAACTATCAAGTAATACAAGTTTGGTTGATGGAGCTTTCTAGATACAAATGAAATAATAAAAGTACAATGGCGGTCCAGATACAAGTGAACCAACCTACCGTGCAAATCACCCTGAGTGAAAAGATGTGCCAGCAAGCTGCCAGGAAAACCAGTACATCGAACCTGTAATAAAATTTGGCACAACAGGGGTGAGTTGCCAACTCGTGTGTAGAAGATATCTGTGAAAAGAAATCGAATGCACGACGCTGTCCTAGGTCATAATAATATACTAATATACTACTAGTCATCAAGTAAAGACAGGATAATAAGCTACGTGTAAGTGCAAATGCTCCGTGCTCGTATCAGTGCCTCATATAGAACTATGTCATGTGAATGAGTATGCATGCACCATGAATGTGAAATAACCAATCCTGAAATCTAGATATATCTTTATAAGAAATCTTTAACTTTTATCATTGTAAAATGTGTATAGAAATCTGAAATATCAACGATGAAATCCATGGAAATCCATGTCAAGCATCGACACAAAACATGTAAATCTCAAGTCTCAATACCTCATAATCTCAATGTCTCATAGTCTCAATATCTCGGGCTCCGTCAGTCCGGATCGGCCCATATCATCAAATCTCACGACAACGGTCGGTATCCTCCGGATATCCGTCGCGCCAGACATCACCGGTAGGTAGTCCTCCCCTGCCAGGCTCATCGTCTACAACTCGATCTTCTTGCCCCGGGGTACCATACCGGGCCCACCATGTACCCGAGACGGTTCATCCACTCCTCGAATTGGGTCTCGAAATCCAACAGATAACATGGAATCTCATGGTGGACGACGCATACATCACGAGAAAACCGCATCTTATGTTTTAAAAAGAGAGGAGGAGAGAGAGAGAGAGAAGTTTTTATATATTCTTGCGGTTTTCCCCAAAAATCCAGAAATCTCATAGAAATCCAAAATCCCAAAATCATGAGTAAGTATATGATAAGTGTCGGCATATGCCCCATAATACTGCATGATAACATGAAAATGCGAATGCATGAAATGTCTAAGTAATAAATACCATGTCTATACTAACACTTGAGAGTAATCACAATATTATATCGATCTAGCTGTTAGCTGATTGTATCAATAAAAGATAATATGATCTAAAGTGTACGTGACATAGCAATTACCGATGATGATGTGTGTGAGCCGGCAAATAAGTGTGCGTGGAATATGCGCATCATCGGTAATGGTGCTGGTGTCCTAACAGGCAAAGTTTTATTCTAATTATAGAAACATATGAATGAACATGCACCATTATGATTACGGTATGAATGTAAAGACGGATGTGTAATAACCACTCATCTGTGATATACAAGTATAACTACAACTATATGACTCGAGCCTAAACTAGTGTCCATCTAACCTCCTAAGGAGCTAAACCTAAGAAACTAGTCAATAAGACATAAGAGTCCACCTAAGGTCTGAATCCATATCTCTAATAGTCGGTGATCCGGCCTCAATAGCATCACATACGTAGTACGGCTTTCTCGAATCAAGAGTGCGGATCAATCATCATATCTATGCCTCGTACGGTAAAATCCATCGTACGACATCCCAATATCGGGGTACGGGTCAAGTATCCCCTACGTGTCTCATCATTCGTATAATATCATCATCAACACATGTCAAGATCAAGGTGCTATACTGTAATCGCATACATCAATCATATATCATTGCCAGTATAAATATACATCGTTAATCATAAATATCATGTATATGCATCATATTGTGATTAAGTCACACATATATCATATCAAAATTTCAGGCACAGGTTACGGTCCAGGTTCTGTTTTAGAGTCCTATATACTTCAATATTATCACCATCCTTTATTATTGTTCATGTATACAAATCCATTATCTCATTTCCCAATGATCCGCTAACATCATAACACGACCGCAAAGCCAAGAATCACAGCATCTAGCCCAGTTATATTGTTTCATCCCCGTGTATCATATCACATCTTTATATCACATATACGTATTGTGTGTGTGTGTGTGTGTGTATATATATATACCTACACCTAGTCCTATATATATATACACATACACGTATACACCACGTCAAGTCTCAGTGTGTGCGTGTGTGTATCTACCTGAAACCTACGAATCTCCTTCAAGATATTCATCCTCGGGTAAGGTCTTTCTAAATCAATCTAGTCCAACCTAAGGTCACTACTAGGGTCCTACTCACCGAAATTCTAAGGTCACGTCTGGCTTCCTAATGACAATAAGTACTATCCCTATTCTACGTTTGCGGTGGTGCTAAACGCCATCCACCCGACTTCCCCCCATAGATATACATCTACTCACCTGGTCCTTGTCTGTCGAAGACGGTGTCGCCATCCTCTTCTTCATCGCCCGCAGTCCACGTGAGGGGTACTTGTATGCAAACACATATAATATCGTAAACTGAATCACGTACAACATCAAAACGACGCACGAAACGCGCATAGGTTAAAACCTATGTCCAGCTCATGCAAAAGAACCAAATATCCCTCGATATCATCGTACAAATGACGAATGCCTAATAGTCCTATAATGATAGGTAATAGGTAGGGCATTCATGCAAGCCCTCTTCCCCGGACTTTCAAGATCGACATGTAGCGCCAAGGGAAATTGATAAAATGGATCGAGATAAGCATCAACAAACAAATCATAGTTATAAAACTCATTACTTATAATATAAAACATGATTTAATTCATCGAAACCCTAAAAATCAATCAAATCGTCCGATTTCGAAAAACCCGAAAACACCAATTTACCGTTTTACTTCAAAACTTGACATTTAAATGAAACTAATGGTCATAAAACACATTAAATAGCATAACTAGATTATACAACCCATTACTATATTTTTAACGCCCCAATTGTATTAATTGGAAAATTCTAGTTTGCAAACTTTCCCGATTTCGATACTTTTAAGCAAAATTTCACAATATCACAACTAAACTTGATTTTGCATGAATTAATGCATTAAACTATAATTCATGATGATAATAATATAATAAAATCATAATTTATATTTTAAACCTCATTTATTTAAGAATTTCCAAAATCTAGTTAACAAAAATAACATTTTTATTAGTATTTTTTCAATTATCAATAGAAACTAGTAACCAATTTAATTTTTTCATTCCACTAACAAGTTAATACCCTCATTAAAACCACAATCTAGTGTTACAAACATTAATTGGAATTTTATCTCACCAATTTTATACAATATATAGAAATCTAGTTTGCAAAATGGATTAATTTAAACAATTTTGGATAAACAATTTACAATATATCATCCATACAAGATTTTTCCACTTCTAAAAATGTTAAACTAGTTATTATAACCCTACTTAATTAATAAAAACCTAACTTAATTTTACAAACCCTAACTTGAATTTTAAAACTTGTAGATAGAAATTATTTATTAAATCTAATTATGCTTAAATGAAACATCTAATAACAATAAATCAAAAGAAGAAGATTTATACCTCCACAACATGAAATCCAAACATGAAAATAAGCCTCCAAAATGAATGCTTTCCATCTCCAAAATCCATGTAAAGATGAGCAAAGAATAGAGGGTAGGAATTAATTAGGATTTTGTGGGTTTTTTATTGAATTTTTGATGAATTTTGATGATTTTTAATACAAAAATGATTGGGGGAAAATTTTGGGGCTGCCCATGGTGGTGAGGCCGGCCATGAGTTGAGTAAAAGAGAGGAGAGTGAGAAAAGGTGAAGAAAAGTGTAGAAGGTTTCACAAAAATATCACACAATTAAGTCTTTTCATGAATTTATTTAAAAATTCTTTATTTTCTTCACTCCATTTGACCTAGAATGGTCTAGAACCATTGTAAAATTTTGAAAATAAATTTTGCATGAAACACACTTGATTCTAATATGTAATGGTTTACTTTTGCTAATTAAACCCATTCAAATTTGTATTTTACGCTAATTTAGTGTAAAAATAAAGCTTATGTTAATATTTAAAATAATTAATTTAAGAAAATATTTAATTAAACTAAAAATTTATAAGTGGCTAAATAAACACCATTTACTAGTAATAACATAATTAAAATAGGTATTTTTAAATTTATAGTGAAAAATAATTACGGTTTAGTTTTATGAAAACTACGTTTTACTTTACCGAAAATTATAATATTCACTTAAACGATTTTATTTATTTAATTAATTATTTAATTATTTTTAAAATGTTACATGATGCTAGTGTTGCGGTCAGGGTGAGCTCGTCTGGTACGAGAGCTGACCACTGTGTTTTCTGGTGACATAGGAACGTCTCGATGTAGTGTTATGTTGTGACCTCTTGTGGAGGCGAGTGCTTGGTTTTACACCGGATGTTCGGGCCCCAAATAGAGCTGCCAGTTGTGAGAGGACCGTTGATGTACAGCATACCTCAGAGATATTGATGTCGCCTACCATGCAGACAGATGACCCAGCTGTTACTGAAATTGATAGGATGTCGCTTCCAGCGCTTACGAGCTGAGATCGCCAGAGCTTCCAGGCAGAAATGCGACAGATGATAGCTAGTCTATTCCGAGTTGAGAAACGAAGGTGATTCATCAGATTGATGCGCCGACGTAGGCCCTGTTGAGTTGAAGATTTCCAGTGTGGAGAGTCTTACTCAGATATACAGCAGACCGATCCAGAGATGACCGTCGATGTATCGCCTTTCTTGAAGGATTGAGGCATTGTTTAGCGTGCGGACGAAGGGTATTCACATGTTGTATGGGCAAAGCTAAAAGGTTCGAACGAGTGTCAGAAACCCATTTTTTCCAAGTTTAAAGTGTTTGGAGGAACATGCAGGTAATTCTGTGGACCCTCTAGAAGAATGAAACCCTAACTCGACATGATGACCATGGAACCGCTTTGAACCTTAGGATTTGTGGCTGTTTAGCGGTGCCATCAGTGTGGCTTGGGTTTGCCCTTCTACGGCTAGTCCAGAGGTGCTGTGGTATGTACCAGATATTTTTAGACTGCGCTCAGGTGTTGAGCCATCGTGAAATTTTAGGGCCTTGATGACTCGATCGAAAAGTTTGACGTCGTCCATATATCATGTGATAAGAGACCAGTAAGCTGACCAGCATCGGATATAGGACCTCACCCTGATGCGTTATGAGTTGATCAAGAACGAACAAGTATTGAGTATTCCTCCGATGGTTGCGACGAGTTCCCGAGGACGTGTTCGGCCAGATATCTTCCACAGAGTGATGAAGAAACTTCAAGTCTGTGTGAGAGACTCCGGATTGACCGTGGCCGAGAACAGCGGCAGTACGTACACAGCATAATGTGACGTCGAAGCGGACGATGATAAAGACGAGTGGAGCTGGAGGTTCATGCGCGATGCTGACGAGCTGTTACTACTCCCCGTCGAGATTAAAGATCTGATATGTATACAGCGGCGTTGGGATACGGCCTGTTCCCGAGGGAAGGTGTGCGGAACACGCAGATGTCCAGAAAACGAGAAAAGATTATGTAAGAGCACCAGCCTCCGTACAGTTCGGCATAGGCAAGATCGGAGGAGTCCTCGAGCAGGATTTCCTTCCAGGACACTGCTGCAATAAGAATTGCACCCAGGATCAGATGTGTGATGTGTATTCAGAGAGTCAGAGGCCGACGCCAGTGACGTGCTGCCTTACGAGTGGTCGTGCTGATTGACCAGGAGACGACCGGAGAAGTGCCAGAACGGAATCGTCCCAGTTAGCACACCTGACTAGGACGATGAGCCGATGGATTGCGGGATTGGTAGATCCACGGAGAAGATAAGGGCCCAGAGACAGAAGACACCAGACCGTGAGCATGAGGCGAGCGGATATTCTTGTTTTGCCGGTTTTAGGCGCACCGATTCATTTTTTCGACATCGTTGTTGGTGTATCTCAATGTCCTTTGTTGCGATTTGTGTTTGTGATCTGAGTATCACGCTTATATCGATTGGATTTGTGTTTTGATGATTGAGTTTCATGATACTGTTTTCGTGCACCATGGTTGCACCTACTGGGTATTTACATTTTGTGCATAGTTGTCCACTTGATATATATATTATACACTGTTGTGTTGATTTTCGATTTGTGCATATTTATTGCATTGATGTCGATTTTGTACCTTCGTAGCATGTGTTTATGATTTCGTGGATTTCATACGGATGATTTGATTTTTGCACTCGATATAGCTTATATGTGCTTGTAGTGCATTGACACGTATTTTGTGCACTACAGTTGCACCTGACTTCGTTTTGATGTCATTTGAGATATTTATTGTGATTTCATGCCTAGGGCATGCATTTGATTTGATTTATGCTTTCGGCATAGTTTTCATGCACTTTTAGTATTTGATTTTCTTTTATGCACGCTGATGCACATGGTTGTGAGATTATATACCACGGTATACCTGATTTGGATTTGGATCGAAATGGGTTGTATACCATCGATTCCGATTTTGATACTCGATATTTTTTTTGTGCACCTTGTGCACCTGATTGGATTCTTGCGCATATTTGACGAGCTTGGAGTGGACTTTTGCGCATGTTCGGCGCTTGATATTGGATTTCGTGATTTCGTGCATGTGAGATGCACATGATTTAGATTTTATTCGTGCATGTTGGATGCACCTGATTTGGTTTTCCGCGCGTGTTGGGCGCACGATATGAGATGCGATTTTGGTTCACACCAGATGCACTAAATCGGGATTCTTGTGCATATCAGATGCACCCGATATTGTTGTCGTGCACACCCGTTGCACTGGACAGATGCTTTCGTGCACACCCGTTGCACGTAGTTTTGGCTTTTGTGCATATTGTGCTACCTGTGCTTGGATTTGATTTCCGTGCGCACTTGACGCATGTGATTGTCGGATATGCCTTTTGAGCCTGATTTTGCTTTTTGAGCACTTTGTTTTCATGATAGGTACTATATATAGTATATAGTAGCCGAACAGGACTTATATGAGGACAGTACCTGAGTAATTTGCATGCATTAAAAGCTTACCAAGAGGTTTTCAAAGGAGCTATAGTCTCTCTATTTCCTACGTGTCCATGAGCGACACGAACGTTTATAAAGGAAAACCTTTTGGGATATTTTGAAAACGACGGAACGTATATTTAGAAAAATATATATGGACATGTATTATTATTTTAAAATGAGCGTCCGTCACTTATCCCGTGAGTTACGCATCATACGGCGATTTAGAAAAGTTTTTTGCATGAGTTTTATTCAGTTCATGAGTTTTATTCAGTTCTTGAAAGTTTTCTAAAGATGCGTACTGTACACGTATTATAGTATTTGACTAGTGTATATTGGATTTCAGTAGTAGATTCGAGATCTGTATCTCTATTGTAACTCCGAGGATATGCGTGCAAATCCGATGATTTGCGTGACGCTTGACGGAGTTCGATTTTAGTTTTGTACTCATTTTCCTGCGCACTTGCCGCGCTGTGTTGTTTCTGTATCTTTCGTGATTTCGGAGCCATATTGATTTGAGCTGATTATTGAAATATTTTAGATTTTGGGGGTTTAAATTTAATTTCGGGGACCGAATTTATTTAAGGGGGGAAGATTATAACATTTTAGAAAATATAAAATATTATTTTTGGAATTTAATATTAAAATAATATATTTCCCGAAAACCGTTCGATTTGCGAAATTGGGGTTTTCGAAAAAGCGTATAAATATATACCAATAATTTGAAATAAATGAAAATTAAATTGATTTATTCATTTGATAATATATTTAAAGGATTTGGCATTTTTAAATATTATTATATGTAATTTGGATAAAAACCCGATTAGTGCACTGCTAATCGCGGTTAAGCCAAATCCGTGTCTCTACAGTTTTTCATGGCTGGTGCACCATGACATGTTACATGTTATTTCAATTGGGTGTATGTGTTTTTGGTGCGAATAGAAGGGGAAAAGGGTGTAATAATGAGTTGGAGAGAGAGAGGGGACATAATAATGACTTGGAAAGTGAGTGGGTGAGAATAATAGTGAGAAAGGGAGAGGGGGGCTGCTGCCCACATTCCCCACCATTTTCTTTTTCCTCTCCTTCATCTTCCTCAAGCTCACTACCCTCCACTTCAAACCCTAGATCCATCTCCAAATAATCCCCAAAACCCTAAACCCCTTTCACAAAACTTAACCCCCATCTCTTCCTCTACACATTGAACTAAGCAAAGTGGAATTTTGATGATGTTGGGGAGCTAGGGTTTTCTTGAGTGGCCTTATTGAGGTATAATTTCTTCCTTTAGATTAGTTTTGTGAGATATCGTGTTTTGGATGTCGTTTTGTGATGTCACTGACCTGCTGTGACCCCGAGCATTCACTGAGAAAACAAACAGAGTGGTAGTGTTGTACTCGAGACCCTGAGTGTTCACCCAAAACCCTAACCCTTTCCCACCGGTTTTGGACGGCGACTTTGGGGACAAATCCGGCGACCTCGGCCGTGTAGGGGACTGGGGGGTTGTATTTTCTAGGGTAGCTGTTTGAAGTGGTTTTGTGATGTTTGGTACTATTAGATTTTTATGTAATGACTGTAGGTGGAATCTGGGAAAATTGGTGAGTGTTTGCATGACCTTGGTGACACGATTCCTGACCTGAGCCATAGAGGTCAACGCGATGCACGAACTTAGGATTTTTTCCGTATTGGTTTTGTGACTTTTAGTGTGCCTACTGTGAATCTGGGATGACCGGGCGAATTTATGAGACAACCAAACAATACCAGGGGCCTAGATACAGCACCAAGAGACCACCCTATGAAGACGAAGCCCTGACGAGGAAGCAAAACCGGCCTGGCCGGAATTTCTGCCTATGTGGCCGGCCACTGGGTGAGGGTAGGGGCCTAGGTTGGTCCAGTAGCTCATATACACAATATACATCACCCTAAACTTGTTTGCTTGGCTTTATTTGACCCGAGTCAAAATCTGGGAACACTTGTGTGTGATTTTGGCTATAGTTTTCCGTATTTTGAATGATGAGTTTTGATATTTAGATTCTTTTTTGGTTGTTGCATGTTTGTACATCCACAACAAGGGTTGTTTGGTTGATTTTGTACGCGTATGCTATAGGTTCTAACCAACGAGCAATACGCGTGCCGTTTTGGATTTTAGAACTTGATTTTAATAGCGTTGCGATATGTGTTGTTATTGTAGGTACCTTCGCGTGGATTCCGAGGCGACAGAGTGTGGCGCCAACGACTTCGGCAAGCGAAGACCACGGTGAGTAGATCTATATCTACGGGGAAAGCCGGGTGGATGGCGTATAGAACCCCCGCAAAGTTTTAATGGAAAACTGATTTATAGAATATGGTTAAGGAAAACTAGATTAGGAAACTAGGGTTAGAATGAAGATAGCTATGAAACCATATTAGAAACTAGAGGATAGCTAGAAGTGATATGTAACGACTATTATAGGATGACGGAATTTGAGGATGACATGTGACGACATTGCTGTTTAGGGTACTATAGGACTAGATAGCCGATGTAGATGTGTCATCCGAACCATACCCTTTTTTAAACCGAAGAATCGTATGTATCTTTTAAATATATACCTTGAGGGTCGTTACGGATTTTCAAAAGATATCTTTTCCTTAAAAACACCGTAACTCCTATTTTCAAAACTACGATTCGCTTCCTTTAAAATCTGCTTGTATGGTTCGGGTGCGTATGTTAGATTAGATACTTATACTTATAGTAGAGATAGAAAGTTTATGTAAAATCGAATTGATGTGAGATATAAATGCGATGAAAGAATATAAGAATGATATGATGATATGATGATATGTTGGTATACAGATGCGAGTCGATCGAGATGATTTATACCCTGCCGGTCCCCTGGTATGAGATTATTGCGGATGTGACCTGGGACATAGATACATACATACACACACACACACACACACACACACACACACACACATATAGAATGCTGTGAATCATGGATCATAGGCCGTACGTGATATTAGGCCATACCCTCATTTGTCTTATAGGATGATAGGATCCCTATTAGCTTAATGCCGCCATACGATGATTTTCCTTGTGTGATGAGTTTGACTTGATGATGATCCAAACCCTTGACTAGAGGCTACCATACGATGTATTATACCGTACGAGATGTTGTTAGGCTGGATGCCAATTGATAGATTTACCGACTCGATCATGTTAGATACGTATACCCGTCAGTATTTGCATATGATTACCTTATGCTGCATTCATATTATTCTCATTGCCTTGTTTATATCTATGATAGTACATCTGCACCATTATTGATGATGCTTATGTTACACGTACACAGATTGTAGGCTCGCACACTTCATCATCGATAATTGCCATGTCACTACACAGCAGGATTACTGCATCATGATATGACTCTTCGCATAACCTGTTTGCGCACATACACATTAGTATATTCATATTGGTGCACATATATATTGATACATCCATATTTGCGCACATACACATTGTATATTCATATTGGTGCACATATACATTGATACATTCATATTTGCGCACATACACATTGTATATTCATATTGGTCCATATATACATTGATACATCCATATTTGCGCACATACACATTGTATATTCCTATTGGTGCACATATACATTGATACATTCATATTTGCGTACATACACATTGTATATTCATATTAGTGCACATATACATTGATACATCCATATTTGCGCATATACATATTGTGCCTACGTAGATAACTGGTTTTATTGGGAAATTGGGAACCACATGTTATGTTTTAAAAACTGGAATCATTTAAAAGAGCGGTTTTCCCTTAATATGTCATATCACTGTTCCATGTTGCATGATTTACGAATATGCTTACATCTCTATTATATATCGTATACGTCATGCTATATGATTTTACGCATTGAGATATGCTGTTTTCATCAGATTTCTGGATTTGAGAACCGTGGGCATTTTAAAAGATATTATGTGTTGTTTTAAAAACCCGGTTTCTCTTGATATGATATTTCAGTGCGTCCACCATGCGTTTTCTCGGTTCTGAGACGTGTAACATGTGAAACCCGATTCGAGGAGGTGGATGAGGCCGATTGAGGGTACATGGTGGACTCGGTATGGTACCCCAGGGCAAGAAAGGGATGCCGTGCATACAGACGGTGAGCCTGGCAGAGGGACTACTATCTACCGGTGATAGTATTTGGGCTCGGCGGATATCCGGAGGATACCGACCGGAGTCGAGAGATGATATGGGCCGATCCGGACTGAAGGAGCCCGTGGGCCGATCCGGACTGACGGAGCCCGATATTTAAGGATTTTCGTGCCGATGCTAGGCACGGTTTTCATTATGTTTTCGAGTGTCGATGCTAGGCACTCAGGTTCCATGATTTTGATGTGTCGCGAGGGACACCGTTGACTTATATCCTCATACTTTCATGCACACTCTTTTATTATGTTTACTTGCATACATACATTGATTATATGGGTGGACGAGATCCACATGCATACATACATTGATTACATGGATGGACGAGATCCACATGCATACATACCTTGATTATACTGTTTGATGTTATCCACATGCTTATAGGCATTGACTACCTTGTTGGTACACATACCGACCCGGTCACCCTAGATATCATAGTATTACCTTTATGATATAATTGACTTAGGAGTCGTTATTTATTCAATTTCTACTTGTCGATATATTTCTATTCACGAGTTGGCAACTCACCCCTGTTTTTCCACAGTTCTTGCAGGTTGCCCGCTTGGATCAGTAGCGGCTTTGCTGGCACACAGTTGCATCCGAGTGTTTTGCACTAGTAGGTGGGACATTTATATCATACCCACTCTTGTATCTATATTTCATTATTGTATCTAGTTAACTCCATCAATCAAATTTAGTAAATTGTATAAGTAATGAGACTTAGTGGAATTGTGGTTGCGAGACTTAGAGCGAGGGGTTTTTCGCTACTTGTGATATTTATGTCTTACATTTTTTTTATCTTTTGTGGTGAATTTCGCCGTTGGGCGTCGTATACTTATTTTTATTGTATTGCGTGATTGTGATCCGCCGTTTGGCGAAGAGCTAGCTCCCGCTTGGGGATGCGTTTATCATCTTCATTTATTTGTGGTTTTGGATCAAAATATACAAAGGAGGTGCTGCCAAAATTTTTAAAAGACGAAACATGTTTTCAAATTAGTAAATTTCACTTGCATCATTCATGTTCCTTTTCTATGCATTAAGAAAACTTGATTTCATTATATCTTTATTTCAAAACCTCACCTCCTTTATTTTTCTTAAGAGGTTTAGATTTCTGGGTTTCAGCTTACTTGAATTCCGTTACGCCTTTAGACGTTGCGTGATTCAAGTGCTAGTCATGAGCTAATATTTCGGGTCGTGACAGAGACACAGCCCGCCGATGCCTATTTTTCTGAAATTCTTGAGCATGTTCGGCTGGGTAGAGATTCGGAGTTCTTGATTTATGACCACAGTGTGCTACGTTTAGGGATTTGTTGGTGTGTACCTGATACTAATGGGTAGAGACGCGAGATCCTAGAGCAGGCACATCAGTCATCTTTCAGTGTTCACCCAAGTGCCACCAAGATGTAACGTGACTTGAGAGTCAGTTACGGGTGGGCAGGGATGAAGAGTGAAGTTTCAGATTCTATTTTGAAATGCTTGACTTGTCAGCGATCTAAGGTTGAGCATTTGAGGCCGGCAGGAGAGTTGCAACCTTTTTACCGTTCCAGAGTGGGAATGAGAGCAGATCTCCAAGAATTTCGTTGCGGTATCTACCCAGGACTAGACAGGGTACGACTCCATTTGGGTGATTGTTGTCCGGTTATGCTCAGTTTGCTCAGTTGTTCTTCGGTAGGTTTGTATGTTTGCACGGAGTTCCTTCATGCTTTGTATCCAATAGAGGTACCCAGTTCGCTAGCTGTCTTTGGCAGAAGCTTCAGGAAGCCTTAGGTGCTGGTTGAGCTTTAGTTCCGTTTTCTATCCATAGGCCGATGGTCAGACAGAGCGAACTATACAGACTCTGGAGGATATGCTTGTGCGTACGTACTAAGTGTTTGTTAATTATGGGATCGTCACTTGCCATTGATGGAGTTCTCCTACGATAACAGTTATCAGGAGACATTTCAAATGGCAACTTTTAGGCCTTGTATGGTAGGTTGTGTCGATCGCCAGTCAGTTTTACTGACTTCGCCAGAGCAGGATTTCGGACCCCAGCTAGTCAAGAGACATCGGAGAAGATCCAGTTGATTCAGGTCAGGATGAGAGTAGCCCAGTGCAGACAGAAATCTTATGCCGACCGTCGTTGTTGCAGATTTGAGTTTGCTGTGGGAGATCATGTATTCCTATGAATTTTTCCGATGAAATGGTGTGTTGAGTTTTGGGAAGCTTTGTCCCAGATTGTAGGTCTTTTTGAGATCGTCCAGCGAGTTAGTTCCGTTGCTTATCGTTGGCACTTCTGCCCAGATTTCGGATGTTCACTACGTATTCCTTGTGTCGATACTTCGGAAATATCTTCATGACCTTTCTCACATGATTCAGCACCAGGCCATTCGATTGGGATGCGATTTTTCATTCACCAGCAGCCGATAGTGATAGTGGATCGGCAGGTGGAGAAACTTCGGTCAGGTCTTGCCATCTGTGGTGGTTTTTCTTTGGTGTAGCCAGTCCAGTAAGGAGATCACTTATGAGGCTATGAGTGAGATGTGGATGATTTGCACTCATCTCTTTGAAGGTATGCATAGTAAGGATTTTAAATTCAGGGACGAATTTCTATAAGGGGGAGATTGTAACACCTTAGAATGCGATTAGTGTTAATTATGCGATATTGCAGGTTTTTGGTAAAAAGGTTTACCAAAATAGCTTTCTCGCATTTTATTATTATTTGTTTTGGGTCACACACATTTGTGCTTGTTTATATGGAGGCGGTTGCTTAGTGTTAACCTTGCTTAGTGGACATGACACTTTAATCTAATCCATGCCTTATGTTAATCCTTGCTTGTTTAACCTTAACCTTAAACTTTTGATATTTGTGAGAGATATTTCCCTTTGTGTTTTAGAATGAGAGGAGGTGGCAAGGTGACTCATGAGGAGAGTCATGCTTGGATTAATGGTGAAGTGAGGGAGAGAGTTAATGCAAGGTGCACTTACCCTACACTCACCTCTCATCTCATTAACACTTCACGCACTCCCATTCTCTCTCACTCTATCTCTTTCTCATTACTTTCTCATTCCCTCTTCCCTCAAACTGAACCTTACACTACCCCTTCACTAAACCTTCACAAACCTGATTAAATCTCACCCAAATCACATCCCAAGTCTTGTTTTGCCTTTAAGAACACTTAGAGCTTGGAAAGCTAGGATTTTTGAGCTTGTATGGTAAGGTAATGATCTCTATCAGTTAAGTAGGTGTTTTTAATGTTGCGTAGCTTATTAGTTTTAGTTTAGAACACTAAAAGTAAAGTTTCGTGCACATATCGTATTTTTTAGTGCTATATTATGATACTGTGATCTGCTATGACCTAGAGTGTGTATTAGAAAATCTAGCAGTGTAGTTGTGTTGTACTAGAGACCTTAAGCTTTCACCTGAAGCACGAACCACTGGAGCTCGGATTTGGCCAGCGACATGAAGGGTATTTCCGGCGACCTCGGCCTTAGGGTAGAGTTTGGGCTTGGGTTTTGTAGCGTAGCTGTCTGCAGTTGTTTAGAAGTGTTTGGTACTGTTTGATTTTTGAGTTTTGCCAGTATAAAAAATCTGGGATCACTTTGCATGTTTCTAGTGGTACGACTACGTGCGTTACATTATCCGACACGGTACATGTACCTTGTTTAGCTTTGCTCTTGGGTTGGTTTCGTTGTGTCGCTACACATGTTAGCCACTAGCCGAACACTTGAGAGTATGTTTGGAGTTGCTGTGTCGGTCAAACATAGTTTGTACGTGTTATTGGTCGATTACTAATGTGAACTTGTTATGTTGTTATATGATTTTAGGGTCGCAGGCAGGGACTTCGGATGCTACGAAGAAGGGAAAGCGAGTGGTTGGCTTTACTTAGCCCACGATCATCTGTGAGTAGATTTAACATCTACAGGGGAATCGCCCGCATTGCGTTATGTGTCTAGGCAAGATTAAATGGCATGATTATTAGTTACAAGTATATGGACATTGATTGTGAATGTGTACCATTGTTGCATATCTCATTTCCTATTGTATATGGACAAATTATTAATGAGACACAACACAATTATTGACGGTTCATGTTACACGAGCACTAATTGTATGCTACACACACTCCGTCGATAATTGCCATGACACGCATAACCCTATACATATATGATATTGTATTGATTAGGGACATTGAGACATGATTCTTATTTCCATTGTGCATATGAGATATAGCTGACACCTTTACATACGTGATATTGTATTGATTAGGGACATTGAGACATGATCCTTATTTCCATTATGCATATGAGATATAGCTGACACATATACATACATGATATTGTATTGGTTAGGGACATTGAGACTTGACCTTATTTCCAATGTGTATAAGAAAGATAGCATACACATATACCTATATACTTACACATATGCCTTGCTATACCTACATGCATACATATATACCTATAGGGTATTGTATCATTATTGACAGGTATAGACACATATCTTGCTATAGCTACATGTTCACCCTTATATGATTTTTCATTGGATTTTGGAGAAATTAGGAACTGCATGATATATTCAATAACTTGTTGCATTTAAATAGAAGTTTTTCCTTTATATGCTCATATTACTGTTTTATGTTGCATATATTATATTTCATGGATTTACGCATTGTGATATGGATTTCATATGATGTTTTCTGGATGTTTAACTCCTGATGATATATATCAGTGGTATGGGACGCTATTATATATTTATATATATATATCAGTGGTATGGTACGCTGTTATATATGTATAAATATATCGGTGGTATGTGACGTGTTATATATGTATTTATATATAATATATCATCATAATGATCTATGCAAGTATTCTTATTCTTTACTTGTTGTTTTCTGGATATGAGGACCGTGGTAGTTCATGAAACTATGCATTGTTTGAAAAACCTGTTTTCTCTTGATATGATATTTCGATGCGTCCACCATGTGATTTCTCGGTTCTGAGATTAGCATGTGATACCCGATTCGAGGAGCGGAAGGCACCGTCTGCAGGTACATGGTGGACCCGGTATGGTACCCCAGGACGAGAGGTGATTTCGTGGTGTAGACGATGGGCCCGACAGAGGGACTACTACCTACCGTTTATATTATTTTGACTCGGCGGATATCTGGAGGATACCGACCGGAGTTATGAGACGTATGGATACGTGTATTTCGAGTGTCAGAGCTGGACACTCGGGTTCCATGAGACTTATGATACGGACATGAAGGCTGGTCCCGGTGACGGCGCCTGACAAATGAGTATTTACGTTTTGATGCTGGACATTAGTTTTCATGATGTTTTCGGCTGTCGATGTTGGACACTCAGGTTCTATGAGACTTACAGGATATGAGGGCTGATCTGAGGATGCAGTGCCTTTGGTATTGGGATTTAGATTGTCTTGATGGACACTGGTCCGGCCACGATGAGGATTCCGTGAGGATGACATGTTTTATTCTATACTCAGCATTTATTTGATATGCATTTCTTCATGTATTAGTAGTACCTGATAGAGTCCATTCATGACTGTTGCATATACATATTGCCATATTTTACTATCATTTTGCATATGATAGCTTATCGTCGTACGTACATATCTGCGATTACTTGCATATGTTATTTACTTTTCACGAGTTGGCAACATACCGCCGTTGTGCCACAGTGTTTTGCAGGTGTCCCTCAGAGTGGTAGCGGTAGGGCTTCTTGTTATCGTATCATTTTTTGCAGCGGATACCGCTACGGCTGACTGTGTGCAGTTTTGCTATAGGTGGGTTTTGCAGTTATCCGATGATTCTCATTTGTATATTCGTTGTATCTTGTAGTCTCCATCTACCACTTTCTTGTATTAACTTAGAAACGAGATGTGAGGACGATATATGTAACATTTCAGAAAAATAAAATATTATTTTGGGAATTTATAAAATTAAATAATAAATATTATGGGTATTTTGATAATGCGGTATAATTAAATAGAGATAAATTGGGAAATATTTGGAAAATTATAGGAATTTCTGAAATGAGGGTGTTTTCTGTGATTTAGGCAAATTATGAATTTTATAATTAATTATATACAATTTTAATGTTAATCGCGATTAAATATCGTTAATCGTGCATTAAGCTAGTTTTGTGCATGTGACATGCACCAAGTCATTTTTCACACATGTTACATTTTTCTCCCATGGTTTCTTTCTTCTTTTCATGCATGGTTTTAATTCAAAAGAATGGAAAAGATAACAAAAGAAAAGAAAAACAAAAGAAATGGGAATAAAGAATTAGGCATGGGCATGAGAGTGAAGAGAGTGAGAGGTGAGGGGTCTCATTTGACCAAGTCTCCATTATTTTTCCTCCTCATTTCCTTCACCATTTCCTCCCCCCCTCTCCCATGGATGCTGCCCTCTCTCCCTCCCCCCTCTCCCTCCCACAACTCCCTTAAAAACCCATTTAAAGTTCATCTCCACTTCACTAAAAACATGCACAAACTTCTCACAAGCACTTTGGACCAAGAAAAATTGGATTTTGAAGACTTGGGGCAACTCAAGAATATTCTTGAGTTGCCAAATGAGGTAATTCTTGCACCATTAAAGTAGTATTACATTTACTTTAGTATCTTTTCATGTTTAGAAGTGTTTAAATGTTGTTTAGTGAGGTTTGGAAATTTCATGTAAGGGTTTTGTGGGATTCTTGAATTGAGTTAGTAGTGACCTTAAACCCCCTTAGTGATAGTATTTCGGACCTAGAACCAGAGACAAACACCAATTCACAAACTTTGAAATTCTGCCGATATCGTATTTTCTGGAAATTTGTGATGTGTATTGGAATCTGCTTTGACCCGGGTGACCTGAAAATTATTTAGCAAGCATAGTGAGACAAGCAGGCCACTTAGAAGCTACCCTAGAACCCCGAGACCCTAACTCCCTTACATGGCTGCAATTTTATTCATTCTGGCCGCAATTTGAGGCCAGAGCAGTTATGTTTGGTCCCAGGTTTGGTCTATGGCTCCTTTTGTACTAAAATAGACCCTCCACATATGCAAAATTGGCTAATTTCACTTAGGGTAAAATCTGGAGCAAGTTTTCATAGTTGCTGATTTCGTTTTGCGGCTTTTAATGAATTGGAATTTTGTATTTGTGTTTTATATCGGTCGATTCACGTTTATACGTCAATCGTCGAGAGTTGTTGGTTATTCGTGCATGCTTAGACCATAGGTATTAACCTATGTACGTTTCGTATGCCGTTTTGGTTTTCCGACTTGATTTTTATACACATTTGCGATTGTGTATATGTAGGTACCTCCGTGTGAGCTTCGGGATGACAAGCAAGGGCGTGACGACATCGACTTCGGCAAGCAAGACCAAGGTGAGTAGATATATATCTATAGGGGAAGTCGGGTGGATGGCGTATAGCACCCCCGCAGTTCGTAGTGTAGTATATTATATATGTATTATATATAAATTTGTGTTATGTGAGACTAAATGATTATCGAGATTGATCTTAGAAGATCATAAGTTTAATTTTAGTAATTGGATGATAGTGCCGTAGTTAGTTTCTTAGTTGCGAACCCTAGAATAAGATTACACCGCGCGCGCACACCCTTGCATACATTTTATTACTTATGCGTATATGGGGATATGTATATATATATATAAATACACATAGGTATGACAATATGTGTGTGTGTGTTTGTATATATATATATATAAACACACGTATACATATACATGGATGCTGAGGATAGTATATGGTACTTGGAGATGAGTCGATGAGATTGGGCATGATGCCATGAGATCGGTGATGTGATTTGGTTCGTATTATGAGATACGACATGATTTTATAGCGGATCTTTAGGCGATGTGTTTTCATTCACACGCATATATATATATGTATGTATGTATGTATGTATGTATATGGAATCAGTATTGTACTAGACTTAGATCAGTACCCCTGTTCATGATATGATGATAAGAATACCAGATAAATGAGGAGATAAATGTGGTATTGACCCGTACACAAATTTGGAATGCCGTACGATGGATTTACCGTACATGATATGATATTGATGATAGCTCCACACTCTTGACTCGAGGATGCCATGTTATATATTGTATCGTATGTGATACTAATGAGGCGGGATCACCAACTATTATATTTGTTGGATATAGTGCCCTCAAAGTCAATTATTGGATCGCAGGTACGTGATTGCAATGATTGAGGGAGGACCTATACCGATAGAACAATCTTGCTCGAGATGATAATATACTATCTGGTTTGACTTTATCATCGTGTTCATACTTTAGTTCACTATTGCACGTTGATAGAGCCCATAGGATTCTTGCTTGACTGCCAGTAGTATGATGGCGATCATATACGTGGGAGCTGGGGTCTATAAGCACATCCTTAAAGTGTCCTTAGTCGAGGGAATTTCGAGACAGGGTATCGATACTCCAGAGTAGACTAGTGTATACAGTCGAAACCCCGACGAGGGGCGGTGGCCGGTCTCACAAGCCACTGGTGTCAGTTAGTTCACCTAAGATGTATACAGGTGCTCATTGCGTTATGAGTACACCGGACAGGATTCGCCGGGAACATACTAGTTGGTATTATACATATCGTCAGATAGCAGTTCCCAGGTGACATGTGTACAGGTTAGTCTGTCGACCTGAGATCGTCATTTGTCTCGTGTGAGTTCCCACTGTGCTTTGATTACTACCCTAACACGGCTCAAAGGAGTCATGCAAACAGGTTTTAGTTGGGTACAGACCCGAGACACATGGAGGCTGTGAGCAGATTGTTAGGGATTCGTCTCTCCCGGTATTGGGGGTGAGATCGCGCTGTGTTTTGGAGAGCCATTACACGAAATCCCTGGTCAGGGTAATCGAGATTTACTGGTAGGTATTCCAGTAGTATCTCAGGGTGTTCTGGGCTACTCTCCGACACGACTTATACCACTATTGGGGGTCTGACGTTTACCAGCCCCCTAGGCCCTATATGCGATACTCATAGATGAACGGACTGGACTGTACAGATATTGTCACTGTCAGGCTCAGTAGGGTTTCTGGATGAGTTCGCTCGTCAGCTTCCCTTCCGATCAATACATAGGCAACCATTACGTATAGCTAGTACTTCTGACGTGCTAGTGGTTATACCCAGTGCCAGTGTATTGATGAGTCATTAGAGTCCCCTACAGAATGTTTTCCCAGTTCGGACGAAACGTTGTAGAGGCCGTATGGTTTTATGGCAGCGTTCGATCATATTCGTACACTTGTGCACGGATCATGATCGGACGGATAATACTAGCGGGCTTTGTTTTAAGCCGGATCCTAGTATTGTATTGTAGGAATATTTTTGTCTCTTTGCATTTGTATTCGGTCGGAATACAAATGCGGGTATGTATTTACAGTTGAGTGGTAATCTTGTAATTCGCTGCGGGATTATTTTCGGAATTGCCAGTTTGTTTTTCCGTCTTAAACATCTTGCTGTGAGCTCTCTTTTTTGCCCCATTTTTTAATGCCCCATATTTCCCATTCCTAATTCCTGACCTGCCCATTCCTTGCACTGATTTTCCTGTACCCTGTCGATCAGCATGGCTGTTTTTGCTAGTGGGGGGTTCTTTGCAAATTGGTAAGTTTTAATTGGCAAGGGCCTTTTTGCGGTGGAGACATAATGTGTGTGGATTTGGTTTTTGTGAAGAGAATTTTTTTTTCCTTTACCAACATTTTTCCTTTCCCTGCACACCATGGCTGAGCACTGGAAGATGAGGGCGTTGAATTTTTTGGAAGGTTGATTTTGTGAGGGGTGAGGAAAAATTTCATCTCTTGAAAAATCCTTTAGCTCTTTTCATGTCATTTCAAATATGGCAACTCCAATTTACCTCCACCCAATCATTTGGGTGCCTGAGACAAAGTGTTCCACACTCTCTCTACTTCATTCTTGGACATGTCGGCTAGCAAACTTCATGTCCGAGTTGCCTCGGTTCGAGGCGGGAGCCCGTATAAAGATTCGATGACGTGGTGCCACTTTGATGAGCGAGACCGGGAGCGGACTTCGTCGACGCAGCAGCGGAGAGCTTGGTGCGGAGATTAAATACCGAAGGACACGGATCCATCGTTATAATTTCCAAACTCCTTTTACATATTACTAGTTTACGGTTAATGGAACGATCCGGACATTTGGGTTGCGGTGGCGCCAGTTTCGTAAAAAGCTTTTGTTCCGCATTTGGCCTCGTTTAGACGGCCGGGGCGCTGCCGTAGCCCAACATGGTATCAGAGCCACGCCATTAACACTTACAAGCTTGTTCTAACATGTTTAAAATATCGATCAAACAAAATTTCCGAAACCGCATTTTCAAAACTTAAGTTTCTGTCGAATTTGTAAATTGGTCTAAAAATTATTTTGGGCACGTCAGAAAATCAGGAAGGCTTTTGTAAGACCGCTGTAGAAAATTGGGAAGTTGTTCCCTCAGGAACGCGGCGGAACTGAGGCCATACCCACGTATTGACCGCGGTTCCGCCGCCGTTATGGGGATTTAATGCACCAAGTTTCTTCTGGGGTCTTCATTTTGGAATCGGGGTTTCTAGAACTTTTATTTTTTAGCCCAGATTATTTTGAGTACTGGATTTGTACTTGGGGCCAACTTCGGGATGTTTTGTCGATCGAGATTTTAAATGTGTTAGTTTACAGTGGTTACATTATATCTGCGACCGTGAATGTCATTTGAGCGGTAAATCATGTCTAATTGCTATAGTCCTTTTAGACGGATTGGCGAACGTGACATTCACGTTGATGTTCTGTGTTGTGCTGTGATGTTGCGGTTTTGTCGTGATGGATAGCTTGTGTGCAATGGTAGTGCTGTTTTGATTTATTTGTACATTTGATATTGCGGGGAGAGCGTCCGACATGTGGACTGCCGTCACTGCCTGTTTGTATATTATTCTTTTGGGGCACGACCGGGTTGAAGTCGATGTACTTATTGTATATATTTTCTTTTCTGTACTAGGATTACCCCGCGGTGGGGTGCACGGATAGCTGGGTTCTAGAGGGCAACGGGCTCACATCTCATAGCGTTGAGATGGAAGGGGCTTCACTCTAGAATTGGCAGGCTATTCGCCGCACTCGTAGGGGGTATAGGTTGACCCAAGGAGGGGTGCTCAAGTTACCGGATTCCGTGAAGTGCTGGGTGGTCCATTCACTTTACTGAAGGGGGCTGCCTCGCTTCAGGTTTTGGCGGATAACTTGCCGTGTTCATAGGGGTTTAGGTTTTCATTGCACAGGCTATCCACATGACAAGAGGAACGTCGGGTTTCACTTGCGGCTCAATGAAACCCGGGGATCCCAGATTATCTGTATTGTTCTGTGATGCTTATTACTTTTCTGTGATGTTGTATTTATCATGCCTGGAGCGATTATTATATATTGATATATATACTAGCAGATGTTGTATATGTTTTGCACCCGCGCTAGTCCAGTCCCCGCTCTGTCGTTAGTTAAGTAACCTAACTGGTGATGACGGGACCCAGTGGCGAATGTGGATGGCATATGCGTACATCATATTTTCGTTCTTTTCTGGTGTGATCAATTGATAGGACTGCGTTGATTCTTATCAATGCAAGGAAAACAAACACATATATGATGTTGTTGGAACCATGTTTTTAAAAACTGACATTACAGACGTACGCTTTTGCTTTGCATAGTGGTATTCGGTTATGAATATCCAGCACCTCATTCGACGAGGCAAGGGCCAAGATCCCTTCATCGGGAGTGACCCCTTGGGCAGAAGTTTGCGTCAACGTAATAACTTCACTATAGTCGATTACTTTTTTCTTTGTATCGTGGTATTCAGTTTGGAATATCCTGCACCTCATTCGACGAGGAAAGAGCCGAGATCCTTTCACCGGGAGTGACCTCTTTAGCAAAAGTTTTCGCCACTATATATTTTTATAAAACCACTTGGATTCCTTCAACGATATCAAGTTCATTACGCTAAAGGTTTTTCGCCAAAAACCATGCATAGCCCTCCGTCATTTCTTACAAGTAGTGCTTAGTATTCATTCTGCGTTTGTTGACTCTGTAAAGGCGTAGTGTACGGTAGCTAAGTGGAGCTGGTTTGTTGCATGCATATGCGATTGGTTAGGACAGTCGTGCGGCCTTGTTGACTCCGTCAAGGGCACGTACGGGTGGGTTTAATGCATTCAAGATAATGACGGGTTGAACTTGTATAGGACTCTTTGATTTGTTGACTCCGTTATGGTCACTTGGGTCCTAGGGGTAAAAACACACATCAGGAGTTTCAAATATATAGGAAACATGCCATGCTTGCGCATACCTTCAGGAGTGTGATAACGTGAGTAGATTCCATCACGTTATCATGCGATGATAGTTGGATTCCGATTCCCACAGATGAGTTGGTTTACTCCTCGGGTGACCCCGACTAATTCTTTTTTCAGGTTTGGAGGAGAATTTGAGGATATAGTAGGAGGTTTCCTGATTAGATAAAATGATTAACCATTATGATCTAGGTTTGAGTGATCGCAGAGTGTTTCTTTTCTCTCTCTCTCTTTGACTGCGACTATGACCGGACTCTAGACTATAACTCAGTGACCAAGTTAACCGAACTTTCTTAAAACACTGGCTTTTGGATTGTCTGAGTTGCATACATCATCGCCACTCCTTCTTTTACCCTTTGAGTTTCTCCAGAACACCCCGTATTATTACGAACATCCACTTCCATTGGATAAATCTATCGTATGGTTATATACGAACTCAGAGGAACTTCTTCGAGGATGGATTCAGGTTCTGGAGAGATTGAATAGGACTATTCAGTTGTCTTTTCTTTTTACCTTCTCTCAGGTTGTGAGGCCTCCTAGGATTAGGAGAGGGTACACCTATTATGCTTATTGGATAGTCTTCTTCCAAACCATAGGCAGGTGCCAAAAGGTAGGGAATGAAGAAAACCAATTAGGCTAAGTTGGGTGTACAGAAGGTAATAAGTAAAGACAAAATAAAGGGATCAGAAAGAGGGCAAAGTAAATTGCGACTGCAATCATTCATGACCAAACCACGTATTTCATCGCTACACCTACTTCCCCTTTGTGTTTCTTCACAACACCCCGTATCATTACGAACATCCAATTCCATTGGATAAATCCATCGTATGGTTATATACGAACTCGAAGGAACTTTTTCGAGGATGGATTCTGGTTCAGGAAAAATAGGAATATGGTTTATTCAGTTGTCTTTTATCATTACCTTCTCTCAGGTTGCGAGTGCTCCTAGGATTAAGAGAGTACACCTATTATGCTTATTGGATAGTCTTCTTCCAAACCATAGGCTGGTGCCGAACGGTAAGGAAGAAAGAAAACCACTTAGCCTAACGATGGTGTACAGAAGGTAATGAGTAAAGACAAATGAAGGGAATTTGAGAGATGGCAAGGAAATATTCGGTTACAGTCATGAATCGGATAATGGAAGAGGCATTACTAGGAATACCCGGATACCCTTTCGAACAATATTCGTGTTTCAGTTTCACTGTGTATTGTTAATAGAAAACTGATTTTCCAATTAGATCCTTACTCCAGGGTATGTATTTACCAGGTATGATTCTCACATCTGTATGATTTTATAGATAATGAGTGGGAGTAAGTTATTGGGAATTATGTGAGCATCCTTATAATATCGGAATTCGTTGTAATTGGTGATATTTGAGAAAATCACCTGGGTACAGTTTTCAACCTACGACGCACAGGATTTGAGTTATTCAACTCAGCGGACTTATACAAAGTTTTGTATGTTGTCCAGTGTCCATTAGAACAAAGGGGTTGGTCCTCATATTATATTCTGTTTATTTGTGACATCTTAAGTTTTTGAACAAGTGTTTCGTAGAAATACAAGGTCCAAGTTTGAGAAGTTATAGGTACAAGAATAAAGTAGAGAACCAGGTGTCGCAAGTATCGGGATTTTTCTATGTGATCGAAGATGTAGACACTTGTATGAGGTATTCAGTTGATAGTAATGGATTTGAGAAACTTTTTTCTTTTTCAGGTTACTCATAATTGGATGCACTCCTAAGTTGAGTAATGCTGATCGTCCTCTCTCCATTTAGTTGACATGCACTGGAGACAGCTGCATGATTTGAATCAGGTTCCAATTAAATTAGTGCCTCTATTTCTATATTGTATATAGAATGGTTCGTATCTTAACGATGTTAAGGTACGGGGAGTTGTCCGGCTTATGCTTAAAACCAGACTCTGGATAACTCTAGGCACGTTTCTGTAATGGCAGTTTGTGGGTTAACCCGGGATTTAACGAGGGTTAATTTTCTACCATCTGGAAGATCAATAGCGATATTGTTCTAGACATGCCACATCTTTATTAAAATGGATTTTTTCAGAAAACAGTAGTGGGAGTATGGTAGAACTGGAAGAGATTCCAGAACCGCAAACGATTACTAAAAATTTAATAGGACCTAAAAATTCAATCAGGTTTGACATTCCATTAGCCACTCCACAGAGATGGTAGGTAACCTCAGGCACCCAAGTGGTACTTTGGTAACCTCAAGGACGGTGACAGGAAGGTTCTTGTTTACCCAGACTTGACACTACTGTTGTTCCAAACTATGAGGCCCGTCATTCTAAACTAGTTTTAGAAGTGCACGTATATATTATTCTGCTAGAGAGTTGTTGTGGTCAGTGGGAGCAGCGGAAGCATAATGGACAAGTAGCTTATGTCTATTTATTGGCTAAAGCAGATATAGCGGAGATAGATCATCTATTTTTGATGTGACAGTCTTGGGCTTTGACTTCATCAGAATAGGAGATAGATCTATTAAGAAGGTAGTAGGGTGTGATCTCCTGGTTTTTTTGATGACATACACAGAATAGGAAGTGAAATTTCTATACTACGATCGGTTATACTGTGATTGTCACACAGTATTTTCTCCACATAGGATATGGATATAATATCAGGCTTTCTGCTTACTAGATCTATGGTTTTAGATCTAGATTTGGATAGTTTCCCAATCTGGGTACTTAGACAGTATTCTAAAGATATTTTAGAATGAACGTCTCCTGGCATGGTGGTGTACCTGCAGGTGATGGAGTCACCCTCTCTAACGATGTCTTAAAGACTAAATGGGAGAGGGATATGCATGATTGGCAGATCACTTGCTTAGGCAATTGAGTTGATCATGAGATGTCAAGTACCACACCAGATGTTGTTTTTGCACTAGATGCAATAAGTTGATATTAATCCAATCCTGGAGTAACGTTCGGAAGCAGTTTTTGTAGGGATTTGATAACGACAGCCTCCTTCAGGAGACAGTTATCATTCCAGGCTTCCAAGGTGACCCGGATGACAGAGTGACTGTCAGAGTTATAGTTTTCCCTCCGACGAAGGGTGGTAGTTTGGACAGGTGGTCCAAGCGGATACTGAGGGAGGCATGGTGCAGGATACTGATTAAATTCAGTTGACGATACAGTCCAAGAAGTTTGCTAGATTTGAAGTTCATTTATGAACTGGGTCCCATCAGATATCCAGACATATTCTAAGTCAGGTATTGCTCATTTCGGGAGATGGCTTTCTCAGCGAACTTGAGACAAAGAGAGACAAAGAAAGAAACATCAGGACGGATCCACTCACAGAGGTTATTTCTCGAAAACAATAGTTTTGCAAACGAACTTTGTGAAACTGATTAGTAGAGGAGTTGGATGTTCGGTATCACACGAGCTGTGAGTACGGGACATCGCAATAATTAGCCTTAAGTGTAAGTGGGAGATTGTTGGATATAGTGCTCTTAAAGTCAATTATTGGAACGCAGGTACGTGATTGCAATGATTGAGGGAGGACCTATACCGATAGGACAGTCTTGCTCGAGATTATAGTATGCTATCTGGTTTGACTTTATCATCGTGTACATGTTTTAGTTCACTATTGCATGTTGATAGAGCCCATAGGATTCTTGCTTGACTGCCAGTAGTATGATGGCGATCATATGTTGGATATACTGCCCTCAAAGTCAATTATTAGATCGCAAGTACGTAATTGCAATGATTGAGGGGGGACCTATACCGATAGGACAGTCTTGCTCGAGATGATAGTATGCTATCTGGTTTGTCTTTATCATCGTGTACAGGCTTTAGTTCACTATTACATATTGATAGAGCCCATAGGATTCTTGCTTGACTGCCAGCAGTATGATGGCGATCATATACGTGGGAGCTGAGGTCTATAAGCACATCCTTAAAGTGCCCCTAGTCGTGGGAGTTTCGAGACAGGGCATCGATACTCCAGAGTAGATTAGTGTATACAGTCGAGACCCCGACGAGGGGCGATAGCCGGTCTCATAAGCCATTGGTGTCAGTTGGTTAACCTAAGATGTATACAGGTGCTCATTGCGTTATGAGTACACCGGACAGGACTCGCCGGGAACATGCTAGTTGGTATTATACATATCGTCAGATAGCAGTTCCCAGGTGATAAAACTTTCCTTCAAAGGCCTTTTTTGCTTATCAAAAATGGTCGATCCACTCGTTGTCTTCCTACTTAGTTGAATGAATTCGCTTGGAAGGCTTTCTTCAAACCTCACCGGCATGTATACAGGTTAGTCAGTCGACCTGAGATCGTCATTTGTCTCGTATGAGTTCCCACTGTGCTTTGATTACTACCCTACCACGGCTCCAAGGAGCCGTGCAAACAGGTTTTAGTTGGGTACAATCCCAAGCCACATGGAGGCAGTGAGTGGATCGTCAGGGATTCGTCTCTCCCGGTATTGGGGGTGAGATCGCGCTGTGTTTAGGAGAGCCATTACACAAAATCCCTGGCCAGGGTAATCGAGATTTACTGGTAGGTATTCTAATAGTATCTCAAGGTGTTCTGGGCTTCACTCCGACACGACTTATACCACTATTGGGGGTCTGACGTTTACCAGCCCCCTAGGCCCTATATGCGATACTCATAGACGAACGGACCGGACTTTACGGATATTGTCACTGTCAGGCTCAGTAGGGTTTCTGGATGAGTTCACTCGTCAGCTTCCCTTCCGATCAATACATGGGCAACCGTTACGTACAGCTAGTACCTCTGACGTGCTAGTGGTTATACCCACTGCTAGTGTATTGATGAGTCATTAGAGTTCCCCACAGATAGTTTCCCAAGTTTGGGCGAAACGTTGTAGAGGCCGTATGGTTTTATGGCAGGGTTCGATCATATCCGTGCACCCGGATCATGGTCGGACGGATACTACTACCGGGCTTTGGTTTAAGCCGCATCGTAGTATTATATGGTAGGAATATTTTTTGTCTTGTTGCATTTTGTATTCGGTCAGAATACAAACGTTGGTATGTATTTATAATTGAGGTGTAATCTCGTAATTCGTTACGGGATTATTTTGGGAGTTGCCAGTTTTTCCTTTTCCGTCTTAAACATTTTGATGTATGTCTAATCCATGTGAGCCATCTGCTTTTGACCTTGACCATCTGCTTGGGCTGCCCATTTCGAGCACTGTGCATGAGGCACGGTCATTTATGAGGGATGGGTTTTTGGAGTGGTGTTTTTTTATTGTGTTTTATTGTGTAGCGGCTGACTTTTGTGGTGGAAGGGGGTTTCTGCAATTCTACCACTACCTTTTCGAGTGGTTTTTTTTGTGGTGTAGAAATGAGAGCACAAAGGATAGCAAAATTTTTTCCAGAGAACTTTTCTACCTGGCCGAGCTCATTCATTTTTGGCAAGCTTGATTTTTCCAGTGAGCATTCTTGGTGCTGGCCGAGCTCCTTCTATTTGCAAGCTTAAATCTTTTTCTTTGCACAAAATTCATGGCTCACAAGTTCATCTCCTTGGCAACTCCAATTCACCTCCACCCAATCGTTTGGGTGTCTTGAGACAAAATATTCTACACTTTCTCTACCTCATTCTTGGACATGTCGGCTAGCAAAATTCATGTCCGAGTAGCCTCGGTTCGAGGCGAGGGCCCATATAAAGATTTGATGGCGTAGTGCCGTTTTGACGAGCGAGTTCGGAGACCGAACTTCGTTGGCGCAACAGCGAGGAGATAGGCATGGGGATTGAAGACCGAAGGACACGGATCGTTCGGTATAATTTCCAAACTCCTTTTACATATTGCTAGTTTACGGTTAATGGAATGATCCGGGTATTTGGGTTGCGGTAGCGCCGGTTTTGTAAAAAGTTTTTGTTCTGCATTTGGCGTCGGTTTGACGGCTGGGGCGCCGCCGCATCCCAATATGGTATCAGACCCACGCCATTAACCTATACTAGCTTGTTCTAACGTGTTTAAAATATCGATCGAACAAAATTTCCGAAACCGCATTTTAAATGATAAAGTTTCTGTCAAATTTTTAAACTTGTCTAAAAATTATTTTGGGCACGTCAGAAAATCAGGCAGGCTTTTGTTAGACCACTGTAGAAAATTGGGAAGTTGTTCCCTAAGGAACACCGCGGAACCGCGGCCATACCCATGTATTGGCCCCGGTTCCACCACCGTTATGGGGATTCAATGCACCAAGTTTCTTATGGGGGTCTTCATCTTGGAATTGGGGTTTCTGGAATTTTTATTTTTGGCCCAGATTATTTTAAATACTAGATTTGTACTTGTGGCCCACTTCGGGAATTTTTGTCAATCGAAATTTTAAATATGTTAGTTTACAGTACTTACATTTCTATCTGTGACCGTGAATGTCATTTGATCGGTAAATCTTGTCTAATCGCTATAGTCCTTTTTGGAGGATTTGCGAACGTAACATTCACGTTGATGTTCTGTGTTGTGCTGTGATGTTGCGGATTGTCGTGGTGGAAAACTTGTGTGCAATGGTAGTGCTTTTTGGATTTATTTATGCATTTGATATTGCGGGGCGAGCGTCCGACATGTGGACTGCCATCACTGCCTGTTTGTATATTATTCTTTTGGGGCACGACCGGGTTGAGGTCGATGTACCCGTTGTATATATTTTATTTTCTGTACTAGGATTACCCCGTGGTGCGGTGCACAAATAGCCGGGTTCTAGAGGGCAACGGGCCCGCATCTCATAGCGTTGAGACGGAGGGGGCTTCACTCTAGAATTGGCGGGCTATTCGCCGCACTCATAGGGGGTACAGGTTGACCCAAGGAGGGGTGCTTAAGTTACCGGATTCCGTAAAGTGCTGGGTGGTCCATTCACGTTTTTGAAGGGGGCTGCCTCGCTTCAGGTTTTGGCGGGTAACTTGCCACGCTCGTAGGGGTCTAGGTTTTCATTGCACAGGCTATCCACACGACCAAGGGAACGTCGGGTTTTATTTGCGGCTCTATGAAACCCGGGGATACCAGATTATCTGTATTGTTATGTGATGCTTATTACTTTTCTGTGATGTTGCATTTATCATGCCGGGAGAGATTATTATATATTGATATATGTACTAATAGATGTTGTATATGTTTTACACCCGCGCTAGTCCAGTCCCCGCTCTGTCGTTAGTTAAGTAACCTAACGGATGATGACGGGACCTAGTGGCGAATGCGGATGGCATATACATACATCATATTTTCGTTCTTTTCTGGTGTGATCTATTGATGGGACTGCGTTGATTCTTATCAATGCAAGAAAAATAAACCTATATTTGATGTTGTTGGAACTAATTTTTCAAAAAGCTGTTATTACAAGTGCGTTCTCTTTTGTTTTGCACTGTGGTGTTCGGTTATGAATATCCAGCACCTCAATCGACGAGGTAAGGGCCGAGATCCCTTCATCGGGAGTGACCCCTGTTATTTATATATATGCCCTAGAGGCCATTGTTGTACATATGATGTATATTATAATGGATGCTTGGATATATATAGAGAGGAATTTCTTGCCCGTAATGATAGTATGCTATTTGGTTTCACTTTATCTTAACATGTTGACTTATATTAGTTTATTGTCTTACTCTCAGATGTTGATAAAGCCTTTAAGATATGTACTCGACTACTGGGACTATGATGAGATCATACTAGTGGGGCCAGAGTAGTCGATGGGTACATCCTATAACTGTTCCTAGTCGAGGGTGTATCGATACAGGGCATCGATACACCAGAGTAGACTAGCATATACGCATCTTGACCCATATGATGGGCGATGGATGATCCCATATCCATCGGTGTTTGACATCAAGGATGGTGTACGGGTGCTCAGTGGAGACTGGGTATACTGGACGGATTCGTCGAGAACTCCCAGATGGTATTATACTTCACGTCAGATGGCAGTTCTCCGGTGACACTGGTATAGGGTAGTCTGTAGACACGAGATCGTCATAGAGTCTTGTGTGATTCCCACTGTGCTTTTATTTCCACTTTACCACGTCTAAGAGGGCGTGCAAAATGGTGGTTTTTGGGTACAGTCCCGAATCTGATGGAGGCAATGAGCGATAGGAGGGGATTCGTCTCTTCCGGTATAGGGAGTTGATGTTGTGCTGTGTTCGATTGGCTATAACTGGAACTCCCTGGCCAGGGCGGATATTGAGTACTACTGGTAAGAGTTATCAGTAGGTTCTCGACCTATTATGTGCCTCACATCAACACGACTTATCGGTTACTGGGGTCTGACGTATACCACCCCTAGACTAGATATGCGACAAATCAGACGAGGAGACCGGACTGTACGGGAGTGTTACTGATTGGATTCACAGGAGAATGTACAGGCTTGCATGTTGATCTTCTGATCGCTCAATACCTGGGTGGCTTTTACGTTTAGCTGACCGCTTGCATCTTGTGGGTGTTTGATATGATCATCACCTCCTACCGGCATATTGACGATTCTTTAGAGTCCTAGAAAAAGGTATCTTGACTCAGGCAAAACGGAGTAGGAGCACATATGTGATATATGCATGACCGAGAATAATGCGATATGTGATACCGTATTATATTCTCGCGATGTTTTGATATGAGCCGGGTCATCGGATCAAGTGTTGATTCGATGAATCGGTACATGATATATTAGTCGGTTATATGCGATATAGCCGGATTGTCGGATCAAGTGTTGATTCGATAATTTAATGTATACTTATATATATGATATATTGCATTACATTATCTAATATAAGCTCGCTTTATTATTTCATTTTCTCACCGGATAAAACATTGATATATATGCAATATATGTTAATTGTTTTATTTTCTTTTGTTAAAAAAATATATTATATATGTGATATATAAAATTGTAACATGTTATAATTACTAATGCAACATAATTAGTGGAGATTAAACATGGTTAGGGTTTGATTTTGGTTAGTTTTTTCATGAAGCTTCTAAAAGCTTTTCTTTTGTTTCTTGCAAAGATATTACGTGTTGATATTTTGTGAGATATTTCCTAACCCAAACCACACCCTTAACCCTACTAAACTCTCTACAATGGTAAGACTTCTCATCTTTAACCATGGTTGCATTTGTAATCATATATCATTTTCATTATTCATCACAAAAGGATATATTCATTATTCTTCTTCTTCCTTGAGCTCACAAAAGCTTTCTAGGTTTTTATTTTGTAATGGATTAGTGTGAGAATTTGATAATAAAAGAGGGCATAAATCCTACTTAATCATCCTCATCTAATCTATCCAATTAGATTTGGGTGTTCACCTCATTAGTGAGTGAGAGCTTGAGTTAAAGAAATTTCAAGGTAGATCATCTTTGAAAAGGAAGACTAAAAGCTAGCATGGATCATTCGGGTTGTGAAGCCTCTCTTGAGTCCGGGAGATCATGGATCGCGGTGAAGGGACTTCTACTCGGAGCTTATGAAGCGAAGGAGCGGACTACAAAGGTTGTAATCCCTCACTCTTAGTTGTAAAGATGTTTACTTGCATGTTAAACCATAATTATCTAGCAAAGATCCTCGCTTTGGGTTGTTCGGCACGTCTAAATTTTAAATCGGGCATGGTTGATGCCTTATAGACCCTTCTAAGAGTGCCTTGTAACCCTACAGTGGTATCAGAGCCTAGCTAGAGCATTAAGCGACGTGTATACGAAGTTAAAAGTCCGATCGAACCCTGAAACGTCGAAATAGACCCCCTCTCTCGAAATTTTTTAAAAATGTGTTTTTTTCTGCATTAAAAATACTCAAAAAAATCAGCAGGGAATTCTATGAATTACTGTGAAACCCGAGCCAGTAATCCCCATAAACCGCCGCGGAACTGCGGTAATGACATGCCTTGCGCGGCGGTTCCGCGGCCGTACAGGGGTATTAGGGTTAATGTTTTGCACAGTAACTTCCGTAGGTATTTGTACATGCTTCTGGGTATTTTTAATCTTACTCAAGTGTTGAGTTTTCTGGGGATATTTTGTACTCGTTGATTCGATCGGAAAGTTTAACTTCGTTCAGTTTTCCGGTAATTTAGAAAGTATTAAAATGTTCAAATGGATATCAATAATTCACTTTTTCCCGACACGAAAAACTTTCAAGTGTTAGAATTTTTCCGGGTTTAAAACTTACAGAAAAACATCCAAGCATATGTGTGGACCCTCCAGAAGAACGTAAGCTTAACTCAATTATGTGACCGTCAAAACTTCCACTGAACCCCAGGGTTTGTGGTAGTTTGGCGTTGCCACATGTGAGGCGTTGGTTTGACCCTTCTACGGCTGGTTCATTGGGGCAGTGACATGTTCTGGGTTTTTTTGAACTCCGCTCAAGTGTTGAGCTATTTAGGAAATCTTGGGTATTTGATTATTCGATCGGAATGTTTAATATTGTCTATTTATCGGGAATGTGATACAATATGTGGAATTCATATAGTTAGGCATGAAATGTGAAGTATGTGATATTTTGGATTTACGATGTCTAAAGTTATTGTGGATTTCAAATTTGTAGTTTTACACTTTCTTTTCTGTGACCATAAGCGTAGTATGTGGTGTATCGCTGGCTTCGTTGCTATACATCAACGATAATCGGGATACGCATACTTGCTTACGTTGATGATATGAGATATTATGTGTTGCTGTAATATGTTATATTGGATCGTCGTATTCTGAATAGCCGGGGGTTTTATGTGAGATTAGGGTTTTTATTTTCATTCATGTAAAATTCATTTGTATGTCATATTCTTTTATTGGGGCACTTCCGGGATGAGGTTGATGTCACCATTGTATATTATTTACTTTTCCGCATTAGGTAGACCCAAGAAGGGGAGCACAACTAACCGAGTTCTAGGGTACAGTGGGAGGCCATCTCGAGGAGTCGAGACCGGGTCTCCTAACCATAGAATTGGCAGTGTTGCTTGCCGCTCTCATAGGGGTCTAGGGATGTGGGTTTGGCTATTCATCGTGACCGTGGAATCCGTGTTTTATACAGGCTCGAAATATAATACGGACGTCCTATTATATCCAATATTTCATATGTTATCTTCTGCTGTTATGTTCTGTGATGAGATCATATTACTTCTTGAGACGAATGGTTATACTATATATATATATATATGTTGATATATAAATATTACTGCTTTCGTTTCTGTGATGCTTAGGAAGCATTAATTGATGGGATTTTATTAATGAGATTAATAAAAGAAAAGAAACCTAAAAGATATTGTAGAATCAAAACTTTATAAAAAGGGTAGCTACAGTTTTGCTTTGCATAGCGGTTTATATGATATAACCTGCGCCTTATTCGATGAGGAAAGAGCCGAGATCTCTTCACCGGGAGTGACCTCTTTAGAAAAACTGACAGATGCTACAAACTCCCGGTTTAGTTTTTGATAGCTTATATAGTTCTTGCTTTGCACAGCGGTATACATGATATACCCTGCAACTTATTCGATGGGGAAAGAGCCGAGATCCCTTCACCGGGAGTGACCTCTTTAGCAAAACTAGAAAAGCCTAAAAAACACTCCTTTTCAAAATCACTTGTTTCTATAACGATATCAAGTTCATTACACTCATGGTTTTCTGAAAAACAAGCGTATCCCTCCGTCATTTCAGATAGACACTAATTAGTATTTGTGCTGCGTTTGTTGACCTTAGCCAAGGCATAGTGTACGGTAGCTAATTAGTATTTATCTGTTAAAACATGAGATGTGATTGAGTTAGGGTAGTCGTACGACTTTGTTGACCATAGCCAAGGGTCGTACGGGTAGGTTTAATTCTATCGGGAAATGACGGGTTGAACTTGGCTAGCACTTATGATTTGTTGACCTTAGCCAAGGTCATGAGATGCTAGGGGCAAAAGCATTATCGGGAATCTCAAGTGTTCAAATTTGCAATGAGATTGCATACATCCTATGAGATAGTTGAATCCCGATACCCACTGCGAGTAAGAGTTACTCCTGGGAGAATCTTACACAGGACAATTAGCCGATCAAGTAGGTGTCTAGAAAGGTGTTAACGGGGTTATGCCTCTGGGAAAACGAGGTTTATTTTAATTAGGTCCGTGCGAAAGCATGGGGAACCTCCCTCAAAGTACCAACACTGATCTGTCTGAAAGATTAACGAAATTGTAGGGTGTAATTAATCCCGGCTAATCTTACCTTTTAGGATTTGAAGGAAGATTTGATAAAAACAGTGGGAGACATCCTGATTAGATAAGATAATAACCAATCTAATCTTGCAAGAGCATACGCTAAAGTGTTTTCTTCTCTCTCTCTCTCCAGGTAGCGACCATTTCAGGCCTTAATCAAGATAATAATATGGATGTATTGACTGAACCCGCTTATTATACTGAGCAGGGGAACATTGGTTCCGTTCTTTCTTATAAGTATTGTAAGACTGACAGGAAATAGAAGAATATCTGGATTCTCACACCGCCCAAACGAAGAACGAGCATGCTGATGCATCTTCTTCGGGTGTGTTAGTTATTGAGAACTGTTTCTCAGTTCACCCAACGTCCTGGGTATTAGACACCGGATCGGGATCCCACATATGTAAATTGTTACGTGGGGTACGTAAAGGTAAAGAACTGGGAAGGGGTGATCATTCCGTACAAGTAGGGAATGGAGCAAGTATTGTAGCCAAAGCAGTTGGTGAATATCACCTTGTATTACCAAGTAGTAATACATTGATTCTGAACGAGTGCTACTATATACCGAACATGATGTGCTACATTATATCGGTTTCTTTATTAAGTAAAGAAGGGTATAATTTTGTAATACAGGATAATGTTATGAACATCTTTCTAAATCAAAAGTTGATTGGATCAGGCTTGTTACATAATTGCATATTCATTCTCAATAAAAATACAATCCTTAATATACAAAACACGCACAAGAGGAAGAGTTCAGAAATGAACGAATCCTTCTTGTGGCATTGTAGACTAGGTCATATTAATGCGACACGGCTAGATAAGTTACATAAGGATGGATATTTGAATCAATTCGAATTATCATCTTATGATACTTGTCATTCATGTCTCAAAGGTAAAATGACTAAAACTCCGTTTAGTGGACATGGAGAATGAGTTGGGGAACTCTTAGGACTGGTACATAGTGATGTATGCGGTCCCATGTCTACACATGCCAGGAACGGTTCTTCTAACTTCATTACATTTACTGACGATCTCTCAAGATTCGGACATGTGTTCCTGATGAAACAAAAGTCTGAAGCTTTTGAAAAATTCAGAGAATACAAGCACAAAGTAGAGAACCAAACGGGCAAAAGTATTAAGATCCTTCGATCTGATCGAGGAGGAGAATACTTAAGCAATGAGTTCCTAGATTATCTGAAAGAGAATGGGATTCTCTCTCAGCTTACTCCTCCTTATACACCACAGCACAACGGTGTATCGGAACGGAGGAATCGCACCCTATTAAATATAGTGCGCTCTATGATGAGCAATGCTCAGTTGCCTATTTCCTTCTAGGGCTATGCGCTTGAGACAACCATATACCTATTGAATAGAGTTCCAACCAAATCTGTGCCTACCACTCCATATGAGATATAGAATGGGAAGAGACCATCTCTTAAACGAGATAAGATATGGGGTTGTCCGACCTATGTTAAAAGGAAAAATCCGGACAAACTCGAGGCACGATCAGTTCTTTGCAAGTTTGTGGGATATCCAAGCAATTCGTATGGATATCTATTCTACCACGGTGAACAACAAAAGTTGTTTGTTGCTCAACATACCACCTTTTTAGAAAAGGAATTTCTTGCAAAAGAAATTAGTGGCGAAGAGGTAGAGCTGGAAGAGGTTCCAGCACCACAAACTACAACTGATGATTTATTGGAACCAGAGGATTCAGTAGTTCCCGACGAACCCCAGCCTCTCCGACGATCTAGTAGGGTTTGTCATCAATCTGAGAGATACTACGATTTTCTCATTGATGGTGGAAGTGAGGATTGCATCAAGGAAGATGATGACCCAACTAGTTTCGAGTAGGCCATCACGAGTGGTGACTCTATGAAGTGGCTGGATGCAATGCGATCTGAGATGGAATCCATGTACACCAACAAAGTATGGACTTTGGAAGTTGCTCCTGAAGGGGTAAAACCCATTGGGAGCAAGTGGATCTTTAAAAAGAAATTTGATGCAGATGGAGAAATTGAGACTTTCAAAGCTAGACTTGTTGCAAAAGGTTTTCGTCAACGACTAGGTGTGGATTATGACGAAACCTTTTCTCCAGTGGCTATGCTTAAGTACATCCGGATCTTACTTGCCATTGCTGCATACCATGACTTCGAAATCTGGCAAATGGATGTTAAGACCGCCTTTCTAAACGGTGATTTAGAAGAGTGCGTGTACATAACTCAGCCAGAGGGCTTCATAGATAGTGGGAGCAGCGGAAAGGTGTGCAAACTGCTTAAATCCATCTATGGGTTAAAGAAAGCATCACGGAGTTGGAACATCTGCTTTGATGTTGTAGTCAAAGAGTTTGACTTCATCAAAAATGTAGATGAACCTTGTATATATAAGAAGGTTGCAGAGAGTAAGGTTGTCTTCCTCGTATTATACGTCGATGACATATTCTTGATAGGAAATGATGTTCCTATGCGGCAATAGGTCAAGCTCTTCTTATCATAAAGATTCTCAATGAAAGATCTAGGTGATGCCTCTTGCATACTGGGAATTATGATCTATAGAGATAGATCTAAAAGGATATTGGGATTGTCCCAATCCACGTATATTGACACCATACTAAAGAGGTTTAGTATGGAAGAATCCAAGCGTGGTAACCAACCCACGATCTCTGGACTCACTCTCTCCAAAGAGATGTCTGACAAGACAGATTTGGAGAGAGCTCGCATGCAAGTGATACTCTATGCTTCGGCAGTAGGCTCTATCATGTATGCGATGCTATGTACCAAACCCCATATAGCATACTCACTGAGTGTAGTGAGTCGGTATCATGCAAATCCTGGAGAGGGTCACTGGATAGCTGTGAAGAACATTCTTAAGTACTTATGAAGGACTAAAGAGATGTTCTTAGTGTATGGTAATGGAGAACTCCAGGTGGTTTCCTTTACCGATTCAAGCTTCCATAGTGATAAGGACGACTCTAAGTCGCACTTGGGATTTGTCTTTACCCTCAATGGAGGGGCTGTATGTTGGAAGAGTTCCAAACAGGATACTGTTGCAGACTCGACGATGGAGGCTGAATACATCGCTGCCAACGATGCTGCCAAAGAGGCTGTCTGGATAAAGATGTTCGTCACTGAACTTTGTGTTGTTCCGTCCATTGAGCATCCGATAACTTTGTATTGCGATAACAATGGAGCTGTGGCTTTGGCCAAGGAACCCAGGTCCTATCAAAAGTCCAGACATATTCTGAGGTGGTATCACCTGATCAGGGAGATAGTTGATCGCCGGGAGATCGAGGTTAGGAGAGTTGATACGAAAGACAACGCTGCGGATCCACTCACGAAGGCCACTCCCCAGATACAGTTTGAGAGATTATTTGGGATGCTAGGTATGGGATACTACAACAGCTGGCCTTAGTGCAAGTGGGAGATTTTTAGTTATATATATGCCCTAGAGGCCATTGTTGTACATATGATGTATATTATAATGGAAGCTTGGATATATATAGAGAGGACTTTCTTGCTCGTCATGATAGTATGCTATTTGGTTTCACTTTAACTTAACATGTTGACTTATATTAGTTTATTGTCTTTCTCTCACATGTTGATATAGCCTTTAGGATATGTACTCGACTACTGGGACTATGATGAGTCATACTAGTGTGGCCAGAGTAGTCGATGGGCACATCCTATAACTGTTCCTAGTCGAGGGTGTATCGAGACAGGGCATCGATACACCAGAGTAGACTAGCGTATACGCATCTTGACCCATATGATGGGCGATGGATGATCCCATATCCATCGGTGTTTGACATCAATGATGGTGTACGGGTGCTCAGTGGAGACTGGGTACACTGGACGGACTCGCCGAGTGTAAGTCCACGTTGCGACCCCCGGTTCTTAAGGGGAGGCGGAAACGGTATAAAAATCAAATTTTTAGCGCATGGGGCAACATGGACTAACAAAGTCGGGATCTTTTCCTAAACTAAAACTAGCAAACATGCTAAAGAGAGTTAGCTACTCGGAAAGATGGTTATACCTAAACTTGAACTCCTTCTTCTTCAAACTTTGTAGAGGTTGATGGTTCTTTCCTCGTCGCCTTCTTCCGTCAAAGATGGATCCACCTGAGGGTTCAACCTTCGGGCTCTTTCTCGAACTTTGAGAGAACTAGAGTCTTCGGCTTGCTAAACCTTTGATCCTAGAGTGAGTAGAGAGTGTCTAGGGGTTGTTTTCTTTTCAAGGAGAGGGATTCTCAACACATGAGAAGGATTCTCCTTGAGCTTGAGAAAGAAGAAGATGAAGTGAGGAGAGAGAATGATTATGATAGAAATGAGCTCTTTTCTTTTGCAACCATAACTAAAAGAAAAGGAATTATCTAATTAATAATAATAAATCAAAAATGAAATAGTTGATGGTTGTATTTGGAATGACCACTATAATAACTTTCAATAAGTGAGTGTAAGCTAGAATCAAGGAGTATCCTTGCAAAGCAATGATGGTGGTCAACATTCAACCATGGTCAACAAGTCAACCATGGTCAACAAGTCAACAAAATCAACCATAACAATATTTCATTTAATTACTATTATTAATTGATATTTCATAAATCTATTAGGGTTTCGAAAAAGACGACTGTCAACTGTGCATACGCACCCGTTCCGAAACCCTAATGAAAAACCTCATCCTCCGCCTCAAGCAACTGTGCATACACACCTGTATTCTCGTTCCGAGGAACAAGAATACCGAGAGATAAAAGCAACCCTAAAACATATACCAGTATCTGGCTCAAACCAGAGCCCGCTGGCAATATCCGTCCGGACTCTAAACGTGCACAAGTGCGCGGATGAGAACGAACCCTGTCGCAAAACCATGCGACCTCTACTCTGTTTTCCCCAGAGGCGAATACCCTCTGTGTGGGACTCTAAAGACTCGACACTACGCTGGCAGTGGGTTTAACCACAAACCGCAAGCGGCACTAGCTGTGCGTAACAGTCCCCAGGCAGAAGCCGACAAGAAGGCTGACGAGGTGAACCCCATCTGAACTCCTACTGAGTCTGAATGTGACATTCTCCGTACAGTCCGGTCTGTCCGTCTGATACATCGCATGTCGGGCCTAGGGGGCGGTAAACGTCAGTCCCCCAATAGCGGTACAAGTCGAGTCGGAGTGAAGCCCAAAACACCCTGAGATAACACTGGAAGCCTACCAGTATATCTCGCTTGCCCTGGCCAGGGACTACTCGTGTAATGGCTCTCCTAGACACAGCGCGATGTCAACCCCCAATACCGGGAGAGACGAATCCTGTCTAACCGGCACTGCCTCCAAGTGCTTCGGGACTGCACCCAACTACCACCTGTTTGCACGACTCCTTTGAGCCGTGGTAGGGTAGTAGTCAAAGTACAGTGGGAACACACTCGAGGCGAAGTTCCAGTGTCAAGTCAGCGGACTAAGCTGTACTCATGTCACCTGGGAACTGATAACTGACGATAGGTATAATACCAACCTGTCAGTTCCCGACGAGTCCTGTCCAGTGTACTCGTAACCCAACGAGCACCCGTATACTATCTCCAGTACGACGTACTGATGGCTGTGGGACAGACCATCTCCCACACTGGGATGAGAAGCGCATACGCTAGTCTACTCCGGAGTATCGATGCCCTGTCTCGATAGTCCTACGACTAGGGACCTGTATAAGGATGTGCTTATAGATTACCCAGCCCCCACTAGTGTGACTGCCATCACAACGCAGGTAATCAAGCAAAGATCCTAAGGGCTCCACTAATGTGTATAGGTGATATCGCAAAATAAACACATGTACACATTGAAGTAGAAACAAACCAAGTAGCATACTACTATATTGAGCAAGATTGTTTATACAAGGTGAATATCCCAAGCTTCCATTAAGTAATATACAAACTAGTATGATACAGTAATGGCCTCTAGGGCATATACACTAACAATCTCCCACTTGCACTAAGGCCATGTACTGGCGTATCGAAGACCTATCATCTCGATCAGCCGCTCGAACTGAGTCTGGGGTAGGGCCTTGGTGAATGGATCTGCAGTGTTTTCTTCTGAAGCAACCCTCCGAACCTCGATCTCCTTGCGATCCACGATCTCCCTGATCAGGTGATACCGCCTCAAGATGTGCCTGGATCTTTGATGGGACCTGCGTTCCTTCGCTAAAGCTATATCCGTTGTTGTCGCAATACAGAGGTATTGGGTCAACAATGGACGGAACCACCTGAAGTTCTTTCAAGAACTTCCTCATCCAGACAGCTTCTTTTGCGGCATCAGATGCAGCGATGTATTCCGCTTCCATCGTCGAGTCTGCAACGGTTTCCTGTTTGGAACTCTTCCAACACACCGCCTCTCCATTGAGGGTAAAGACAAAACCCGACAAGGACTTGGAATCATCCTTGTCACTCTGGAAGCTGGAGTCAGCAAAGGCCTCGATCTGGAGGTCTTTTCCGCCATACACCAAGAACATCTCCTTAGTCCTTCTTAGGTACTTGAGAATGTTCTTTACCGCTATCCAGTGTTTCTCCCCAGGGTTTGACTGATACCGGCTTACCACACTCAGTGCATAAGCTACATCCGGTCTGGTACACAACATCGCATACATTATAGAGCCTACCGCAGAAGCGTAGGGTATAATAGACATGCGATCCCTCTCCAAATAAGTCTTGGGAGACATCTCTTTGGAGAGGGTGATCCCGTGACAAGCCGGTAGGTTACCGCGCTTGGAATCTTCCATACTGAATCTTTTCAGTATAGTGTCGATGTACCTGGACTGTGAAAGTCCTAATATCCTCTTGGATCTATCACGATGGATCCGGATCCCCAGGATGTAGGAGGCATCACCCAGATCTTTCATGGAGAACCTGTGTGACAAGAATCCCTTGACAGATTGTAGCATAGGAATGTCATTTCCTATTAAGAGAATGTCATCCACGTATAAAACGAGGAATACTACAGTTCTCGCTACAAATCTACAATAGATGCATGGTTCATCTGGATTTTTGATAAAGCCAAATTCCTTGACCGTTTCATCAAAACAGATGTTCCAACTCCGCGATGCCTGCTTTAGTCCATAGATGGACTTAAGCAACTTGCACACCTTTCCGCTGCTCCCACTCTGAATGAAACCCTCTGGCTGATCCATATAGACACACTCCTCTAAATTTCCATTTAGAAAAGCGGTTTTCACGTCCATCTGCCAAATCTCATTATCGTGGAAGGCAGCAATGGCAAGAAGGATCCGAATGGATTTCAGCATAGCCACTGGAGAAAAGGTTTCGTCATAGTCCAAGCCAGGTCTTTGACGGAAACCCTTTGCTACAAGTCTAGCTTTATAGGTCTCAACCTGTCCATCTACACCAATCTTCCTTTTGAAGATCCACTTGCATCCTACGGGTTTTACCCCGTCTGGAGCAATGTCCAACGTCCATACTTTGTTGGTGTACATGGACTCCATTTCGGTCCGCATTGCATCCAGCCATTTTACCGAGTCAACGCTCTGAACGGCCTGTTGGAAGCTAGTAGGCTCATCATAATCTATGATGGAATCCTCTCTATCCCCGTCTATGGGAAAACCGCAGTATCTCTCGGGCGGATGAGACTGCCTACTACTCCTGCGGAGCGGCGTAGGAATGTCCTGTTCTTTTGAACCCTCTGGTTCCACTAAGCTTTCAGTAATAGTCTGAGGTTCTGGAATTTCATCCAGTTCTACTGCGCTCCCACTTATCTGATTTTCTAAAAACTCAGTTTCCAAGAAGCGGGCATGACGAGAAACAAGGACTTTTTGCTCCTCTGCGTAATAGAATAGATACCCCTTGGAGTTCTTTGGGTATCCCACAAACATGCACTGTACTGAGCGTGCCTCGAGCTTGTCCGCATGCTGCTTTTTAACAAAAGCCGGACATCCCCATGTCTTAAAGGATTTAAGACAGGGTTTCTTCCCACTCCATATTTGATATGGTGTGGTAGGCACTGTCTTAGTAGGAACTTGGTTCAAGAGATGAGCAGCTGTTTCTAGTGCATAACCCCAGAAAGATCGCGGTAACTCAGCCTTACTCATCATGGAACGTACCATATCCAATAGGGTTCGGTTCCGTCTCTCCGATACACCGTTGTGTTGCGGAGTGTATGGAGGAGTAAGCTGAGAGAGAATTCCGTTCTCTTTTAAATAATTCAGGAACTCGGCACTCAAGTATTCACCACCTCGATCCGATCTTAGGATCTTGATACTTTTGCCTGTTTGTTTTTCAACTTCATTCTTGTAATCCCGAAATTTCTCAAAGGCCTCGGATTTGTGCTTCATTAAGAAGACATGTCCATACCTAGAGAAATCGTCTGTGAAAGTAATGAAGTATGAATAACCGCTTCGCGCATGTGTAGACATTGGACCACACACGTCACTGTGTATGAGTCCCAAGAGCTCGCTCGCTCTTTCTCCGTGTCCAGTGAACGGAGTCTTTGTCATCTTTCCCATGAGACAAGATTCACAAGTGGCATAAAACTGATACTCGAACGGATCCAAGTATCCTTCTTTATGTAACTTAGTCAACCGTGTCTCATTGATGTGACCCAGTCTACAATGCCATAAGAAAGCCTGATTGATATCTGGAGACTTTCTTTTGTGTGTATTCTGGACATTAAAAATCTGTGGTTGGTTTAAAACGTATATACCATTGCTCAGTGTACCTGACCCAATCAGAACTTGATTAAGGTGAATGTTTATAACATTACTTACAAACGCAAATTCATAACCTTCTTTAGAAACCAAAGATACAGAAATGATATTACAAGTTGCGTTGGGTACAAAAAAGCAATTACGCAAAACCAAAATATGTCCATCTGACATTCCCAGGTGATAGTCCCCCACGGCTTTAGCATCCATGCTAGCTCTGTTCGCAACTCTGAGGGTCATGTCACCTGCCTTCAAAACCCTACGGTTTCTCAACGCCTGCAAAGAATTACAGATATGAGATCCTGATCCGGTATCCAATACCCAGGAAGTAGAGTTTATAGAAAGACAGTTTTCAATAACATACACACCTGAAGCTGAAGCCGCAACCTGCTTCAGTTCCTGTGTCCTGGCCTTCCAAGCCCTGCAATCTTTCTTCCAGTGTCCACTCTTATGACAATAGAAGCATTCTTCCTTTCCAACAAGCTTCCCCGCAATCATTGTTGCCTTTTCCTTTCCCTTCGTACGCACTTTACTAACACCGCCTCTTGGTTTGGCGGGGGCTTTCTTCCTCTTTCCCTTGGCTTTCGCCTTGGACCTAGAGGAAGAAGATCCTCCTACAAACAAAGCGGGTGTTTCCCTACCCTTCTGTAGGGTGCCCTCTGCGCTCCTCAGCATGTTGAGGAGTTCTGAAAGTTCAACTTCCTTTTCTTGTAAGTTGAAGTTCAGTATAAACTGGGCGTAAGTGGATGGAAGGGACTAGATGTAAGTCCACGTTGCGACCCCCGGTTCTTACGGGGAGGCGGAAACGGTATAAAAATCAAATTTTTAGCGCATGGGGCAACATGGACTAAACAAAGTCGGGATCTTTTCCTAAACTAAAACTAGCATACAAGCTAAAGAGAGTTAGCTACTCGGAAAGATGGTTATACCTAAACTTGAACTCCTTCTTCTTCAAACTTTGTAGAGGTTGATGGTTCTTTCCTCGTCGCCTTCTTCCGTCGAAGATGGATCCACCTGAGGGTTCAACCTTCGGGCTCTTCCTCGAACTTTGAGTGAACTAGAATCTCCGTCTTGCTAAACCCTTGATCCTAGAGTGAGTAGAGAGTGTCTAGGGGTTGTTTTCTTTTCAAGGAGAGGGATTCTCAACACATGAGAAGGATTCTCCTTGAGCTTGAGGAAGAAGAAGATGAAGTGAGGAGAGAGAATGATTATGATAGAATGAGCTATCTTTTTCCTTTATGCAACCATATCAAAAGAAAAAGAATTATCTAATTAGTAATAATAATTCAAATGAGAATAGTTGATGGTTGTTTTGGAATGACCACTATCATACTTCATTAAATGAATGTTGGCAAGAATCAAGGAGCATCCTTGCAAAATAATGATGATGGTCAAACATTCAACCATGGTCAACAAGTCAACCATGGTCAACAAGTCAACAAAACCAACCATAACATAATTTCATTTAATTACTATTATTAATAGATATCTCACTAATTCATTAGGGTTTGGAAAAAAGACGACTGTCAACTGTGCATGCGCACCCGTTCCGAAACCCTAATGAAAAACCTCTTCTTCCGCCTCAAACAACTGTGCATACACACCTGCATTCTTGTTCCGAGGAAAATGAATACTGAGAGATAAAAGTAACCCCAAAACATATACCAGTATCCGGCTCAATCCAGAGCCCGCTGGCAATATCCGACCGGACTCCAAACGTGCATAAGTGCGCGGATGAGAACGAACCCTGTCGCAAAACCATGCGACCTCTACTCTGTTTTGCCCAGAGGCGAATACCCTCTGTGTGGGACTCTAAAGACTCGACACTACGCTGGCAGTGGGTTTAACCACAGACCGCAAGCGGCACTAGCTGTGCGTAACGGTCCCTAGGTAGATGCCGACAAGAAGGCTGACGAGGTGAACCCCATATGAACTCCTACTGAGTCTGAATATGACAGTCTCCGTAATGTCCGGTCTGTTCGTCTGATACATCGCATGTCGGGCCTAGGGGGCGGTAAAACGTCAGTCCCCCAATAGCGGTACAAGTCGTGTCGGAGTGAAGCCCAAAACACCCTGAGATAACACTGGAAGCCTACCAGTATATCTCGCTTGCCCTGGCCAGGGACTACTCGTGTAATGGCTCTCCTAGACACAGTGCGATGTCAACCCCCAATACCGGGAGAGACGAATCCTGTCTAACCGGCACTGCCTCCAAGTGCTTCGGGACTGCACCCAACTACCACCTGTTTGCACGACTCCTTTGAGCCGTGGTAGGGTAGTAGTCAAAGTACAGTGGGAACACACTCGAGGCGAAGTGCCAGTGTCAAGTCAGCGGACTAAGCTGTACTCATGTCACCTGGGAACTGATAACTGACGATAGGTATAATACCAACCTGTCAGTTCCCGATGAGTCCTGTCCAGTGTACTCGTAACCCAACGAGCACCCGTATACTATCTCCAGTACGACGTACTGATGGCTGTGGGACAGACCATCTCCCATACTGGGATGAGAAGCGCATACGCTAGTCTATTCCGGAGTATCGATGCCCTGTCTCGATAGTCCTACGACTAGGGACCTGTATAAGGATGTGCTTATAGATTACCCAGCCCCCACTAGTGTGACTGCCATCACAACGCTGGTAATCAAGCAAAGATCCTAAGGGCTCCACTAATGTATATAGGTGATATCGCAAAATAAACACATGTACACATTGAAGTAGAAACAAACCAAGTAGCATACTACTATATTGAGCAAGATTGTTTATACAAGGTGAATATCCCAAGCTTCCATTAAGTAATATACAAACTAGTATGATACAGTAATGGCCTCTAGGGCATATACACTAACAATCTCCCACTTGCACTAAGGCCATGTACTGGCGTATCGAAGACCTATCATCTCGATCAGCCGCTCGAACTGAGTCTGGGGTAGGGCCTTGGTGAATGGATCTGCAGTGTTTTCTTCTGAAGCAACCCTCCGAACCTCGATCTCCTTGCGATCCACGATCTCCCTGATCAGGTGATACCGCCTCAAGATGTGCCTGGATCTCTGATGGGACCTGGGTTCCTTCGCTAAAGCTATAGCCCCGTTGTTGTCGCAATACAGAGGTATTGGGTCAACAATGGACGGAACCACCTGAAGTTCTTTCAAGAACTTCCTCATCCAGACAGCTTCTTTTGCGGCATCAGATGCAGCGATGTATTCCGCTTCCATCGTCGAGTCTGCAACGGTTTCCTGTTTGGAACTCTTCCAACACACCGCCCCTCCATTGAGGGTAAAGACAAAACCCGACATGGACTTGGAATCATCCTTGTCACTCTGGAAGCTGGAGTCAGCAAAGGCCTCGATCTGGAGGTCTTTTCCGCCATACACCAAGAACATCTCCTTAGTCCTCCTTAGGTACTTGAGAATGTTCTTTACTGCTATACAGTGTTTCTCCCCAGGGTTTGACTGATACCGGCTTACTACACTCAGTGCATAAGCTACATCCGGTCTGGTGCACAACATCGCATACATTATAGAGCCTACCGCAGAAGCGTAGGGTATAATAGACATGCGATCCCTCTCCAAATCAGTCTTGGGAGACATCTCTTTAGAGAGGTTGATCCCGTGACAAGCCGGTAGGTTACCGCGCTTGGAATCTTCGATACTGAATCTTTTCAGTACGGTGTCGATGTACCTGGACTGTGAAAGTCCTAATATCCTCTTGGATCTATCACGATGGATCCGGATCCCCAGGATGTAAGAGGCATCACCCAGGTCTTTCATGGAGAACCTGTGTGACAAGAATCCCTTGACAGATTGTAGCATAGGAATGTCATTTCCTATTAAGAGAATGTCTTCCACGTATAAAACGAGGAATACTACAGTTCTCGCTACAAATCTACAATAGATGCATGGTTCATCTGGATTTTTGATAAAGCTAAATTCCTTGACCGTTTCATCAAAACAGATGTTCCAACTCCGCGATGCCTGCTTTAGTCCATAGATGGACTTAAGCAACTTGCACACCTTTCCGCTGCTCCCACTCTGAATGAAACCCTCTGGCTGATCCATATAGACACACTCCTCTAAATTTCCATTTAGAAAAGCGGTTTTTACGTCCATCTGCCAAATCTCATAATCGTGGAAGGCAGCAATGGCAAGAAGGATCCGAATGGATTTCAGCATAGCCACTGGAGAAAAGGTTTCGTCATAGTCCAAGCCAGGTCTTTGACGGAATCCCTTTGCTACAAGTCTAGCTTTATAGGTCTCAACCTGTCCATCTACACCAATCTTCCTTTTGAAGATCCACTTGCATACTACGGGTTTTACCCCGTCTGGAGCAATGTCCAACGTCCATACTTTGTTGGTGTACATGGACTTCATTTCGGTCCTCATTGCATCCAGCCATTTTACCGAGTCAACGTTCTGAACGGCCAGCTGGAAGCTAGTAGGCTCATCATAATCTATGATGCAATCCTCTCTATCCCCGTCTATGAGAAAACCGTAGTATCTCTCGGGCGGATGAGACTGCCTACTACTTCTGCGGAGCGGCATAGGAATGTCCTGTTCTTTTGAACCTACTGGCTCTTCCAAGCTTTCAGTAATAGCTTGTGGTTCTGGAATTTCTTCCAGTTCTATTGCGTTCCCACTTATCTGGGTTTCTAAAAACTCAGTTTCCAAGAAGCGGGCATGTTGAGAAACAAAAACCTTTTGTTCCTCAGCGGAATAGAACAGATACCCCCTGGAGTTCTTTGGGTATCCCACAAACTTACACTGTACTGAACGTGCCTCGAGCTTGTCCGCATGCTGCTTTTTTACAAAAGCTGGACATCCCCATATCTTAAGGTACTTAAGACAGGGTTTCTTCCCACTCCACATCTGATATGGAGTGGTAGGCACAGTCTTGGTGGGAGCCTTGTTCAAGAGATATGCAGCTACTTCTAGTGCATAGCCCCAGAAAGATCGCGGTAACTCAGCCTTACTCATTATGGAACGAACCATATCCAATAGGGTTCGATTCCTCCTTTCCGATACACCGTTATGTTGCGGAGTGTATGGAGGAGTACGCTGAGAGAGAATTCCATTCTCTTTTAAATAGTCCAGGAACTCGGCACTCAAGTATTCACCACCTCGATCCGATCTTAGAATCTTAATACGTTTGCCTGTTTGTATTTCAACTTCATTCTTGTAATCCCAAAATTTCTCAAAGGCCTCGGATTTGTGCTTCATTAAGAAGACATGTCCATACCTAGAGAAATCATCTGTGAAAGTAATGAAGTATGAATAACCGCTTCGCGCATGTGTAGACATTGGACCACACACGTCACTGTGTATGAGTCCCAAGAGCTCGCTTTCTCTTTCTTCGTGTCCAGTGAACGGAGTCTTTGTCATCTTTCCCATGAGACAAGATTCACAAGTGGCATAAGACTGATACTCGAACGGATCCAAGTATCCTTCTTTATGTAACTTAGTCAACCGTGTCTCATTAATGTGACCCAGTCTACAATGCCATAAGAAAGCCTGATTGATATCTGGAGACTTTCTTTTGTGTGTATTCTGGACATTGAAAATCCATGGTTGGTTTAATACGTATATACCATTGCTCAGTGTACCTGACCCAATCAGAACTTGATTAAGGTGAATGTTTACAACATTACTTACAAACGCAAATTCATAACCTTCTTTAGAAACCAAAGATACAGAAATGATATTACAAGTTGCGTTGGGTACAAAAAAGCAATTACGCAAAACCAAAACATGCCCATCTGACATTCCCAGGTGATAGTCCCCCACGGCTTTAGCATCCATGCTAGCTCCGTTCGCAACTTTGAGGGTCATGTCACCTGCCTTCAAAAACCTACGGTTTCTCAACGCCTGCAAAGAATTACAGATATGAGATCCTGATCCGGTATCCAATACCCAGGAAGTAGAGTTTATAGAAAGACAGTTTTCAATAACATACACACCTGAAGCTGAAGCCGCAACCTGCTTCAGTTCCTGTGTCCTGGCCTTCCAAGCCCTGCAATCTTTCTTCCAGTGTCCACTCTTATGACAATAGAAGCATTCCTCTTTACCCACAAGCTTCCCCGCTATCTTTGTTGCCTTTTCCTTTCCCTTCGTACCCACTTTACTAACACCGCCTCTTGGTTTGGCGGGGGCTTTCTTCCTCTTTCCCATGGCTTTCGCCTTGGACCTAGAGGAAGAAGATCCTCTTACAAACAAAGCGGGTGTTTCCCTACCCTTCTGTAGGGTGCCCTCTGCGCTCCTCAGCATGTTGAAGAGTTCTGAAAGTTCAACTTCCTTTTCTTGTAAGTTGAAGTTCAGTATAAACTGGGCGTAAGAGGATGGAAGGGACTGGAGAATTAAATCCGTATAGAGATCACTGTCCAACGTGGTCCCAAGTTCTGCGAGCTCCTCAGTGTAGCCAATCATCTTAAGCACGTGGTCCGCTACCGATGATCCGACGGCCAACTTTGTCGAAAATAACTTCTTCGACACTTCGTATCTTGCGATACGAGACTGCTCTCCATACAGTTCTTTTGTATGGAGAAATATGGACTCGAGGTCCATATTCTCATGCCTCCTCTGATGTTCGTTGTCCATAGAGGCAAGCACGAGGCACCTGGCCTTCGCGCAATCAATCTCCCAAGTCTTACGGATTTCCTTATCCGCGACGCTGGAGATGGGACCTGGGACGGGGGGAGCTTTGGTGGTAAGAAGATACCCCAGCTTGTCGTAAGTGATTTGCCAATTTTACATTCCTAAGCCAATCTTTGTAATTTGGCCCTGTCAGTATGTTTTTATCTAGAAGTAACTTAAGTCCAGTCATTTCGAATTTGGTCGCTGCAGGGGGGAGAGAAGAAACACTTTAGCACGATGCTCTTGCAAGTTTAGAATGGTTTTTAATTTGTCTAAACAGGATGGCTCCCACTGTCTCTCGAATCCCTCCTCAAACCACAAAGGAAGAATTAGCCGGTATCAACCCCACCGCACAATACTTGCTTAACCGTTCAGCCAGGCCAGTGTCGGTACTTCGAAGGAGGTTTTCCAACGCTTTCGCGAAGTTCCTTAATTTAAGAACCTCTTTTCCCTGGGGGCGTAGCCCCGCTAACACCTTTCTTGGCACCTACTAGGTTTATAGCATTGATCGTTTAGTGAGAAATTTCCCGAGGAGTAGCATATACTCACAGTAGGATCGGGATCCAAATATCATCGTGTGACGAAACTAAAGGAATCCTACCAGAATCATCACACTCCAAATGGTATGCAGATCTAGCAAGTTTCAGTACTTATGAAACTCCCGATGTGGATTTTTGCCCCATGCTCTTATGACCTTGACGAAGGTCAACAAATCATAAGTCACATGTCAAGTTCTGCCCGTCATTATCCAGGTTAATTTGAATCCACCCGTATATACCCTTGACGAAGGTCAACAAGGCAATACGACTGTCCCAAACCAACGCATCTATCTATGCTACATATGAACACCCAACAGCTACCAATCTCTATGCCTTGACGAAGGTCAACAAACATAGCTTGAATACTATTGAATATTCATACGAAACGACGGAGGGCTACGAATGGTTTTGGCGAAACCGTGAAGGTAGTGAACTTGATATAATCGATGGAACGAGATAGCTTTTAGAAGGAGTGGCTCGGAAAGATGGTTATACCTAAACTTGAACTCCTTCTTCTTCAAACTTTGTAGAGGTTGATGGTTCTTTCCTCGTCGCCTTCTTCCATGGAAGATGGATCCACCTGAGGGTTCAACCTTCGGGCTCTTCCTCGAACTTTGAGTGAACTAGAATCTCCGGCTTGCTAAACCCTTGATCCTAGAGTGAGTAGAGAGTGTCTAGGGGTTGTTTTCTTTTCAAGGAGAGGGATTCTCAACACATGAGAAGGATTCTCCTTGAGCTTGAGGAAGAAGAAGATGAAGTGAGGAGAGAGAATGATTATGATAGAATGAGCTATCTTTTTCCTTTTTGCAACCATATCAAAAGAAAAAGAATTATCTAATTAGTAATAATAATTCAAATGAGAATAGTTGATGGTTGTTTTGGAATGACCACTATCATACTTCATTAAATGAATGTTGGCAAGAATCAAGGAGCATCCTTGCAAAATAATGATGATAGTCAAACATTCAACCATGGTCAACAAGTCAACCATGGTCAACAAGTCAACAAAACCAACCATAACATAATTTCATTTAATTACTATTATTAATAGATATCTCACTAATTCATTAGGGTTTGGAAAAAAGACGACTGTCAACTGTGCATGCGCACCCGTTCCGAAACCCTAATGAAAAACCTCTTCTTCCGCCTCAAACAACTGTGCATACACACCTGCATTCTTGTTCCGAGGAACATGAATACTGAGAGATAAAAGTAACCCCAAAACATATACCAGTATCCGGCTCAAACCAGAGCCCGCCGGCAATATCCGTCCTGACTCCAAACGTGCACAAGTGCGCGGATGAGAACGAACCCTGTCGCAAAACCATGCGACCTCTACTCTGTTTTGCCCAGAGGCGAATACCCTCTGTGTGGGACTCTAAAGACTCGACACTACGCTGGCAGTGGGTTTAACCACAGACCGCAAGCGGCACTAGCTGTGCGTAACGGTCCCCAGGTAGATGCCGACAAGAAGGCTGACGAGGTGAACCCTATCTGAACTCCTATTGAGTCTGAATGTGACAGTCTCCGTACAGTCCGGTCTGTTCGTCTGATACATCGCATGTCGGGCCTAGGGGGCGGTAAAACGTCAGTCCCCCAATAGCGGTACAAGTCGTGTCGGAGTGAAGCCCAAAACACCCTGAGATAACACTGGAAGCCTACCAGTATATCTCGCTTGCCCTGGCCAGGGACTACTCGTGTAATGGCTCTCCTAGACACAGCGCGATGTCAACCCCCAATACCGGGAGAGACGAATCCTGTCTAACCGGCACTGCCTCCAAGTGCTTCGGGACTGCACCCAACTACCACCTATTTGCACGACTCCTTTGAGCCGTGGTAGGGTAGTAGTCAAAGTACAGTGGGAACACACTCGAGGCGAAGTGCCAGTGTCAAGTCAGCGGACTAAGCTGTACTCATGTCACCTGGGAACTGATAACTGACGATAGGTATAATACCAACCTGTCAGTTCGCGACGAGTCCTGTCCAGTGTACTCGTAACCCAATGAGCACCCGTATACTATCTCCAGTACGACGTACTGATGGCTGTGGGACAGACCATCTCCCACACTGGGATGAGAAGCGCATACGCTAGTCTACTCCGGAGTATCGATGCCCTCTCTCGATAGTCCTACGACTAGGGACCTGTATAAGGATGTGCTTATAGATTACCTAGCCCCCAATAGTGTGACTGCCATCACAACGCTGGGAATCAAGCAAAGATCCTAAGGGCTCCACTAATGTGTATAGGTGATATCGCAAAATAAACACATGTACACATTGAAGTAGAAACAAACCAAGTAGCATACTACTATATTGAGCAAGATTGTTTATACAAGGTGAATATCCCAAGCTTCCATTAAGTAATATACAAACTAGTATGATACAGTAATGGCCTCTAGGGCATATACACTAACACTGGAGAATTAAATCCGTATAGAGTTCACTGTCCAACGTGGTCCCAAGTTCCGCGAGCTCCTCAGTGTAGCCAATCATCTTAAGCACGTGGTCCGCTACCGATGATCCGATGGCCAACTTTGTCGAAAATAACTTCTTCGACACTTCGTATCTTGCGATACGAGACTGCTCTCCATACAGTTCTTTTGTATGGAGAAATATGGACTCGAGGTCCATATTCTCTTGCCTCCTCTGATGTTCGTTGTCCATAGAGGCAAGCACGAGGCACCTGGCCTTCGCGCAATCAATCTCCCAAGTCTTACGGATTTCCTTATCCGCGACGCTGGAGGTGGGACCTGGGACGGAGGGAGCTTTGGTGGTAAGAAGATACCCCAGCTTGTCGTAAGTGATTGCCAATTTTACATTCCTGAGCCAATCTTTGTAGTTTGGCCATGTCAGTATGTTTTTATCTAGAAGTAACTTAAGTCCAGTCATTTCGAATTTGGTCGCTGCAGGGGGGAGAGAAGAAACACTTTAGCACGATGCTCTTGCAAGTTTAGAATGGTTTTTAATTTGTCTAAACAGGATGGCTCCCACTGTCTCTCGAATCCCTCCTCAAACCACGAAGGAAGAATTAGCCGGGATCAATCCCACCGCACAATACTTGCTTAACCGTTCAGCCAGGCCAGTGTCGGTACTTCGAGGGAGGTTTTCCAACGCTTTCGCGAAGTTCCTTAATTTAAGAACCTCTTTTCCCTGAGGGCGTAGCCCCGCTAACACCTTTCTAGGCACCTACTAGGTTTATAGCATTGATCGTTTAGTGAGAAATTTCCCGAGGAGTAGCATATACTCACAGTAGGATCGGGATCCAAATATCATCGCGTGACGAAACTGAAGGAATCCTACCAGGATCATCACACTCCAAATGGTATGCAAATCTAGCAAGTTTCAGTACTTATAAAACTCCCGATGTGGATTTTTGCCCCATGCTCTTATGACCTTGACTAAGGCCAACAAATCATAAGTCACATGTCAAGTTCTACCCGTCGTTATCCAGGTTAATTTGAACCCACCCGTATATACCCTTAACTATGGCCAACAAGGCAATACGACTGTCCCAAACCAACGCATTCTATCTATGCAACATATGAATACCTACCAGCTACCAAACACTGTGCCTTGACTAAGGCCAACAAACACAGCTTGAATACTGTTGAATATTCATATAAAACGATGGAGGGCTACGGATGGTTTTGACGAAACCGTGAACGTAGTGAACTTGATATAATCGATGGAACGAGATAGCTTTTAAGAGGAGTGGCTCAAGCTCCGCATTTAAAAGTTAGTTTTGAAAAGAACCGAGTGGTTTTTCGAAAGTGTTCCAACGATTTTAACTTGGTTTATTATCTTGCATTAGTTCTTTTAATGCGTGATATTCTTGCATTAGTTCTTTTAATGCGTCCCATCATTTAATCCTACCATTGCAGAAAACAACCAAAATATGACGTACGCTTATGCCATTCGCATTCGCCATGGGGTCCCGTCATCACCCGTTAGGTTACTTAACTAACGACAGAGCGGGGGCTGGGCTAGCGCGGCTGTAAAACATAAGCAACGCCTAAATATAAAGCAATGATAGACATTACAGATCACAGATGAATACATTGGATATACTAGGAATCCGCAATCCGTTCGAGCCTGCAACGAAAAGCGGATTACACGGTCGCGGTGAATAGCAAATACCCCACCCAAGACCCCTACGGGTGCGGCAAACTACCCGCCAAGTACCCGGTAGTTTGTGCACCCCTCCATGGGTCTATCCTAGGAGCAAAAACAGTAAAAAGAATTATACAATGACGGCTACAACCCCGACCCGGTTGTGCGGCCATACAAATAATAATATTACATCAATTTACATTTACAATGAATGAAAGAAAAACAAAAGCTCATCTCAAATCCACCCCGGCTATTCACCCGCGACAGTCCAACATATTCATATACACATTCCAATATCAAACACAGATCACAGAGATGTATAACCCCGACTAATCGACTTATAGCGATTAGCCGACGTTCAATACATGCAAACATCACAGATATAACCAACATAGCCAAAGTGTAGCGAAGTTCGAAAAAAATACGGATTTATAGGACCCCAAAAGTAAATTTCTTTTCTGGAAAATCTGGGCACATATAACATATTTGAAAAATCCCAAAACCCTACCAGAAGAACACTGCACAAAACACGATCGCATGAAGAGCCCAAACGGCGGCGGATCCGCGCCCAAGAGAATAGATTAGGCCGCGGATCCGCGGCGGTTTGAAGGAATCAGGGGATCGTTTTTCTTGGGTGTTCTCACAAAACCCTGAGCCGATTTTCGGAGTAAAAAGTTTTACTTTTAGAGCACAAAAAATTTCAACAGAAACTTAGGGTTTTGGATTTTCCGGTTTTGCGATTTTTCGGTTTCGAACTTCCATACACTTCGCTACCAAGCTAGTTTAAGTTTAGTTAGGCTCTGATACCACTGTAAGTCCACGTTGCGACCCCCGGTTCTTACGGGGAGGCGGAAACGGTATAAAAATCAAATTTTTAGCGCATGGGGCAACAAGGACTAACAAAGTCGGGATCTTTTCTGAAACTAAAACTAGCAAACATGCTAAAGAGAGTTAGCTACTCAGAAACATGGTTATACCTAAACTTGAAATCCTTCTTCTTCAAACTTTGTAGAGGTTGTTGGTTCTTTCCTCGTCGCCTTCTTCCGTCAAAGATGGATCCACCTGAGGGTTCAACCTTCGGGCTCTTTCTCGAACTTTGAGAGAACTAGAGTCTTCGGCTTGCTAAACCTTTGATCCTAGAGTGAGTAGAGAGTGTCTAGGGGTTGTTTTCTTTTCAAGGAGAGGGATTCTCAACACATGAGAAGGATTCTCCTTGAGCTTGAGGAAGAAGAAGATGAAGTGAGGAGAGAGAATGATTATGATAGAAGTGAGCTCTTTTCTTTTGCAACCATAACTAAAAGAAAACTAATTATCTAATTAATAATAATAAATCAAAAATGAAATAGTTGATGGTTGTATTTGGAATGACCACTATCATAACTTTCAATAAATGAGTGTAAGCTAGAATCAAGGAGTATCCTTGCAAAGCAATGATGGTGGTCAACATTCAACCATGGTCAACAAGTCAACCATGGTCAACAAGTCAACAAAATCAACCATAACAATATTTCATTTAATTACTATTATTAATTGATATTTCATAAATCTATTAGGGTTTGGAAAAAGACGACTGTCAGCTGTGCATACGCACCCGTTCCGAAACCCTAATGAAAAACCTCATCCTCCGCCTCAAGCAACTATGCATACACACCTGTATTCTCGTTCCGAGGAACAAGAATACCGAGAAATAAAAGAAACCCCAAAACATATACCAGTATCTGGCTCAAACCAGAGCCCGCTGGCAATATCCGTCCGGACTCCAATCGTGCATAAGTGCGTGGATGAGAACGAACCCTGTCGCAAAACCATGCGACCTCTACTCTGTTTTGCCCAGAGGCGAATACCCTCTGTGTGGGACTCTAAAGACTCGACACTACGCTGGCAGTGGGTGTAACCACAGACCGCAAGCGGCACTAGCTGTGCGTAACGGTCCCCAGGTAGAAGCCGACAAGAAGGCTGACGAGGTGTACCCCATCTGAACTCCTACTGAGTCTGAATGTGACATTCTCCGTACAGTCCGGTCTGTCCGTCTGATACATCGCATGTCGGGCCTAGGGGGCGGTAAACGTCAGTCCCCCAATAGCGGTACAAGTCGTGTCGGAGTGAAGCCCAAAACACCCTGAGATAACACTGGAAGCCTACCAGTATATCTCGCTTGCCCTGGCCAGGGACTACTCGTGTAATGGCTCTCCTAGACACAGCACGATGTCAACCCCCAATACCGGGAGAGACGAATCCTGTCTAACCGGCACTGCCTCCAAGTGCTTCGGGACTGCACCCAACTACCACCTGTTTGCACGACTCCTTTGAGCCGTGGTAGGGTAGTAGTCAAAGTACAGTGGGAACACACTCGAGGCGAAGTGCCAGTGTCAAGTCAGCGGACTAAGCTGTACTCATGTCACCTGGGAACTGATAACTGACGATAGGTATAATACCAACCTGTCAGTTCCCGACGAGTCCTGTACAGTGTACTCGTAACCCAACGAGCACCCGTATACTATCTCCAGTACGACGTACTGATGGCTGTGGGACAGAACATCTCCCACAACGGGATGAGAAGCGCATACGCTAGTCTACTCCGGAGTATCGATGCCCTGTCTCGATAGTCCTACGACTAGGGACCTGTATAAGGATGTGCTTATAGATTACCCAGCCCCCACTAGTGTGACTGCCATCACAACGCTGGTAATCAAGCAAAGATCCTAAGGGCTCCACTAATGTGTATAGGTGATATCGCAAAATAAACACATGTACACATTGAAGTAGAAACAAACCAAGTAGCATACTACTATATTGAGCAAGATTGTTTAAACAAGATGAATATCCCAAGCTTCCATTAAGTAATATACAAACTAGTATGATACAGTAATGGCCTCTAGGGCATATACACTAACACCGAGAACTCCCAGATGGTATTATACCTCACGTCAGATGGCAGTTCTCCGGTGACACTGGTACAGGGTAGTCTGTAGACCCGAGATCGTCATAGAGTCTTGTATGATTCCCACTGTGCTTTGATTTCCACCTTACCACGTCCATGAGGGCATGCAAAACGGTGGCTTTTGGGTACTGTCCCAAATCGCATGGAGGCAATGGGCGATAGGAGGGGATTCGTCTCTCCCGGTATAGGGAGTTGATGTTGTGCTGTGTTCGATTGGCTATAATTAGAAGTCCCTGGCCAGGGCGGATATTGAGTACTACTGGTAAGTGTTATTAGTAGGTTCTCGACCTCTTATGAGCCTCACATCGACACGACTTATCGGTTCCTGGGGTCTGACGTATACCACCCCTAGACTAGATATGCGACATATCAGACGAAGAGACCGGACTGTACGGGAGTGTTACTGATTGGATTCATAGGAGAATGTACAGGATTGCTTGTTGATCTTCTCATCGCTCAATACCTGGGTGGCTGTTACGTTTAGCTGACCGCTTGCAGCTTGTGGGTGTTTGATATGATCATCACCTGCTACCAGCGTATTGACGATTCTTTAGAGTCCTCCACAGAGGTTTCTTGACTCAGGCAAAACAGAGCAGGAGCACATATGAGATATGTGCATGACCGAGGATAATGCGATATGAGATACCATATTACATTCTCGCGATGTTTTGATATGAGCCGGGTCATCGGATCAAGTGTTGATTCGATGAATCGGTACATGATATATTAGTCGGTTATATGCGATATAGCCGGATTGTCGAATCAAGTGTTGATTCGATAATTTAATGTATACTTATTTATATGATATATTGCATTACATTATCTAATATAGGCTCGCTTTAATATTTCATTTTCTCGCCGGATAATATATTGATATATATGCGATATATGTTAATTGTATTATTTTCTTTTGTTACAAAAATATATTATATATGTGATATATATATTGTAACATGTTATAATTACTAATGCAAAATGATTAGTGGAGATTAAACAAGGTTAGGGTTTGATTTGGGTTAGTTCTTTCAAGAAGCTTCGAGAAGCTTTTCTTTTGTTTCTTGTAAAGAAATTATGTGTTGATATTTTGTGAGATATTTCCTAACCCAAACCACACCCTTAACCCTAGTAAACTCTATACAATGGTTAGCCTTCTCATATTTGACCATGGTTGCATTTGTAATCATATATCATTTTCATTATTCATCACAAAAGGATATATTCATTACTCTTCTTCTTCCTTGAGCTCACAAAAGCTTTCTAGGTTTTTAATTTGTGATGGATTAGTGTGACAATTTGATAATAAAAGAGAGCATAAATCCTATTTCATCATCCTCATCTAATCTAGCCAATTAGATTAGGGTGTTCACCTTATTAGTGAGTGAGAGCTTGATTTAAAGAAACTTCAAGGTAGATCATCTTTGAAAAGGAAGACTACAAGCTAGCTTGGGTCATTCGGGTTGTGAAGCCTCTCTTGAGTCCGGGAGATCATGGATCGCGGCGAAGGGACTTCTACTCGGAGCTTATGAAGCGAAGGAGCAGACTACAAAGGTTGTAATCCCTCACTCTTAGTTCTAAAGATGTTTACTTGTATGTTAAACCCTAATTATCTAGCAAAGATCCTCGCTTTGGGTTGTTCGGCACGTCTAAATTTTAAATCGGGCATGGTTGATGCCTTATAGACCCTTCTAAGAGTGCCTTATAACCCTATAACCCCTTGGACAGAGGTTTGCGTCAGGGTTATAACTTCACTATAGTCGATTGCTTTTTGCTTTGCATCGTGGTATTCAGTTTGGAATATCCTGCACCTCATTCGACGAGGAAAGAGCCGAGATCCTTTCTCTGGGAGTGACCTTTTTAGCAAAGGTTTTCGCCACTATATTTTTATAAAATGCTATTCGGTTCATTCAACGATATCAAGTTCATTACGCTAAACGTTTTTCGCCAAAAACCAGCCGTAGCCCTCCGTCATTTCTTTCAGGTAGTACCTAGTATTCGTGCTGCGTTTGTTGGCCTTTGTCAAGGCATAGTGTGCGATAGCTGGGTATTACTTGTCTGTTGTATTGACTTGCGATTATCTAGGACAGTCGTATAACCTTGTTGTCCTTTGTTATGGATTTGTACGGATGGGTCTAGAGTAATCCAGGATAATGACGGGTTAAACTTGACTTGTGGTTTATGATTTGTTGGCCTTTGTCATGGTCATAAACTGCTTGGGGTAAAAATCATATCAGGAGTTTCAAACAAACAGGAAACTTGCCAGGCTTGCGCATACCTTCTGGAGTGTGATGACATGAGTGGCTTCTATCACGTTATCATGCGATGATAGTTGGATCCTGATTCCCACTGATGAGTTGGACTACTCCTTGGGTGATCCCGACTAATTCTTCTTTCAGTTTTGGATGAGAATTTGAGGATACAGTGGGAGGTTTCCTGATTAGATAAAATGATTAACCATTCTGATCTAGGTTAGAGTGCACGCAGAGTGTTTCTTCTATCTCTCTCTTTAACTGCGACCATGACCCGACCCTAGACTATAACTCAGTGACCAAGTTAACCGAACTTTCTTATAACACTGGCTTTTGGATTGTCTGAGTTGCATACATCATTGCCACTCCTTCTTTTACCCTTTATGTTTCTCCAGAACACCTCGTATTATTACGAACATCCACTTCCATTGGATAAATCCATCGTATGGTTATATACAAACTCGGAGGAACTTCTTCGAGGATGGATTCTGGTTCTGGAGAGATTGAATAGGATTATTCAGTTGTCTTTTCCTTTTACCTTCTTTCAGGTTGTGAGGGCTCCTAGGATTAGGAGAGGGTACACCTATTACGCTTATTGGATTGTCTTCTTCCAAACCATAGACAGGTGCCGAAAGGTAGGGAATGAACAAAACCAATTAGCCTAAGTTGGGTGTACCGAAGGTAATAAGTAAAGAAAAATAAAGGATCAGAAAGAGGGCAAAGTAAATTGCGACTGTTAACATTCACGCCCAAACCACGTATCTCATCGCCAATCCTAACTAACCTTTGTATTTCTCCAGAACACCCCGTATCACTACGAACATCAAATTCCATTTGATAAATCCATCGTATGGTTATATACGAACTCGAAAGAACTTTTTCGAGGATGGATTCTGGTTCAGGAGAAATAGGAATAAGGTTTATTCATGTGTCTTTTATCCTTACCTTCTCTTAGGTTGCGAGTGCTCCTAGGATTAGGACAGTACACCTATTATGCTTATTGGATAGTCTTCTTCCAAATGATAGACTGGTGCCGAACGGTACGGAAGGAAGAAAACCATTAAGCCTAACGATGGTGTACAGAAGATAATGACTAAAGACAAATAAAGGGAATTGGGGAGATGGCAGGGAAATATACGGTTACAGTCATGAATCTGGATAATGGAAGAGGCATTACTAGGAATACCTGGATACCCCTTCGAAACATATTCGTGTTTCAGTTTCACTGTGTATTGTCAATAGAAAACTGATTTTCCAATTAGACCCTTGCTCAAGGGTATGTATTTACCTGGTTTGATTCTCACATCTGTATGGTTTTACAGATGATGAGTGGGAGTAAGTTATTGGGAATTAGGTGATCTTCCTCATTATATCGGAATTCGTTGTAATTGGTGATATTTGAGGAAATCTCCTAGGTACAGTTTTCAACCTACGACGCACAGGATTTGAGTTATTCAACTCAGGGGACTCATACAAAGTATTGTATATTGTCCAGTGTCCATTAAGATAAAGGGGTTGGTCCTCGTACTGTATTCTGTTTACTTGTGACTTCTCAAGTTTTAGACATGTGTTTCGTAGAAATACAAGGTCCAAGTTTGAGAAGTTATAGGTAAAAGAATAAAGTAGAGAACCATGTGTTGCAAGTATCGAGATTCTTCAAGGTGATCAAAGATGTAGACACTTGTGGTTAGTATTTAGTTGATAGTAATGGTTTTGAGAAACTTGTTTCTCCCTCAGGTTACTCATAATTCGATGCACTCCTAAGTTGAGTAATGCTGAGCGACCTCTCTCTATTTAGTTGACATGCACTGGAGACAGCTGCGTGATTTGAATCTGGTTCCAATTAAATCAGTGCCTCTATTTCTATATTGTATATAAAATGGTTCATATCTTAACGTTGTTAAGGTACGGGGAGTTGTCCGGCTTATGCTTAAAATCCGACTCTGGATAACTCAAGGCACGTTTCTGTAATGGCAGTTTGTGGGTTAACCCAGGCTTTGACGAAGGTTAATTTTCTACCATCTGGAAGATGAATAGTGATATTGTTCTAGACTCACCAAATTTTTATTAAAATGGATTTTTTTTCAGAAAACAGTAGTGGGAGTATGGTAGAACTGGAAGAGATTCCAGAACCGCAAACGATTACGGAAAATTTAATAGGACCTAAAGATTCAATCTGGATTGATATTTCATTAGCCACTCCGCAAATATGGTGGGTAACCTCAGGCGCCCGAGAGGTACTCCGGTATCCTCAAGGACGGTGACAGGGAGGTTCTTGTTTACCCAGACTTGACATTACTGTTGTTCCAGACTATGAGACCCGGCAGGTGGATGAGTATAGCGTCGTTCTATACAATCTTTAGAAGTTCACATGTATATGAATCTAGCAGAGGGTTGTCATAGTCAGTGGGAGCAGCGGAAGCGTGGTGGACAAGTAGCTTATGTCATTTGTAGACTAAATCATATATAGCGGAGATAGATCATCTATTTTTGATGTGACAGTCATAAGTTTTGACTTCATCATAATACAGGATGGATCTATTAAGAAGGTAGTAGGGTTTGATGTCCTGGTTTTTGGATGACATACACAGAGTAAGAAGTGAAATTCCTATACTACGATCGGTTATACTGTGATTGTCACACAGTAGTTTCTCCACATAGGATATGGACATAATATCAGGGATTCTGGTTACTAGATCTATAGTTTTAGATCTAGATTTGGGTCATTTCCCAATCTGGGTACTTTGACAGCATTCTAAAGGTATTTTAGAATGAACGACTCCTGGCATGGTGGTGTACCTACAGATGATGGAGTCACCCTCTCTAAAGGTGTCTTACAGACTAAAGGGGAGAGGGATGTGCATGGTTGGCAGATCACTTGGTTAGGCAATTGAGTTGATCATGAGATGTCAAGTACCATACCAGATGTTGTTTTTGCACTAGATTCAATAAGTTGATATTAATCTAATCCTTGAGAAACATTCGGAAGCAGTTTTAGAACATAAGTGGTTGTTCTAGGGATTTGATAACGGCAGCCTCCTTCGGGAGACAGTTGTCATTCCAGGCTTCCAAGGTGTCCCGGATGACAGAGTGACTGTCAGAGTTATAGTTTTCTCTCTAACAAAGCGCGGCAATTTGGACAGTTGGTCCAAACAGATACTAAGGGAGGCATGGTGCAGGACACTGATAAATTCAGTTGACGATACAGTCTAAGAATTTTGATGGATTTGGAGTTCATTTATGAACTGGGTCCCATCAGATATCCAGACATATTCTAAGTCAAGTATTGCCTATTTCGGGAGATGGCTTTCTCAGCGAATTTGAGACAAAGACAGACATAGAAATAAAATCTGGGCGGATCTACTCACTGAGGCTATTTCTCGAACACAATAGTATTACAAACGAGCTTTGTGAAACTGATTAGGAGAGGAGTTGGATGTTCGGTATCACACGAGCTGTGAGTATGCGACATCGCAATAATTAGCCTTAAGTGCAAGTATGAGATTGTTGGATATAGTGCTCTCAAAGTCAATTATTAGATCGTAGGTACGTGATTGCAATGATTGAAGGAGGACCAATACCGATAGGACAGTCTTGCTCGAGATGATAGTATACTATCTGGTTTGTCTTTATCATCATGTATATGCTTTAGTTCACTATTTCATGTTGATAGAGCCCATAGGATTGTTGCTTGACTGCCAGCAGTATGATGGCGATCATATACGTGGGAGCTGGGGTCTATAAGCACATCCTTAAAGTGTCCCTAGTCGTGGGAGTTTCGAGACAGGACATCGATACTCCAAAGTAGACTAGTGTATACAGTCGAGACCCCGACGAGGGGCGGTGGCCGGTCTCACAAGCCATTGGTGTAAGTTGGTTCACCTAAGATGTATACAGGTGCTCATTGCGTTATGAGTACACCGGACAGGACTCGCCGGGAACATGCTAGTTGGAATTATACATATCGTCAGATAGCAGTTCCCGCGTGACATGTGTACAGGTTTGTCTGTCGACCTGAGATCGTCATTTGTCTCGTGTGAGTTCCCGCTGTGCTTTGATTACTACCCTTCCACGGCTCAAAAGAGTCATGAAAATAGGTTTTAGTTGGGTACAGTCTCGAGCCATATGGAGGCAGTGAGCGGATCGTTAGGGATTCGTCTCTCCCGGTATTGGGGGTGAGATCGCGCTGTGTTTAGGAGAGCCATTACACCAAATCCCTGGCCAGGGTAATCGAGATTTACTGGTAGGTATTCTAGTAGTATCTCAGGGTGTTCTGGGCTTCACTCCAACACGACTTATACCGCTATTGGGGGTCTGACGTTTACCAGCCCCATAGGCCTTATATGTGATACTCATAGACGAACGGACCGGACTGTACGGATATTGTCACTGTCAGCCTCAGTATGGTTTCTGGATGAGTTCACTCGTCAGCTTCCCTTCCGATCAATACATGGGCAACCGTTACGTACAGCTAGTACCTCTGACGTGCTAGTTGTTATACCCAGTGCCAGTGTATTGTTGAGTCATTAGAGTTCCCCATAGATAGTTTCCCATGTTCGGGCGGAACGTTGTAGAGGCCGTATGGTTTTATGGCAGTGTTCGATCATATCCGTGCACACGGTTCATGGTCGGACGGATAGTACTAGCGGGCTTTGGTTTAAGCCGGATCCTAGTATTATAAGGTAGGAATATTTTTTGTCTCGTTGCATTTTGTATTCGGTCGGAATACAAATGCGGGTATGTATTTACAATTGAGGTGTAATCTCGTAATTCGTTATAGGATTATTTTGGGCATTTTGTATTCGGTCGGAATACAAATGCGGGTATTTATTTAGAATTGAGGTGTAATCTCGTAATTCATTACGGGATTATTTTGGGTGTTGCCAGTTTTTCCTTTTCCGTCTTAAACATTTTGATGTATGTCTAATCCATGTGAGCCATTTTCTTTTTACCTTGTCCATCTGCCTGGGCCGCCCATTTCGAGCTTTTGACCTCGACCATTTGCCTGGGCCGCCCATTTCGAGCACTGTGCTTGAGGCATAGTCATTTATGAGGGATGGGTTTTTGGAGCGATGTCTTTCTTTATTGTGTGTTATTCTTCGGTGGCTGACTTTTGCGGTGGAAGGGGGTTTCTGCAATTCTGCCACTTCCCTTTTAAGGTTTTTTTTGTGGTGTAGAAATGAGAGCATAAAAGATAGCACAAATTTTTCCAGAGAACTTTCCAACTTGGCCGAGCTCATTCATTTTTGGCAAGCTTGATTTTTCCAATGAGCATTCTTGGTAGTGGCCGAGCTCCTTCTATTTGCAAGCTTGAATCTTTTTCTTTGCAAAAAATTCATGGCTCACAAGTTCATCTCCTTGGCAACTCTAATTCACCTCCACCCAATCGTTTGGGGTGTATTGAGACAAAATATTCTACACTTTCTCTACCTCATTCTTGGACATGTCGGCTAGCAAACTTCATGTCCGAGTAGTCTCGGTTCGAGGCGGGAGCCCGTACAAAGATTCGATGACGTGGTGCCGTTTTGACGAGCGAGATCGGAGACCGAACTTCGTTGGCGCAACAGCGAGGAGATAGGCATGGGGATTGAAGACCGAAGGATACGGATTGTTTGGTATAATTTCAAAACTCCTTTTACATATTGCTAGTTTACGGTTAATGGAACGATCCGGATATTTGGGTTGCGGTAGCGCCGGTTTTGTAAAAAGTTTTTTTTCTGCATTTGGCGTCGGTTTGACGACCGGGGCGCCGCCGCATCTCAACATCATATACGTGGGAGCTGGATCTATAAGCACATCCTTAAAGTGTCCCTAGTCGAGAGAGTTTCGAGCCAGGGCATCGATACTCCAGAGTAGACTGGTGTATACAGTCGAGACCCCAACGAGGGGCGGTGGCCGGTCTCACAAGCCACTGGTGTCTGTTGGTTCACCTAAGATGTATACAGGTGCTTATTGCGTTATAAGTACACCGGACAGGACTCGCCGGGAACATGCTAGTTGGTATTATACATATCGTCAGATAGCAGTTCCCTGGTGACATGTGTACAGGTTAGTCTGTCGACCTAAGATCGTCATTTGTCTCGTGTGAGTTCCCACTGTGCTTTGATTACTACCCTACCACAGCTCAAAGGAGTCGTGCAAACAAGTTTTAGTTGGGTACAGTCCCGAGCCACATGGAGACAGTGAGCGGATTGTTAGGGATTCGTCTCTCCCGGTATTGGGGGTGAGATCGCGTTGTGTTTAGGAGAGCCATTACACGAAATTCCTGGCCACGGTAACCAAGATTTACTAGTAGGTATTCCAGTAGTATCTCAGGGTGTTCTGGGCTACTATCCGACACGACTTATAAGTCTATTGGGGGTCTGACGTTTACCTGCCCCCTAGGCCCTATATGCGATACTCATAAACGAACGGACCGGACTGTACGGATATTGTCACTGTCAGGCTCAGTAGGGTTTCTGGAGGAGTTCGCTCGTCAGCTATCCTTCTGATCAATACATAGGCAATCGTTACATACAGCTAGCACCTCTGACGTGCTAGTGGTTATACCAAGTGCCAGTGTATTGATGAGTCATTAGAGTCCCCCACAGAAAGTTTCCCCAGTTCGGGCGAAACGTTGTAGAGGCCGTATGGTTTTATGGCAGGGTTCGATCATATTCGTACACTTGTGCACGGATCATGATCGGACGGACAATACTAGCGGTCTTTGTTTTAAGCCGGATCCTAGTATTATATTGTAGGAATATTTTTGTCTCTTTGCATTTGTATTCGGTCGGAATACAAATGCGGGTATGTATTTACAAGTGAGTGGTAACCTCGTAATTCGCTACGGGATTACTTTCGGAGTTGCCAGTTTGTTTTTCAGTCTTAAACATCTTGCTGTGAGCTCTCTTTTTTGCCCTATTTTTTAATGCCCTATATTTCCCATTCCTAATTCCTGACCTGCCCATTCCTTGCACCGATTTTCCCGAACCCTGTCGATCAGCATGGGCAGCATGGCTGTTTTTGCTAGTGGGGGGTTCTTTGCAAATTAGCAAGTTTTAATGGGCAAGGGCCTTTTTGCGGTGGAGAAATAATGTGTGTGGATTTGGTTTTTGTGAAGAGAAAAAAAATTTCCCTTAGCAACATTTTTCCTTTCCCTGCACACTATGGCCGAGCACTGGAAGATGAGGGGGCTGAATTTTTTGGAAGGCTGATTTTGTGAGGGGCGAGGAAAAATTTCATCTGTTGAAAAATCCTTTAGCTCTTTTCATCTCATTTCAAATATGGCAACTCCAATTTACCTCCACCCAATCATTTGGGTGCCTGAGACAAAGTATTCCACACTCTCTCTACTTCATTCTTGGACACGTCGGCTAGCAAACTTCATGTCCGAGTTGCCTCGGTTCGAGGCGGGAGCCCGTATAAAGATTTGATGATGTGGTGCCACTTTGACGAGCGAGACCGGGAGCGGACTTCGTCGACGCAGCAGCGGGGAGCTTGGTGCGGAGATTAAAGACCGAAAGACACAGATCGATCGGTATAATTTCCAAACTCCTTTTACATATTACTAGTTTACGGTTAATGGAACGATCCGGACATTTGGGTTGCGGTGGCGCCGGTTTCGTAAAAAGTTTTTGTTCCGCAATTCGCCTCGTTTAGACGGCCGGGGTGCTGCCGTGGCCTAACAATATATATATATATATATATATATATCGACTCAGATTTAGGTGGTTTTCTTACCTTTTCGATTAGTCTGTTAGTTTAGTCCTGTAGTTTACTTGTAGATATTAGACTAGACTTGAGTCATACCTAGTTCAAAACTAACGAATCGTGAATATTTTAAGGACAGGATAAGGGATTCTACGGATATTTCAAAGGACGTCCCTTTTCTTAAAAACACCGTAACCCTTATTTTCTAAACACCACAATTCGTGTTGTTTCAAATTGCAAATCTGTATGACTCATATATATACTAATGTAGACTCCTTATTGTTGCGTTATTATTCATGTTCTGCATATTCATGTTGTTCGCATCGCATTGCATGCTTATATTGTGTTTTTTGTTAGTTATTATCAAAATCATGCTGTCAGGACACCAGCACCATTACCGATGATGCGTATGCTCCACGTACACCTGCTTGCTGGCTCACACACATCATCATCGGTAATTGCCATGTCACGCACACTTTAGTGAATATTGATTCATTGATATCGCTTGTTTGCTGATAGTTCCGATATATTATTAGTGTGCTAGATTAGATATTGCATTTATTTACTGTGTTATCTCATGCATGTATATTCATATATTTATTTGCCATGCGATAGTTTGGGCCAGTCCGGATTTCCGGAGCACAGTATTCATTATTTATTTACATCGTGATTTATGATTTCGGATTTCCATGAGATTTCTGGATTTAGAGAAACCGCAAAGATTTTATAAAACTGATTATCATTTTAAATGAAAGTTGCGGTTTTCTCATGATATGATATGTGATATGTCCACCATGAGTTTTCTTGGCTCTTGAGCGATATCATACACCCGATTCGAGGAGGAGGATGAACCGTCTGTGGGTGCATGGTGGACCCGGTACGGTATCCCGGGGCGAGAAGGTCGCAGATGATGGCATTGAGCCTGAGACAGGGGATCACTACTGACCGGTGATTGTTTTGTGACTCGACGGATATCCGGAGGATACCGATCGTAGTACAGGCCAGTCTGGATAGCCGGAGCCTGAGATTTTGAGATTTGATGATACGGGCCAGTCCGGATAGCAGGAGCCCTAGATATTGAGATTCGAGGTTACAGGCCAGTCTGGATTGCCGGAGCCTAAGATATTGAGATATTGAGATATTGGGATTTATATTTTGTGTCAATACTTGACACTGATTTCATGTCGATTTCATTGATGAAACCTCGATTTATAAATTTACAGAAATCTCATTAAATAAAGAAAACAGTTGTCACATTCTTGATGCATTCTGTTTTCATTATATTGCATTCATACCTCATATTTATGATATGTTGCTATCTGAGGCACTGACACGAGCACATGGTATTACACTTATGTATAGATGTTTACCCTTGCCACCTTATCTTGCTTAAGACTTTATCATTTTGAGGATATATGTATTATGATCGTATTGTCCTAGAATTGAGTCATACATACGATTTCTGCTCTGTGATGTTTTCTACTCACCCCGTTGTGCCACAGTTTCTTGCAGGTTTTGCCGTACAGGTTTTCCTTGGCGGCTTTTCTAGCACATTACTTCATTCTGGGTGATTGCTTTGATAGGTGGGTTCACTTGCATCGTGACCACCATTGTACATTTATTTATATTCAGTTGTATCTAGAAACACCATCAACCAGACTTGTATTTATTTATTAACCTTAGAAGACCTGTTGTATATTCTTTCGACTTTAGAGTCGCGCGTTGTATTATTATGGTTTTCTTGATGATTTGAGTTTTCTTTTGAGCTTTGATCCTCGCCCTTCGGCGTTGTATATTCTATTGCTTGCGTAGTTGTAACCGTCAATTGTCGAAGAGCTAGCTCCCACTTGGGGATGCCTTTATTCATATTATGCATGTTGTACTCTTTTTGGGGCCAGTATTTACAAAGGAAATTCTGCCGAAATTTTCAGAAAAGACTTGAGATTTTAAAACGCAATACTTCGGCTTATGTTATTAAAACCACTTGCTTTAAAGATAAGTTTTCTTCACTTCTTCTTTATAATGGTTTAGATTTCTAGGATTTTTTGGCTTTCTTGAATTAGATGTGGTCCTATAGACTTCATATGATTCAAGTGCCAGTCACGAGCCATTTCGGGTCGTGACAATATTGTATATTATTTTGTGACTCTGGAGGTCTTTTGGCATACTTGAATTAGATGGGTTCCTATAAACTTCATATGATTCAAGGGCCAGTACGTGCTATTTCGGGTCGTGACAAAGTTGGTATCAGAGGGCTAGATTAATCTTGGTTCGAGTCTATGTTTGACTATGCGGAGCCTAGGGCGTTTGTATATATACGGAATCTAGGCTTGACCTTACGGAACTTAGACTTGGTCGAGGGAGTATTAGACTCAAAATTTCGTCGCGTAGGCTGACCTTGGTTGATGGAGTAGGTGACTTAAGAAGAGTGACGTACTGTGTGTTTGTTCCGCGGCATACTTACGATATGCTACTCCGCTTAAGAAGCCTTAGGATGTACATTTCCTTGCACAGCATTATATTCATTCATGTGATCTATCCTCATCGATATCGGTTTATGGTTTTGTTGCCACGATTACATGGGCAGAGAGAGCTACGGCTAGAGTTGCGTCAGCATGAGCTCGTCACAGACGACGACTGACCAGGGCATGATTCCAGGGATACATGATTGCATAGATGTATCGTACTATTGTGTTTTCGTGACATAAGCGCTTGATGGATGGCTTTTACAAGATTTCTCGGGCGTGCAGATCAGCACCAGAGGATTGGGCTACTGCTAGAGGCTAGCCAGAATGTGATGACCGTCAATGCATCGATTATTCTTGATGATTGAGGCACTATTCAGCGTGTGGACGAATGACTCAGTTTTTGCTGCGACTGACGAGATATCGCTCTAAATATTTGAAGCTAACGCCGTACGAGTTATATTTAGAGATATGATAGAAGATCGCTAGTCACCCAAGAGGGAATGATTAGGACATATGATTCATTGCCTACCCCGATGCGAGGTCATCAGACTGATTGATTCCAGCTAGAGAAGACTTTACGCAGGTACGTTGAGAGTCGATAGAGACGATCGAATGTCAGGAACCCATTTTCCAAGTTTAAAGTATTCAGGAAAACATGCAAGTAATTCTATGGACCCTCTAGAAGAATGAAACCCTAACTCGATATAATGACCATAAGAACGCTTTGAAACCTTAGGGTTTGCGGCAGTTCCGCGGTGCCATTGATGAGGCTTGGGTTTACCCTTCTACGGTTGGTCCACAGGTACCGTGGCATGTACTGGATATTATTAAACTGTACTCAAGATGTTGAGCTCTTGGGGTATTATGGAACATTGACTAATCGATCGAAAGGTCTGTTGGGATTCCTTAGCACCTCAAGTAGGGTTTGCTAGCAGCACACATGCCACAATAAAAATTTTAGGGTGCTAAGTAATCTTTAACCTAGGATCAAACTAAAAGTTTAGGGTAACACATATAAAAACAAGTGTCTAACACTAAGTGAAAGTGAATACAACCTTTGTAGACCTTCTTGCATCGACTTGAGTTTGCACCGGCTTGGTTGAGATCTTCTTTGTCCATGATGATCCACCCGGGGCTCCTTTCCACAAGCTTCAAGCTTTACATGATCCAGGAAGAAGATGAAGCTAACACTCTAATCTACTGGGCTATACTAAAGCAGAATGGTGATGTGGGTTATATGATCACTTAAAAACCTTTTCTTTTTAATTCTTTCTTTTTCTTTTTCATACCCTAGAGAGCTTTTTAGGAGAGAGAGGAAGAAGAAGAAGAAGATGGGAGCTTAACTTGACTCAAGTGATAAAAAGATATGAGACATAATGCAAATGAGAATGATAATAATCCTCATGCTAAACTATGATTACAAAATATCTATATATTTTGTAACATGAGGTTAAGCAAAAAACCGTGGGCTACAAAACCAAGGGCAACAAAACCATGGTATTGACCTTGGTCAACAAGAGAAAGGAGTTGACTAGTCAACCATGTTTTTGTTCTCATTTTGCTTATCTAAAATAAACAAAAAATATAAATGTATGTAACCATGTGATTCTTGTATTGCCACCACTATTGTATCATCAACCATGACACATATGTATGCATGTATCTGTGCATACACATCAACATGTGCACATACACTCATTCATTCATGCATGCAAATAGAAAATGTTTTAAATGAAAAATCTAATGGTCATTATTAAACGAACACTTGATTTAATAACCCGGTCATATCTCATACGACCCGACCAATAAAAAACGCCAGATTACAATGCAGTATCATATACACTCATTTAATCAAGCTCTTGCGCATATCCCCATATGCACCCCACATCCTTTTGCTAGAGCTAGGTAACCCCATTGTGGGACTCTAAGACTCGTCAATACGCTAGCAGTAGGCAGTGATCATATCACATACCCACAAACCGTCAGCGGCACCAGCAGTGCGTAACAGCTCCTAGGTATTGAGCGATCAGAAGAAAAACAAGCGAGCCTGTAAAAACTCCTGTCGAGCCAACCAGTAACACTTACCGTACAGTCCGGTATCTTCATCAGATTTGCTGCATATTAAGTCTAGGGATGGCAACGTCGACCCCAATAACTCATTAAGTCATGCCGATGAATGGTCTATAACAGATCGAGAAACTACTGATAACACTTATCAGAAAATCTCAATGGCCCTGGCCAGGGACTTACTGATATAGCCAACCGCGCACAGCGCAACATCAACCCCCAATACCGGGAGAGACAAAACCCCTCCTATCGCTCATTGCCTCCATGTGTCTCGGGACTGTACCAAAAAGCCACCTGTTTGCACGACTCAGTAAAGCCGTGGTACGGTGGAAATCAAAGTACAGTAGGAGAACACATGAGACTTTATGACGATCTCGGGTCTACAAACTAACCTGTACCGGTGTCACCTGAGAACTGCTATCCGACGATAGATATAATACCATATAGGAGTTCTCGGTGAGTCCGTCCAGTGTACCCAGTCTCTACTGAGCACCCGCATACGATATCGATGTCAAACATCAATGGACATGGGAACATCTATTGCCTATCTCATGGGTCTAGTGTCGTATACGCTAGTCTGCTGTGGAATATCAATGGCCCATCTCGATATACCCATGACTAGGGACATTTCAGGATATGCTTATAAACTACACATGTCCCATTAGTATGATCTGCATCATAATCACAGTAGTCAAGCAAACATCTTCAGGGCTTTATCAACATGTACAAATGAATAAAAGCATGATCAAGTGAACATGTCAAATAAAGAGTAACCAGATAGCATACTATCATGTCGAGCAAGAATGTCCTCTGTATATATACATGTATAAATACATCCACTATCATATAATGGCCTCTAGGGCATACATATATCCAACAATTTCCCACTTGCATTAAGGCCAGTTGTTGGCGTATCTCATACCCAACATCTCAAAATGTCGCTCATGCTGCGGCTGAGGGAGGGCCTTGGTGAGTGGATCCGCAGTGTTATTCTTTATGTCTAATCTCTTAATCTCAATCTCACGGCGATCAATTATCACCCGGATCAGATGAAAACGCCTCATGAAGTGTCTGGACTGCTGATGGGACCTGGGCTCCTTGGCTAACGCCATAGACCTATTATTATCACAATACAATGGTATTGAATCAATAATGGTTGCAACTACTCCTAGCTCCGAGACGAACTTCCTCATTCAGACGGCTTCCTTGGCGGCATCATTTGCAGCAATGTACTCAGCTTCCATCGTAGAGTCTGCAACGGTATCCTGTTTGGAACTCTTCCAACTCACCGCCCCTCCGTTGAGGGTAAATAAAAACCCATAGATAGATTTGATGTCGTCCTTATCACTCTGGAAGCTTGAATCCGTAAAGGCATTTAGAGATCTCCGTTACCATACACCAAGTACAATTCTTTAGTCCTTCGCAAGTACTTAAGAATGTTCTTCATAGCTGCCCAGTGATTCTCCCCTGGGTTGGACTGATATCTGCTTACTACACCAAGTGCATAAGCTACATCAGGGCATGTACATAACATCGCATACATTATAGATCCTACGGCTGAAGCATACAGTATAATGCTCATGCGAGCTCTCTCCATCGGTCTTTGGGCAAAAGTCTTTGGAGAGTGTGACTCCATGTGTCACGACCCAAATTGGGCACATGATCGGCAATTAGACTACGTAACGTCAATAGGCATAGCGCAGTTTAAGTAAGCCGAAAACCCAGCAATCTAAACCATTACTAGTAGGAAAAGTTAGAGCACTTTAAACCCCCGATGCAAAAATTTTAAACTTAAGTTTGTTTTTCATAATAAATTTCGACAACACCTCCTTTGTAAAAACTAGCCCCGAAACAGGTACAAACATAAGATAAATGTTAGTGTATATGCCCTAGAGGCCATTACTGTATCATACTAGTATATATATTACTTAATGGAAGCTTGGGATATTCACCTTGTATTGACAATCTTGCTCAAAATGGTAGTATGCTACTTGGTTTGTTTCTACTTTAATATGTACATGTGTTTCTTTTAGCATATCGCTTATACATATTAGTAGAGCCCTTAAGATCTTTGCTTGATTACCAGCGTTGTGATGGCAGTCACACTCGTGGGGCTGGGTAATCTATAAGCACATCCTTATGCAGGTCCCTTATCGCAGGACTATCGAGACAGGGCATCGATACTCCGGAGTAGACAAACGTATGCGCTTCTTATCCTAGCTCGGGAGACGGTCTGTCACACAGCCGTCAGTACGTCGTACTTGAGATAGTATGCGGATGCTCGTTAGGTGATGAGTACACTGGACAGGACTCGTCGGGAACTGTTTGTTGGTATTATACCTATCGTCAGTTATCAGTTCCCAGGTGACATGAGTACAGCTTAGTCCGCTGACTTGACACTGTCACTTCGCCTCGAGTGTGTTCCCACTGTACTTTGATTACTACCCTACCACGACTCAAAGGAGTCGTGCAAACAGGTAGTTTTTGGGTGCAGTCCCGAAACACTTGGAGGCAGTGACGGTTGGACAGGATTCGTCTCTCCCGGTATTGGGGGTTGACATCGCGCTATGTCTAGGAGAGCCATTATACGAGTAGTCCCTGGCCAGGGCAAGCGAGATATACTGGTAGGTTTTCAGTGCTATCTCAGGGTGTTCTGGGCTTCACTCCGACACGACTTGTACCGCTATTAGGGGACTGACGTTTACCGCCCCCCTAGGCCCGCCATGCGATGTATCAGACGAACAGACCGGAATGTACAGAGATTTTCACATTCAGGCTCAGTAGGAGTTCTGATGGGTTTCACCTCGTCAGTCTTCTTGTCGGCATCTACCTGGGAGCCGTCACGCACAGCTAGTGCCGCTTGCGGACTGTGGTTAAACCCACTGCCAGCGTAGTGTCGAGTCTTTAGAGTCCCACACAGAAAGCTATTCGCCTTCAGGCAAAAGAGTAGAGGTCGCATGGTTTTGCGATAGGTCGCATGGTTTTGCGACAGGGTTCGGTCACATCCGTGCACTTGTGCACATTTAGTTTCCGGACAGTTAACACTAGCGGGCTTTGGTTTAAGCCAGATCCTAGTGTACGTTTTGGAATTGGTTTTATCTCGTATGTATTCGTGTTCCTCGGAACGCGGATGCGGGTGTGTATGCACAGTTGACATAGAGACAGAGGCAGAGGATTCTCATTAGGGTTGTTGACTGTTGAATGTTGACTATTGACTTTTTGCTAAACCCTAATGAGATTATGGAACATAATTAGCAATAATATTAATTAAGTATTATAGTGACATGGTTGTTGAGGGGTTGACTTTGTTGACTTGTTGACTTTGTTGACCGGTTGACTAGGTTGGACTAGTTGACCATCATCATCACAATGGTTGTCATTTTCATGCAACGACTTTTGCTTGCTTGTTGTAGTTTGCAAAATGAGTACATGAAATGATATTGCCTTTTGTGAAATGAGAACCATCACATAATACTTGATTAACATTATGGCTCATGATGCTTTTGGATTATGAGAGGGTGTATGATAAAAGAGAGGCTCATTCTTTCATTGGCTTTCTCTCTCTTGGTTTTGAGCTCTCTCATTCTCTTGCTCTCACCCTCTTCCTCTTGCTCTCTCTCTTGTCTATGGTTCACTTGTCTCATGTGTTGAGAAGCAAGAACCATAGAGAAAATCCCATCACACTCTCCTCTACTCACTCTAGTTCACAATATTTAGCAAACCAAGTGAACTAGTTTCTTCAAAGTTCGAAGAAGAAGCCAAAGGTAGAAGCTTTCGGGTGGATCGATCTTCGGCGCAAGGAGACGACGGGGTGAAGCCGATCCGTACACCATCAAGAGATGAAGACGAAGGAGTTCAAGAAAGAAAGGTATAACCCCCTAACCGAGTAGTTAACAACTCATAGTTAGGTTGTTAGGTAGAAAGTTTAACAAAGATCCGTTTTGAGTCCATGTTACCGCCTCTAGAAAATTGTTTTTCATCAAATTCCGCAAGCCCGTAAGTACCGGGAGAGGTAGCATGGACTTACAGTGGTATCAGAGCCTAGTTAAACACTACCTAACATGTTAGCATAGTAACTAGAAATTCGATCGGAGAAAAAGTCGCGAAATACACCCGGATATCAAACTTGCTGTCGATTTTCAAAGTGCTGTAAAAGTAATAAATCATGCTTTAAAAATCGACTCAGGGTTTTTAGAAGATACTGTAGAAAAACGGTGCAGAGAACCCATCAAACCGCCGCGGAAACGCGGTAATAGATTGCTATTGCCGCGGTTCCGCGGCCATCTTCGCTCTTCTCTGGATCTTCTTTACTACAGTATACTCAGTGGGGTATTTTGGGAATTTTGTTATATGTTTTTTCAGCCCAGATTTTCCAGAAAGAAAATTTGTTTTTGGGGCTTTAAAAACCGTATTTTGATTGAGTTTCTAAAGACTTAAGCTGACGGGTATTTATCTGTGATGTGATATTTGTATTAAACGTCTGCTAATCGCTATATGTCGATTAGTGGGGGTTATACAAATCTGTGATCTATGATGATGTTGGTATGTGTATATGAATTCATTGGATTGTCGCGGGTGAATAGCCGGGGGTTGTGAGACATAAGTTTTCTTTTGTTTCAATTCATGTAAATTTGTAAATTGATGTAATATTATTTATATGGCCGCACAACCGGTTCGGGGTTGTTGCCGTCATTGTATAATTTCTTTTTATTGTTTTTGCTCCTAAGATAGACCCATGGAGGGGGTGCAAAAACTACCGGGTGTCCCGAAGTGCCGAGTGGCCTACTCACGGAGTTGAGGGAGGTTGCTTCGCTTCGGGTACTTGGCGGGTAGTTTGCCGCACCCGTAGGGGTCTTGGGTGGGGTATTGGCTATTCACCGCGACCGTGTAATCTGCTTTTCGTTATAGGCTCATACGAATTGCGGGTTCCTAGTATATCCAATGTGTTCATCTGTGATCTGAAATGACTATCATTGCAATATATCTATATATGATATTATTTAGGCGTTGCTTATGTTTTACAGACGCGCTAGCCCAACCCCCGCTCTGTCGCTAGTTAAGTAACCTAACGGGTAATGACGGGGCCCCGTGGCGAATGCGAATGGCATAAGCGTACGTCATATTTTGGTTGTTTTCTGCAATGGTAGGATTAAATGATGGGACGCAGTAAAAGAACTAATGCAAGAAAAATATGCATTAAAAGAACTAATGCAAGAAAATAAACCAAGTAAAAGTCGTTGGAACACTTTCGAAAAACCATTCGGTTCTTTTCAAAACCAACTTTTAAATGCGGAATTTGAGCCACTCCTTTTAAAAGCTATCATGGTTCCATCGATTATATCAAGTTCACTACGTTCACGGTTTCGCCAAAACCATTCGTAGCCCTCCGTCGTTACAGTTAAATATTCAGTAGTATTCATGCTATGTATTTTGACCTTCGCCAAGGCATAGTGATTGGTAGCTGCTGAATGTTTATCTGTAGCATAGATAGATGCGTTGGTTTGGGACAATCGTACTACCATTTTGGCCTTCATCAAGGGTATGTACGGGTGGGTTCAAATTAACCTGGATAATGACGGGTAGAACTTGACATGTGACTTATGATATTTTGGCCTTCGTCAAGGTCATAAGAGCATGGGGCAAAAATCCACATCGGGAGTTTCATAAGTACTGAAACTTGCTAGCGCTGCATACCATTTGGAGTGTGATGATTCTGGTAGGATTCCTTCAGTTTTGTCACGCGATGATATTTGGATCCCGATCCTACTGTGAGTATATGATACTCCTCGGAAACTTTCTCACTTAACGGTCAATGCTATAAACCAAGTAGGTGTCTAGAAAGGTGTCAGCGGGGCTACGCCCCCAGGGAAAAGAGGTTCTTAAATTAAGGAACTTCGCGAAAGCGTTGTAAAACCTCCCTCGAAGTACCGACAGTAGCCTGGCTGAACGGTTAAGCAAGTATTGTACAGTGAGATTGATCCCGACTAATTCTTCCTTTATGGTTTGAGGAGGGATTCGAGAGACAGTGGGAGCCATCCTGTTTAGATAAATTAAAAACCAATCTAAACTTGCAAGAGTATCATGCTGAGTGTTTTCTTCTCTCTCCCTTAATTGCAGCGACCCAGTGACCACATCTAGGTTACATCTAGATAATAAATTGACAGAACCTGACTGTTATGACTGGCAATGGTCTGTCCAGATGTCCATTGCCCATGATAAGCTGGGACACCTCTTAACTAATCAAACCCCTGCCGTCTCAGGACCAGTTTCCCCTGTCACGGACATTGACATCCGTATGACATCGGAAAAAGACTGTGCGAAAGCCAAGTGCCTCGTGTTAGCCTCAGTTGATGGTGTAAGCCAGAGGCAGCACGAGAAGATGGACTCAGTTTCTATCTTACTCCATAACAAAGTTTTTGTTAGTGTATATGCCCTAGAGGCCATTACTGTATCATACTGGTTTGTATATTACTTAATGGAAGCTTGGGATATTCACCTTGTATACACAATCTTGCTCAAAATGGTAGTATGCTACTTGGTTTGTTTCTACTTCAATGTGTACATGTGTTTATTTTTGTATATCGCCTATACACATTAGTAGAGCCCTTAGGATCTTTGCTTGATTACCAGCGATGTGATGGCCGTCACACTAGTGGGGCTGGGTAATCTATAAGCACATCCTTATGCAGGTCCCTGGTCGCAGGACTATCGAGACAGGACATCGATACTCCGGAGTAGACCAGCGCATGCGCTTCTCATCCCAGTGTGGGAGACGGTCTGTCCTACAGCCGTCAGTACGTCGTACTTGAGATAGTATGCGGGTGCTCGTTAGGTTACGGGTACACTGGACAGGACTCGTCGGGAACTGACTAGTTGGTATTATACCTATCGTCAGTTATCAGTTCCCAGGTGACATGAGTACAGCTTAGTCCGCTGACTTGACACTGTCATTCAGCCTCGAGTGTGTTCCCACTGTACTTTGATCACTACCCTACCACGGCTCAAAGGAGTCGTGCAAACAGGTAGTGGTTGGGTGCAGTCCCGAAGCACTTGGAGGCAGTGACGGTTAGACAGGATTCGTCTCTCCCGGTATTGGGGGTTGACATCGCGCTGTGTCTAGGAGAGCCATTACACGAGTAGTCCCTGGCCCGGGCAAACGAGATATACCGGTAGGTTTCCAGTGTTATCTCAGGGTGTTTTGGGCTTCGCTCCGGCACGACTTGTACCGCTATTGGGGGACTGACGTTTACCGCCCCCTAGGCCCACCATGCGATGTATCGGACGAACAGACCGGACTGTACGGAGAATGTCACACTCAGGCTCAGTAGGAGTTCAGATGGGTTTCGCCTCGTCGGTCTTCTTGTCGGCATTACCTGGGGACCGTTACGCACAGCTAGTGCCGCTTGCGGTCTGTGGTTAAACCCACTGCCAGCGTAGTGTCGAGTCTTTAGAGTCCCACACAGAAAGCTTTTCGCCTTTAGGCAAAAGAGTAGAGGTCGCATAGTATTGCGACAGGTCGCATGGTTTTGCGACAGGGTTCGGTCACATCCGTGCACTTTTGCATGTACAGTGTCCGGACAGTTTACACTAGCGGGCTTTGGTTTAAGCCAGATCCTAGTGTACCTTATGGGATTGGATTTATCCAGTTTGCATTCGTGTTCCTCGGAACGCGGATGCGGGTGTGTATGCACAGTTGACAGGGAGGCAGAGGCAGCGGATTCTCATTAGGGTTGTTGACAGTTGACCGTTGACTATTTGACTTTATGCTCAACCCTAATGAGAATATGATATGTGATTAACTATTATATTAATTAAGTATTATGGTGATATGGTTGTTGACTTGTTGACTTTTGTTGACTTGTTGACTTTGTTGACTTGTTGACTTTTGTTGACTTGTTGACCGGTTGACTAGGCTTGACTAGTTGACCATCATGATAACCATAGCCATCATTTCATGGCAAAGACTTTTGTTTACTTGCTCATTTGTGTAAAATGAGTGCATGAAATGATATGGTTATGGTTGCTTCAAACCATCACATAAGACGTTTTTTGATATGATGAGTTATGATCACTTTGGATTATGAGAGGGTGAAAGACAAAAGAGAGCCTCATTCTTTCTTGCTCATTCTCTCTCTTGTTCTTGAGCTCTCCTCTTGCTCTCACCCTCAACCTCTTGCTCCCTCTCTTGATCTATGGTTCTCTTGTCTCATGAGTTGAGAATCAAGAACCATAGATAAAATCCCATTCTATTTCTTCTCTACTCATTCTAGTTCACTAGGTTTAGCAAACCAAGTGAACTAGTTTCTTCAAAGAACGAAGAAGGAGCTAAAGGTTGGAGCTTTCAGGTGGATCTATCTTCGGCGTACGGAGACGACGAGAAGAAGCCATCGGACCACCATCGGAGCTTTGAAGACGAAGGAGTTCAAGACAAGCAAGGTATAACCCCCTAACCGAGTAGCTAAAACTCATAGTTAGGATGTTAGATAGATGTTTAACCAAGATCCGGGTTTTAGGTCCATGTTACCATCTTTAAGAAAATCGTTTTTTACCTAATTCCGCATTCCCGAAAGTACCGGGAGAGGTAGCATGGACTTACAGTTTTATATGGAGAGCAATCTCGTATCGCAAGATATGAGACCTCGAACGAATTGCTTCAAGCGAGGTTGGCTGTCGGGTCATCTGTACGGGGCAACGTCCTTGCAGAGACCAGCTCTTATGAGCTCACGGACCTGAAGACCATGTTGAAGAACAAGTCAAGTACTGACTCGATTCTACAGTCCCTGCCCTCTGCTTATACCCTGAAGGAAACCAGGGAAGAAGAAGGAAAAGGAAGGGCAAAAGTTTTTGGACTGGATATAGTAAAAGAGGGACGTTCCTATTGTAACGGGAATAAACATTGGCAGAAGGATTGCAGGGCTTGCAAAGCCAGTAGCCAGAATTCAAAGCATGTTATGGCTTCGGCTTCGAGTGTGTTTGTAATTGAGAACTGTATGTCAGTGAACCCAACTACCTGGGTATCGGATACCGGATCAGGATCTCATATCTGTAATTCGTTACTGTTAGTTATATGTATGCCCTAAAGGCCATTACTGTACATTGGATGTATATTGTAGTGGATGCTGGGACATATATAGGTAGGACTTTCTTGCTCGACATGATAGTACGCTATCTGGTTGCTCTTTGTCTTAACATGTATACTTTCTATCTCTCTGTTACATGTTGATAAAGCCCTTAGGATGTGTACTCGACTTCCAGGACTATGATGCAGATCATACTAGTGGGGCCTGGGTAGTCCATGAGTACATCCTTCAATGTTCCTAGTCGTAGGAATATCGAGACGGGGCATCGATATTCCAGAGTAGACTAGCGTATATCTTCTCGACCCATGTGATGGGTGATGGATGATCCCATATCCATTGGTGTTTGACATCAGAGATGGTATGCGGGTGCTCAGTAGAGACTGGGTACACTGAACGGACTCGCCGAGAACTCCCAGATGGTATTATACCTCACGTCAGATGGCAGTTCTCTGGTGACACTGGTACAGCTTAGTCTGTTGACCCGAGATCGTCATAGAGTCTTGTGTGTCTCCCACTGTGCTTTGATTTCTACCCTACCACGGCTCTACTGAGTCGTGCAAACAGGTGGTTTTTGGGTACAATCCCGATTCACATGGAGGCAATGAGCGATAGGAGGGGATTTGTCTCTCCCGGTATTGGGGGTTGATGTTGCGCTATGCTCGAGTGGCCATAACAGGAAATCTCTGGTCAGGGTTGCAGTGATATACTGGTAAGAGTTATCAGTAGTTTCACGAATGTTATGGACCTCACGTCGGCATGACTTATCAAGCTATTGGGGTCTGACGTTTACCACCCCTAGGCGAGATATGCGACATATCAGACGAACAGACCGGACTGTACGGTAAGTGTTACTGGTTGGATTCATAGGAGTGTGAGCGGGCTTGCTCGTCGATCTTCTGATCGCTCAATACCCGGATGGCCGTTACGTTTAGCAGACCGCTTGCGCCTTTTGGGTGTTTGATATGGTCATCACCTGCTGCCGGCGTATTGACGAGTCTTTAGAGTCTTACACAGAGGTTTCCTGGCTAAAGCGAAACGAAATAGGAGCGCATATGAGATATATGCGGGACCGAGAATAATGCGTGTATGTGATACCGTATTCTATTCTCGCGATGAATGTATCGAATGGTTGTATGCGATATAACCTAGTTATCGAATCGAAGATTGATTCGATAAGTCGATACATTGGATACTAGTCGGTTATATGCGACATGACCGGATCATTGAATCAAGTGTTGATTTAATGATTTAATGCATAATTATATATTTGATATATTACTTTGCATTAACTAGTATTGGTTCACTTTAAATGGATTTTCTCACTTGAAGTTCACAAGTTGTATATGTGATATACTTTTGTGCACTTGTTTGTATCATGTTTGATGATACATGCAAACTTGGGTTTGTGTAAGACATAAACCTTGGTTAAGTAAATGGTTAGGGTTTTGATTTTATTAACCATTTATTTATTTATTCTTTTTTGCAAAATAAGTAATGGTGGCTTTCTTTATTTGCTTGTTGAAGCTTCATGAAGCTTTGAACAAGTCCACCATATTTGTCTCATGCTTAACCCTAACCATTCAACCTAACCATAGTCTATTCTCTACACCTAACCATGGTTGGTATATGATAAGTATTCATTTTACTTTCTATTTTGAAGATACTTATCATATTCTTTCTTCATCTTCTTCATCTTCAACAATGAAGAAACCTTGCAACCATCAATGGCAACTTGAGAAAAAGAGTGAGAAATCCAATTCTAAACTGAACCCACTTTCTATTTCTTCATCCTCTACCACTTGCCAAGTAGTATAGGGTGTTTTCTTCACAAGTTTCATGGCTTGGTGAAGTTGGAGCTTGATCTTGTGTTGCCTCGACGTAGATCATCTTCGGCATCGAAGTCAGCGACCTAGCCCGATCTTTTCTCTGATGAAACCATCGCAAGAGTCTAGGATTTCAATTTGTACAGTGGAGGGACGTCTACGCGGAGCTAAGGAAAAAAGGACCGGATCTACAAAGGTTGTTGCCCCTTCCCTTTTAGTTAAAGTCGTTAACTTGCATTGCATCGTCTATACATTTAGTTAATGATCCGTATTAGGATTTGTAGGCACATGGAAAAATTTGAATTGGCCATGTTTGATCACTTGTGAGACCTCATTAGTGTGCCTAGGAACCCTACAGTGGTATCAGAGCCTAGCTAGAGCCTTAGGCGATGCGTAGACGGAATTAGATGTCCGATCGAACCGAAACCCTAACTCCAAAATGCTCTCTGTACATTTTTGAAATTCGTGGAATTTTGTAAATTATAAATGCTTAAAAAATTCAGCAGGAAATTGTAAGAATTCCGGTGCAAAAATTACCTAATGATGTGTCTAAAGCGCGGCGGAACCGCGGCATTAGCATGCCTAATGCGGCGGTTCCGCGGCCAGTTAGTCTCTTCAGTCAACCATTTTTGCACAGTAACTTCTATATTTAATTGCTGAGTTTTCTGGGAATTTTTAATATTTACTCAAGAGTTGAGTTTTCTGGGTTGTATTGGGGACTCGGTGTTTCGATCGGATTGTCTAATTTTGTCTGTGTGCCTTTCCGGATAATTTTAGAATATGTTAAAAAGTTCGACCGGATATAAATACCCACTTTTTCCCCTGCCGGGAAATTTCCAATTATTGGACTTTTCCATAGTTTAATGACGTTCAAAGTAGTGCAAGTAACGCGATGGTCCCTCTAGAAGACAACAAACCTTAACTCGATTATGTGACCGTCTTGAACTGCCCTTTGAACCTTAGGGTTTGGGGCAGTACGGCGTGCCACATGTGAGGCGTTGGCTTGACCCTTCTACGGCTGGACCGTTGGTACTGAGGCACGAAGTGAATGTTTTTAAACTTATTCATGTGTTGAGCTGTTTCGGGAAAACTTGGGTGTTCGATTATTCGATCGGAAAGTTTAACATTTTCTATCTTATCCGAAATGTGATACAATATTTGGAATCTACAAGGAGTTATGAGATAACTGATTTGAATGTTATAAACATAGCACTTTAGTCTCACTTGATCTGTTGCCACGGAATATTGATGTGATCAAAAGTCCGTCGCAATCACGTAGCATACGCGGATACTTGCCGGGTAAACTTAATAGACAGCCCAGCCCATAGCCCCGACCAAGTGACTGTAAGAGAACCCCGTCGCCGAAAGCATCCGTTCGGGTGCTCGCGGTAGCGGTGTTCCGCCTTAGTGCACTTCGTCGACGGTATCGGGGGTGCGGCCGCCTACTAAAGTTTACGACGAGCATTCGATCAAAATGTCGGGAATCTTGTTGAATTGCCCGACTTGATATTGAAAAGAGTTTCCGATAATGAGACTAAAATGCGGGGTTTATAATTGTTAGGCATGTGATGTCTAAGTATTTCATTTGATTAGGCATGCGATGTCTAAAGAGGATGCGGATTCCAACTGTTGTAGTTTTACACTTTCTTTTCTATGACCGTAAGTGTAATATGTGATATCGCCGGTTTCGTTGCTATATGTCAACGAAAATTGGGATGTGCACATTTACTTACGTTGATGACATGTGATGTTATGTGTTGCTGGATATGTTATATTGGATCGTCGTGTTTGAATAGCCGGGTTTTTTTATGTGAGACGAGTGTTTTTCATTTTCATTCATGTAAAAACTTGTATGTAATATTCTTTTATTGGGGCACTTACAGGTTGCGGATGATATCACCATTTGTATATTATTTACTTTTCCGCATTAGGATAGACCCAAGGAGGGAGCACAAGTAACCGGGTTCTGGGGTCCAGTGGGAGACCATCTCGAGGAGTCGAGTCCGGGTCTCCTAACCCTAGAATTGGTAGGGTTGCTTGCCGCTCTCGTAGGGGTCTAAGGGTGTGGGATTGGCTATTCATCACGACCGTGGAATCCGTGTTTTATACTGGCTCGTATTGAAAACACGGACGTCCTAGTATATCCAATGTTTCATATGATTCTTCTGCTGTGTTATCTGTGATGTGATCATGTGATTTGTTCAGATAGATATTATATATAGTATATATGATATATTATATAGACGTTGCTTATGTTTTACACCCGCGCTAGCCCAGCCCCGCTCTGCCGTTAGTTACCTAACCTAACGGTGCAGACGGGACATCGAGGCGAATGCGGATGGCATAAGCGTACGTTATATTTATCTGTGATGTTTAGGTGGACTTAAATGATGGGATATTCATTAATGAGATTAATGAAAGAAAATAAACCTAATTGATGTTGTGAAATCGAATTTCAAAATAAAACAGGTAGCTACAGTTCTTGCTTTGCATCGCGGTGTTCCTTATAGAACATCCTGCACCTTATTCGATGAGGAAAGGACCGAGATCCCTTCACCGGGAGTGACTCCTTTAGCAATAACTGGCAGATGCTACATACTCGGTTTGTCTTTTGATCGCTTCTATAGTTTCCGCTTTGCACAGTGATATATATGATATATCCCGCACCTCATTCGACGAGGAAAGGGTCGACGATCCCTTCACCGGGAGTGACCCCTTTAGCAAAACTAGAAAAGCTTCAAAAACATTCCATTTAAAAACCATTTGATTCCGCAACGAGATCAAGTTCAAAGCGTTAAAGGTTTTCACAAAAACCATTCGCAACCCTCCGTCATTTTAGGAAGTAGAGTACTTAGTATTCGTGCTACGTTTGTCGCCCATAGCCGAGGCGTAGTGTGCGGTAGCTAAGTGTTGTCTTCCTATACTGCATATGATGCGATTAGTTAGGACAGTCATGTGGCTTTGTTGACCTTAGCCAAGGGTCATGTGGGTGGGTCTAATTAATCACGAAATGACGGGTAGATCTTGACTAGTGCCTATGATTTGTTGACCTTAGCCAATGTCATAGGTGCTAGGGGTAAAAACCATTATCGGGAGTTTCAAGTGTTGAAATTTGCAATGAGATTGCATACCTTCTATATGATAGTTGGATCCCGATACCTACTGTGAGTAATTGTTACTCCTGGGAGAGTTTTGCACTTTACAATTAGCCGATCAAGTAGGTGTCTAGAAAGGTGTCAACGGGGTTACGCCTCTGGGAAAACGAGGTTTACTGTAATTAGGTCCGTGCGAAAGCACGGGGAACCTCCCTCAAACTACCGACACTGGCCTGGCTGAAAGATTGGCGAACTTGTAAAGTGTAATTAATCCTGGCTAGTCTTTCCTTTTAAGGTTTGAAGGAAGATTTGATAAAAACAGTGGGAGCCATCCTGATTAGATAAAATATATAACCAATCTGATCTTGCAAGAGCGCACGCAGAGTGTTTTCTTCTCTCTCTCTCTCCAGGTAGCGACCATATCACGCCTTAATCAAGATAATAAAATGGATGTATTGACCGAACCCGCTTGTTATACTGAGCTGGGGAACGTTGGTCCCGATCCAACTTATAATTGTTATAAGACAGAGCAGGAAATAGGGGAAAACCAGAATTCCTATGCCGCCCAAACGAAGAAAGTGCATATGATGCATCTCCTTCGGGTGTGTTCATTACAAAGAACAGTTTCTCAGTATCCTCTGCATCCTTGGTATCGGATACAGGATCAAGATCCCAAATATGTAATCTGTTACATAGGGCTACATAAAGGTAGAAAACTGAGAACGGGTGATAAGTTTCATGAGACAGAAAACGGGGAAAGTGTTGCAGCCAAGTCTGTTGGTCACTGTCACCCTGTATTACCAATACATTGATTCTGAACAAATGTTATTAGATACCGAACCTGATATACAAAATCATATCAATCTCTTTATTTATTAAAGAAATGATATAATTTTGTATAGATGGATAATGTTTTGAACATTTCCTATATCAAAAGTTGATCGTTTCAGGCACGTTATCTAAAAGTGTTGATGTTCTAAATCAAACTATTGTTCCTAGTATACAGAACACACACAAGAGGAAGAGTTCAGAAATGAACGAATCCTTCTTGAGGCATTGTGGACTAAGTCATATCAATGCGACCCGACTGGCTGAAGTTACATTTTAGATGCATATTTAAATCAGTTTGAATTTACATCTTGTGAAACTTGCCAGTCATGTCACAAAGATTAGATGACCATAGCTCTGTTTATTGGAAACAGAGAAAGAGTTAGTGAACTCTTGGGACTGATACATGATGATGTATGTAAGATCTCATGTCTACACATGCCAGGACCGGTTCTTTGTACTTCATTACGTTCTTTGATGATCTCTCAAGATACAGACATATGTTCCTGTTGAAACATAGGCCCGAAGCTTTTGAGATATTCACAGAATATAAGTTAGAAGTAGAGAACCAAAAACCGGGCATAAGTATTATATCCTATGATGAGATCAGGGAGGAGAATACTTGTGCATGGAATTCCTGGACTATTCTAAAGGAGAATGAGATTCTCTCTCAGCATTACTCCTACGTATACACCATAGCACGATGGTATATCGGGGCGGAGCAATCACACCCTATATGATATGGTGCGCTCTATGATGAGTACTACTGAGTTTCCTATTTCCTTTTAGGGAGTTATGCACTTATGAAGTTGCATACCTATTGAATAGGGTTCGATTCAAATATGTGCCTACCACTCCATATAAGATATGTTATGGAAAGAGCCTATCTCTTAAGTAAGTTAAGATTTGGGATTGTCCGGCCAGTGTCAAAAGCAAAATCAGGACAAGATCGAGGCAAGGTCAGTTCTGTAGAACTGGAAAGGTTCCAGCTATACAAAACTGCAGCTGATGATCTGACAGAACCAAAGGATTCAATAGTTCCCGACACACCTCACCCTCTCCGCCTATCTGGTAGGGTTCCTTATCCGCCTAAGAGATACTTCGGTTTCTCGATGACAGTGGGAGCGAGGAATGCATCATGAGATGATGACCCAACTAGTTTCGAGCAGGCCATCAAGAGTAGGGACTCTATAAGAATGGCTGGATGCTTAACGATCTGAGATGGAATCCACATACACCAACAAAGTATGGACTTTGGTTGCGATATCTGAAGGGTTAAATCCCCATCAGGAGAAAGTATATCTTGAGAAGATTACTTGGTGTAGATGGAAAAGTTGAGACTTTCAAAGCTAGACTTGTTAAAGGTTTTCGTTATTGACGAGGCATGGATAATGATGAAACCTCTTCCAGGGACTATGCTTAAGTCCATCCAGATCCTACTTGCCATTGCTACGTACCATGACTACGATATCTGGTGGTTGGGTGCCATGCCTACTTTTCTAAATAGTGATTTAGAAGAGAACGTCTATAAGAACACAGCCAGAGGGCTTCGTAAACAGTGGGAGCAGCGGAAACATGTGCAAGTTGCTTTACAGGATGAAGCAGGCATCGCGGAGTTGGAACATCTGTTTTGATGTGGTAGTCAAAGAGTTTGACTTCATCAAAATGGTAGATGAACCTTGTATATACAAAAAGGTAGTAGAGAGTAAGGTGGTCATCCTCGTATTGTACGTGGACAACATACTCTTGATAGGAAAAGAGTTTCCTATACTACGCTCGGTCAATCTCCGCTTATCACATGGATTCTCCATATAGGATCGAAGTGATACCTCCTAAATCCTGGGTTTTAGATCTATGAGATAGATCTAGATGGATGTTAGGATTCTCACTAGTAATAGTGAGATGGTATCAATCGATCCTGGGGAGAATCACTGGAAGGGTTCCAGGGTGATAAAGAAGACTGAATGTCAGTCACATGCATTGTCTTTACCCTCAGTAAAGGGACGGTATGTTGGAAGATTTCCAAGCTAGATACCGTAACAAACTAGATGATAAAGGCTGGTAACATCACTATTAAAGATACTACCAAAGAGGCAGTTTGGGTGTATATTGGTTCATAAGATGAACTAGGTTCCTACCATTGTATGACAATGGAAGTGTGGCTTTGGCCCAGGAACCCTGGTCTTATCAGTGACCCAGACATATTCTGAGGCAGCATCACCCGATCATGGAGATAGATGATCTCCAGGGTGATGGAGGTTAGGAGAGTAGACTCAGAGGACAACACGGCGGATCCACTCACGAAGGCCTTTTCCCAAAGAGAGACTTTTAAGGGATGGTTGAGTATTAGATACTACAACTACTGCTACAGATGGCCCTAGTGCAAGTGGGAGATTGTTAGTTATATGTATGCCCTAGAGGCCATTACTGTACATTGGATGTAAATTGTAGTGGATGCTGGGACATATATAGGTAGGACTTTCTTGCTCGACATGATAGTACGCTATCTGGTTGCTCTTTGTCTTAACATGTATACTTTCTGTCTCTCTGTTACATGTTGATAAAGCCCTTAGGATGTGTACTCGACTTCCAGGACTATGATGCAGATCATACTAGTGGGGCCTGGGTAGTCCATGAGTACATCCTTCAATGTTCCTAGTCGTGGGAATATCGAGACGGGGCATCGATATTCCAGAGTAGACTAGCGTATATCTTCTCGACCCATGTGATGGGCGATGGATGATCCCATATCCATTGGTGTTTGACATCAGAGATGGTATGCGGGTGCTCAGTGGAGACTGGGTACACTGAACGGACTCGCCGAGAACTCCCAGATGGTATTATACCTCACGTCAGATGGCAGTTCTCTGGTGACACTGGTACAGCTTAGTCTGTTGACTCGAGATCGTCATAGAGTCTTGTGTGTCTCCCACTGTGCTTTGATTTCCACCCTACCACGGCTCTACTGAGTCGTGCAAACAGCTGGTTTTTGGGTACAGTGCCGATTCACATGGAGGCAATGAGCGATAGGAGGGGATTCGTCTCTCCCGGTATTGGGGATTGATGTTGCGCTATGCTCGACTGGCCATAACAGGAAATCCCTGGCCAGGGTTGCAGTGATATACTGGAAAGAGTTATCAGTAGTTTCACGAATGTTATGGACCTCACGTCGGCATGACTTATCAAGCTATTAGGGTCTGACGTTTACCACCCCTAGGAGAGATATGCGACATATCAGACGAACAGACCGGACTGTACGGTAAGTGTTACTGGTTGGATTCACAGGAGTGTGAGCGGGCTTGCTCGTCGATCTTCTGATCGCTCAATACCCGGGTGGCCGTTATGTTTAGCAGACCGCTTGCGGCTTGTGGGTGTTTGATATGATCATCACCTGCTACCGGCGTATTGACGAGTCTTTAGAGTCCTACACAGAGGTTTCCTGGCTCAAGCGAAACGAAATAGGAGCGCATATGAGATATATGCGGGACCGAGAATAATGCGTGTATGTGATACCATATTCTATTCTCGTGATGAATATATCGAATGGTTGTATACGATATAACCTAGTTATCGAATCGAAGATTGATTCGATAAGCCGATACATTGGATACTAGTCGGTTATATGCGACATGACCGGATCATTGAATCAAGTGTTGATTTAATGATTTAATGCATAATTATATATTTGATATATTACTTTGCATTAACTAGTATTGGTTCACTTTAAATGGATTTTCTCACTTGAAGTTCATAAGTTGTATATGTGATATACTTTTGTGCACTTGTTTGTATCATATTTGATGATACATGCAAACTTGGGTTTGTGTAAGTCTTAAACCTTGGTTAAGTAAATGGTTAGGGTTTTAATTTTATTAACCATTTATTTATTTATTCTTTTTTGCAAAATAAGTAATGGTGGCTTTCTTTGTTTGCTTGTTGAAGCTTCATGAAGCTTTGAACAAGTCCACCATATTTGTCTCATGCTTAACCCTAACCATTCAACCTAACCATAGTCTATTCTCTACACCTAACCATGGTTGGTATATGATAAGTATTCATTTTATTTTCTATTTTGAAGATACTTATCATATTCTTTCTTCATCTTCTTCATCTTCAACAATGAAGAAACCTTGCAACCATCAATGGCAACTTGAGAAAAAGAGTGAGAAATCCAGTTCTAAAGTGAACCCACTTCCTATTTCTTCATCCTTTACCACTTGCCAAGTAGTATATGGTGTTTTCTTCACAAGTTTCATGGCTTGGTGAAGTTGGAGCTTGATCTTGTGTTGCCTCGACGTAGATCATCTTCGGCATCGAAGTCGGCGACCTAGCCCGATCTTTTCTCTGATGAAACCATCGCAAGAGTCTAGGATTTCGATTTGTACAGCGGAGGAACGTCTACGCGGAGCTAAGGAAGTGGAGGACCGGATCTACAAAGGTTGTAGCCCCTTCCCTTTTAGTTAAAGTCGTTAACTTGCATTGCATCGTCTATACATCTAGTTAACGATCCGTATTAGGATTTGTAGGCACATGGAAAAATTTGAATTGGCCATGTTTGATCACTTGTGAGACCTCATTAGTGTGCCTAGGAACCCTACGGTTACTGGCTCTGAGAAACTGTAGGGTTATCAGGAAAGTTGATATGACTCTCAGGGTTGCTAACGGAATGAGCATGGATGCTGAATCCGTAGGGGAATATCACCTTGGACTGACAACTGGGCAGATATTGATTCTGCGTGACTGTTTGTATGTACCAGGTGCGACTTGTAATATCATATCTGTATCCTTACTTTCTAAGGAAGGATATGATTTTACTTTTGTAAGCGATGTAGTAAACATGCACCTAAATCAAGTACTGATTGGGTCAGGTACATTAAATAACGGTATATACGTATTGAATCAAGCTCAGATATTCAGTGTCCAGAACACACTTAAAAGAAAGTCTCTAAAATTAAATCAGGCTTTCTTATGGCACTGTAGACTGGGTCACATCAATGAGACACGGTTAACAAAGTTACATAAAGAAGGATACTTGGATCCGTTCGAGTACCAGTTTTATGCCACTTGTGAATCTTGTCTCATGGGAAAGATGACGAAGACTCCTTTCACTGGACACGGAGTAAGAGCGAGCGAGCTTTTGGGACTCATACACAGTGATGTGTGTGGTCCAATGTCTACACATGCGCGAAGCGGTTATTCATACTTCATTACTTTCATAGATGATTTCTCTAAGTATGGACATGTCTTCTTAATGAAGCACAAATCCGAGGCCTTTGAGAAATTTCGGGAATACAAGAATGAAGTTGAAAAACAAACAGGCAAAAGTATTAAGACACTGAGATCTGATCGAGGTGGAGAATACTTGAGTGCCGAGTTTCTGGACTACATAAAAGAGAATGGAATTCTCTCTCAGCTTACTCCTCCATACACACCACAACACAACGGTGTATCGAAAAGGAGGAATCGAACCCTATTGGATATGGTTCGTTCCATGATGAGTAAGGCTGAGTTACCGCGATCTTTCTGGGGTTATGCACTAGAAACAGCTGCATATCTCTTGAACAAGGCTCCAACCAAGACTGTGCCTACCACCCCATATCAGATGTGGAGTGGGTAGATACCCTGTCTTAAGTACCTAAAGACATGGGGATGTCCAGCTTTTGTTAAAAAGCAGCATGCGGACAAACTCGAGGCACGCTCAGTACTGTGTAAGTTTGTGGGATACCCAAAGAACTCCAGGGGGTATTTTTTCTATTACGCAGAGGAACAAAAGGTTTTGTTTCTCGTCATGCCCACTTTATGGAACATCAGTTTTTAGAAAAAGGAATAAGTAGGAGCGCAATAGAACTGGAAGAAATTCTAGAACCACAAGCTATTACTGAAAGCTTGGAAGAACCAGAAGTTTCAGGAGAACCGGACATTCCTGTGCCACTCCGCAGGAGTAGTAGGCAGTCTCATCCGCCCGAGAGATACTACGGTTTTCTCATAGACGGGGATAGAGAGGATTGCACCATGGATTATGGTGAGCCTACTAGCTTCCAGCAAGCCATTCAGAGCGGTGACTCGGTAAAATGGCTGGATGCAATGCGGACCGAGATGGAGTCCATGTACACCAACAAAGTTTGGACTTTGGACTTTGCTCCAGAAGGGGTAAAACCCGTAGGCTGCAAATGGATCTTCAGAAAGAAGATTGGTGTAGATGGGCAGGTTGAAACCTATAAAGCTAGGCTTGTTGCAAAGGGTTTTTGTCAAAGACCTGGTTTGGACTATGACGAGACCTTTTCTCCGGTAGCCATGCTCAAATCCATTCAGATCCTTCTTGCCATTGTTGCCTTCCACGATTATGAAATCTGGCAGATGGACGTAAAGGCGGCTTTTCTAAATGGAAATTTGGAAGAGTGCGTCTATATGGATCAGCCAGAGGGATTCATTCAGAGTGGGAGCAGCGGTAAAGTGTGCAAGTTGCTCAAGTCCATCTTTGGACTCAAGCAGGCATCGCGGAGTTGGAACATCCGCCTTGATGATACTGTCAAAGAATTCGACTTTGTCAAAAACCCAGATGAACCATGCATTTACAGTCAGATTGTAGGGAGAAATGTGGTATTCCTCGTCTTGTACGTCGATAACATTCTCCTAATAGGAAATGATATTCCTATGCTACAGTCAGTCAAAGGATTCTTGTCGAAGAGCTTCTCCATGAAGGACCTGGGCGATGCCATCTATATTTTGGGGATCCATATCTATCGTGATAGATCTAAGAGGATGTTGGGACTTTCACAGTCAAGGTACATCGACACCATACTGAAACGATTCCGTATGGAAGATTCCAAGAGTGGTAATCTACCGGCTTGTCAAGGAATCACCCTCTCCAAAGAGATGTCTGCCTAGACTGATTTGGAAAGGACTCGCATGTCATCAATACCCTACGCATCTGCGGTAGGCTCTAATATGTATGTGATGTTGTGTACCAGACCAGATGTAGCATACACATTGAGCGTTGTAAGCCGGTATCAGTCGAACCCAGAGGAGAAACACTGGATAGCAGTAAAGAACATTCTCAAGTACCTGAGAAGGACTAAGGAGATGTTCTTGGTGTATGGCGGAAAAGACCTCCAGATTGAGGCCTTTGCTGACTCCAGCTTCCAGAGTGACAAGGATGACTCCAAGTCCATGTCGGGTTATGTCTTTACCCTTAATGGAGGGGCGGTTTGCTGGAAGAGTTCCAAGCAGGAAACCGTTGCTGACTTAACTATGGAAGCGGAGTACATAGCTGCTTGCGATGCCGCAAAGGAAGCTGTCTGGATGAAGAAGTTCCTCACGGAACTTCAGGTGGTTCCTACCGGTGTTGATCCAGTACCTCTGTATTATGACAACAACGGCGCTATAGCTTTAGCGAAGGAACCCAGGTCCCATCAGAAGTCCAGGCATATTTTGAGGCGATACCACCTGATAAGGGAGATCGTTGATCGTCGGGAGATCGAGGGGAAGAGAGTAAATACGGAAGATAACACTGCTGATCCACTAACGAAGGCCTTACCCCAGACTCAGTTCGAGCAGCTGATCGAGATGATAGGTCTTCGATACGCCAGTATATGGCCTTAGTGCAAGTGGGAGATTGTTAGTGTATATGCCCTAGAGGCCATTACTGTATCATACTAGTATGTATATTACTTAATGGAAGCTTGGGATATTCACCTTGTATTGACAATCTTGCTCAAAAAGGTAGTATGCTACTTGGTTTGTTTCTACTTTAATATGTACATGTGTTTCTTTTAGCATATCGCTTACACATATTAGTAGAGCCCTTAGGATCTTTGCTTGATTACCAACGTTGTGATGGCAGTCACACTCGTGGGGCTGGGTAATCTATAAGCACATCCTTATGCAGGTCCCTAGTCGCAGGACTATCGAGAAAGGGCATCGATACTCTGGAGTAGACTAGCGTATGCACTTCTTATCCCAGCTCGGGAGACGGTCTGTCCCACAGCCATCAGTACGTCGTACTTGAGATAGTATGCGGGTGCTCGTTAGGTTACGAGTACACTGGACAGGACTCGTCGGGAACAGTTGGTTGGTATTATACCTATCGTCAGTTATTAGTTCCCAGGTGACATGAGTACAGCTTAGTCCGCTAACTTGACACTGTCACTTCGCCTCGAGTGTGTTCCCACTGTACTTTGAGTACTACCCTACCACGACTCAAAGGAGTCGTGCAAACAGGTAGTTTTTGGGTGCAGTCCCGAAGAACTTGGAGGCAGTGACGGTTAGACAGGATTCGTCTATCCCGGTATTGGGGGTTGACATCGCGCTATGTCTAGGAGAGCCATTACACGAGTAGTCCCTGGCCAGGGCAAGCGAGATATACTGGTAGGTTTCCAGTGCTATCTCAGGGTGTTCTGGGCTTCACTCCGACACGACTTGTACCTCTATTAGGGGACTGATGTTTATCGCCCCCCTAGGCCCGCCATGCGATGTATCAGACGAACAGACCGGACTGTACGGAGATTGTCACATTCAGGCTCAGTAGGAGTTCAGATGGGTTTCACCTCGTCAGTCTTCTTGTCGGCATCAACCTGGGGGCCGTTACGCACAACTAGTGCTGCTTGCGGTCTGTGGTTAAACCCACTGCCAGCGTAGTGTCGAGTCTTTAGAGTCCCACACAGAAAGCTATTCGCCTTCAGGCAAAAGAGTAGAGGTCTCGTGGATTTGCGACAGGTCGCCTGGTTTTGCGACAGGGTTCGGTCACATCCGTGCACTTGTGCACGTTTAGTTTCCGGACAGTTAACACTAGCGGGCTTTGGTTTATGCCAGATCCTAGTGTACGTTTTGGGATTGGTTTTATCTCGTATGTATTCTTGTTCCTCGGAACGCGGATGCGGGTGTGTATGCACAGTTGACAGAGAGACAGAGGCAGAGGATTCTCATTAGGGTTGTTGACTGTTGACTGTTGACTATTGACTTTTTGCTAAACCCTAATGAGAATATGAAACATAATTAGCAATAATATTAATTAAGTATTATAGTGAAATGGTTGTTGAGGGGTTTACTTTGTTGACTTGTTGACTTTGTTGACCGGTTGACTTGGTTGGACTAGTTGACCATCATCATCACAATGGTTGTCATTTTCATCCAAAGACTTTTGCTTGCTTGTTGTAGTTTGCAAAATGAGTACATGAAATGATATTGCCTTTTGTGAAATGAGAACCATCACATAATACTTGATTAACATTATGGCTCATGATGCTTTTGGATTATGAGAGGGTGTATGACAAAAGAGAGGCTCATTCTTTCATTGGCTTTCTCTCCTTGGGTTTTGAGCTCTCTCATTCTCTTGCTCTAACCCTCTTCCTCTTGCTCTCTCTCTTGTCTATGGTTCACTTGTCTCATGTGTTGAGAAGCAAGAACCATAAAGAAAATCCCATCACACTCTCTTCTACTCACTCTAGTTCATAAGGTTTAGCAAACCAAGTGAACTAGTTTCTTTAAAGTTCGAAGAAGAAGCCAAAGGTAGAAGCTTTCGGATAGATCGATCTTCGGCGCAAGGAGACGACGGGGTGAAGCCGATCCGTACACCATCAAGAGATGAAGACGAAGGAGTTCAAGAAAGAAAGGTATAACCCCCTAACCGAGTAGTTAACAACTCGTAGTTAGGTTGTTAGGTAGAAAGTTTAACAAAGATCCGTTTTGAGTCCATGTTACCGCCTCTAGAAAATTGTTTCCGTAAGTACCGGGAGAGGTAGCATGGACTTACAATAAAAGTAAAGCATCCCCAAACGGGAGCAAATCTCGTCCAACGGCGGAAACAACCACCACAACAGATATACGACGCCGTAGCGAAGAAAAGATAAACCACATATATAAAAGGCCGGCTCACATGAGCACGACAACCCGAGTCTAAAGAATATACAACATCGATCATCACAACTCATGTCTAAGTCAATACATGAAGGTGGTAGATGGAGAGTACTAGATAGAAGAAATATACAATGTACATCATCGGAAAACCGCAACCCACCTATAGCAAACAGCTTCACAGCCAATTGTAGCGGTATCCGCAAAAGAAGAGATAATAAGGCACCCTGCCGTGACCACTCTGCTGATCAGACCTGAAAAACCCTGCGGCACAACGGGGGTGAGTTGCCAACTCATGAATAGTAAATAACATCATACAGTAATCGCAAGTATATACTAACAGCGATAATCTATCACATTGAATATGATAGCATAAGTATGACAATATGTATATGCAACAGTCATGAAAGATACTCTATCAGGTACTACTAATACATGAAGTAAATGCATATCAAATAAATACGGAGTATGGGGTAAAACATGTCATCTTCACGGAATCCTCATCGGTGCGGGCCAGTGTCCATGAAGACAATCTAAATCCCCAAATTCCCTCAAATCGGCCCTATATCGGCCCTCATATCGGGCATTTCGGCCCCTCACATCGGGCACATCGACCCCTTATATCGGGAACATCAACCCTCATATCGCAATGAATAAGAATACATGCACAGATCATTATGATGATATATATTATACGTATACATATAAAACAGCGTCCCATACCACTGATATATATATATATTAGAGATGTACATATATAACAGCGTCCCATACCACTGATATATACACACACACACACACATGTATATATATTAGCGTCCCATATCACTGATATATATACACAAGAGTAACATCCAGAAACATCATATCAAATCCAAATATAAATGCGAAATCCATGAAATGAAATATATGCAACATGAAACAATAATATGAGCATATATAGGAAAAACCACTATTTAACTGCAATCTGTTATTTAAATATATTATGCGGTTCCTAATTTCACCGAAACCAAATGCAACATCATATAAAGGTGAACATGTAGCTATTGCCAGATATGCGTAACCATGTCGGTATAGCAAAATATGTGTATCTACCTATCAGAAATGATGTAATACCCTCCAGGTATATATGTAGCTATATCAAGATAGGTATGTGTATATACATGTCAATAATGGTACAATACCCTCCAGGTATATATGTAGCTAGCATATAGTCATGGCAAGGCATATGTGTAAGCATGTATGTATACAGGTATGCTATATATGTCATATGCACAATGGAATATGAATCAATATCTCAATATCCTTAACCATACAATGTCACGTATGTATAGGTGCTGTGAGTGTCATGGCAATTATTGACGGTGTGAGTGGCGTACAATCAGTGCTCGTGCAACATGAACCGTCAATAATAGTGCAGTGTCCAAGCACATCAAATAATAGTATGCAATGAAATTTATGCACAATCTCTATATATGCAATATAAAAAATGCGGCTAATATCATATCATATCTATCCCTGACGCAAAACGCCATGCGGGCGAATTCCCCATAGATGTTAAATCTACTTACCAACAATCTCAAGCTAGGTCGATCCAATCACCTGCTTCCCTTTCGTCGCAGCACTCGAAGTCCCCGCCAGCGATCCTATTAACACCAAACATAACCAGTGCAAATCTTACAAAGCGATCAATATCACGTACACAAGACGTTTGACCAACGCACCAACTCCAATCCGACCCACAAGTGTTCGTCAACGGCTAACGTGTGTAGCGACACACCAAAACCAGCCCACGCGCAATAGCTACATGAGATCATGAACCATGTCGGATCACGTAACACACGTACCCAAACACTAGAATAAGGCGAAGTGTTCCTAGATTTTGATACACAAACAATTGGTGAATGTTGCAAGTACCACGAGACCACAAACAACCACAGAGACCCTACGCCCAAACCCCAACAACCCAGCTCCCACTTTGGCTGCAATTTGTGGCCAGAACTAATAAATCTGCGGCCTGTCTTTAGTGGGGTGGTCTAAGGTTTTTATGGTGGGTTCTATACCTCAACACTAAGTCACTGTGATGGAAACTATTCCAGAAAATACCTGGTTCTACAGCAGATCTCAGAGACTCAAAGTTGACACTAAAAATACGGTTTTTGCACGAAACCATACCTTAAGTGTTTTAAACAAAAACCAACAAGCTGTGCAACATTAAAACACCTATTAAACAGTTTAGAGATCATTACCTAGCCACTTTTTCTCAAAAATCCTAGCTTTCCAAGCTCCAAGGCAATCTAGTGGCAAATCAACACATTTGAAGTATTTTCCATTGAATTTTGTGAAGTTTTAGCAAGGATTGGTGAAGAGAGGGTAAGTGTTCAGTTTGGGGTTGAGGAGAATGAGAAATGATTAAGAGTGAGAGAAAAAGAGAGAGTGAGGAGAGAAAAGGGTGAGAGGGTGAGTGTAGCGTGAACAAATTCCTTATGCTCACTCTCCTCCCCTCACCTCATTAATGCCGCCATTAATGTTTCGGTGACTCACTAGCCACCTCTCTCTCTCTCTCTCCAACAAAATATTTCTCACACCCAAAAGATCTAGGAAAAGGATGTGTTAGTTTGGGCAAGATTTAGCTTAAGATGTTATGGTTGCTAAACAAGGTTAACACTAAATATACCCTCACATTAACATGCACGTGTGTGCGCAAGCCATATCAAATAATAATAAAATATTAATTAATTGATATAAAATGTGAAGAAACCGATTTGGTAAACTTTTCCTTAAAAACTCGCATTGATGCACAATTTATACTAATCGCAATCCAAGGTGTTACAATCTCCCCCCTTAAAGAAAATTCGTCTCCGAATTAAAATTTCATATAAGCGTACCTTCAAAGAGATGAAGGAATTTCTTCCACATCTCGCTTTTGGCATCCCAAGTGATCTCCTCACAAGTCGGGCTACGCCAAAGAACCTTCACAGATGGCAAGACCCTTGACTGAAGTTCTTCACCTGCCGATCCAATATAACTACCGGCTGCTCGGTGAACGAAAGATCGCGCTCAAGCTGAACGGACTGGTGTTGAATCATGTGAGAAGGATCATTAAGGTATTTACGAAGTATCAACACATGGAACACGGGGTGAACATCCGGAAAACTGGGCGGGAGCGCCAAACGATAAGCAACAGAACCCACACACTTAAGGATCTCGAAGGGACCTACCAATCGGGGACTAAGCTTCCCCTTCCTCCCAAATCTCAAAATGCCCTTCATTGGAGAAATCCGCAGGAATGCATGATCCCCTACTGCAAACTCAAGTCGGCTACGACGACGGTCGGCTTATAACTTCTGTCTACTATGGGCTGCTCTCATCCTGTCCTGAATCAGCTGGATCATCTCCGTAGTCTCATGAACTAACTGGGGTCCCAAAACCCTACTCTCACAGAGTTCGGTCCAACAGACCGGCGATCGACACTTCCTACCATACTAGGCCTCAAAAGGTGCCATCTGAATAGTCTCCTGAAAGCTGTTGTTGTAGGAGAACTCAATCAACGGCAAGAGACGATCCCAACTGCCACCGAAATCAAGCACGCACGCCCAAAGCATATCCTCTAGTGTTTGTATCATCCGCTCTGACTGACCATCAATCTGCGGAAGGAAAGCGATGCTAAAACTCAACTGGGTACCCAAAGCTTCCTGAAGCTTTTGCCAAAGACGGCTAGTAATCTGGGTGCCCTTGTCGGATACAATGCATGTAGGAACACCGTGCAAACGCACAATCTCATCTATATACAACTGTGCATATTGAGCATAACCGAAAGTGGTCCTCACTGGAAGGAAGTGAGCCGCTTTCGTCAACCGGTAAACAATCACCCATATGGTGTCATACCCCCCACTGTTCCTGGATAGACCCACAACAAAGTCCATGGAAATCTGCTCCCATTTCCACTCAGGAACGAGTAAAGGCTGCAACTCTCCAGCCGGTCTCTGATGCTCAACCTTGACTTGCTGATAAGTCAGGCACCTTGACACGAAGTCAAAAACATCACGCTTCATCCCTTTCCACTAGTAAAAGTCTCTCAAGTCCCGATACATCTTGGTGGAACCTGGATGAACGCTAAAGGCTGACTGATGTACCTGCTTTAGGATCTTGCGTCTCAACCCAATAATATCGGGTACACACAAGCGAGTCCCGCAACGTAGCACACCCTGGTCATCAATCATGAACTCCAAAACTGTACCTTGTCGAACAAGCTCAAGAATCTCAACCAAATGGGCATCACTGGGCTGTGCCTCACGGATACGATCCAAAAGAAATGGACGGGCGCAGACATGAGCATGCTGTCCCCCAGTAGAAATGAACTCAAACTGTACTCTACCATCGCACGAGGTCTGCCAATCCGCAGAAGACTGTCTCTGAACTGCGCTCAACTGGGATAAGCTACCCCCGAGCCTACGACTCAATGCGTCAGCTACCACATTTGCCTTGCCCGGGTGATAAAGGATCTCACAATCATAATGCTTCACAAGCTCCATCCAACGGCGCTGTCTCAAATTCAGATCCAGCTGTTAGAAGATGTACTTCAAGCTCTTGTGGTCAGTGAAAATCTGACACGACTCACCATACAAGTAGTGTCTCCAAATCTTAAACGCAAAGACCACCACAGCCATCTCAAGATCATGGGTGGGATAATTCTGCTCGTGCTTCTTCAGCTGCCTAGAAGCATAAGCAATCACTCTATCGTGCTGCATCAGCACACACCCGAGCCCCACTCGAGATGCATCACAGTAAACTACAAAGCCACCTAATCCAGAAGGCAAAGATAGAATGGGTGCAGTCGTCAACCGAGTCTTCAACTGCAGAAAAGGAACCCACCACCGCATCTGTCCGGTCAGCGGTGAAGCGATAGCCGAAAAATCCTGCACGAAACGGCGGTAATAACCAGCTAAGCCTAATAAGCTGCGGACCTCTGTCATGGATACAGGTCTGGGCCAAAGCTGCACAGCCTCGATATTCCTCGGGTCCAAAAGAATACCGTCTCCCGTCACCACATGACCCAGGAAGTGAACTCTATGAAGCAAAAATGCGCACTTTGAGAATTTAGCATACAGCTGGTGCTATCTTAATATCTGCAAAGCAATCCTCAAGTGCTGCTCGTGCTCCTCTCGACTCCTAGAGTAGACCAGAACGTCACCAATAAACACAATAATGAACTGGTCGAGGAACGGCCTGAAAATCCGGTTCATCAGATCCATGAACGTTGCTGGGGCATTGGTGAGTCCGAACGACATCACTAGAAATTCATAATGCCCATAGCGTGTACGAAAAGCAGTCTTCGGAATGTCATCATTCCGAACCCACAACTGATGATAACCCGAACGCAAATCAATCTTGGAAAAATATTCCGCACCCTGGAGTTGATCAAACAAATCGTCAATGCGAGGTAAAGGATACCTATTCCGAACCGTAACTCAGTTCAATTGATGATAAGCAATACACAACCTCAAACTACCGTCCTTCTTTTTGACGAACAGCACAGGAGCTCCCCACGGCGAAACTCAGACGCACAAGACCCTTTTCAAGCAATTCTTGCAATTGATCTTTAAGCTCTCGAAGCTCCGCCGGAGCCATCCGGTAAGGAGGTATAGAAAAAGGCCCCATGCCAGGAATCAGATCAATGCAAACCACAATATCGCACTCTGGCGGCAAACCAGGTAACTCATCGTGAAAAACGTCGGAAAACTCTCACACGATAGGAACCCGGTCCAACGACCCTACTGTGGCCCCAGTATCACAAATGAAAGCCAAGAATCCCCGACATCCCCTCCTCAAAATCCAACTAGCGCAAAGGGCAGAAATCAAACTGTGAGGGGCGGCACCACGGTCCCCCTGCACAACCCGAACAGACTCGCCTGAAAAACTTAAACTGACTATCTTCTCACGGCAGTCCACTAATGCATAACAAGCTACCAACCGGTCCATGCCAAGTAGAACGTCGAAGTCCATCATATCCAGAAGGATCAAATCAACGGAAGATTCTCTATCTCCAATCTGAACGGCACACGACCGAAACACATAACGTGTGACAAAAGAATCGCCAACAGGTGTAATCACGACAAGCGGCTGATCTAGCAAACACGACTCTCAGCCCAAACTCGGCATGAAATGCGTAGAAACATACGAATGCATAGATCCCGGATCAAACAAAACATGAGCCTCAAAAGAACATACAGAAAGAGTACCTGAAACCACTGCATTAGTCTCATACGCGTCCTGATGAGTCAAGGCAAACACCCGAGCCTGTCCTCTACTGGCGACTTGCTGACCTCTGCCTCTACCACCCAGCCGTCTCGGCACAAAATCACCGCGTCCTCGACCTCTCTGCATATGAGTCTGACGTGGAGCAACAACAGGCATAAGGGGCAACACCTTCTGCGGTGGAGAAGGTGGTAAGGTAACCTGCGGTACAGCAGCCTTGCGCTCACGTGGCTCAGTACAATCTTGAACCCGATGACCCAAACATCCACACCGGTAACATCCAGATGAAAAATGCTAACTCCCTTGAGAATAAGAGGTAAAAAGTTGTCCTCGTCCCGGACCTCCACTACCCCCAGTATCTGAACGGGAACGGTCACGGCGTCTAAACTCCCGCCTCCCTGCTGAATCACCAGTATGAACCCTCATTGGATTTGGAGCAACCGACGTCTCAGAAAGACGCTCCTTAACCAATAGGGTTGCGTCCACCGCTGCTTCATAGGTGTCGCAGTGCTGAACGCTGATAGCGAGGAACAAATGGGTAAGCAGGCCTCGAACAAACCTCCTGACCCGCATCTCCTCTGTAGTTACCAAATATGGGGCATACACAAACAGCTCGGTAAACAGCACATCATATTCGGCCACCGTCATACCCTGAGTCTGGCGTAACGACTCGAATCTGCACGCTCGAGCATCCCTGATGCTCAGTGGAAGAAAACGCGCAAGAAACACTGTCTCGAACTCAGCCCAGGTCATATGAGCAAGACCCGCGGCTCTGCCCTTCTCTAAGGACTCGCACCACTTCTGGGCCAGACCCTCCAAACAAAAGCTCGCGAACTCCACCCATCTCGTGTCAGAGCATCTAAGCGAACGGCATATCCTGGCCATCCGGTCGATAAATGACTGCGAATCCTCAGCTGCATCGGTGCCAGTGAAAACCGAAGGCCTCAGCCTCATGAACTCCGATAACGATATGGTGATCACCTCCGTAGCTGCAGGTACAACCGCCTGAACAGTGGTCACCGATACGGTCCCTGTAACAGGTGGAACAACCGCCCATCCCTGCGCTCAAATGGCCTCAACTAGCGACCCCATCATCTGGCGCAAATCCTGCATACCAGCCCCTAGCATAGCTATATGGTCGGTCGAAGGTGGAACAATCTTCTCCTGCACAACGGGGGTAATGTTCATATCAGAATTTTGCATTATTATATTCCCCAATCTTAATCATATTACAAATAAATAAGTTCATTTGATCCATGTCTGCAAAATAGTTGCAGGTTACAGGTTCTCAGAACAATACAGTAAAATTCAGGAAAAGACGCTACAAATGTGAGACTACGATCAACAAATAGATGAATCTATATGATGCTGCCAACAGTTTAAGGAACAAACGAAGATCAGCGAACAGTTCAATGCACAAAGTACAAGACAGCACAGGATTAAAGACTTCAACGCGAAGCTCACAGCGAACTGCACTGTGGAAATCTGGATGAAAATAGAAGATATTCTGAGGAACTAAGTGAAGAAAACAGAAGTAAACAGCAACATGAAGCAACCCTGGAATATTGAGACAGAGAACCCCCAAGATGGCCGCGGATCTGCGGCCAAACATGGCATTCCCCCGTGGTTCCGCGGCCGTGCAGTGCACGTGTCGGTGGGTGTCGGTGCTTTGACCCGGCTTTCTTAGGGTAGTCTTGTAATTTCAAATGTGGATCAGATGTAAACCATAGGGTTTCTCCTATCTATAAATAGGAAAGCCTACAACCTCTTTTTGGGCATGTCTCTTTTAATTTCTAGATTAAATTTTAGTTTCATAGTAATCGTCAAGAGGTGTCAATAAAAGTAAGTTTTTCTTATCTTGCATTTTTCATTCGAATTTAATTTCTGCAATTTTCGTATCTGTCTTTTATTATCTGCACGTTAATTAGTTAATTAAAAAGAAAATTATAAAAATGATTCTCTTCGTAATTTCCCTAATGAGTGAGTAATTCCTCACTTGTTAGGGTTAGAATTGTGTAGGTTTGAGAGATGAACATCTCTCACTCCTTTCTTGCCCGTATAATATTTTAAATTAGGACTCTATGTGAATCAAACACACACCGCTCACTACGGCACCCTATCCTACGAGATAGCGGTGATTCCCTAGTTAGACCGGTTGTGGTTGATTTACAAAGAGGTTAGGGCAAAGAGTTAAGAAAGGACGGACAAAGACCAAAGTGAAGAAACTACGTTTCTTCCTAGTCGTGCTAATTCCCTTTGTTGACTATTACCCAAACACCTATGTTCTTAATTAGGGCAAAGGAAGCAGTGAGAAGAATTCTCTTTCCAAACTAACCTAATCCTAACCCTAGCAAGGTTTTAAATCGAATTAAATTCAATCTTAGTTTTTCTAAAATTCAAAATCTACCAAAAAAAGGACTTAACTCGTTAGAACAATAAGAAAAGAACACGTTTTCCCTGTAGACCGACCCGTACTCAACCGGCTAGCTACCAAGCGACACCGTTATTGATTGCGGTATATTCTTAACTTTGATTTTAAAACGCACGTACGGAAAATCTTTATCAATCAAATGGCGCCGTTGCCGGGGATAGCGGTAGTTAATTTCTTTAATTTCTGGTTAATTGAAATTGAAAAAAATTTATAAAAACTGAAAAATATAAAAACATAAAAAATATCATCTTGTTATTTTTTGAAAGGTCTTTTGTGAATTGCGTAGGAAAGGAAGGACAGATTCAGATCTGGAGCAAGCATAGTGAACAAATACAGAAACAGAAGATCTGAATAGACAGAGGGGAACCACAACAGAAAACAGAAAAATTTGACGGCCTGATCCAACAGAACGACCTCGGAACCGCAGCGGTAAGAGGCGTTTGACCGTGGATCCGCGGTCAATTGCTGACATCAGCGAACCAAATTCTTCTGTGAGTATTTCTTGTCTTCTCTGTAACACCTGAGCTCCACTGAAAAATTTTCCTGCAAGGTTCTTTGCGCAAAACTTCTTCTCCCTCTCCAAAAAATCAATTTTGTGCAAGATTCTTTGCGCCGCAAATAAAAATAAATTTTTTTTGGCAAGTGTTTAAGATTTTTGTGTGTTAATTGCTTTGCATATTTAAAACGGTCTTTTAAGGGGCTATAACACCAATCCAGATTGGGTGGGGATTTCATTATCCTTCCTAGGACCCCAAAAATCACAAAAAGCATATGCATCAACTCTCGAGTTAATTAAAAAATATCTAGACTCAGCCAATTAAGGACTGTCGCGCTCATTAGGACAGAGGAAGGTTGTGGGCAATCGGTCATTTATCTAAACCAGACTTTGTAGTGCCTAGGCTAGACAAGTGGGAAATGTAATTTTAAAAGTCCCGTCTCACGGTGATTCGTGAGCGGATCCCTCCTTTATTCACTTGTGCTTACCTGGAGACAATTGGCGGTGAATAGGCGATTTGAGAGATATCTCACAACTTGCCCTTTGGATCAGTTAGGAGCAGTCCAGTTGACTTAGGAGACCCTAGCTCTAGGCCTGATTGTGCATACTTAAATTGTGATTGCTTGAAAATGTGTCGTAGTTTCATATAAAAATCTTTTGCAAAACTCTTTATAAAATAAAAAAAACAAAAACAAAAAAAAAACACAAAACAAATTTTTTTACAAAAACTAGCCATTTTGTCACTAGAAATCCATTGCACCCAACTTTCACCCACATTTTCTCCAATGACGATTTCTTACCCCCACATTCTACGTTTGACTACACTACACCTCATTTAGTGTATGTCCAGTTGGACTAGGGACACTAGCGCCCGTTTAGTCCATGTCTCGTTAGTGCCTACTGACGACGCGTACGACTCCGAAGTCGAAATTCCCTCCACTTCTTACCTTCATCTTCAAATTCATCATCTTCTAAGGAGATGTTGGGATTCAATCCTAACAACCCCTTACCTACTTCGGGACTGATTCTACCTCAACTGGGTGCGAATAACCCACAACACCCTCCTGTTGAAGCACCCCAACGTATTGCGCTCCACAATCTTTTCTATCCAACCCGCACCGCACTCCCTACATGTCTTTCACTTCCGTCGGCTAATGGGGATAACTTCGAAATTAAGCCCCACTTCATCAATATGTTGCCCAAATTTCACGGGCTGGAATCTGAAGATGCCTATATCTTCATTAACAAATTCCAGAATGTTTGTGTAATGATGAAGACCACCCAACTTTCCGATGATGCTATAAGGCTACGTGTCATTTCCTTCACTTTATGTGACTTAGCTGAAAAGTGGCTATATAGTACAGCAACGCATTCCATAAAAAGTTGGGAAGAGTTTGTTAAGGCTTTTCTAAAAAAGTTTTACCCACACCACAAGACCGCGAGAATTCGAAATGAAATTAATCAATTTTCCCAGCTTCCTTCCGAAACTTTTTGGAAGTGTTTCGAACGATTTAAGGACCTTCTTGTTCAGTGCCCTCACCACGGTATCGAGAGATGACAACTTTGCCAAACTTTATATGAAGGACTGAACCCAGCAACTAAGCAGTTGCTGGAAACCATTTGTCAAGGTCACTTTCCTATAAAATCTGACGAGTAAGCTTGGCAATTTCTCGACGATCTTGATGAACAAACGCTTCAGTGCGAAAGCACTAGACAGACCGCTTCGTCCACTTCATCTACTTCATCCGGTCAATATAGGGCAGGTGTTCATTGATTGTAACGGAATTCTTGTTTGTGTAATTGGAAAATAGTAAAGAAATCACAACCAAAAATTATTTGACCGCAATCAACTACGGTGTCGGATTGTAGATTGTAAGTGAGTGCGGATCGTCCTCAGGGAAAGTGTAATCGTTCGTCTTTTGAATTAGATGAGTTGAAACTTTAATGAAAAGAAAGCAAAACAATTCATGATTTAAATTTTGTATTTCAAGAAAAAGAAAATATCTAGATCTAAGAAAAGTAAAACATAGAATCAAGAATTGATCGTTTGATGATTTTTCCAAACCAAATATCAAGAATCGAAATGAGGCTCGTAGGAATCGATCGGATCTATAGATGTGATGTAATCTTAAAATTACGTATTCTTATCCTTCGATGAATTGATACTAGATCGATGATGATCGATGAGAATTAGAGACTTCTTGTGAAACTAGGGTTTCATCTTATCTCTTGTTCTTTCATTGATATCATTCATATTCTAGCCTCTAGTAAATTCAAGAAACGATCGTAGATCCCTAATTTCGAGCGATCACATTCAAGAAAGCATCGCTACGAAACTAGGTCATCGATTCTTGAACTTGCTAGGGTTTACAAAGCTCGTAGGACTTAAAAATCGTATTAAGATTTGTTACATCATCATTCTACAATCGTCTCGACTCCTTTACGAGCGGAGTTTTACTCAAACATCACAACAAGAACAACAATTACAAATTGAGATCTAATCATGATGCAAGAATTAAAAGAAAGCAAGATTAAAGAATTTCACCTTTTATTTATATCAACAATTTCATTACATTCGCTCATGAACTACAAGAGGAAGAATTCGATCGTCGACTTGGCTTCGCTCGTCTCCGTGGATCGCGGATCGGCTTGGATCACTTGCCCGATTGAAGATCGGCTCGTCTCCTAAAAGGTTGAAGGCTTCTCACTTGATTTGGTACTCAAGATCTTGGATTTGGAGTGGAATTAGGGTTAGGGTTTCGCACCAGCCTTGTCACGAGACTTGTGGAAGAAAATGGTGTAGAATGAACCAATGGTTATTGATTATTGATTAGCCTTTAACCCTAGGTCTAGGTTCCTATTTATAGATAACTAACCCTAGATCTAGGATTTCAAATTCTAAGTTTCCCTCCTAAAGTTTGTTGAGGAAATTCAAATTTCCCTCAAAAAGTTAGTTAGGGGAGAAGCTTCTAGATGTGATTAGTTAGGAGATAGCTTCTAGAAGAGGATTAGTTAGGAGCTTAATTAAGATTAGCCTTGCTTAATCTTCTTTGCTGATCTGGAAGAAGAATCTGGAGAATTCTGGAATTTGACATATCAGAAAGGAATGTGGCCCCAGAGATTGAGATTCTGCACTGAATTTGGACGGCTGACGTGGCAGAAGCGCGGCGGATCCGCGGCTCAAGCAAGCTCCTGCCGCGGATCTGCGGCACATTGGAGTCTTCATGGCTTGTGTTTTCTGCAGTGGTCTTGGGCTGTTGTATGGGCCTTTATTTTATATGCTGAATTTAATATCTCCTTTTGTATTGCTACCAGATCTGAAATGATTTAGTTGGTGTATTTTTGATCAGCTCTTTTGCTTTTCTTCCGTATTTCCTGCACAGACTCAAGACAAGTGTTGCGCAAATACAGAAATGATGCGATGCCATGAAATGCGGTTAATTTCCCTTAAAGTGTCGGTTTAAAAGTCTAATACATGCAATCTAGTATTTTACGACTGATTTGCTAATATGTGAAATATGAATACCGAACACTTCTAAATGTATGCAAAAGATGGGGAAATTGCCGGCTAAAATATACAATATTTTCGACTGATCAAATACCCCCAAACTTAATTTCGATCGTCTCGAGCGAATGTTTTATTAAAAAGAGAAGGAGAAAATAAAGAAAGAGAAAAAACTAACTAGCATACTTTCGTAGGCAACACGATTACACTGAGCACGTGCAACAAGCCTTTAAACCTCTAGGTGTCCCTAGTAGGAGGAGTGTTGTCTCCTGAGGGTTTTCAGCGGATTGCACCCACAAAATCCAATAATAAAAGGAAGATCATGAATATTACATTTAAAGACAAGAATTGTAAAAGAAAGACTTTGAAAATTAGGGTTTCCAACTAAGCTAGCTTTTCGGTTGTCATGAGCCCTATCTTAATGGTCATGAAAAGATGTCAGAAATCACGTCCTCCCTCAATAAAACATCGTCTTATTCTTCATTCCTATCTGTTTTCCAAACATCGATCATATAACCCTGCGTGTGTGTAAAGACATCCCTACACCCGGAGAATTCAATTCAAGCTATCATACTCTTGCCCATCAGCCTCAGTACTTTTTAATTAATGAATATTTAGATGAGATTGCTCACACACTTTCATGCGACCGTTAATACTTCTTGAGGTACTAACCGACCGATTACTCATGTGCTTGCTTATTTGGTGTATTTCCTCGTCTTGCACCACCTCAGGCATAGCAGTGACTCCCAGACCAGTTGGCCTTAGGGCACTAGGTGAAGAGGCACCCTCGCTATACATTTTTCTTGCCTTCGATGATAACAAAACCAGTGTTCATTTTTCTCACCACTTTATATTTTCTTTATTCATTTTTTTTTATTTCCTTCATACTTTTGGCTTTAAGACAAGAGCATTTCAAGGTATCCTCTACTATCCCAGGCTTTAAGACGTGTGTAAGTGCGAATAGCAGGGTATCAACGTTCAAAATGTTTGGCTTCCAGAATAGAAACTATTTTTCAGACTTATTTTTATCCTCAGATTAGTGACGTCCTTCATCTTACTAACCCTTGGGACAACGGCTCATAACTACTTATTACTAGTTCGTATAAGAAAACTTCTAATTTTCTTAGTTTTCTTAAATTTTTCTAATCTCATGGATGTAATTTTTCACTATCTAAACTTTTATTATCTTATTTATGTACAAAAATTATTTTTATATTTTTGAAATTTTTTTTATAAATTTTTATAGGTTTTGAAAAAATGTTTTGTGCTTATGCAAATGATATGCAAATGATGCGAAAATAAGCACAAACCTCCCCCAAACTTGTTTTCAACAGTGTCCTCACTGTTGCCTTCTGCTAAATCTCGAAAAATCTGTAAGCTTGGGAGGAATTTATTAGTGGGGGCAAAATATTTAAGTGAAGATCTTCCCCCAAACTTATTTTTGGCTCAAAAGTTTGTAAAAATTTTCTTTTCAGGAGCCCGATCATATACCCCGCCATACTTGAGTTATGCAATGTTAAACTTTGAAAATCACAAGTGGGGGTCAAAAATCAATGGTCGATGCCAAGCTTTGCAAAGACCGAAAGTTAACACCAACCATTCAAAAATTTTATCAATGCAGTGCTGTGGTTGGTGGAAGAAGAAGTGGGGAAAGGTTAAGTGGTGGAATAGAATGTGTGTGCGTCTCATATTGGAGAGACGATGCAGTGAATGTGATGGATTACTCGCATTATTACATTTCAGAGGAAGGGGTGGAGGTTCAATTTCAGTGATTGGGAGATGATTCATCTCAACAACCGTGTCATTCAAAAATGCGAGTTCATCAGCGAAGATCTCCTCAAAAGTTCCATCAATACCCCGATGAATAATGTCATCACAAAGTACGGGGTGATCTTCAGACTCTAAGAACAGTTCATAATCCGTGTTAATTGTTGACCCGGACATCTCGGTGGAAGAGTCCGTATGTGTATGATACATAGTTGGGTCAAACAATAACGTATGAAAAGAGTCAAGATCGATATTAGGAGGTTCATCAAATTTGCTGCTGTCGACATCCATTAAGTCGACAGAACAGACCTGAGCAGTAGGTTCGGAGGGTACACTTCCTAACTTGTAAATGTTTAGGTATATTGACCTATTCCCGAAAGATAGGGTCATAGAACCGTTACGACAGTTGATAATAGCATTGGAAGTGGCCAAAAAGGGGCGACCTAAAATCACCGGAATTTGATTTCGTGGGTTCGCTACAGGCTGTGTATCAATTACAATAAAATCTACCGGGAATATAAATTCTCCGATTTTTATTAACACATCCTCCAGTTCACCCCTAGGTTTGGTGATTGATCGGTCAGCCATCTGGAGAGTGCAATAGGTTGGCTTCAACTCTCCGATTCCTAATTGCTCATAAACAGAATATGGAAGCAAGTTAACACTAGCGCCAAGGTCTAGTAGAGCACGGTTGATGTGTTTTTCCCCAATAGAAACGGAAATAGTAGGATATCCAGGATCCTTACGTTTCCTCGGTAATTGTTGGGGGAAAGCCGTGTCTATTGTTTTTTCCATGAATATCTTCTTGGGCGCTTGAGTCTTCCTCTTCCTAGTGCACAAGTTCTTAAGAGTTTTCGCATAGGACGGAACTTGTTGTATGGCATCTAGGAGAGGGATGTTGGTGTTTACTTGCTTAAAAATGTTCATAATCTTCTCCATATGTGGAATCGGTGTATTAGCCCTTAACTGATTAGGATAAGGTGCTTTAGCAATAAGCGCTGGGTCCATCATAGGAGAAGGAAGTGTTTGTGGAATCGATCCCAAAATAGGAGTGGGGATCGTCCGTGGATGGGTAAAAGAGGTGGGCTGTAGTGGCGAGCCTTTTGGGAAACGAAGAATAGGCTCGGAAGAAGGTGGTGGGGTAGAAGAACTGGGGTCGGAAGTGTGTGTGTGAGGAAAGGTCTCAGCCGGGGTGTTATTGATTGATTTTTCTGTATCATCAAACTCTTCCCCAACATGAGTGTCAAGCACTCTTCCAGATCTCAACGTGATCTCATCCACATGATGTGAATAGCTAGGATTAGGTAAAGGTTGAGCTGGAAGTTTCCCTTTCTCTCTTGCACTTATTTCAGCTTTTAAACGTGCAATTTCTTCCTCCATCGATTTAATACTCTCGCTTTGGGACGCAGAGTTTTTCTTTATATAATCGACAGAAGACTTCATTTCAGCCGAAACTTGCATGATATTTGTTAAGACCAAATTCATGCATTGTGCAAATGAATAGGTTTCATCAGTCCCGGTCAACTGCAAAGGACTAGATGGTGCGGGTGTGTTGACCGGATTTTTAAAATTTTGTGCTTGAAAGGGGTGCTGACTCAATTGTGGTTGCTGTTGTGGTGGAGGAGCCCTTTGGAATTGATTCGGATTTGGAACCGTGTTTTGAAATTGTGATTGGTTCCAAGCAAAGTTAGGGTGATTTCTCCAACCCTGATCATATGTGGAGGAAGATGGATCATTTCTAGGTCTTTGAAATGCGGCATTGGTATGCTCATGACCTTGAAACGGACATTCTTCCGTCAAGTGAGACGGATCAGAACAGCAGCCACATACAGTTTTGGAGAGTGACGTTTGATTTAGGGTGGCGGCTAAAAATTTATTTTCCATATTCTCGAGTTTCTTATTGATAGCTGCAATGTCAGCTCTAACTCCTATGGAAATATCATTGCCATCCCTAGACGATTGACTCACACCCTCCCACTGTAAAGATTTTTCAGCGAAATCTTCTAGAAAGTTCCAGGCTTCCCCATCATCTTTGGTCATAAAGTTGCCTTGACACATGGATTCAAGGGTCTGTCTCGTGTAAGGAGTAATGCCCTCATAAATGATTCGGCACAATTCCTATCTCGGGATGCCGTGATGTGGACATTGGACTAACAGATCCTTGAAACGTTCAAGACATTTTGAAAATGTTTCATTTGGAAGCTGGGTGAATTGATAGATTTCGCTACGGACTCGAGCTGTCTTATGATGTGGGTAGAATTTCTTAAGGAATGCTTTGACGAATTCGTCCCAATTTGAAATGGAATGTGCGGTAGTGTTATATAGCCACTTCTCGGCTAAATCGCACAAAGTAAATGGGAGAAGACGTAGACGGAAAGCATCCACAGAAAGCTGTGAAGTACCCATCATTGCGCATACGTTTTCAAATTTCGTGATAAACACGTATGCGTCCTCAGACTCGAGACCGTGAAATTTTGGTAGAAGGTTGATGTATTGGGGTTTTATTTGAAAATTTTCCCCATTGGCTGGTGGAATGGAAAGACAGGTGGAAAGTGGGCTTCGTGTTGGATAGCACCTCTCTTGGAGAGAGATGCGAGGTGGATTCTGCGCACCAATGGACGGCGGCAGAGTAGTGGAAAAGAAGTTCGATGGAGGTGGATCCATCGATGTGGGTGTGGTGGTTGGTAAAGAAAAGGTAAGTGTAGAAATACCGACTTTAGGGTCGATCAGGGGACGCGGACTAAACAGGCACTAGAAACCCATTGTCCATCCTATCTTGCACTAAAAAGGGTTAGTATAAGTGGCAGCGTGAATTTATAATTAGGGGAAAGAAATGAATGCGGTGTTTGTTTTGAAAAGCGGACGGATTTTTGAAAATATGATGCAAATCCCAAAATGCAACTAGCAAAACCCTAATTCTAATGGTCACCTAGGTCCGGCTCTAGACCGCTCCTAACTGCCAAAAGACAAGTCGCAGGATAGAATCCTCCACTGCCTCTTTGTCCCCCTGTGGCCGGATAAGTGCCAGGTAAGTGGGAAGGTACTCCACTACGTAAGTAGTGGGCCTAATTAAAAACCACTAGCCTTAGACACACTCGCCTTAGGCACCACAAGAAAACGCGGATAAGCAATGAATTACCCACGGCCTTCTCTTGTCCTAATTGAGCGCGACGGTCCTTAGAGTCATCTCTAGATATTTTTTAGTTAATGTGGGTCAATGCGGATGCAAGTTTGTGATTTTCGGGGCTTAGGAAGGGTAATGAACTCCCCACCTAATTTGGATTTGGCCGTGCCCTTTAAATTTCCGTATTAGAATGCAAACAACCAAGAATCAAAAACACGCAAAAAATTTTATTTTGCTTTTTTTGCGCGCTGCGATTTATTTGCAAAGAAACCTGCACAAAATGTTAATTGGAGCAGATGATGGGAGAGAAAAGAAAGTTAGAAGCTTACAAAGAAAGTTTGGCACAGAGATCCCTTCAATCAAGCGCTGAACCGCCGCAATAAGGCTCTTATGCCGCGGAAGGGCGGTCAAAATGACTGTTCACTGCACCAAAATTCTTGACAATGTTTCAGTTGAACTCCTCAGCTCTCTGGAAAATTCAGAAATTTTTTTCTCCAGCTCCAATGATTCCAGAATTCCTCGCACAAATCACAACACACGTATTAGAGTTTGTACGAGTTTAGATCTAAAAATTATGATGGAATAAATTGTTCAACTCAAATTTCAAAATACGAACTATTAGCGCACTATCCCCGGGCAACGGCGCCATTTGATTGTAACGGAATTCTTGTTTGTGTAATTGGAAAATAGTAAAGAAATCACAACCAAAAATTATTTGACCGCAATCAACTACGGTGTCGGATTGTAGATTGTAAGTGAGTGCGGATCGTCCTCAGGGAAAGTGTAATCGTTCATCTTTTGAATTAGATGAGTTGAAACTTTAATGAAAAGAAAGCAAAACAATTCATGATTTAAATTTTGTATTTCAAGAAAAAGAAAATATCTAGATCTAAGAAAAGTAAAAGATAGAATCAAGAATTGATCGTTTGATGATTTTTCCAAACCAAATATCAAGAATCGAAATGAGGCTCGTAGGAATCGATCGGATCTATAGATGTGATGTAATCTTACAATTACGTATTCTTAACCTTCGATGAATTGATACTAGATCGATAATGATCGATAAGAATTAGAGACTTCTTGTGAAACTAGGGTTTCATCTTATCTCTTGTTCTTTCATTGATATCATTCATATTCTAGCCTCTAGTAAATTCAAGAAACGATCGTAGATCCCTAATTTCGAGCGATCACATTCCAGAAAGCATCGCTACGAAACTAGGTCATCGATTCTTGAACTTGCTAGGGTTTACAAAGCTCGTAGGACTTAAAAATCGTATTAAGATTTGTTACATCATCATTCTACAATCGTCTCGACTCCTTTACGAGCGGAGTTTTACTCAAACATCACAACAAGAACAACAATTACAAATTGAGATCTAATCATGATGCAAGAATTAAAAGAAAGCAAGATTAAAGAATTTCACCTTTTATTTATATCAACAATTTCATTACATTCGCTCAAGAACTACAAGAGGAAGAATTCGATCGTCGACTTGGCTTCGCTCGTCTCCGTGGATCGCGGATCGGCTTGGATCACTTGCCCGATTGAAGATCGGCTCGGATCCTAAAAGGTTGAAGGCTTCTCACTTGATTTGGTACTCAAGATCTTGGATTTGGAGTGGAATTAGGGTTAGGGTTTCGCATAAGCCTTGTCACGAGACTTGTGGAAGAAAATGGTGTAGAATGAACCAATGGTTATTGATTATTGATTAGCCTTTAACCCTAGGTCTAGGTTCCTATTTATAGATAACTAACCCTAGATCTAGGATTTCAAATTCTAAGTTTCCCTCCTAAAGTTTGTTGAGGAAATTCAAATTTCCCTCAAAAAGTTAGTTAGGGGAGAAGCTTCTAGATGTGATTAGTTAGGAGATAGCTTCTAGAAGAGGATTAGTTAGGAGCTTAATTAAGATTAGCCTTGCTTAATCTTCTTTGCTGATCTGGAAGAAGAATCTGGAGAATTCTGGAATTTGACATATCAGAAAGGAATGTGGCCCCAGAGATTGAGATTCTGCACTGAATTTGGACGGCTGACGTGGCAGAAGCGCGGCGGATCCGCGGCTCAAGCAAGCTCCTGCCGCGGATCCGCGGCACATTGGAGTCTTCATGGCTTGTGTTTTCTGCAGTGGTCTTGGGCTGTTGTATGGGCCTTTATTTTATATGCTGAATTTAATATCTCCTTTTGTATTGCTACCAGATCTGAAATGATTTAGTTGGTGTATTTTTGATCAGCTCTTTTTCTTTTCTTCCGTATTTCCTGCACAGACTCAAGACAAGTGTTGCGCAAATACAGAAATGATGCGATGCCATGAAATGCGGTTAATTTCCCTTAAAGTGTCGGTTTAAAAGTCTAATACATGCAATCTAGTATTTTACGACTGATTTGCTAATATGTGAAATATGAATACCGAACACTTCTAAATGTATGCAAAAGATGGGGAAATTGCCGGCTAAAATATACAATATTTTCGACTGATCATTCATCAACATGACATGTCAATTGTAATGAAAGCCGAAATGGCCGCAGTTACACGAAAATTAGAAGCAATTGAGAGTAAATTCTCATCGCATTCTCCTGCCCCCGCTTTACCCCCTCGCATTATTTGCGCTTGTTGTTCGGATATGTCCCATTTAACCGAAGAGTGTCCTTACAACCCATCTGCTCAAGGAAAAGATTAAGTCAATGCTGCCTTTTAGCAGAGACAAAGAAATGATCCATACTCTTCAACTTATAATCCTTGTTGGAGGAACCACCACAATTTTGCTTGGAATCAAAATCAACAACAATTCCAAGGCAATAACAATTTTCAAAGGCCTCCTCCACAACAACAAGTCCCTCAACAAACTCAATATTAGAAACCTTTCCAACCCCAACCTTACCAAAATCAAATGAACAATTTTGCACCAAACAACTCTTTTCCTCAAAATAATTTTGTTCAACCAAATAACGATAAGGTTTCCTCGCTAGAACGAAGTCTGAATGCGTTTTTAAAACAATCTACGCAATTCTCAGCCAACATCAAGTCTTCCATTCAGTCTTTGGTGTAATACACTGCATCACATGAGCAAAGCATCAAAACCATTGAAGCCCAAATTGCACAACTGAATGCTGCTCTAAGCGAGCGAGAGACTTCCATCTCAACCACTGCCAAATCCTGGTCACACAAAAAATGCACATGTTGCTCATGAACAACAAAATCATAATGTGAGTGTCGTGACTACATTGTGATCTGGAAAGGTATTGCACAACAACGTTGGCAATAATAATGACACCCCGGCCGCCGCTTCTTCTTCATCTTCTTCAGAGCTTGTTCTTCATTCTTCACAAGGCTCTACTTCTTCTACTAATTCGAACGGACTCACATCTCACTCCACGAAAACACTAACACCGGGATCTATTCCAACTCCGCAATCTACTCCACAAATATTGGACTCAACAAATTTTCAAAATATTCTATTTCCAAACATGTTGAGATCCAATAAACAAACTCCACAAATGGAGAAGATTGTGGAGTTACTTAAACAGGTTAGCATTAACATCCCTCTCTTGGATGCAATCCAACAAGTCCCTTTTTACGCTAAAATCTTGAAGGACTTATGCACTAAGAAGAGGAAATCGCAGGTACCTAAGAAAGTTTTCTTGGCTAGTGCAGTAAGTGATGCTCTTACCCAACCTTTACCTCAAAAATGCAAGGACCCTGGCTGTCCTACAATTTCAATAACTATTGGGGATAAGAACATCAACCACGCACTTTTAAATCTTGGTGCCAGTGTTAATTTGCTTCCTTATTTAGTATATGAACAATTAGGTATTGGAGAGCTGAAATCCACACATTGTACTCTCCAAATGGCCGACCGATCCATCAGCCACCCTAGGGGTGTGTTGGAGGATGTGTTGATTAAAGTAGGGGACTTCATATTCCCCATTGATTTCATTGTTATAGACGCACAGCCTATAGCTAAACCCCGGGGTCAAATTCCGCTAATACTCGGTCGACCATTCCTTGCAACTTCTAATGCGATGATTAATTGTCGAAATTGTTCGATGAACCTATCTTTTGGAAACATGACAATTGAACTCAACATTTTTAAGTTGGGGAATCAGCCCTCCGAACCTCATGCTAATATACTTGATGTTTGCTCGATCCAAGAGATCACCCAGGAGGACCGTGAGCTCGAAAAATTTCTGTTCGATCAGAACAATTTTGAAGCCAATAGTGTGTTCCTCCTCGAATCTGACACTGCTTTCACACCCGATAATGATTACGAGTGTTTCACTTTCTCGAACGATTTTGAAGAATCACCGCCCGATTTTGAATCCTTTGAATTTTTGGATGAGTTAACTGAACCATCCGACTCGGTTGTTTACACTCGCTTTGAACCATTGTTGGAATCCTTCGAGTTTGAGATAGTTTCACCAATTTTATCTTCAATTGTTTCGCCTCCAAATCTCGAACTCAAGCTATTGCCGTCTCACCTTAAATACGCTTACTTAGGTAAGAATGAGACCCTTCCTGTTATCATCTCGGCCTCTTTAGCCCCCGAGCAAGAGAAAGCCCTTCTAACGGTCTTACAAAAAAATCGACAAGCTTTTGGCTGGACTATGGCGGACATCAAGGGGATTAGTCCCCTAATAGTTGAACATCATAATCATATGATGGATGATGCCAAGCCAGCAAGGGATCCACAGAGACGTCTAAACCCTATAATGAAAGAGGCCGTTAAAAAGAAGATTGTAAAATGTCTTGATAGTGGTATCATTTACCCTATCTCTGTTAGCCAGTGGGTTAACCCCATTCACGTTGTCCCAAAAAAATCGGGCATAACGGTCATAACTAATAAGGAGAATGAGTTAATACCTACTCGCACCAAAACTGGGTGGCGAGTTTGCACCGATTATAGAAAACTCAACGCCGCGACACGGAAAGACCACTTTCCATTACTTTTTATTGACCAAATGCTAGAAGGATTGGCTGGGCACAAATTTTATTGCTTTTTGGATGGCTACTCCAGCTATAATCAAGTTCCTATCGCCGAAAAGGACCAAGAAAAGACCACATTCACTTGTCCCTTCGGTACGTTTGCTTACCGTCGCATGCCCTTTGGGTTATGCAATGCACCCGCTACTTTCCAGCGGTGTATGATGGGCATTTTTTCAGACATGGTGGAAAAATTCTTAGAGATTTTTATGGATGATTTCTCCATTTTTGAAGACTCCTTTGATGAGTGTTTGCTACATTTAGACGTAGTTCTTACCCGGTGTAAGCATATGAACCTTACTTTAAATTGGGAGAAATGCCACTTTATGGTAAGAGAAGGTATTGTCTTAGGACATATTATCTCGCAAAATGGCATTGAGGTAGATAAAGCTATGATTTTAGTCATTTCCAATCTTCCTCCTCCCAAATGCGTCCGAGAAATTCGAGCCTTCCATGGCCATGCCGGTTTCTATAGACAGTTCATCAAGGATTTTAGCAACATAGCTATACCCTTGACTCTTTTGTTGGCTAAGGACACCACATTTGATTTCGACTCGAATTTTATGAAAGCGTTCAAATCATTGAAAAACTCACTTACTTCCGCTCTCATTCTTTCATCTCCTGACTGGATGCATCAATTTGAAATTATGTGCGATGCATCTGATTTCTCCATTGGTGCTGTCGTTGGACAACACAATAGTAAGATGCCGCAAGTAATTTATTACGCTAGCCGAACCTTGAACGGGGCCCAATTAAATTACGCAACAACGGAAAAAGAATTCTTGGCTGTTGTGTTTGCATTAGAAAAGTTCAGGCCCAATTTAATCGGCTCTCTAGTCACCGTTTACACGGACCACTCAGCTCTTCGCCATCTTTTCGCGAAGAAGGATGCTAAATCTCACCATCTTTCATGCCTTCCTTCTTCGCCTACACTTCAAATTCCTATTAAAGACTTTTTTCCAGACGAGCAGCTCTTGACTGTGTCATGCGAACCTTGGTTCACAAATATTGTAAATTATTTAGCCACCGGACTTATACCAAACGAATGGTCAAATCAGGACAGACTAAGATTTCTATCTCAGGTAAAACAATTTTACTGGGATGAACCGTATCTATTCAAATACTGTCCCGACCAAATTATTCGTCGGTGTGTCCCAGACAATGAGTTTAAGAGCATGCAGTCATTCTGCCATGATCAAGCATGTGGCGGGCATTTTGGCCCCAAAAAGACAGCAGAAAAGATCTTGCAGTGTGGCTTTTACTGGCCACAACTTTTTAAAGACGCACATGATTACTGAAAGACATGCTCCCGGTGCCAACACTTGGGCCGGATATCTTGGAGAAATGAAATGCCTTTCCAACCAATATTGGTTGTTGAAATTTTTGATGTTTGGTGGATAGATTTTATATGACCGTTTCCCAATTCTTTTGGGAACATGTATAGTCTCCTCGCTGTTGACTATGTTTCAAAGTGGGTCGAGGCTGTGCCCAGCCGAACTAATGACAACAAGGCTGTCGTTAGATTTCTCAAAGAAAACATTTTTTCTCGATTTGGGCATCCTCACGCAATTATCAGCGATAATGGATCGCACTTTTGTAATAGGTCTTTCGAGTCCTCAATGCGGAAATACTCCATTACTCAGAAGCTGTCAACGCCCTATCATCCCCAAACATGTAGGCAAGCCGAGATTTCAAATCGGCAAATTAAACAGATATTGGAGAAAACAGTTTCCAAAAACCGTAAAGATTGGTCGTCAAAACTTATTGATGCCCTTTGGGCATTCCAAACTGCCTATAAGACCGATCTTGGCATGTCTCCATATAGTCTTGTTTATGGAAAGGCTTGCCACCTTCCATTTGAAATTGAGCATAGAGCATTTTGGGCAATAAAAGAGTTGAACCTATCTCTGGGAGATGCAGGCAGCAATAGAAAGATGCAGTTGAACGAATTGAACGAGCTTCGGGATGAAGCTTACGAGAACGCAATAATCGTCAAAACCCGAATGAAGGTGTACCACGATAAACACCTTATGCGCAAGACTTTCGAACCTGGTCAACAGGTGTTACTTTACGACATTCGGTTACATTTCCATCCCGGCAAGCACAGATCTCGATGGAAAGGGCCATTTTTGGTACGCACCGTATATCCGCACGGTGCGGTCGATTTAGAAAATCCGGAGAACGGTTCACTATTTAAAGTGAACGGACATAGACTTAAACCCTTCCTCACTGCGGACCCTTCGGAGGAGCTCCTGTTTTTACAGGAGCCGATATACATGGACTGATCTTCCTCCATCTACCACTAAATTTTGATTATCTAGCCAAAACACTGTTTCAAACAAATTTGGGGGTATGTATCACTTGTAATTATATAAAAACAAAATAAAAATAAAAAAATTTGAAATTTTTTTTGGGTATTTTTGTAAATTTCCTGTTTTAAATAAATAAAATAAAATAAAATTTTTATTTACAAATAATTTCCACTTTTTAAGTGGGTCTTTTCGCAAATAACCAAACCACCATCCCCTATAAATACAACCCGACCCCTCACAGCATTTTACAAACCCTAAAATTTTCCTCACTGCTAACCCTAGCCTCCGCCGCAGCCAGAGCAAGCAGACTCCTCCAGAGCGTCGCTATTCCGCTGCCAGAAGCCCACTTTGACCGCTGATCCACCACGCCTCTGCCTCTTCTCCCTCTAATTTTTTCTGAAGAAGTTTGCATCATCTCTCCCTCTCTGTTAATTTTTTTTTAATCTATGCACTCTCGGAATGGCACCAACCATGCAATTAGAACGGGATTTTTCCCAAATGTTTGCACACACAATTTACGGAAGTTATTTTGGTGATGAGATCACACGGCGAGGGTGGAACTTTTTAATTTTCAATCATCCAAATGCCTACGCTCTTCCAGATCTAGTTACTCGTTTTTACGAGTGCATGGAGGAAGGATGCCTATCACAATACGGTTTTATTAAATTACTTTGGGGTGATTGGGAAATAATCATTGATAGGGACTTCATCCATGAAGTCGCCTTAATTCCAAGATTACCTATTGATGACCAACCCCTTCAATTTGAAGACTATTTACCCTTAATGGGTAATGACTGTTCGAGAGAACCTAGGAAGGGCATACAGGCTAGAACCCTCTTCGCCAATGTATTAACTGTGTGCCGTTGGGCACAAAACAACAATTTTGGCAGTTCACATAATACAACATTTTTTACCCCATCTCTTCATATCGTGCACATCTTAATGACTAGGAACCCGAGATATGACATGTGCACGGTATTGCTTAATTCAATTGGTGCTGGCAAAAGGACTGCGAATTACCCATGCCCTATGTTAGTGACACAACTGTGTCGCTATTTCCTCCCTGTGGAGTAATTTGAATTTTACATGCATGGAGGTATACCTATTAGTCCTCTTATCGAGGGAGTATCTACGTCCTATACCCGCCTGAATAATGTACGGTCGCGAACAGAACCGTCCGAACATGTACCCGCCAGAACACCTAGCTCCAGCTCGACCGCGAGCGAGGAAGAGCTTACCCCCGCAGAACATGCACTTCTTCTTAGAAGAGCCACTAGGGGGATTGATAGGTTGGTAGGGATGGTGACCAACTTGGATCACTGGGTGGCAGAGATTGAACATGGCGTATCCATGCTGCTGGCGAGAGTGGAACGTTCCCGTTCACGTTCAAGGGGACGGTGAGGACATGAGCAGTGAGGGCACTGCTTTTGGTAAGTTTGGGGGAGGAGGTGGTTTGTAAATGGTTATCATTGCATTGCATATTTTAATTTTTGTACATATTTTTTTTTCTTTTCTTTCTTTGCATGTTTAATTCTGCGTTGCATCTTTATAAAAAACATTTATAAGAATTGAAAAATTTAAAATATATATATATATATATATATATATATATAAGTAAAATAAAATAAAAAATTGAAAAACTAAAAAGATAAAAAAAATTCAACTTGGCCATCTTTGACTTAAGTTTGACAAACGGTTAACTAGCTAGGAAAAACTAGATCCTAAACTTAGTAAATTAAAAATCCTAAAAATAACCTTTCTTAAAGTTTAACGGTAGTAAATATATGTCCTTATAGTTTATTTAGAAATAGGCAAATTTTGAGTTGAGTTCTTGGGCTAAGTCAAATAAGGAAAGAGTATTGAAATTTTTATTGAAGTGTAAGTCTGAAAAATAAGTCCGAACTTTTAGTCTAAATTCTGAAAATATATACCCTACAACTCACACATACACGCACCTTGAAACTTGGGATAGTAGAGAATACCTTGAAATGCTCTTGTCTAAAATCCTTAGTGTGAGAAAAAAAATTAAAGTATAAGTGTGAAATGAGAGATATAAAAAAATGTACACTGGTTTTGTAATTACTTAAGCCTACATAAAATTAAAAAAAAAATATAGTGTGGGTGTTTTATCACCTAGTGCATTAGACCAACTGGTTTGGGAGTCACTGCTAAAGCCTTGGGTATTACAAGACGAGGAATTACGCCTAAATGTGCGAACACATTTTGTAATCGGTCTTTAATACCTCAAGAAGTATTAACGGTCGCATGAAGGATGTGTGAGCAATTTCATCTAAAATTCACCAACTAAAAGTACTTTAGACGCTGGACAAGAGTATGATAGTTTGAATTGAATTTCCAAGTGTGAGGTGATACATACACACACGTAAGGGTATATGATTGGGGTTTTGATGAGAGATATTAATGAAAGATAGGGCTTATATCTTCAGTAGAGATGATAAAAATGCCTAAGTTGAGATGGATCCTTAGATGGAAAATTCAAAAGATACTAAAAACTAAATAAATTTACAGAACATATACGATCTTAAGTTAAATGATAAGTGAGTGTGAAAAATACGGGTTGATGATTTCTAAAGTTAAAGATAATAGAATTTCTTGCTAGAACACCGAATTGAAGAATGAAAGTCAATAGGCCAAATTGATTGGATTTTATGAGTAGTATCCGCTGAAACCCTTAGGAGACAACACTCCTTATACTAGGGGCACCTAGAGGTTTAACGGCTTGTTGTACGAGCTCAGTGCATTCGCGATTGCCTGCGAAAGTGAGGTTAGGATTTTTTGAGAATAAATCGGCTTTGCTCGGGACGAGCAAAAGATAAGTTTGAGGGTATTTGTTCATATCAGAATTTTGCATTATTATATTCCCCAATCTTAATCATATTACAAATAAATAGGTTCTTTTGATCCATGTCTGCTAAATAGTTGCAGGTTACAGGTTCTCAGAACAATACAGTGAAATTCAGGAAAAGACGCTACAAATGTGAGACTACGACCAACAAATATATGAATCTGTATGATGCCGCCTACAATTTAAAGAACAAACGAAGATCAGCGAACAGTTCAATGCATAAAGTACAAGGGCAACACAGGATTAAAGACTTTAACGCGAAGCTCACGGCGAAAAGTCCACAACATTCTGCACTGTGGAAATCTGGAAGAAAATAGAAGATATTCTGAGGAACCAAGTGAAGAAAACAGAAGTAAACAGCAACATGAAGCAACCCTAGAAAGTTGAGACAGAGAACCACCAAGATGGACGCGGATCCGCGGCCAAACATGGCATTCCGCCGTGGTTCCGCGGCCGTGCAGTGCACGTGTCGGTGCACATGTCGGTGGGTGTCGGTGCTTTGACCCGGCTTTCTTAGGGTAGTCTTGTAATTTCAAATATGGATCAGATGTAAACCCTAGGGTTTCTCCTATCTATAAATAGGAAAGCCTACAGCCTCTTTTGGGGCATGCCTCTTTTAATTTTGAGATTAAATTTTAGTTTCATTGTAATCGTCAAGAGGTGTCAATAAAAGTTAGTTTTTTTTATCTTGCATTTTTCATTCGAATTTAATTTCTGCAATTTTCATATCTGTCTTTTATTATCAGCACGTTAATTAGTTAATTAAAAAGAAATTTATAAAAATGAATCTCATCGTAATTTCCCTAATGAGTGAGTAATTCCTCACTTGTTAGGGTTAGGATTGGGTATGTTTGAGAGATGAACATCTCTCACTCCTTTCTTGCCCGTATAATATTTTAAATTTGGACTCTATGTGAATCAAACACACACCGCTCACTAAGGCACCCTATCCTACGAGATAGCGGTGATTCCCTAGTTAGATCGGTTGTGGTTGATTTACATAGAGGTTAGGGCAAAGAGTTAAGAAAGGACGGATAAGGACCAAAGGGAAGAAACTACATTTCTTCCTAGTCATGCTAATCCCCTTTGTTGACTATTACCCTAACACCTATGTTCTTAATTAGGGCAAAGGAAGCAGTGAGAAAAATTCTCTTTCCAAACTAACCTAATCCTAACCCTAGCAAGGTTTTAAATCGACTTAAATTCAATCTTAGTTTTTCTAAAATTCAAAACCTACAAAAAATAGAACTTAACTCGTTAGAACAATAAGAAAAGGACACGTTTTCCCTGTGGACCGACCCGTACTCAACCGGCTAGCTACCAAGCGACACCGTTATTGATTGCGGTATATTCTTATCTTTGATTTTAAAACGCACGTACACAAAACAGCTCTCAATCACGTACCGCCCTGGTCTGTTCTCATCTTAGACGAGTCAACTCTAACCTCGGCCCTTATGGCCGCTCTCTGCGCCCTCGTAGTCTTCGGCGGCATAAAGGCTGGAAACGAAAAAAGTATTCGTTAAGGTCACAGAAATCGGATCACAAGGATATATATCACGGAAGGAATTTCAAGCAATAAGTCCTAAGGTCACTTAGGCGGAGTACCGTGTCGTAAGTATGCCGTGGAACATATACACGCTATGTTCCTCTTCTTAAGCTACCTACTCTATCATACCATGGTCATGCTACACTCCGAAAGGTAAAACCTAGCGCTCTGACACCAACTTTGTCATGACCCAAATTGGGCACATGACCGGCACTTAGACTACGTAACGTCAATACGCGTAACGCAATTTAAATAAGCCGAAAACTCAGCAATCTAAACCATTAATAGTTGGAAAAGATAGAAAACTTTAAAACCCCGATGCAAAAAATTTAAACTTAAGTTTGTTTTTCATAAAAAAAATTGGCAACACCTCCATTGTAAAAACTAGCCCTGAAACAGGTAGAAACATAAGATAAAAGTAAAGCATCCCCAAACATGAGCAAATCTCGCCTAACGGCGGAAACAACCACCACAACAGATATACGACGCCGTAGCGAAGAAAAGATAAACCACATATATAAAAGTCTGGCTCACATAAGCACGACAACCCGAGTCAAAAGAATATACAACATCAATCCTTACAACTCGTCTCTAAGTCAATACATATAGGTGGTAGATGGAGAGTACTAGATACAAGAAATATACAATGTACATCATCGGATAACCGCAACCCACCTATAGCAAACGGCTTCACAACTAATCATAGCGGTATCTGCAAAAGTAGAGATAATAAGGCGCCCTGCCGCGACCACTCTACTGATCAGACCTGAAAAACCCTGCGGCACAACGGGGGTGAGTTGCCAACTCGTGAATAGTAAATAATATCTTAAAGTAATCGCAAGTATATACTAACAACGATAATCTATCACATGTAATCTGATAGCATAAGTATGACAATATGTATATGGAACAGTCATGAAGGGTACTCTATCAGGTACTACTAATACATGAAGTAAATGCATATCAAATAGATACGGAGTATGGGATAAAACATGTCATCCTCACGGAATCCTCATCGTGGCGGACCAGTGTCCATCAACAAAATCTAAATCCCCAAATTCCCTCAAATTGGCCCTATATCGGCCCTCATATCGGGCACTTCGGCCCCTCACATTGGGCACATCGGCCCCTCATATCGGGCACATCGGCCCCCCATATCGCAATGAATAAGAATACATGCACAGATCATTATGATGATATATATTATAGGTATACATATATAACAGCATCCCATACCACTGATATATATATATTAGAGATGTATATATATAACAGCGTCCCATACCACTGATATATAGTTATAAATGTATATATATTAGCATCCCATACCACTGATATATATACACAAGAGTAACATCAAGAAACATCGTATGAAATCCATATATAAATGCGAAATCCATGAAATGAAATATATGCAACATAAAACAGTAATATGAGCATATATAGGAAAAACAGCAATTTAACTGCAACCTGTTATTTAAATATATTATGCGGTTCCGAATTTCTCCGAAACAAAACGCAACATCATATAAAGGTGAACATGTAGCTACAGCCAGGTATGCGTAGTCATGTCGGTATAGCAAAATATGTGTATCTACCTATCAGAAATGATGTAATACCCTCCAGGCATATGTGTAGCTATATCAATCTAGGTATGTGTATATACATGTCAATAATGGTACAATACCCACCAGGTATATGTGTAGCTAGCTTGTAGTCATGGCAAGGCATATGTGTAATCATGTAGGTATACAGGTATTCTATATGTCATATGCACAATGGAATATGAATCAATGTCTCAATGTCCCTAACCATACAATATCACGAATGTATAGGTGTTGTGCGTGTCATGACAATTATTGACGGTATGGGTGGCATACAATCAGTGCTTGTGCAACATGAACCGTCAATAATAGTGCAGTGTCCATCCACATCAAATAATAGTATGCAATGAAGTTTTATGCACAATCACTATATGTGCAATATAAAAAAATGCGGCTAATATCATATCATATCTAGCCCTGACGCATAACGCCATGCGGGAAAATTCACCGTAGATGTTAAATCTACTCACCAACGATCCAATCACCTGCTTCTCTTTCGTCGCAGCACTCGAAGTCCCCGCCTGCGATCCTATTAACACAAAACATAACCAGTGCAAATCTCAGAACGCGATCAATATCACGTACACAAGACGTTTGACCAACGCACCAACTCCAATCTGACCCATAAGTGTTCGTCTAACGGCTAACGTGTATAGTGACACATCAAAACTAGCCCACGTGCAACAGCTACATAAGATCACGAACCGTGTTGGATCACGTAACACGTGTGCCTAAACACTAGAATAAGGCAAAGTGGTCCCAGATTTTGATACACAAACAATAGGTGAAAGTTGCAAGTACCACAAGACCACAAACAACCACAGAGACCCTACGCCCAAACCTCAACACCCCAGCTCCCACTCTGGCCATAATTTGCGGTCAGAACTAATAAATCTGTGGCCTGTCTTTAGAGGGGTGGTCTTAAGTTTTTATGGTGGGTTCTATACCTCCACACTAAGTCATTGTGATGGGAACTTTTCCAGAAAATAGCTAGTTCTACAGCAGATCTCAGAGACTCAAAGTTGACACTAAAAATACGGTTTTTGCATGAAACAATACCTTAAGTGTTTTAAACAGCAACCAACAAACTATGCAACATTAAAACACCTATTTAAAAGTTTAGAGATCATTACCTAGCCACTCTTTATCAAAAATCCTAGCTTTCTAAGCTCCAAGGCAATCTAGTGGCAAATCAAGACATTTGAAGTATTTTCCATTGAATTTTATGAAGTTTTAGCAAGGATTGGTGAAAAGAGGGTAAGGGTTCAGTTTGGGGTTGAAGAGAATGAAAAATGACTAAGAGTGAGTGAAAAAGATAGAGTGCGGAAAGAAAAGGGTGAGAGGGTGAGTGTAGGGTGAACAAATTCCTTATGCTCACTCTCCTCCCCTCACCTCATTAATGCCACCATTAATGTTTCCATGACTCACTAGCCACCTCTCTCTCTCCAACAAGGTTAAGGCAAGGGTTAATTTGGGCAAGGTTTAGGTTAAGGTGTTATGGTTGCTAAATAAGGTTAACACTAAATATACCCTCACATTAACATGCATGTGTGTGTGTGCAAACCATATCAAATAATAAAAATATATTAATTGATTGATTTAAAATGTGAGGAAACCGATTTGGTAAACTTTTCCTTAAAACCCCGCATTAATGCATAATTTACACCAAACGCAACCTAAGGTGTTACACCATGGCAAGCGGGTATGGCACCCCACTTGGAGTCTTCCATACTAAACCTCTTTAGGATGGTGTTGATGTACTTGGTTTCGGACAATTCCAATAACCTTTTGGATCTATCCCTATAGATCCGAATGCCCAGTATGTACGCGGCATCACCCAGGTCCTTCATGGAGAACCTTTGTGATAAGAAAAATTTGACCGACTGTAGCATATGAATATCATTTCCTATCAGAAGAATGTCATCCACGTACAATACGAGGAATGTAACAGCTCTCCCTACAGCCTTTTTATAAACACAAGGTTCATCTGGGTTTTTGATGAAATCAAACTCTTTGATAATATCATCAAAGTAGATGTTCCAACTCCGCGATTCCTGCTTCAATCCATAAATGGATTTAAGCAATCTATATGCTTTCCCGCTACTCCCACTGTCAATGAAGCCCTCTCGCTGATCCATATAAACGCACTCTTCTAAATCACCATTTAGAAATGCAGTTTTAACGTCCATCTGCAAGATTTCATAGTTGTAGTTAGCAGCAATAGCAAGTAGGATCCGAATGGATTTAAGCATGGTTACGAGAGAAAAAGTTTCGTCATAGTCCAGACGTGGTCTTTGACGAAAACCCTTCGCCACAAGTCTTGCCTTATAGGTCTCCACCTGCCCATCTACACCAATCTTTCTTTTAAAGTGCCATTTTCACCCTACGGGTTTTACCCCATAGGGTACAACGTCCAAAATCCATACTTTGTTGGTGTACCTAGACTCCATTTCATATCTCATGGCATCCAGCCACTTCACAGAGTCTCCACTCATGATAGCTTGCTGAAAACTGGTAGGATCATCATCCTCCATGATGCAATCTTCTCTATCACCATCAACGAGAAAACCGTAGTATCTCTCCGGTGGGCGAGAAGTCTTACCAGATCTACGAAGTGGCCGAGGTTCATTAGTTTCTGTTGCAACAGCTTGTTCTACCAAGTTTTCATTTGTAACTTGTGTCTCTAGAACCTCTTCTAGATCTACCACATTTCCATCTGTATCATTTATAAAAAAATATCTTTCTATAAATGTGGCATACCAAGAAACAAACACTTTTTGTTCCTCCTTGTGGTAGAATAGATATCTATAGGAATTCTTTGGATACCCCACAAATTACACATGACTGACCGTGTCTCGAGCTTGTCCAGATTTTCCTTTTGGACATAAGCCAGACAACCCCAAATCTTAACTCGTTTAAAAGATGGTCACTTCCTATGTCGTATCTCATATGGCGTTGTAGACACGGTTTTGGTTGGAACCCTGTTCAATAGAAATGCTCCAGTCTCCTATGCATGCCCCCAAAATGAGACAGATAACTCAGTATCACTCATCATGGAATGAACCATATCCAATAGGGTCCGATTTCGTCGCTCTGACACACCGTTGTGTTGTGGTGTGTAAGGAGAAGTGAGCTGAGAGAGAATCCCATTCTCTTTTAGAAAGTCTGCAAATTCTGTACTGGGGTACTTCCCACCTTGATCTGATCGAAGCATCTTGATAGTCAATCCAGATTGTTTTTCTACTTCGAGTTTGTACTCAGTGAATTTCTCGAAAGCTTCAGGCTTATGCTTTAGTAAAAACACATGACCGAATCTTGAAAAATCATCAATAAAGGCTATGAAGTAAGAAAAACCGCCTCTAGCCTGAGTAGACATTGGCCCACATAGATCACTATATATGAGGGCTAAGAGCTGAGTAGCTCTTTCTCCGTATCGTGTAAACGGAGATTTGGTCATTTTACCCTTAATACAAGACTGGCAAGTCGCATAAGATTAATATTCAAAAGGGTTTAAATATCCATCTTTATGTAGCTTGTTTTGTCTTATTTCGTTAATATGACCAAATCTATAGTGCCAAAGAAAAGCTTCATTTATTTCTGAATGTTTTCCTTTATTAGTGTGTTGTATGCTGAAAACTGTGTGTTGATTAAGGACGCACATCCCGTTATTAAGTGTACCATACCCAACCAACATTTGATTCAGGTTAATGTTCATAACATTATTCTGCAACACAAAATTATATCCTTCATTGTCTAACAAAGAAACAGATACAATATTACGAAGCATACTAGGTACATAATAACATGGGTTCAAAACCAATATACACCCTGAAGGCAACCCCAGGTGATACTCTCCCACTGAAACCGCATGTACATTGGAACCATTTCCAACCCGGAGAGTATGGTCATCTGTCTTCAAAACTTAGCTATTTCTCAGCCCCTGCATGGAATTACTGTTAGTTGTATGTATGCCCTAGAGGCCAGTATTGTACAGATGATGTATATTATATTGGATGCTTGGACATATATAGAGATGACTTTCTTGCTCGATATGATAGTATGCTATCTGGTTACTCTTTATCTTAACATGTACACTAGTCTCTTTAAACTGTCTTATAGTTACATGTTGATAAAGCCCTTAGGATGTGTACTTGACTATCTGGACTATGATGCAGATCATACTAGTGGGGACACGGTAGTCCATAAGTACATCCTTCAAGGTCCCTAGTCGTGGGTGTATCGAGACAGGGCATCGATATACCAGAGTAGACTAGCGTATACGCTTCTCGACCCATGAGATGGGCGATGGATGATCCCATATCCATTGGTGTTTGACATCAGAGATGGTGTACGGGTGCTCAGTGGAGACTGGGTACACTGGACAGACTCGCCGAGAACTCCCAGATGGTATTATACCTCACGTCAGATGGCAGTTCTCAGGTGACACTTGTACAGGTTAGTCTGTAGACCCGAGATCGTCATAGAGTCTTGTGTGATTCCCACTGTGTTTTGATCTCCACCTTACCACGTCCATGAGGGCGTGCAAAACGGTGGTCTTTGGGCACAGTCCCGAGTCACATGGAGGCAATGAGCGATAGGAGGGGTTTCGTCTCTCCCGGTATTGGGAGTTGATGTTGCGCTGTGCTCGATTGGCCGTAACAGGGAAGTCCCTGGCCAGGGCTGATCAGAGATTTGCTGCTAAGTGTTACCCGTAGTTTCTCGACCCGTTATGAGCCTCACATCGGCATGACTTATCGATTATTGGGGTCTGACGTTTACCACCCCTAGACTTGATATGCGACATATCAGACGAAGAGACCGGACTGTATGGTAAGTGTTACTGGTCGGATTCGCAGGAGTGTGAGTGGGCTAGCTCGTCGATCTTCTGATTGCTCAATACCCGGGTGGCCGTTACGTTTAGCAGACCGCTTGCGGCTTGTGGGTGCTTGATATGATCATCATCTGCTACCGGCGTATTGACGAGTCTTTAGAGTCCTACACAGAGGTTTCCTAGCTCAAGCGAAACGAAATAGGAGCGCATATGAGATATGTGCAGGACTGAGAATGATGCGTGTATGTGATACCGCATTTCATTCTCGCGATATATGTTTCGATTGGTTATATTCGATATGACCTAGTTATCGAATCATTGATTCGATAAATCGATGCATTGAATACTAGTCGGTTATGTGCGACATGACCGGATCATTGAATCAAGTGTTGATTTAATGATTTAATGTATAATTATATATTTGATATATTACTTTGCATTAACTAGTATTGGTTCACTTTAAACGGATTTTTCTCATGATGCACATTGTATATGTGATATACTTTTGTGTACATATTTGTATCATGTTTGATGATACATGATCTTGTTGTTAAGTATAAAGAATTAAACCATGGTTAAATGTTGATTAGGATTTTGCATTTTCATCTATTTATTTATTTGAAAAGGATTATGATGAGAATGGTGGCTCTTTTTGTTTTATGTTGAAGCTTCATGAAGCTTTGACTTTTGTAACCATCCTTATCTTCATGCTTAACCCTAACCCTCTCAAGTGACCATGGTTTATTCTCTACACTTAACCTAGGTTAGAACATGATAAGTATTTGATTTTATTATTCTTTTTCACAATACTTATCATATTCTATTTGCTTCTTCCTTCTTTTTCAAGATAAAAACCTTGATGCCATCAATGGCAACTTGAGTTTTAGTGAGAGAAATCCAAATCTAAAGTGAACCCACCTCCTATTTCTTCATCCTTTACCTCTTGCCAAGTGGTTTTGTGTGTTTTCTTCACAAGTTTCACAACTTTGTGAAGTCGGAGCTTGAACTAGTGCAACCTCGACGTAGATCGTCTTTGACACGAAGCCGACGACCTAGCTCGCCCGTTTCTCCGATGAAGCCGACGATTGGGTTCGGGATTCATGATGGACAGCGAGAGGATACCCACGTGGAGCTAAGGAAGTGGAAATCCGGATCTACAAAGGTTGTAGCTTCTCACTTCTAGTTAAGTAGTTAACTAGTTTACCTTTTCGCCTAGAAATCTAGCCGACGATCCGTATTAAGGTTTCTCGGCACCCATAAAATTTGAAATTGGCATGTTCGATGCCTTGTGAGACCTCTATAGTGTGCCTAGGAACCCTACAGTGGTATCAGAGCTACTAGGCATTGGATGTCGACCTATGGGGGGTTCTCACTGTGTGACGGTGTGGCGAAGCATAGGCTCTTACCCCCAGGGTGTCCCGAGACCGGAAGGTGTTCCGGCGGGTTGTAGTCCTCGCGAAGGGGCATGCGTAAAAAGTAGCGGCTGAGGGACCCGTTGGTGCCACGGCGACCCCATTGGATGGGGTGGCTGCCTGACCTACAGTGGTATCAGAGCCTAGCTAGAGCCTTAGGCGAAGTCTAGACGCAATTTGAAGCCCGAACGAACCCGAAACCTTAAACTTAACATGCTCTCTGTACATTTTCTAAAATCTGGGATTTTTCAAGATTAAAAATGCCTAAAAAATTCAGCAGGAATATCTAAGAATTATGGTGAAACACGAGCTCATGAAGCTTCCAAACAGCCGCGGAAACGCGGCAGAAGCATGGCTTCTGCCGCTGTTCCGCGGCCAACTGTTCACTTTATCATTTCATGTTTGCACAGTAATTCTTCTTTTCTGGTGCTGAGTTTTATGGGAATTTTTAATAATTATTCAAGAGTTGAATTTTCTGGGGTTGCTTTGGGGATTCGGTGTTTCGATCGGGGTATCAAATTTCGTCTTTGTGTACTTCCGGATAATTTATAGAATATGTTAAAAAGTTCGACCGGATATAAATACCCAACTTTTCCCCTGTCGGGAAATTTCCAAGTGTTGGATTTTTCCGTAGTTTAACGACATTCTAAGTAGTGCAAGTAACGCGATGGACCCTTTAGAAGACAACAAACCTTAACTCGATTATGTGACCGTCTTGAACTGCCCTTTGAACCTTCGGGTTTGGGGCAGTACGGCGTGCCACATGTGAGGCGTTGGCTTGACCCTTCTACGGCTGGACCGTTGGTACTGAGGCACGAACTGAATGTTGCTAGACTTATTTCATGTGTTGGACTGTATCGGGAAAACTTGGGTATTCGACTGTTCGATCGGAAAATTTAACATTTTCTGTTTATCTGGAATGTGATACAATAATTGGAATTCACAAACAGTTATGAGATAACTGGATGAATGTTATAAATCTAGCAGTTTAGTCCCATACGATATTGAAAAGAGTTTTCGATAATGAGACTAAAATGCGGGGTTTGTAACTGTTAGGCATGCGATGTCTAAAGAGGTTGCGGATTCCAACTGTTGTAATTTTACACTTTCTTTTTTGTGACCGTAAGTGTAATATGTGAATCGCCGGTTTCGTTGCTATATGTCAACGATAATTGGGATGCGCATATTTACTTACGTTGATGACATGTGATGTTATGTGTTGCTGGATATGCTATATTGGATTGTCGTGTTTGAATAGCCGGGGGTTTTATGTGAGATGGGTGTTTTTCATTTTCATTCATGTAAAAAAACTTGTATGTAATATTCTTTTATTTGGGGCACTTCCAGGTAGCGGAAGTTGTCACCCTTTGTATATTATTTACTTTTCCGTATTAGGATAGACCCAAGGAGGGGAGCACAAGTAACCGGGTTCTGGGGTCCAGTGGGAGACCAACTCGAGGAGTCGAGTCCGGGTCTCCTAACCCTAGAATTGGCAGGGTTGCTTGCCGCTCTCGTAGGGGTCTAGGGGTGTGGGATTGGCTATTCATCACGACCGTGGAATCCGTGTTTTATACTGGCTCGTATTAAAAACACGGACGTCCTAGTATATCCAATATTTCATATGTTTATTCTGCTGCGATATCTGTGATGTGTTTCTGTGATGGATATAGTATATAGTATATATGATATATTATATAGACGTTACTTATGTTTTACACCCGCGCTAGCCCTGCCCTGCTCTGTCGTTAGTTACCTAACCTAACGGTGCACGAGGGGACATCGAGGCGAATGCGGATGGCATAAGTGTACGTCATATCTATCTGTGATGTTTAGGTATTTAAATGATGGGACTTCATTAATGTGATTAATGAAAGATAAGAAACCTAAGATGTTGTGGAATCGAATTTTAAAATAAAACAGGTAGCTACAGTTCTTGCTTTGCATAGCGGTATATATGATATACCCTGCACCTTATTCGATGAGGAAAGGACCGAGATCCCTTCACCGGGAGTAACTCCTTTAGCAGTAACTGGCATATGCTACACACTCGGTTTGGTTTTGATTGCTTTTAAGAGTTTTTGCTTTGCACAGTGATATATATGATATATCCCGCACCTCATTCGACGAGGAAAGGGCCGACGATCCCTTCACCGGGAGTGACCCCTTTAGAAAAACTAGAAAAGCCTCAAAATCATTCCATTTTAAAACTTCATTCGATTCTACAACGATATCAAGTTCATTACGCTCATGGTTTTTTCTGAAAGAACCCGCGTAGCCCTCCGTCATTTCAGATAGATATTATTTAGTATTCATGCTATGTTTGTTGACTTAGTCAAGGCATAGTGTATGGTAGCTAAATTATGTTTATTTGCAACAACATGAGATGTGATTGGATTAGAGCATTCGCACGGCCTTGTTGACTCAGTCAAGGGTCGTACGGATGGGTTTAATTCAATCGGAAAATGTACGGGTTGAACTTGACTTGCGATTTATGGTTTGTTGACTTAGTCAAGGTCATAGATCGCTAGGGGCAAAAGCATTATCGGGAATTTCAAGTGTTGAAATTTGCAATGAGATTGAATACCTTCTATGAGATAGTTGGATCCCGATACCCACTGCGAGTAAGAGTTAGTCCTGGGAGAGTTTTACACATTACAATTAGCCGATCAAGTAGGTGTCTAGAAAGGTGTTAACGAGGTTACGCCTATGGGAAAATGAGGTTTACATTAATTAGGTTCGTGCGAAAGCACGGGGGACCTCTCTCAAAGTACCGACACTGGCCTGGCTGAAAGATTGGCGAACTTGTAGTGTGTAATTAATCCCGGCTAGTCTTTCCTTTTAAGGTTTGAAGGAAGATTTGATAAAAAGCAGTGGGAGCCATCCTGATTAGATAAGATAATAACCAATCTGATCTTGCACGAGCTTACGCTAAAGTGTTTTCTTCTCTCTCTCTCCAGGTAGCGACCATTTCATGCCTTAATCAAGATAATAATATGGATGTATTGACCGAACCCGCATGTTATACTGTGCAGGGGAACGTTGGACCCGTTCTATCTTATAAATGTTATAAGACTGAACAGGAAACAGGAGAATATCTGGATTCTCACACCGCCCAAACGGAGAACATGCATGTTGATGCATCATCTTCGGGTGTGTTTGTCATTGAGAACTGTTTCTCAGTTCACCCTACGTCCTGGGTATTAGATACCGGGTCAGGATCCCACATATGTAAGATGTTACATGGGCTGTGAAAAGGTAGAGAACTGAGAAAAGGTGATCATTCCGTTCATGTAGGGAATGGGGCAAATGTTGCAGCCAAAGCAGTTGGCATATATCACCTGGTATTACCAAATGGTGATACACTAGTCCTGAATGAGTGCTATTATATACCGAACATGATGTGCAACATTATATCAGTTTCTTTATTAAGTAAAGAAGGATATAATTTTGTAGTAAAGGATAATGTTATGAACATATTCCTGGATCAAAAGTTGATTGCATCAGGCTCGCTACATAATGGCATATTCATTCTCAATCAAAATACAGTCTTCAATATACAAAACACACACAAAAGGAAAAGCTCAGAAATGAACGAATCCTTCTTGTGGCACTGTAGACTTGGCTATGTAAGTCCATGCTACCTCTCCCGGTACTTTCGGGAATGCGGAATTTGGTAAAAAACGATTTTCTTAAGGATGGTAACATGGACCTATAACCCGGATCTTGGTTAAACATCTATCTAACATCCTAACTATGAGTTTTAGCTACTCGGTTAGGGGGTTATACCTTGCTTGTCTTGAACTCCTTCGTCTTCAAAGCTCCGATGGTGGTCCGATGGCTTCTTCTCGTCGTCTCCGTACGCCGAAGATAGATCCACCTGAAAGCTCCAACCTTTAGCTCCTTCTTCGTTCTTTGAAGAAACTAGTTCACTTGGTTTGCTAAACCTAGTGAACTAGAATGAGTAGAGAAGAAATAGAATGGGATTTTATCTATGGTTCTTGATTCTCAACTCATGAGACAAGAGAACCATAGATCAAGATAGGGAGCAAGAGGTTGAGGGTGAGAGCAAAAGGAGAGCTCAAGAACAAGAGAGAGAATGAGCAAGAAAGAATGAGGCTCTCTTTCGTCTTTCACCCTCTCATTATCCAAAGTGATCATAACTCATCATATCAAAAAAAAGTCTTATGTGATGGTTTGAAGCAACCATAACCATATCATTTCATGCACTCATTTTACACAAATGAGCAAGTTAACAAAAGTCTTTGCCATGAAATGATGGCTATGGTTATCATGATGGTCAACTAGTCAAGCCTAGTCAACCGGTCAACAAGTCAACAAAAGTCAACAAGTCAACAAAGTCAACAAAAGTCAACAAGTCAACAACCATATCACCATAATACTTAATTAATATAATAGTTAATCACATATCATATTCTCATTAGGGTTGAGCATAAAGTCAAATAGTCAACGGTCAACTGTCAACAACCCTAATAAGAATCCGCTGCCTCTGCCTCCCTGTCAACTGTGCATACACACCCGCATCCGCGTTCCGAGGAACACGAATGCAAACTGGATAAATCCAATCCTATAAGGTACACTAGGATCTGGCTTAAACCAAAGCCCGCTAGTGAAAACTGTCCGGACACTGTACGTGCACAAGTGCACGGATGTGACCGGACCCTGTCGCAAAACCATGCGACCTGTCGCAATACCATGCGACCTCTACTCTTTTGCCTAAAGGCGAAAAGCTTTCTGTGTGGGACTCTAAAGACTCGACACTACGCTGGCAGTGGGTTTAACCACAGACCGCAAGCGGCACTAGCTGTGCGTAACGGTCCCCAGGTAATGCCGACAAGAAGACCGACGAGGCGAAACCCATCTGAACTCCTACTGAGCCTGAGTGTGACATTCTCCGTACAGTCCGGTCTATTCGTCTGATACATCGCATGGCGGGCCTAGGGGGCGGTAAACGTCAGTCCCCCAATAGCGGTACAAGTCGTGCCGGAGCGAAGCCCAAAACACCCTGAGATAACACTGGAAACCTACCAGTATATCTCGTTTGCCCTGGCCAGGGACTACTCGTGTAATAGCTCTCCTAGACACAGCGCGATGTCAACCCCCAATACCGGGAGAGATGAATCTTGTCTAACCGTCACTGCCTCCAAGTGCTTCGGGACTGCACCCAACCACTACCTGTTTGCACGACTCCTTTGAGCCGTGGTAGGGTAGTGATCAAAGTACAGTGGGAACACACTCGAGGCGGAATGACAGTGTCAAGTCAGCGGACTAAGCTGTACTCATGTCACCTGGGAACTGATAACTGACGATAGGTATAATTCCAACTAGTCAGTTCCCGACGAGTCCTGTCCAGTGTACCCGTAACCTAACGAGCACCCGCATACTATCTCAAGTACGACGTACTGACGGCTGTGGGACAGACCGTCTCCCACACTGGGATGAGAAGCGCATGCGCTGGTCTACTCCGGAGTATCGATGCCCTGTCTCGATAGTCCTGCGACCAGGGACCTGCATAAGGATGTGCTTATAGATTACCCAGCCCCACTAGTGTGACGGCCATCACATCGCTGGTAATCAAGCAAAGATCCTAAGGGCTCTACTAATGTGTATAGGTGATATACAAAAATAAACACATGTACACATTGAAGTAGAAACAAACCAAGTAGTATACTACTATTTTGAGCAAGATTGTATATACAAGATGAATATCCCAAGCATCCATTAAGTAATATACAAACTAGTATGATACAGTAATGGCCTCTAGGGCATATACACTAACAATCTCCCACTTGCACTAAGGCCATGTACTGGCGTATCGAAGACCTATCATCTCGATCAGCCGCTCGAACTGAGTCTGGGGCAGGGCCTTGGTGAATGGATCTGCAGTGTTATCTTCTGAAGCGACTCTCCGAACCTCGATCTCCTGGCGATCTACGATCTCCCTGATCAGGTGATACCGCCTTAAGATGTGCCTGTATCTCTGATGGGACCTGGGTTCCTTCGCTAAAGCTATAGCCCCGTTGTTGTCGCAATACAGAGGTATTGGATCAACAATGGACGGAACCACCTGAAGTTCTTTCAAGAACTTCCTCATCCAGACAGCTTCTTTTGCGGCATCAGATGCAGCGATGTATTCCGCTTCCATCGTCGAGTCTGCAACGGTTTCTTGTTTGGAACTCTTCCAACACACCGCCCCTCCATTGAGGGTAAAGACAAAACCCGACATGGACTTGGAATCATCCTTGTCACTCTGGAAGCTGGAGTCAGCAAAGGCCTCGATCTGGAGGTCTTTTCCGCCATACACTAAGAACATCTCCTTAGTCCTTCTTAGGTACTTGAGAATGTTCTTTACCGCTATCCAGTGTTTCTCCCCAGGGTTTGACTGATACCGGCTTACCACACTCAGTGCATAAGCTACATCCGGTCTGGTACACAACATCGCATACATTATAGAGCCTACCGCAGAAGCGTAGGGTATAATAGACATGCGATCCCTCTCCAAATCATTCTTGGGAGACATCTCTTTAGAGAGGGTGATCCCGTGACAAGCCGGTAGGTTACCGCGCTTGGAATCTTCCATACTGAATCTCTTCAGTATGGTGTCGATGTACCTGGACTGTGAAAGTCCTAATATCCTCTTGGATCAGTCACGGTAGATCCGGATACCCAGAATGTACGAGGCATCACCCAGGTCTTTCATGGAGAACCTGTGTGACAAGAACCCCTTGACAGATTGTAGCATAGGAATGTCATTTCCAATTAAGAGAATGTCATCCACGTATAAAACGAGGAATACTACAGTTCTCGCTACAAATCTACTATAGATGCATGGTTCATCTGGATTTTTGATAAAGCCAAATTCTTTGACCGTCTCATCAAAGCAGATGTTCCAACTCTGCGATGCCTGCTTTAGTCCATAGATGGACTTAAGCAACTTGCACACCTTTCCGCTGCTCCCACTCTGAATGAAACCCTCTGGTTGGTCCATATAGACACACTCCTCTAAATTTCCATTTAGAAAAGCTGTCTTTACGTCCATTTGCCAGATCTCATAATCGTGGAAGGCAGCAATGGCAAGAAGGATCCGAATGGATTTCAGCATGGCTACTGGAGAAAAGGTTTCGTCATAGTCCAAGCCAGGTCTTTGACGAAAACCCTTTGCTACCAGCCTAGCTTTATAGGTCTCAACCTGTCCATCTACACCAATCTTCCTTTTGAAGATCCACTTGCATCCTACGGGTTTTACCCCGTCTGGAGCAATGTCCAACGTCCATACCTTGTTGGTGTACATGGACTCCATTTCGGTCCGCATTGCATCCAGCCATTTCACTGAGTCAACGCTCTGAACGGCCTGCTGGAAGCTAGTAGGCTCATCATATTCTATGATGCAATCCTCTCTATCCCCGTCTATGAGAAAACCGTAGTATCTCTCGGGCGGATGAGACTGCCTACTACTCCTGCGGAGCGGCGTAGGAATGTCCTGTTCTGTTGAACCCTCTGGTTCCACTAAGCTTTCAGTAACAGTCTGTGGTTCTGGAACTTCTTCCAGTTCTATTGTGCTCCCACTTATCTGGGTTTCCAAAAACTCAGTTTCCAAGAAGCGGGCATGCTGAGAAACAAAAACCTTTTGTTCCTCAACGGAATAGAAAAGATACCCCCTGGAGTTCCTTGGGCATCCCACAAACTTACACTGTACTGAACGTGCCTCAAGCTTGTCCGTATGCTGCTTCTTTACAAAAGCTGGACATCCCCATACCTTAAGATACTTAAGACAGGGTTTCTTCCCAGTCCACATCTCTTATGGGGTGGTAGGCACAGTCTTGGTGGGAGCCTTGTTCAAGAGATACGCAGCTGCTTCTAGTGCATATCCCCATAATGATCGCGGTAACTCAGCGTTACTCATCATGGACCGAACCATATCCAATAGGGTTCGGTTCCGTCTCTCCGATACACCATTATGTTGCGGAGTGTATGGAGGAGTAAGCTGAGAGAGAATACCATTCTCTTTTAAGTAATTCAGGAATTCGGCACTTAAGTATTCTCCACCTCGATCCGATCTTAGAATCTTAATACTTTTGCCGGTCTGTTTCTCTACTTCATTCTTATACTCCTGGAATTTTCCAAAGGCCTCGGACTTATGTTTCATTAAGAAGACATAGCCGTACGTTGAGAAGTCATCCGTAAAAGTAATGAAGTAAGAATGTCCGCTTCGGGCATGTGTAGACATTGGACCGCACACGTTACTGTGTACGAGTCCCAAGAGCTCGCTCGCTCTTACTCCTTGTCCAGTAAACGGAGTCTTTGTCATCTTTCCTTTGAGACAAGATTGACAAGTGGCATATGATTGATATTCGAACGCATTCAAATATCCTTCTGTATGTAACTTAGTCAACCTTCTCTCATTGATGTGACCCAATCTACAATGCCATAAGAAAGTCTGATTTATTTCTGGAGACTTTCTTTTGTGTGTATTCTGGACATTAAAAATCTGTGGTTGGTTTAACACGTATATACCATTACTCAATGTACCTGACCCAATCAAAACTTGATTAAGGTGAATGTTTACAACATTACTTACAAACGCAAATTCATAACCTTCTTTAGAAACTAAAGATACAGAAATGATATTACAAGTTGCGTTGGGTACAAAAAAGCAATTACGCAAAACCAAAACATGTCCATCTGACATTCCCAGGTGATAGTCCCCCACGGCTTTAGCATCCATGCTAGCTCCGTTCGCAACTCTGAGGGTCATGTCACCTGCCTTCAAAACCCTACGGTTTCTCAACGCCTGTAAAGAATTACAGATATGAGATCCTGATCCGGTATCCAATACCCAGGAAGTAGAGTTAATTGAAAGACAGTTTTCAATAACATACACACCTGAAGCTGAAGCTGCAACCTGCTTCAATTCCTGTGTTCTGGCCTTCCAGGCCCTGCAATCATTCTTCCAGTGTCATTTCTTATGACAATAGAAGCATTCTTCCATATCCACAAGCTTCCCCGCTATCTTTGTTGCTTTACCTTTTCCCTTCGTATCCACTTTACTAACACCGCCCCTTGGTTTGGCGGGGGCCTTCTTCTTCTTTCCCTTGGCTTTCGCTTTGGACCTAGAAGAAGATGATCCTCCTACAAACAAAGTGGATGTATCCCTACCTTTCTGTAGGGTGCCCTCTGCGCTCCTCAGCATGTTGAGGAGCTCTGAAAGTTCAACCTCTTTTTCTTGTAAGTTGAAGTTCAGTATAAACTGGGCGTAAGTGGAAGGAAGGGACTGGAGAACTATATCCGTATATAGCTCACTCTCCAATGTGATCCCTAGGTCAGGGAGCTCCTCAATGTAGCCGATCATCTTTAGCACGTGCTCGGCTACTGATGATCCGACGGCCATTCTTGTCGAAAATAACTTTTTCGACGCTTCGTATCTTGCGATACGAGATTGCTCTCCATACAGTTCTTTTGTATGAAGCAATATGGATTCCATGTCCATATTCTCATGCCTCCTCTGATGTTCGTTGTCCATCGAGGCAAGCAGGAGGCATTTGGCCTTCGCGCTATCAATCTCCCAAGTCTTACGGATTTCCTTATCCGCGACGCTGGAAGTTGGACCAGGGACAGGGGGAGCTTTGGTGGTAAGAAGATACCCCAGCTTGTCGTAAGTGATTGCTATCTTGACATTCCTGAGCCAATCTTTGTAGTTTGGCCCTGTCAGTTTGTTTTTATCTAGGAGTAACTTAAGTCCAGTCATGTTGATTGGTCGCTGCAATTAGGAGAGAGAAGAAGAAACACTCAGCATGATGCTCTTGCAAGTTTAGAGTAGTTTTTAGTTTGTCTAAACAGGATGGCTCCCACTGTTTCTCGAATCCCTCCTCAAACCATAAAGGAAGAATTAGCTGGGATCAATCCCACCGCACAATACTTGCTTAACCGTTCAGCCAGGCCGGTGTCGGTACTTCGAGGGAGGTTTTCCAACGCTTTCGCGAAGTTCCTTAATTAGAGAACCTCTTTTCCCTGGGGGCGTAGCCCCGCTAACACCTTTCTAGGCACCTACTAGGTTTATAGCATTGATCGATTAGTGAGAGATTTCCCGAGGTGTAGCATATACTCACAGTAGGATCGGGATCCAAATATCATCGCGTGACGAAACTGAAGGAATCCTAACAGAATCATCACACTCCAAATGGTATGCAAATCTAGCAAGTTTCAGTACTTATGAAACTCCCGATGTGGATTTTTGCACCATGCTCTTATGACCTTGACGAAGGTCAACAAATCATAAGTCACATGTCAAGTTCTGCCCGTCATTGTCCAGGTTAATTTGAATCCACCCGTATATACCCTTGACGAAGGTCAACAAGGTAATGCGAATGTCCCAAACCAACGCATCTATCTATGCTACATATGAATACCCAATAGCTACCAATCACTATGTCTTGACGAAGGTCAACAAACACAGCTTGAATACTATTGAATATTCATACGAAACGACGGAGGGCTACGAATGGTTTTGGCAAAACCGTGAACGTAGTGAACTTGATTTGGTCGATGGAACGAGATAGCTTTTAAAAGGAGTGGCTCAAGCTCCGCATTTAAAAGTTGGTTTTGAAAAGAACCGAGTGGTTTTTCGAAAGTGTTCCAACGACTTTAACTTGGATTATTATCTTGCATTAGTTCTTTTAATGCGTGATATTCTTGCATTAGTTCTTTTAATGCGTCCCATCATTTAATCCTACCATTGTAGAAAACAACCAAAATATGACGTACGCTTATGCCATTCGCATTCGCCACGGGGCCCCTGTTGGAGGTAGTGCCCTCAGAGTCAATTATTAGGTCACAGGTACGTGATTATAATGATTGAGGGAGGACCTATCCCGGTAGGACAGTCTTACTCGAGATGATAGTATGCTATCTGATTTACCTTTATCATCGTGTACTGCTTTAGGTGACCTGACACGTCGCTATTACACGTTGATAGAGCCCCTAGGATTCTTGCTTGACCACCAGCAGTATGAGGGCGATCATATAAGTGGGAGCTGGGGGTCTACAAGCATATCCTTAAAAGGTCCCTAGTCGTGGGAGTTTCGAGACCGGGCATCGATACTCCATTAGTAGACTAGTGTATACAGTCGAGACCCCGACGAGGGGCGGTGGCCGGTCTCACAAGCCACTAGTGTCAGTTGGATCACCTAAGATGTATACAGGTGCTCATTGGGTTATGAGTACACCGGACAGGACTCGCCGGGAACATGCTAGTTGGTCATATACCAGACGTCCGATGGCAGTTCCCTGGTGACATGTGTGCAGGTTAGTTCATCGACCTGGGGATCGTCATTTGTCTCGTGTGAGTTCCCACTGTACTTTGATTACTACCCTACCACGGCTCAAAGGAGTCATGCAAACAGGTTTTAGTTGGGTACAGTCCCGAGCCACATGGAGGCAGTGAGCGTATCTTCAGGGGTTCGTCTCTCCCGGTATTGGGGGTGAGGTCGTGCTGTGTCTAGGAGAGCCATTACACAAAGTCCTTGGCCAAGGCAAGGAGATTTACTGGTAGGTATTCCAGTAGTATCTCAGGGTGTTCTGGGCTACACTCCGACACGACTTGTACCGCTTTTGGGGGTCTGACTTTTACCAACCCCCTAGGCCCGCCATGCGATACTCATAGACGAACGGACCGGACTGCACGGATATTGTCACTGACAGGCTCAGTAGGGTGTCAGGATGAGTTCGCTCATCGACGTCCCTTTTAGTCAATAGCTGGTGGCCCGTTACGTATTGGCTTATACCTCTGATGGGCTAGTGGTTAAATTCATAGCCATAGTATTGACGAGTCTTTAGAGTCCACCACACATTTCAGTTACTCAGCTTTCGGGCGAAACGCTGTAGAGGCCGTATGGAGATATGGCAGGGTCCGATCAGATACGTGCGGTATTGCACGGATCAGGATCGGACGGTTTGTACTAGTAACCGTATAGGATTATGGCAGGGTTCGATCAGATACGTGCGGTATTGCACGGATCAGGATCGAACGGATAATACTAGCCGGCTTTGGTTTAAGCCGGTCCTAGTTTAGTACAGTGTAGATTTTGTCTCATTGCATTTGTATCCGGTCGGAATACAGATGCGGGTGTGTATGCACATTGTCGGGGTTTTCCTGTAATTTATTACGGGACCAGTTTACTGGAGTTGCCAGTTTGCATTCCGTTCCGGCCGGTTTTCGTTTGTTCTTTCCCGGCCGGACTTTTCCGATGGAGGGGGTAATTTGCAGTTTTGCAGATTACTTTTGTGGAGGGGTTTTATTGCATATATATTGATTATGATGGCTTTCTTTTCTTTGCACCATGCTTGCTTTGACTTGTGATTTGAGTGGGTATGGATTCAATAGTGTATAAGCATGGTTGATGTCTTTTGTTGTGGTCACCACTTGTTATCCTTCAATAACCTCCCTTCTTGAATCAATTCAAAAAAGTTCCACCATTTTCCAACAAGAATGGCCGGCCACACATGATGAGGAGAGAAAAAAAAAATGAGAGATTCATTTTGTGCTTCATTTTGATCATCTCATTTGGCTTGCAAAATTGGTAGCTTCTTTTCCCTCCAAAGTTCAATCTTCATTCCTCCATCCAAAGGCAACAAACCCAAAAGAGACAAGTAGCCTCTACACTACACTTCCTACAGCAAATCTTGGACGCGTCGATTCGCCAGCTTCGCGCCCGAGTTGCTTCGGTATTGAGGTGGGAGCCCGTAAAAGCTACAGGCGATGTGGTGCCCTTTCCGACGAGGAGGAGACGGACGGAGATCCCGCTAGGAGATCGGAGTGGAGATGAAGACCGGAGGACTCGGATCAGTCGGTACAACATTTCCACACTCTTTACTGTTTGTTAGTTTAGCAATAATGGCAGATCCGGGTTAAAGTATACGATAGCGCCAAGTTAAAAAGTTTTATTCCGCAATTGGCGTCTGAAGACTGCCGGGGCGCTAACGTAGACTTACAGTGGTATCAGAGCCTCACCATTTTGCTATGCTAACTTGTGCTAACGCGTTTAAAACTTCGATCCGACCGGAAATCGAAAACTGCAAAAATCCAAGCCGACAGTTTCTGTTGTTTTTAAACGGTCTCAAAAATTATTTCTGGATGTCTTAAAAATCAGAGCAGGAACTTTTAAGAGTCACGACAAAATTTGGGGTCGTGATCCCTCCAAGTTGCCGCGGAAGCGCGGCTAAAACCATGGTTTTGCCGCGCAACCGCGGCCACGTGGGGAGCACGTGCTCCCAAATTTTGTCAGTTGGTTCTTGGTTGGATTTTGGGGTTTTTTGATATATATCGTTTTTGCCCAGATTTTGTTACTGTTCACCAGTAAGTCGTGGGGCCCACTTCTTGATATTTTGTCGATCGAAATTTAAACACGTTAGTTTCACAGTGCTTACATTATATCTGCGACCGTGAATGTCACTCGATCGGTAAATCCGGTCTAACTGCTATAGCCCGGTTAGACGGATTTGCGAACGTGACTTTCACGTTGATGTTCTATGTATTTGCTGTGATGTTGCGGATCGGTCGTGGGGGATAGCCTGGATGCAATGCTAGTACAGTTGTGGTTGTATCATGTACATTTGATATTGCGGGGCGAGCGTCCGACATGTGGACTGCCGTCACTGCCTGATTGTATTATTCTTTTGGGGCACGACCTGGTTGCGGTCGATGTACCCGGTGTATGTATATTTTACTTTCTGTACTAGGGTTGCCCCGCGGAGGGGTGCACGGATAGCCGGGTTCTGGAGGGCAACAAGCCCGCATCTCATGGCATTGAGACGGAGGGGGCTTCACTCTGGAATTGGCGGGCTATTCGCCGCACTCGTAGGGGGTACAGGTTGACCCAGGAGGGGTGCCCAAGTTACCGGATTCCGTGAAGTGCTGGGTGGTCCATTCACGGCGCTGAAGGGGGCTGCCTCGCTTCAGGTTTTGGCGGGTGACTTGCCGCGCCCGTAGGGGTCTAGGTTTACATTGCACAGGCTATCCACACGACCAGGGGAACGTCGGGTTTCAGTAGTGGCTCTGTGAAACCCGGGGATCCCAGATATCTGTATTGTTCTGTGATGCTGTACATTTCTGTGATGTTGCATTTTATTCACGCCTTGAGCGAAATACTATATATTGGTATATATAATAGTAGATGTTGTATATGTTTTTCATCCGCGCTAGTCCAGTCCCCGCTCTGCCGTTAGTTAGCTAACCTAACGGGTGATGACGGGACCCAGTGGCGAATGCGGATGGCATATACGTACGTCAGTATATTTTCGTTCTTTGTGGTGTGATCAATTGATGGGACTGCATTGATTCGGATCAATGCAAGTTAAACAAACCTAATTTGATGTTGTTGGAACACTTTTCAAAAAGCTGTTATTGCAAGGACGTTCACTTTTGTTTTGCATCGTGGTATTCATTTGGAATATCCTGCTCCTCAGTCGACGAGGCAAGGGCCGAGATCCCTTCACCGGGAGTGACCCCTTGGACAGAAGTTTGCGTCAGGGCAGTAACTTCACTATAGCCGATTGCTTTTGCTTTGCACCGTGGTATTCAGTTGGAATATCCTGCACCTCATTCTACGGGGAAAGAGCCGAGATCCCTTCACCGGGAGTGACCTCTTTAGTAAAGGTTTTCGTCACTATATTTTCTAAAAAGCTATCCGTTCCTTCAACGATATCAAGTTCATTACGTTAAAGGTTTTCGCCAGAAACCATTCGTAGCCCTCCGTCGTTTCATATGGGTGGTCAATAGTATTCAAGCTGTGTATGTTGGCCAAAGTCAAGGCACAGTGATTGGTAGCTATTGGGGTATTCATATGCAGCATAGATAGATGCGTTGGTTTGGGACAGTCGTGCTGCCATTTTGGCCAAAGTCAAGGGTATGTACGGGTGGATTCAAATTAACCTGGAGAATGACGGGTAGAACTTGACATGTGACTTATGATATGTTGGCCAAAGTCAAGGTCATAAGAGCATGGGGCAGAAATCACATCGGGAGTTTCAAAAGTACTGAAACTTGCCAGATATGCGCATACCTTCTGGAGTGTGATACCGTGAGCGGATTCCGTCACGTTGTCATGCGATGAGAGTTGGATCCCGATTCCCACTGATGAGTTAGTTTACTCCTCGGGTAACCCCGACTAATTCTTCTTTCAGGTTTGGAGGAGAATTTGAGGTACAGTGGGAGGATTCCAGATTAGATAAATTGGTAACCATTCTGATCTAGGTTAGAGTGCACGCTGAGTGTTTCTTTTGTCTCTCTCTCTTTGGCAGCGACCATTGACCCGACCCTGGACTATGACTCAGTGACCAAGTTGACCGAACCTTCTTAACACAGGCTTTGGATTGTCAGAGTTGCAGACCTCATTGCCACTCCTACTTTTACCCTTTTCTCCAGGACACCCCGTATTACTGCGAACGTCCACTTCCATTGGACAAAACCATCGTATGGTTAGATACGAACTCGAAGGACTTCGAGGATGGTTTCTGGTTCTGGAGAAAACGGATAGGATTATTCAGTTGTCTTTTCTTTTCACCTTCTCTCAGGTTGCGAGTACTCCTTGGTTTAGGAGTAGTACACCTATTACGCAAATTGGATAGTCTTCTTCCAAACCATAGGCTGGTGCCGAACGGTGGGGAATGAAGAAAACCAATTAGCATAACGATGGTGTACAGAAGGTATTAAGTTTAGACAAAGCCAGGGATTAGTAAGAGGGCAAAGTAAATTGCGACTGATATTCACGACCAAACCAAGTATTTCTTCGCCAATCCTAAATCACCTTTGTATTTCTCCAGGACACTCCGTATCACTACGAAGATCCCATTTTATTGGATATTCCATCGTATGGTTATATACGAACTCGAAAGGAACTTGTTCCAGTTCGGGGATGGATTCTGGTTCAGGAGAAATAGGAATAAAGTACATTCAGTTGTCTTTTATCTTCACCTTCTCTCGCTTTGCGAGTGCTCCTAAGATTAGGACAGTACACCTTTTATGCTTATTGGATAGTCTTCTTCCAAACCATAGGCTGGTGCCGAACGGTAGGGAAAGAAGAAAACCATTTGGCCTAAGGGGGTGTGCAGACGGTAATGACTAAAGACATATGAAGGGATATGGAGAGGTGGCAAAGAACTATACGGTTACAGTCGTGAATCTGGAAGAGGCATTACTAGGAATACCAGAATACCCCATCGGAACATTTCAATGTTTCAGTTTCACTGTGTAATGTTAAAGGAAAACTGATTTCCCGATTAGATACTTACTCCAGGGTATGTATTTACCAGGTATAATTCTCACATCTGTATGGTTTTACAGATGATGAGTGGGAGTCAGTTATTGGGAATTGGGTGATCATCCTCATTATATCGGGATTCGTTGTAATCGGTGATATTTGAGGAGATCACCTGGGCTGTTTGCCGGTCGGCAAATATTTGGTTTTGAATATCCGCTGTTATGCACCAATTTCAAATTGATATATCTGTACGTCTATTTTCATAGAGTGGGATATACCTTTCTGAAATTATGTCTACGACATTTACCTATATCAGTGGATGGTTAGGTAAGGAGCATTAAACAGCGGTGTAATTCTTCTTAACCATAAGTACAGTTTTCAACCTACGACACGCAGTGAATGAGTTATCAGACTCAAGGGACTTATACAAAGGATTGTATGTTGTCCAGGGTCCATCAGGACAGAGGGGTTGGTCCTCGTACTATATTCGGTTTACTTATGACTTCTCTAGTTTTTAGACAGGTGTTTCGCGGAAACACAGGGTCCAATTTTGAGAAGTTATAGGTATTTGAATAGAGTAGAGAACCAGGTATAGCAAGTATCGGGATTCTTCAAAGAGATCGAAGATGTAGATACTTGTGTATGGTATTCAGTTGATAGTAATGATAAAGAGATCTTGCTTCTCTTTCAGGTTACTCATAATTGGAAGCAATCCTAAGTTGAGTAACGCTGATCGGCCTCCTTCCATTTAGTTGACATGCGCTGGGGACAGCTGCATGATTGGAATCTAGTTCAATTAAATCAGTGCCTCTGTTTCTATATTGGATATAGAACAGTTCATATCTTAACGATGTTAAGGTACGGGGAGTTGTCCGGTTTATGCTTAAAACCAGACACTGGACAACTCAAGGCACGTTTCTGTAATGGCTGTTTGTGGGTTGACCCAGGCTATGACGCGGGCTGACTTTCTACCATCTGGATGAACAATAGCGATATTGTTCTAGACTCGCCACAGTTTTATTAAAAGTGGATTTTTTCAGAAAACAGTAGTGGGAGTATGGTAGAACTGGAAGTAATTCCAGAACCACAAACGATTACTGAAGATTTGATAAGGAACCTAAAGATTCAATCTGGATTGACATTCCATTGGCCACTCCGCAGATAAGGTGGGTAACTTCAGGCACCCGAGAGGTACTACGGTAGCCTCAAGGACGGTGACAGGGAAGTTCTTGTTTACCCACAATTACCATTGCTGTTGTTCCAGGCTGCGAAACCAGGCGGGAGGATGAGTATAGCGTCGTTCTAAACTAGTTTTAGAAGTGTACGTCTATATGACTCTGCCAGAGGGTTGTCGTAGTCAGTGGGAGCAGCGGAAGCATTGGTGGACAGGTTGCTTATGTCTATTTATAGACTAGAGCAGATGTAGCGGAGATAGATCATCTATTTCTGACGTGACAGTCATGGGTTTGACTTCATCAGAATAGGGGATGGATCTGTTGAGAAGGTAGTAGGGTGTGATATCCTGGTATTTGGATGATATACACAGAGTAGGAAAAGAAACTCCTATACTACGATCGGTTATACTTTGGTCGTCACACAGTGGTTTCTCCACAAAGGAAGTGGATTTTATAACTGACATACTAGTTACTGGATCTATGGTTTTAGATCTAGATTTGGGTGGTTTCCCAATCAGGGTACTTGACAGCATTCTAAGAGTATTTAGGATGGACGACTCCTGGCACGGTAGTGTACCTGCAGGTAATGGAGTCACCCTCTCCAAAGGTGTCTTACAGACTAAAGGGGAGAGGGACGGGCATGATTGGCAGATCACTTGCTCAGGCAATTGAGTCAATCGTGAGATGTCAAGTACCACACCAGATGTTGTTCTTGCACAAGATGCAATAAGTTGACATTAATCCAATCCTGGAGAAACAGTTGGAAGCAGTTTTGGAACATAAGTGGATGTTCTAGGGATATGATAACGACAGCCTCGTTGAGGAGACAGTTATCATTCCAGGCTTCCAAGGTGACATGGACGACAAGGAGGTTGTCAGAGTTATAGTTTTTCCTTCTGACGAGGGGCAGTATTTTGGACAGGTAGTCCAAGGCAATACTGAGGGAGGCATGGCGCAGGATACTGATTAAGTTCAGTTGACGATACAGTCTAAGAAGTTTGGATTTGGAGTTCATTTATGAGCTATGTCCCATCAGACATCCAGACACATTCTAAGACAGGTATTGCTCATTTCGGGAGATGGCTTTCTCCGCGAACTTGAGATATAGAGAGACATAGAAAGAAACAACAAGGCGGATCCACTCACTGAGGCTATTCCTCGAACGCAATAGTTTCGCAAACGAGCTTTGTGAGACTGACTAGTAGAGGAGTTGGATGTTCGGTATCACACGGGCTGTGAGTATGCGACATCGCAATAATTAGCCTTGAGTGCAAGTGGGAGATTGTTGGAGGTAGTGCCCTCAGAGTCAATTATTAGGTCACAGGTACGTGATTATAATGATTGAGGGAGGACCTATCCCGGTAGGACAGTCTTACTCGAGATGATAGTATGCTATCTGGTTTACCTTTATCATCGTGTACTGCTTTAGGTGACCTGACACGTCGCTATTACACGTTGATAGAGCCCCTAGGATTCTTGCTTGACCACCAGCAGTATGAGGGCGATCATATAAGTGGGAGCTGGGGGTCTACAAGCATATCCTTAAAAGGTCCCTAGTCGTGGGAGTTTCGAGACCGGGCATCGATACTCCATTAGTAGACTAGTGTATACAGTCGAGACCCCGACGAGGGGCGGTGGCCGGTCTCACAAGCCACTGGTGTCAGTTGGATCACCTAAGATGTATACAGGTGCTCATTGGGTTATGAGTACACCGGACAGGACTCGCCGGGAACATGCTAGTTGGTCATATACCAGACGTCAGATGGCAGTTCCCTGGTGACATGTGTGCAGGTTAGTTCATCGACCTGGGGATCGTCATTTGTCTTGTGTGAGTTCCCACTGTACTTTGATTACTACCCTACCACGGCTCAAAGGAGTCGTGCAAACAGGTTTTAGTTGGGTACAGTCCCGAGCCACATGGAGGCAGTGAGCGTATCTTCAGGGGTTCGTCTCTCCCGGTATTGGGGGTGAGGTCGTGCTGTGTCTAGGAGAGCCATTACACAAAGTCCTTGGCCAAGGCAAGGAGATTTACTGGTAGGTATTCCAGTAGTATCTCAGGGTGTTCTGGGCTACACTCCGACACGACTTGTACCGCTTTTGGGGGTCTGACTTTTACCAACCCCCTAGGCCCGCCATGCGATACTCATAGACGAACGGACCGGAATGCACGGATATTGTCACTGACAGGCTCAGTAGGGTGTCAGGATGAGTTCGCTCATCGACGTCCCTTTTAGTCAATAGCTGGTGGCCCGTTACGTATTGGCTTATACCTCTGATGGGCTAGTGGTTAAATCCATAGCCATAGTATTGACGAGTCTTTAGAGTCCACCACACATTTCAGTTACTCAGCTTTCGGGCGAAACGCTGTAGAGGCCGTATGGAGATATGGCAGGGTCCGATCAGATACGTGCGGTATTGCACGGATCAGGATCGGACGGTTTGTACTAGTAACCGTATAGGATTATGGCAGGGTTCGATCAGATACGTGCGGTATTGCACGGATCAGGATCGAACGGATAATACTAGCCGGCTTTGGTTTAAGCCGGTCCTAGTTTAGTACAGTGTATATTTTGTCTCATTGCATTTGTATCCGGTCGGAATACAGATGCGGGTGTGTATGCACAGTGTCGGGGTTTTCCTGTAATTTATTACGGGACCAGTTTACTGGAGTTGCCAGTTTGCATTCCGTTCCGGCCGGTTTTCGTTTGTTCTTTCCCGGCCGGACTTTTCCGATGGAGGGGGTAATTTGCAGTTTTGCAGATTACTTTTGTGGAGGGGTTTTATTGCATATATATTGATTATGATGGCTTTCTTTTCTTTGCACCATGCTTGCTTTGACTTGTGATTTGAGTGGGTATGGATTCAATAGTGTATAAGCATGGTTGATGTCTTTTGTTGTGGTCACCACTTGTTATCCTTCAATAACCTCCCTTCTTGAATCAATTCAAAAAAGTTCCACCATTTTCCAACAAGAATGGCCGGCCACACATGATGAGGAGAGAAAAAAAAATGAGAGATTCATTTTGTGCTTCATTTTGATCATCTCATTTGGCTTGCAAAATTGGTAGCTTCTTTTCCCTCCAAAGTTCAATCTTCATTCCTCCATCCAAAGGCAACAAACCCCAAAGAGACAAGTAGCCTCTACACTACACTTCCTACAGCAAATCTTGGACGCGTCGATTCGCCAGCTTCGCGCCCGAGTTGCCTTGGTATTGAGGTGGGAGCCCGTAAAAGCTACAGGCGATGTGGTGCCTTTTCCGACGAGGAGGAGACGGACGGAGATCCCGCGAGGAGATCGGAGTGGAGATGAAGACCGGAGGACTCGGATCAGTCGGTACAACATTTCCACACTCTTTACTGTTTGTTAGTTTAGCAATAATGGCAGATCCGGGTTAAAGTATACGATAGCGCCAAGTTAAAAAGTTTTATTCCGCAATTGGCGTCTGAAGACTGCCGGGGCGCTAACGTAGACTTACAGCCCCGTCATTACCCGTTAGGTTACTTAACTAACGACAGAGCGGGGGCTGGGCTAGCGCGGCTGTAAAACATAAGCAACGCCTAAATAATATCATATATAGATATACTGCAATGATAAACATTTCAGATCACAGATGAATACATTGGATATACTAGGAATCTGTAATTCGCACGAGCCTGTAACAAAAACAGATTACACGGTCGCGGTGAATAGCCAAATACCCCACCCAAGACCCCTACGGGTGCGGCAAAGTACCCGCCAAGTACCCGAAGCGTAGTAACCTCCCTCATCTCCTATGAGTAGGCCACTCGACACTTCGGCATACCCGGTAGTTTGTGCACCCCCTCCATGGGCCTATCCTAGGAGCAAAAACAGTAAAAAGAAATTATACAATGACGGCTACAACCCCGACCCGGTTGTGCGGCCATACAAATAATTATTACATCAATTTACAAATTTACATGAATTGAAAGAAAAGAAAACTCTCGTCTCACAACCCCCGGCTATTCACCCGCGACAATCCAACATATTCATATCCACATTCCAGCAACATTACAGATCACAGATTTGTATAACCCCCACTAATCGACATATAGCGATTAGTAGACGTTCAATACAAATATCACATTACAGAAAAACCCGTTAGCTAAAGTCTTTTAGAAGTTCGATCAAAAAATACGGATTTTCGGGACCCCAAAATAAAATTTTCGTTCTGGAAAATCTGGGCAGAAAATATATATTCCAAAAATCCTAAAATACCCCCAGAAGAACACTGCACCAAAAAGGGACCACGGCCGAGTCAACTCGGCCGCGGATCCGCCGCGGGAGCGTGCTCCCGCCGCGGATCCGCGGCGCTTTGACTCGATCGTGGGACCAATTTTGGTGGGTGTTCACAGAAAAGCCTGAGCTGATTTTAGGTGTTAAAATAATCAACTTTTGAACAGTGGAAAAATCGACAGAAACTGCAAAATTTTTGGGGTTTGTTTGGGGACTTTTTCGTTGATCGATCTTCTAGTTACTTGCTAACATGCTAGATAGAGTTTAACTAGTCTCTGATACCACTGTAAGTCCATGCTACCTCTCCCGGTACTTTCGGGAATGCGGAATTTGGTAAAAAACGATTTTCTTAAGGATGGTAACATGGACCTATAACCCGGATCTTGGTTAAACATCTATCTAACATCCTAACTATGAGTTTTAGCTACTCGGTTAGGGGGTTATACCTTGCTTGTCTTGAACTCCTTCGTCTTCAAAGCTCCGATGGTGGTCCGATGGCTTCTTCTCGTCGTCTCCGTACGCCGAAGATAGATCCACCTGAAAGCTCCAACCTTTAGCTCCTTCTTCGTTCTTTGAAGAAACTAGTTCACTTGGTTTGCTAAACCTAGTGAACTAGAATGAGTAGAGAAGAAATAGAATGGGATTTTATCTATGGTTCTTGATTCTCAACTCATGAGACAAGAGAACCATAGATCAAGAGAGGGAGCAAGAGGTTGAGGGTGAGAGCAAAAGGAGAGCTCAAGAACAAGAGAGAGAATGAGCAAGAAAGAATGAGGCTCTCTTTTGTATTTCACCCTCTCATTATCCAAAGTGATCATAACTCATCATATCAAAAAAAAGTCTTATGTGATGGTTTGAAGCAACCATAACCATATCATTTCATGCACTCATTTTACACAAATGAGCAAGTAAACAAAAGTCTTTGCCATAAAATGATGGCTATGGTTATCATGATGGTCAACTAGTCAAGCCTAGTCAACCGGTCAACAAGTCAACAAAAGTCAACAAGTCAACAAAAGTCAACAAGTCAACAACCATATCACCATAATACTTAATTAATATAATAGTTAATCACATATCATATTCTCATTAGGGTTGAGCATAAAGTCAAATAGTCAACGGTCAACTGTCAACAACCCTAATGAGAATCCGCTGCCTCTGCCTCCCTGTCAACTGTGCATACACACCCGCATCCGCGTTCCGAGGAACACGAATGCAAACTGGATAAATCCAATCCCATAAGGTACACTAGGATCTGGCTTAAACCAAAGCCCGCTAGTGAAAACTGTCCGGACACTGTACGTGCACAAGTGCACGGATGTGACCGGAACCTGTCGCAAAACCATGCGACCTGTCGCAATACCATGCGACCTCTACTCTTTTGCCTAAAGGCGAAAAGCTTTCTGTGTGGGACTCTAAAGACTCGACACTACGCTGGCAGTGGGTTTAACCACAGACCGCAAGCGGCACTAGCTGTGCGTAACGGTCCCCAGGTAATGCCGACAAGAAGACCGACGAGGCAAAACCCATCTGAACTCCTACTGAGCCTGAGTGTGACATTCTCCGTACAGTCCGGTCTGTTCGTCTGATACATCGCATGGCGGGCCTAGGGGGCGGTAAACGTCAGTCCCCCAATAGCGGTACAAGTCGTGCCGGAGCGAAGCCCAAAACACCCTGAGATAACACTGGAAACCTACCAGTATATCTCGTTTGCCCTGGCCAGGGACTACTCGTGCAATGGCTCTCCTAGACACAGCGCGATGTCAACCCCCAATACCAGGAGAGACGAATCATGTCTAACCGTCACTGCCTCCAAGTGCTTCGGGACTGCACCCAACCACTACCTGTTTGCACGACTCCTTTGAGCCGTGGTAGGGTAGTGATCAAAGTACAGTGGGAACACACTCGAGGCGGAATGACAGTGTCAAGTCAGCGGACTAAGCTGTACTCATGTCACCTGGGAACTGATAACTGACGATAGGTATAATACCAACTAGTCAGTTCCCGATGAGTCCTGTCCAGTGTACCCGTAACCTAACGAGCACCCGCATACTATCTCAAGTACGACGTACTGACGGCTGTGGGACAGACCGTCTCCCACACTGGGATGAGAAGCGCATGCGCTGGTCTACTCCGGAGTATCGATGCCCTGTCTCGATAGTCCTGCGACCAGGGACCTGCATAAGGATGTGCTTATAGATTACCCAGCCCCACTAGTGTGACGGCCATCACATCGCTGGTAATCAAGCAAAGATCCTAAGGGCTCTACTAATGTGTATAGGTGATATACAAAAATAAACACATGTACACATTGAAGTAGAAACAAACCAAGTAGCATACTACTATTTTGAGCAAGATTGTATATACAAGGTGAATATCCCAAGCATCCATTAAGTAATATACAAACTAGTATGATACAGTAATGGCCTCTAGGGCATATACACTAACAGGCTATATCAATGAGACACGACTAGCTAAGTTGCATAATAATGGATATTTGAATTCATTCGAATTATCATCTTATGACACTTGCCATTCATGTCTCAAAGGAAAAATGACCAAAACTCCGTTTACCGGACACGGAGAAAGAGTTACTGAACTCTTGGGACTGGTGCACAGTGATGTATGCGGTCCAATGTCTACACACGCCAGAAATGGTTCTTCCTACTTCATTACATTCACTGACGATCTCTCTAGATACGGGCATGTGTTCCTGTTGAAACAAAAGTCTGAAGCTTTTGAGAAATTCAAAGAATATAAGCACGAGGTAGAGAACCAAACGGGCAAAAGTATTAAGGTTCTTCGATCTGATCGAGGAGGTGAATACTTAAGCAGTGAATTCCTGGATTATCTAAAAGAGAATGGGATTCTCTCTCAGCTTACTCCTCCTTACACACCACAGCACAACGGTGTATCGGAACGAAGGAATCGCACCCTATTAGATATGGTGCGTTCAATGATGAGTAATGCTGAGTTACCTATTTCCTTTTGGGGGTATGCGCTTGAGACAGCCATATACCTATTAATCTGGTTCCGTCTAAATCTGTACCTACCACACCATATGAGATATGGAGTGGGAAGAGACCATATTTTAAACGAATTAAGATATGGGGTTGTCCGGCCTATGTCAAAAAACAAAATCCGGACAAACTCGAGGCACGATCAGTCCTTTGCAAGTTTGTGGGATATCCTAAGAATTTTCAAGGATATTTTTTCTACCAAGCTGAGGAATAAAGAGTGTTTGTTGCTCAACATGCCACCTTTTTGGAAAGGGAATTTCTTGCAAAAGAAATTAATGGCAAAGAGGTAGAGCTGGAAGAGGTTCTAGCACTACAAACTGCAACTAACGATTTAGTAGAACCAGAGGATTCAGTGGTGCCCGACGTACCCCAGCCTCTCCGCCGATCTAGTAGGGTTTCTCGTCCACCTGAGAGATACTATGGTTTTCTCATTGATGGTGGCAGTGAGGATTGCATCATGGAGGATGATGACCCAACTAGCTTCGAGCAGGCCATCACGAGTGGGGACTCAGTGAAATGGCTGGATGCTATGCGGTCCGAGATGGAATCCATGTACACCAACAAAGTATGGACTTTGGAAGTTGCTCCTGAAGGGGTAAAACCCATTGGGAGCAAGTGGATCTTCAAGAAAAAACTTGGTGTAGATGGGAAAGTGGAGACTTTCAAAGCTAGACTTGTACCAAAGGGTTTTCGTCAAAGACCAGGTGTGGACTATGACGAGACCTTTTCTCCAGTGGCTATGCTTAAATCCATCCGGATCATGCTTGCCATCGCTGCATATCATGACTACGAAATCTGGCAAATGGATGTTAAGACCGCCTTTCTAAATAGTGATTTAGAAGAGTGCGTGTACATGACTCAGCCAGAGGGCTTCGTAGACAGTGGGAGCAGCGGGAAGGTGTGCAAGCTGCTTAAATCCATTTATGGATTAAAGAAAGCATCGCGGAGTTGGAACATCTGCTTTGACGTCGTTATCAAAGAGTTTGATTTCGTCAAAAATCCAGATGAACCTTGTATCTACAAGAAGGTGGCAGAGAGTAAGGTTGTCTTCCTCGTATTGTACGTGGACGACATACTCTTGATAGGAAATGATATTCCTATGCTGCAATCGGTCAAGCTCTTCTTATCACAAAGATTCTCAATGAATGATCTTGGTGATGCCTCCTGCATATTGGGAATCAGGATCTATAGAGATAGATCCAAAAGGATTTTGGGATTGTCCCAATCCAGGTACATTGACACCATACTAAAGAGGTTTAGTAAGGAAGAATCCAAGCGTGGGAACTTGCCCACGATCTCTGGACTCACTCTCTCCAAAGAGATGTCTCCCAAGACTGATTTGGAGAGAGCTCGCATGCAAGGGATACCCTATGCTTCGGCAGTAGGCTCTATCATGTATGCGATGCTATGTACCAGACCCGATGTTAGATACTCACTAAGTGTAGTGAGTCGGTATCAAGCAGATCCTGGAGAGAGTCACTGGACAGCTATGAAGAACATTCTCAAGTACTTGCGAAGGACTAGAGATATGTTCTTGGTGTATGGTGACGGAGAACTCCAAGTGGTGTCCTTCACCGATTCGAGCTTCCAGAGTGATAAGGACGACTCTAAGTCGCAGTCGGGCTTTGTCTTTACCCTTTACGGAGGGGCGGTTAGCTGGAAGAGTTCCAAGCAGGAAACCGTGGCAGACTCGACGATGGAGGCTGAATACATCGCTGCCAACGATGCTGCCAAAGAGGCTGTCTGGATCAAGAAGTTCATTACTGAAATTGGAGTGGTTCCATCCATTGAGCGTCCAATACCTTTGTATTGCGATAACAATGGAGCGGTGGCTTTGGCCAAGGAACCCAGGTCCCATCAGCGATCCAGGCATATTCTGAGGCCGTATCACCTGATCCGGGAGATAGTTGATCGCCGGGAGATCGAGGTCAAGAGGGTTGACACGAAGAACAACACGGCGGATCCACTCACGAAGGCCATTCCCCAGATACAGTTTGAGAGACTCTTCGGGATGCTCGGTATGCGATACTACAGCAGCTGGCCCTAGTGCAAGTGGGAGATTGTTAGTTGTATGTATGCCCTAGAGGCCAGTATTGTATAGATGATGTATATTATATTGGATGCTTGGACATATATAGAGATGACTTTCTTGCTCGATATGATAGTATGCTATCTGGTTACTCTTTATCTTAACATGTACACTAGTCTCTTTAAACTGTCTTATAGTTACATGTTGATAAAGCCCTTAGGATGTGTACTTGACTACCTGGACTATGATGCAGATCATACTAGTGGGGACATGGTAGTCCATAAGTACATCCTTCAAGGTCCCTAGTCATGGGTGTATCGAGACAGGGCATCGATATACCAGAGTAGACTAGCGTATACGCTTCTCGACCCATGAGATGGGCGATGGATGATCCCATATCCATTGGTGTTTGACATCAGAGATGGTGTACGGGTGCTCAGTGGAGACTGGGTACACTGGACGGACTCGCCGAGAACTCCCAGATGGTATTATACCTCACGTCAGATGGCAGTTCTCAGGTGACACTTGTACAGGTTAGTCTGTAGACCCGAGATCGTCATAGAGTCTTGTGTGATTCCCACTGTATTTTGATCTCCACCTTACCACATCCATGAGGGCGTGCAAAACGGTGGTCTTTGGGCACAGTCCCGAGTCACATGGAGGCAATGAGCGATAGGAGGGGTTTCGTCTCTCCCGGTATTGGGAGTTGATGTTGCGCTGTGCTCGATTGGCCGTAACAGGGAAGTCCCTGGCCAGGGCTGATCAGAGATTTGCTGGTAAGTGTTACCAGTAGTTTCTCGACCCGTTATGAGCCTCACATCGGCACGACTTATCGATTATTGGGGTCTGACGTTTACCACCCCTAGACTTGATATGCGACATATCAGACGAAGAGAACGGACTGTATGGTAAGTGTTACTGGTCGGATTCGCAGGTGTGTGAGCGGGCTAGCTCGTCGATCTTCTGATCGCTCAATACCCGGGTGGCCGTTACGTTTAGCAGACCGCTTGCGGCTTGTGGGTGCTTGATATGATCATCATCTGCTACCGGCGTATTGACGAGTCTTTAGAGTCCTACACAGAGGTTTCCTAGCTCAAGCGAAACGAAATAGGAGCACATATGAGATATGTGCAGGACCGAGAATGATGCGTGTATGTGATACCGCATTTCATTCTCGCGATATATGTTTCGATTGGTTATATTTGATATGACCTAGTTATCGAATCATTGATTCGATAAATCGATGCATTGAATACTAGTCGGTTATGTGCGACATGACCGGATCATTGAATCAAGTGTTGATTTAATGATTTAATGTATAATTATATATTTGATATATTACTTTGCATTAACTAGTATTGGTTCACTTTAAACGGATTTTTCTCATGATGCACATTGTATATGTGATATACTTTTGTGCACATATTTGTATCATGTTTGATGATACATGATCTTGTTGTTAAGTATAAAGAATTAAATCATGGTTAAATGTTGATTAGGGTTTTGCATTTTCATCTATTTATTTATTTATTTATTTGAAAAGGATTATGATGAGAATGGTGGCTCTTTTTGTTTTAAGTTGAAGCTTCATGAAGCTTTGACTTTTGTAACCATCCTTATCTTCATGCTTAACCCTAACCCTCTCAAGTGACCATGGTTTATTCTCTACACTTAACCTAGGTTAGAACATGATAAGTATTTGATTTTATTATTCTTTTTCACAATACTTGTCATATTCTATTTGCTTCTTCCTTCTTTTTCAAGATAAAAACCTTGATGCCATCAATGGCAACTTGAGTTTTAGTGAGAGAAATCCAAATCTAAAGTGAACCCACCTCCTATTTCTTCATCCTCTACCTCTTGCCAAGTGGTTTTGGGTGTTTTCTTCACAAGTTTCACAACTTTGTGAAGTCGGAGCTTGAACTAGTGCAACCTCGACGTAGATTGTCTTTGACACGAAGCCGACGACCTAGCTCGCCCGTTTCTCCGATGAAGCCGAAGATTGGGTTCGGGATTCATGATGGACAGCGAGAGGATACCCACGTGGAGCTAAGGAAGTGGAAATCCGGATCTACAAAGGTTGTAGCTTCTCACTTCTAGTTAAGTAGTTAACTAGTTTACCTTTTCGCCTAGAAATCTAGCCGACGATCCGTATTAGGGTTTCTCGGCACCCATAAAATTTGAAATTGGCATGTTCGATGCCTTGTGAGACCTCTATAGTGTGCCTAGGAACCCTACAGTTACAAATGTGAGAACCTGAACCGGTATCTAATACCCAGGAAGCAGAGTTTATAGAAAAACAGTTTTCTGTCATAAACACACCTAAAGTGGAAGCATCACCATGCTTCTTCCTTTTGAGATCAAAGTACTCAGTGCAGTTGCGCTTCCAGTGTCCCGCTTTGTGGCAGTTATAACATTCCCCTTTCCCCGATTCCCCATCCGTGGATTTGTCTTTCCCCTTAACCTTTTTAACTCCACCTCTATGTTTGGTGGGTTTCTTCTTCATCTTTCCCTTGGCCTTAGCCTTCGGGCGAGAGGAAGAAGATGGCCTAACAGTCAAAGCGGGAGTCTTCACTGACTTCAGCGTGCTCTCTGCACTCCTCAACATATTGAGGAGTTCAGGTAGTGACTTCTCCATGTTATGCATGTTGAAGTTTACTACAAACTGAGCAAAAGTGGGGGGGGGAGAGACTGCAGAATGATATCAGTATCTTGTTCATTGTCCATTGTCCATCCGATGTCTTCAAGCTCTTCTATAAGGGCTATCATCTTTAGAACATGGTCACCTACTGGTGTGCCAGGAGCCATCCGCGTTTGAAATATCTTTCATGATGCTTCGTATCGTAAGACACGATATTGCTCCCCATACAACTCTTTTGTATGGAGATAGATGGATTGAATGTCCATCTTCTTGTGCTGCTTTTGCTGTGTGTTATCCATCGATGCAAGCGCGAGGCATTTAGCTATGGCACAGTCAGCGTCCCATGTCTTGCGGACATCCTTATCCGCAACCGAAGATTTAGGACCTGGGACGAGCAGGGCTGGAGCCGTGAGGACATATGATACCTTATCATAAGTCAAGGCTATGTTAATGTTCCTCAGCCAGTTTTTATAATTTGTCCCATTCAGTTTATTTTTATCTAGTAGATGCTTGCATCCTGTCATTGGTATCTGCCATTAAGAGAGAGAAAAGAATACACTCAGCGAAAGCTCTTGCAAAGATCAGATTGGTTATTATATTATCTAATCGATGTCTCCCACTGCTTTAATCAAGTTTTTCCTTCAAACCTCAAAAAGAAAACTAGCCCGGATTAATTGCATTCTATAACTTTGCTAACCGTTCAGCTAGGCCAGTGTCGGTACTTGAGGGAGGTTCCCCGTGCCTTCGCACGGACCTAATTAAAGTAAACCTCATTTTCCCAGAGGCGTTGTTGCGCCACGGCAGCGCCCCGGCCTCGTACTCGAGGCCAAAATGCGGAATCAAAATTTTTTCCTTACTCGGAAACCGGCGCTACTGCGGACAATGAAAACCCGGATCGTAACCATTAACCTAATGCTAGCAATCAGGAGATAGGGTGAGAAGTATACCGAGTGATCCGAGTCCTCCGGTCTTCTCGTCATCGTCCCGATCTCCCGCGGAAAGTCTTGCCTCCACATCGTCGCCTCCTCGCCGGAAAGGGCACCACAATGCCTGCGTCTTTTACGGGCTCCCGCCTCAATACCGAGGCAACTCGAGCATGAAGCCGGCAACTCGACATGCTCAAGATATACTGTAGAATGTGTAGTGTAGTGTCTCACTTGGGGTTTGTTGCCATTTGAAGATGATGGAGGAAATGAGATAAGAAAAATGGTGCTTGCATTTTTCTAGCATGAATGAGATCAAGAAATGAAACTCTCAAGAAGAAGATCTCTTCTTCTTCTTCTCTCTTTCTTTTTTCTTCTTCTCTTTTTTCTAATGAAAAACTTATATCCAAATGAGAATGGTGGAGGAGGTAATATGAAGCATGAAGGGAGGTGAGTGTAGGAGAAAGCAAGTGGTAACCATATCAAAAGCCATCATAACAAACTCACATCAACTCTAATCAAAGATCAAATCCTTTCTCATCACTTTTAATCTTCAAAAAGCATGAAAAGAAGAATGAAAGGAATGGAATCTAAAAAGGTTATCATAATAAATCATCTTACAAATAAAACCTCCACCAAATGTAATTTGCAAAACTGCAAATTACCCCCTCCATCAGAAAAGTCCGGCCGGGAAAGAACAAAGGAAAACCGGCCGGAACGGAATACAAACTGGCAACTCCAGAAAACTGGTCCCGTAATAAATTACAGGAAAACCCCGATACTGTGCATACACACCCGCATCTGTATTCCGACCGGATACAAATGCAATGAGACAAAATCTACACTGTACTAAACTAGTACCGGCTTAAACCAAAGCCGGCTAGTGAAAACCGTTCGATCCTGATCCGTGCAATACCGCACGTATCTGATTGAACCCTGCCATATAACTATACGGCCACTAGTACAGCCTGTCCGATCCTGATCCGTGCAATACCGCACGTATCTGATCGGACCCTGCCATATCTCCATACGGCCTCTACAGCGTTTCGCCCGAAAGCTGAGTAACTGAAAGTGTGGTGGACTCTAAAGACTCGTCAATACAATGGCTGTGGATTTAACCACTAGCACGTCAGAGGTATAAGCCAATACGTAACGGGCCACCAGCTATTGACCAAAAGGGACGTCGATGAGCGAACTCATCCTGACACCCTACAGAGCCTGTCAGTGACAATATCCGTACAGTCCGGTCCGTTCGTCTATGAGCATCGCATGTCGGGCCTAGGGGGTTGGTAAAAGTCAGACCCCCAAAAGCGGTACAAGTCGTGTCGGAGTGTAGCTCAGAACGCCCTGAGATACTACTGGAATACCTACCAGTAAATCTCCTGCCTCGGCCGAGGGCTTTGCGTAATGGCTCTCCTAGACACAGCGCGACCTCACCCCCAATACCGGGAGAGACGAACCTCTGCAGATCCGCTCACTGCCTCCATGTGGCTCGGGACTGTACCCAACTAAAACCTGTTTGCACGACTCCTTTGAGCCATGGTAGGGTAGTAATCAAAGCACAGTGGGAACTCACACGAGACAAATGACGATCTCAGGTCGATGAACTATCCTGTACACATGTCACCAGGGAACTGCTATCTGACGTCTGATATAAGACCAACTAGCAGGTTCCCGGCGAGTCCTGTCCGGTGTACTCATAACCCAATGAGCACCTGTATACATCTTAGGTGAACCAACTGACACCAGTGGCTTGTGAGACCGGCCACCGCCCCTCGTCGGGGTCTCGACTGTATACACTAGTCTACTAATGGAGTATCGATGCCCAGTCTCGAAACTCCTACGACTAGGGACCTTTTAAGGATGTGCTTATAGACCACCAGCTCTCACGTATATGATCGCCATCATACTGCCGGCAGTCAAGCAAGAATCCCAGGGGCTCTATCAGCGTGTAATAGCGACCTGTAAGGTCACCTGAAGCAGTACACGATGATAAAGGGTGAACCAGATAGTATACTATCATCTCGAGTAAGACTGTCCTACCGGGATAGGTCCTCCCTCAATCATTGCAATCACGTGCCTGTGATCCAATAATTGACTCTGAGGGCACTATCTCCAACAATCTCCCACTTGCACTCAAGGCTAATTATTGCGATGTCGCATACTCACAGCCCGTGTGATACCGAACGCCCAACTCCTCTACTAGTCAGTCGCACAAAGCCTGTTTGCGAAACTATTGCGTTCTAGGATAAGCTTTAGTGAGTGGATCCGCCTAGATGTTTCTTTCTATGTCTCTCTATATCTCAAGTTCGCGGAGAAAACCATCTCCCGAAATGAGCAATACCTGTCTTAGAGTATGTCTGGATATCTGATGGGACCTAGCTCATAAATGAACTCCAAATCCAAACTTCTTAGACTGTATCGGTAACTGAACTTAACCAGTACCCAGCGCCATGCCTCCCTCAGTATTGCCTTGGACCTCCTGTCCAAAATACTACCCCTCGTCAGAAGGAGAAACTATAACTCTGACAGCCACTCTGCCATCTATGTCACCTTGGAAGCCTGGAATGATAACCGTCTCCTAAAAGAGGCTGCCGTTATCATATCCCTAGAACATCAACTTATGTTCTAAAACTGCTTCCGACTGTTTCTCCAGGATTGGATTAATATCGACTTATTGCATCTACTGCAAGAACAACATCTGGTGTGGTACTTGACATCTCATGATTGACTCAATTGCCTAAGCAAGTGATCTGTCAATCATGCGTATCCCTCTCCCCTTTAGTCTGTAAGACACCTTTAGAGAGGGTGACTCCATCACCTGCAGGTACACTACCGTGCCAGGAGTCGTCCATTCTAAATACTCATAGAATGCTGTAAAGGTACCCAGATTGGGAAACCACCCAAATCTAGATCTAAAACCATAGATCTAGTAACCAGTATGTCTGATATAATGTCCAAGTCCCATGTGGAGAAAACACTGTGTGACGACCAAAGTATAACCGATCGTAGTATAGGAATATCACTTCCTACTCTGTGTATGTCATCCAAAACCAGGACATCACACCCTACTACCTTCTTAACAGATCCATCCCCTATTCTGATGACGTCAAACCTATGACTGTCACATCAGAAATAGATGATCTATCTCCGCTATATCTGCTTTAGTCTATAAATAGACATAAGCCTGATGACCACCAATGCTTCCGCTGCTCCCACTGACTACGACAACCCTCTGGCAGAGTCATATAGACGTACACTTCTAAAGCTAGTTTAGAACGACGCTATACTCATCCTCCTGCCGGGTCTCGTAGCCTGGAACAACAACAATGGCAAGTGTGGGTAAATAAGAACTTCCCTGTCACCGTCCTTGAGGCTACCGGAGTACCTCTCGGGTGCCTGAAGTTACCCACCGTATCTGCGGAGTGGCCAATGGAATGTCAAATCAGATTGAATCTTTAGGTTCCTTATCAAATCTTCAGTAATCGTTTGCGGTTCTAGAATCACTTCCAGTTCTACCATACTCCCACTACTGTTTTTCTGAAAAATAACCATTTCCTTTTAAAATGTGGCGAGTTAAGAACAATATCACTATTGATCTTCCAGATGGTAGAAAGTCAACCCTCGTCATAGCCTGGGTCAACCCACAAACAGCCATTACAGAAACGCGCCTTGAGTTGTCCAGTGTCTGGTTTTAATCATAAGACGGACAACTCCCCGTACCTTAATATCGTTAAGATATGAACTGTTCTATACCCAATATAGAACCAGAGGCACTGATTTAATTGAACCAGATTCAAATCATGCAGCTGTCTCCAGTGCATGTCAACTAAATGGAAGGAGGCCTATCAGCGTTACCCAACTTAGGAATGCTTCCAATTATGAGTAACCTGAAAGAGAAGCAAGTTCTCATTACTATCAACTGAATACCATACACAAGTATCTACATCTTCGATCACTTTGAAGAACCCCGATACTTGCTAGACCTGGTTCTCTACTGTATTCAAATACCTATAACTCCTCAAAACTTAGACCCTGTGTTTCCACGAAACACATGTCTAAGAACTAGAGAAGTTAAAAGTAAACAGAATATAGTATAAGGACCAACCCCTCTGTCCTAATGGACACTGGACAACATACAATACTCTGTATAAGTCCGCTGAGTCTAACAACTCTTTCACTGTGTGTCGTAAGTTGAAAACTGTACTTATGGTTAAGAAGAATTACACCGCTGTTTAATGCTCCTTACCTAACCATCCACTGATATAGGTAAATGTGATCGACATAATATCAAAAGGTATATCTCACTCTATGAAAATAGACGTACAGATATATCAATTTGAAATTGGTGCACAACAGCGGATATTCAAAACCAAATATTTGCCGACCGGCAAACAGCCCAGGTGATCTCCTCAAATATCACCGATTACAACGAATCCTGAAATAATGAGGATGATCACCCAATTCCCAATAACTTACTCCCACTCATCATCTGTAAAACCATACAGATGTGAGAATCCAACCTGGTAAATACATACCCTGGAGCAAGTGTCTAATCGGGAAATCAGTTTTCTTTTAACATCACACAGTGAAACTGAAACATTGAAATGTTTCGTCGGGGTATCCTGGTATTCCTAGTAATGCCACTTCCATTATCCAGATTCACAACTGTAACCTTGTAATTCTTTGCCATCTTTCTAAATCCCTTTCTATGTCTTTAGTCATTACCTTCTGTACACCCCCTTAGGCCAAATGGTTTTCTTCCTTCCCTACCGTTCGGCACCAGCCTATGGTTTGGAAGAAGACTATCCAAAAGGCATAAAGGGTGTACTGTCCCAATCCTAGGAACACTCGCAATGCGAGAGAAGGTGAAGATGAAAGACACCTGAATGTACTTAATTCCTATTTCTCCTGAACCAGAATCCATCCCCGAACTGGAACAAGTTCCTTTCGAGTTCGTATATAACCATACGATGGAGTATCCAATAAACTGTGGATCTTCGTAGTGATACGGAGTGTCCTGGAGAAATACAAAGGTGATTTAGGATTGGCGAAGAAATACTTGGTTTGGTCGTGAATAGCAGTCGCAACTTACTTTGCCCTCTTACTAATCCCTTGCTTTGTCTGAACTTAATACCTTCTGTACACCGTTTTAGGCTAACTGGTTTTCTTCATTCCCTACCGGTCGGCACCAGCCTATGGTTTGGAAGAAGACTATCCAATTTGCGTAATAGGTGTACTACTCCTAAACTAAGGAGTACTCGCAACCTGAGAGAAGGTGAAAAGAAAAGACAACTGAATAATCCTATCCGTTTTCTCCAGAACCAGAAACCATCCTCGAAGTCCTTCGAGTTCGTATATAACCATACGATGGTTTTGTCCAATGGAAGTGGACGTTCGTAGTAATACGGGGTGTCCTGGAGAAAAGGGTAAAAGTAGGAGTGGCAATGAGGTCTGCAACTCTGACAATCCAAAAGCCAGTGTTAAGAAGGTTCGGTCAACTTGGTCACTGAGTCAAAGTCCCGGGTCGGGTCAATGGTCGCTGCCAAAGAGAGAGAGAAAAGAAACACTCAGCGTGCACTCTAACCTAGATCAGAATGGTTATCACTTTATCTAATCTGGAAACCTCCCACTGTATCTCAAATTCTTCTCCAAACCTGAAAGAAGAATTAGTCGGGGTCACCCGAGGAGTAAACTAATTCATCAGTGGGAATCGGGATCCAACTATCACCGCATGATAACGTGACGGAATCCACTCACGTCACCACACTCCAGAAGGTATGCGCATGTCTGGCAAGTTTCAGTTCTTTTGAAACTCCCGATGTTTGTTTTTACCCCTAGGACCCAAGTGACCTTGACAATGCCAACAAATCAAAGAGTCCTAGTCAAGTTCTACCCGTCATTATCTTGATTGCATTAAACCCACCCGTACGAGTCCTTGACAATGCCAACAAGACCGCACGACTGTCCTAACCAATCCACTTATCCATGTGACAGAAAAGCATTACATAGCTACCGAACACTACGCCACGGCAATGCACGACAAACGCAGCACGAATACTAAGTAATACTAATCTGAAATGACGGAGGGCTACGACTGGTTTTTGGCGAAAAACCTTTAACGTAATGAACTTGATATCGTTGAAGGAACTGGATAACTTTTTAGAAAATATAGTGACGAAAACCTTTACTAAAGAGGTCACTCCCGGTGAAGGGATCTCGGCTCTTTCCCCGTAGAATGAGGTGCAGGATATTCCAACTGAATATCACGATGCAAAGCAAAAGTAATCGGCTATAGTGAAGTTAATGCCCTGACGCAAACTTCTGTCCAAGGGGTCACTCCCGGTGAAGGGATCTCGGCCCTTGCCTCGTCGACTGAGGAGCAGGATATTCCAAATGAATACCACGATGCAAAACAAAAGTGAACGTCCTTGCAATAACAGCTTTTTTTTTTGAAAAGTGTTCCAACAACATCAAAATAGGTTTGTTTATCTTGCATTAATCCGAATCAACGCAGTCCCATCAATTAATCACACCACAAAGAACGAAAATATACTGACGTACGTATATGCCATCCGCATTCGCCACTGGGTCCCGTCATCACCCGTTAGGTTAGCTAACTAACGGCAGAGCGGGGACTGGACTAGCGCGGATGTAAAGCATATACAACATCTACTAATATATATACCAATATATTATATTTCGCTCAAGGCGTGATAAGAAATGCAACATCACAGAAATGTACAACATCACAGAACAATACAGATATCTGGAAGCCCCGGGTTTCACAGAGCCGCTGCTGAAACCCGACGTTCCCCTGGTCGTGTGGATAGCCTGTGCAATGAAAACCTAGCCCCCTACGGGCGCGGCAAGTCACCCGCCAAAACCTGAAGCGAGGCAGCCCCCTCCAGCACCGTGAATGGACCACCCAGCACTTCACGGAATCCGGTAACTTGGGCACCCCTCCTGGGTCAACCGGTACCCCCTACGAGTGCGGCGAATAGCCCGCCAATCCTAGAGTGAAGCCCCCTCCGTCTCAATGCCATGAGATGCGGGCCCGTTGCCTTCTAGAACCCGGCTATCCGTGCATCCCTCCGCGGGGTAATCCTAGTACAGAAAGTAAAATATACATACACTGGGTACATCGACCGCAACCAGGTCGTGCCCCAAAAGAATAATACAAACAGGCAGTGACGGCAGTCCACATGTCGGACGCTCGCCCCGCAATATCAAATGTACATAATACACCAAAACTGTACTAGCATTGCATCCAGGCTATCCCCCACGACCGATCCGCAACATCACAGCATAAACATAGAACATCAACGTGAAAGTCACGTTCGCAAATCCGTCTAACCGGGCTATAGCAGTTAGACCGGATTTACCGATCGAGTGACATTCACGGTCCCAGATATAATGTAAATACTGTGAAATAATGTGTTTAAAATTTTCCGATTGACCAAAAATTAACAAGTGGGCCCCCAATCAAAACTGTAGCACTCACAGAAAACTTGGGCCCAATTTTAATATTCCAAAACCCCTAATTACAGCCCATAAGCCCACTGCAAAAAAATAATCACACGACCCCACACTCCTGCGGCGGAAGCGCGGCCAAAAGGGTGTTTTGGCCGCCCTTCCGCGGTCGTACGGAGGAATCGTGTCACCAAATTTTGTCGGTGTTCTTAGAACTCCCTGCACATCATACTGAGACCACCTGAAAAATTTTTAGACTCCAAAAAATTTCGACAGAAACTGATGTGAAGGAAAAATACGGTTTTTGGAATTTCGGTCGATCGGATAAGCAAAACACATCAAACGAAGCTAGGTAAGGTTAATAGCGTGGCTCTGATACCATGTTGCGCCACGGCAGCGCCCCGGCCTCGTACTCGAGGCCAAAATGCGGAATCAAAATTTTTTCCTTACTCGGAAACCGGCGCTACCGCGGACAATGAAAACCCGGATCGTAACCATTAACCTAATGCTAGCAATCAGGAGATAGGGTGAGAAGTATACCGAGTGATCCGAGTCCTCCGGTCTTCTCGTCATCGTCCCGATCTCCCGCGGAAAGTCTTGCCTCCACATCGTCGCCTCCTCGCCGGAAAGGGCACCACAATGCCTGCGTCTTTTACGGGCTCCCGCCTCAATACCGAGGCAACTCGAGCATGAAGCCGGCAACTCGACATGCTCAAGATATACTGTAGAATGTGTAGTGTAGTGTCTCACTTGGGGTTTGTTGCCATTTGAAGATGATGGAGGAAATGAGATAAGAAAAATGGTGCTTGCATTTTTCTAGCATGAATGAGATCAAGAAATGAAACTCTCAAGAAGAAGATCTCTTCTTCTTCTTCTCTCTTTCTTTTTTCTTCTTCTCTTTTTTCTAATGAAAAACTTATATCCAAATGAGAATGGTGGAGGAGGTAATATGAAGCATGAAGGGAGGTGAGTGTAGGAGAAAGCAAGTGGTAACCATATCAAAAGCCATCATAACAAACTCACATCAACTCTAATCAAAGATCAAATCCTTTCTCATCACTTCTAATCTTCATAAAGCATGAAAAGAAGAATGAAAGGAATGGAATCTAAAAAGGTTATCATAATAAATCATCTTACAAATAAAACCTCCACCAAATGTAATTTGCAAAACTGCAAATTACACCCTCCATCAGAAAAGTCCGGCCGGGAAAGAACAAAGGAAAACCGGCCGGAACGGAATACAAACTGGCAACTCCAGAAAACTGGTCCCGTAATAAATTACAGGAAAACCCCGATACTGTGCATACACACCCGCATCTGTATTCCGACCGGATACAAATGCAATGAGACAAAATCTACACTGTACTAAACTAGTACCGGCTTAAACCAAAGCCGGCTAGTGAAAACCGTTCGATCCTGATCCGTGCAATACCGCACGTATCTGATCGAACCCTGCCATATAACTATACGGCCACTAGTACAGCCTGTCCGATCCTGATCCGTGCAATACCGCACGTATCTGATCGGACCCTGCCATATCTCCATACGGCCTCTACAGCGTTTCGCCCGAAAGCTGAGTAACTGAAAGTGTGGTGGACTCTAAAGACTCGTCAATACAATGGCTGTGGATTTAACCACTAGCACGTCAGAGGTATAAGCCAATACGTAACGGGCCACCAGCTATTGACCAAAAGGGACGTCGATGAGCGAACTCATCCTGACACCCTACAGAGCCCGTCAGTGACAATATCCGTACAGTCCGGTCCGTTCGTCTATGAGCATCGCATGTCGGGCCTAGGGGGTTGGTAAAAGTCAGACCCCCAAAAGCGGTACAAGTCGTGTCGGAGTGTAGCCCAGAACGCCCTGAGATACTACTGGAATACCTACCAGTAAATCTCCTGCCTCGGCCGAGGGCTTTGCGTAATGGCTCTCCTAGACACAGCGCGACCTCACCCCAATACCGGGAGAGACGAACCCCTGCAGATCCGCTCACTGCCTCCATGTGGCTCGGGACTGTACCCAACTAAAACCTATTTGTAGGACTCCTTTGAGCCGTGGTAGGGTAGTAATCAAAGCACAGTGGGAACTCACACGAGACAAATGACGATCTCAGGTCGATGAACTATCCTGTACACATGTCACCAGGGAACTGCTATCTGACGTCTGATATAAGACCAACTAGCAGGTTCCCGGCGAGTCCTGTCCGGTGTACTCATAACCCAATGAGCACCTGTATACATCTTAGGTGAACCAACTGACACCAGTGGCTTGTGAGACCGGCCACCGCCCCTCGTCGGGGTCTCGACTGTATACACTAGTCTACTAATGGAGTATCGATGCCCAGTCTCGAAACTCCTACGACTAGGGACCTTTTAAGGATGTGCTTATAGACCACCAGCTCTCACGTATATGATCGCCATCATACTGCCGGCAGTCAAGCAAGAATCCCAGGGGCTCTATCAGCGTGTAATAGCGACCTGTAAGGTCACCTGAAGCAGTACACGATGATAAAGGGTGAACCAGATAGTATACTATCATCTCGAGTAAGACTGTCCTACCGGGATAGGTCCTCCCTCAATCATTGCAATCACGTGCCTGTGATCCAATAATTGACTCTGAGGGCACTATCTCCAACAGGCGTAGCCCCGTTAACACCTTTCTAGACACCTAATGGGTTAGCTAATTGTAAAGTGCAAGACTCTCCTGGGAGCAACTCTTGCTCACAGTGGGATCGAGATCCAACCATCATATGGAAGGTCTGCAATTTCAATGCAAATTTCAACTCTTGAAATTTCCGATATGGTTTTTACCCCTAGTACTCATGACCTTAACCATGGTCAACAAATCACAAGCACTGGTCAAGCTCAACCCGTCATTTTTTGATTAATTAGACCTACCCACAAGACCCTTAACTATGGTCAACAAAATCATATGATTGTCCTAATTAATCTGCATCATATGTAGTGTAGGAAGACATCACCTAGCTACCGTACACCACGCCTTAACTATAGTCAACAAACCCAGCACAAATACTAAGTACTCTACTTCCTAAAATGACGGAGTGTTGCAGATGGTTTTTTTAAGAAAACCTTTAACGCTTTGAACTTGATATCGTTGTAGAATCAAATGGTTTTTCAAAAGGAGTGGCTAAGCTCCGCAATTTTGAAATGTAGCTTTTTCGTAAAAAGCCGAGTGGGTTTCAAATTCGATTCTATAACATCTTTTAGGTTTAATTTTCCTTACATTAATCATATTAATGTAGTCCCATTATTTAAGTCCTTAAGCCAAACACAGAAAAGAAACGAAAATACAGCGTACGCTTATGTCATCCGCATTCGCCACAATGTTCCGTTATGCACCGTTAGGTTACTTAACTAACGACATACCGGGACGGGACTAACGCGGGTGCAAAACATAAGCAACGCCTACTATATATCTCATATATAATATTGCTTTCGTCTCAGATATATCAAGCGATCACATCGCAGAATATAGGCAGCAGAAACACATATATGATCATATAGGATATAATAGAACGTCCGTACTTCGTATTTAGCCAACAATAGAAAATACGGATTCCACGATTGTGATGAATAGCCAATCCCACAACCCTAGATCCCTACGAGAGCGGCAAGCGACCCTACCAATTCTAGAGTCAGGAGACCCGGTCCTGACTCCTCGAAATGGTCTCCGACTAGACTATAGAACCCGGTCACTTGTGCTCCCCACCTTGGGTTTATCCTAATGCGGAAAAGCAAATAATATACATCAAGTTAACATCATCCTCAACCCGGATGTGCCCCAAATAAAAGACTATTACATGCAATTGAATTTTACATGAATGAAAAGAAAAACTCTTATCTCATATAAAAAAACCCGGCCATTCGATCACGATGATCCTATACATTATAGCACAGCAACACATAACATCACATGTCATCAACGTAAGCAAGTATGCGTACCCCAATTGCCGTTGACATATAGAAACATAACCGGCGATACACATACTACACTTATGGTCGCAGAAATAAGTATCATATAAATCTAGGCGATGTTAAACCCTTCGATCAAATTAACGAACACCCATATTTCCCAGCAAGCTCAACACTTGAGCACCGTTAAATAATACCTATAAAATTATGCCACAGTCTTTATGGACCAGCCGTAGAAGGGCAAACCCAAGCCTCATTTGTGGCGCCATTAACTATGGTAAACTCTAAGGTTTAGCCGCGGTTCCGTGGTCACAGATCGAGTTAGGGTTTCATTCTTCTAGAGGATCCATAGGAATACCTGCATGATACATTAAGTACATTTAACCTGGAAAATACGAGTGTTTGATATTCGTTCAACCTGTTTAACGTCGCCTAGGTTACCAATACAATGCTAAAATTACGACTATGAATAGCTCTGAATTAGTCCCACTGCTAACAAACATCTCATGATATTTATGGACTAAACAAACAATACTTAAAACCCCAAAACAAACTGAACAGAGAACTAAACAAAAACGGGGCATTTCTGGGCAAGGGGGCCGAGCAGGCCGGAAATAATAGCCTTCTGGTCGGCCAAAATCCGATGAACCCCCCCCCCCCCGTTTTCATTCGGTGTTCTCAGTGTAGCACATACTAGCTTCTACAGTTGTTCGAAAAATTTTCCGAGCTCATTTTAAAATCGACAGAGAAGCAAGTTTTAGGGTTTCAGTTTTTGTAAATCCGGAGTTGATTCAGTTTCGTAATTGTTTTAACATCGTAACTAAAAATCTAGCTTGGCTCTGATTCTATGTTGGGATTCCTTAGCACCTCGACTAGGGTTTGCTAGCAACACACATGCCACAATAAAATTTTTAGGGTGCTAAATAATCTTTAGCCTAGGATCAAACTAGAAGTTTAGGGTAACACATATTAAAACAAGTGTCTAATACAAAGTGAAAGTGAATACAACCTTTGTAAACCTCCTTGCTAGACTCCTTGGATCGACTTGAGTTTGCACCGGCTTGCTTGAGATCTTCCTTGTCCACGATGATCCACCCGGGGCTCCTTTTCACAAGCTTCAAGCTTCACTTGATCCAGGAAGAAGATGAAGCTAACACTCTAATCTAGTGGGCTATACTAAACTAGAATGGTGATGTTGGTTGTATGATCAATTAAAAACCTTTTCTTTTTAAGTCTTTCTCTTTCTTTTTCAAACCCTAGAGAGCTTTTTAGGAGAGAAAGGAAGAAGAAGAAGATGGGAGCTTAACTTGACTCAAGTGATAAGAAGATATGAGACATAATGCAAATGTAATATTTCAGAAAAATAAAATATTATTTTTTGGAATTTTTATAATTAAATAATAAAATATTGAATATTTTAATAAGGCGGTATAATTAAATACCGATAAATGGGGAATTTTTTTGAAAATTATGGAAATTACTAAAAAGAGAGTGCTTTATGTGATTTAAGCGAATTATGAAAGTTTATGATTTATTTGACACTATTTTAGTGATAATTGCGATTAAAAATCGCTAATCGCGGATTAAGAGTGTTTTGTGTACATAGCATGCACAAAATCTTTTTTCACACTTGTGCATTTTTCTACCATGGTTTCATTTGGGTTTCCAATTCAAATTTTAATAAAATGAGAAGAGAAAAGAAAAGGAAATAGAAAAGAAAAGAAAACATTATTATAAGGGGTATGGGCATGAGAGAGAAGAGAGAGTGAGGTGAGGGGTTCTTTGACCAAGCCTTCATTCTCTTCATCTTCTTCATCTTTCTCTCCTTCTTCATTCACCATGGCAGCACCTCCTCCCTCCCCCTCTTCAAGCCACACCACAGCATCAAAAATTCACCAAAACCCAACCTCCATTTCACAAAAATTGTGCACAAGCTCACAAGCTACAACTTGGACCAAGAAAAATCACACTTTGGTGCTGTAGAGGATTCTTGGGTCCCAAATAAGGTAATCCTTGCAAAATTAGTGTAGTGTTTCTTATGCTTAAGCCTCTTTTCAAGTTTAAAATTGATTTGGCGAAGTTTGGTGAACTTTGAAAACTCAAGTAGGGAATTAGGGTTTGATTTGAGTAGAGATGGTGTAATTGGGCTTTAGAGATGACCTTAGACCCCCTTAGATGTTAGAAACCCCGAACCAAACACAATACCAAACCTGAAACAAAAAACAAAAACTTTGCATGTCGTTTTTGTGAGTGTATAATGCGTGCAGGGAAATCTGGAGTGACCCGCGACCGATATTAGATAAGTAAAAAATACCAGTAGCCTAGATGGACCACCACGAGACCCCCCTACCAAAACGAGACCCCAACACCCCTGTAAAACCGGCCTGGCCGGAATTTTCCTTAGTGTGGCAGGCCCCTCCAAGGAGATAGGTACCCAAGTTGCCCCATAGCTCAGGTACCCTATATGTATCACCCTGGTGTTGTTTTGGAACATTGTTTTTATCCTGATTAAAATCTGGAACCACTTCCCTATGTTGCTGTTTTGATTCAAGTTGTAGTTTTGCGTATTTTAAATTCTGGATTTTGGTGTTTGTGTTGTATCTCGATCACATGACGTTTGTACGTCTATATCGAGTGACATCGGGTTGTTTTGCGAGAGCAAACCATAGGTTTTGACCTATGTGAGTCTCGCGTGTCGTTTTGGTTTCGATTTGGTTTTAATGCGATACGATACGTGTGACATGTAGGTACCCCCATGTTGATTCGAGACGGTGAAGAAGATGATGGCGACATCGACATCGGCAAGAAAGATCAAGGTGAGTAGATTATATCTACGGGGGAAGTCGGGTGGATGGCGTATAGCACCCCCACAGTTCGATGTATAGTATGCTATATATTTACTATATATATATGATTATGTGTTCATGGTTAGATTAGGTTTTTAAAAGTGAATTAGTATAGCTTCTTAGTCGCGAACCCTCGAATAGGTTTACACTCACACGCGCACACATGCTTACTGTTATACTTGTGCGTATTTGGGAAGAGATATATATATACACACACACATATGTATGGGACTGTGTATATATATATACTCGTATACCTGCACTTGGATGATGAGGATAGTGGATGATATTTGGAGATGAGTCGATGAGATTGGTCATGATGCCATGAGATCGATGATATGATGTGGTTCGTATTTTGAGATACGACATGAGATTTTAGCGGGCCTTTGGACGTGTGTTTTCATACACGCACATATATATTATAGATGGTATCATTTTGTACTATACATAGATCAGTACCCATGTTCATGAGATATGATGATAAGGATACCAGATAATTGATGAGATAAATGTGATATTTGACCCGTACCCAGATCTGGGGATGCCGTACGACGGATTTACGTATGAGCTATATATTGATGAATGATCCGCACTCTTGACTCGAGGATTACATATTGTATATCGTATCGTATATGATACTATTGAGGTGGGATCCCCGACTATTATATTTATATATATATCGATTCAGATTTAGGTGGTTTCCATACCCTTCTATTAGCTTGTTAGTTAGATCTTTAGTTTACTTGTAAATGTTAGACTAGACCCGAGTCATACCTATTTTCAAAACTAACGAATCGTGAGTATTTTAAAGACAGGCTAAGGGATTCTATGGATATTTTCAAAAGACGCATCTTTTCTTAAAAACACCGTATCCCTTATTTTTCTAAAAACCCCGATTCGTCTTATTTAAAATGGCATAACTGTATGACATTTACATATTGATGTAGATTCTTCACTGTTGCGTTTATTATTCGATTTCCACATTTCTTACTATTTGCATCGCATTGCATGTGTAAATGTGTTTATTGTTATATTAAACACATGCTGTCAGGACACCAGCACCATTATCGATGATGCGTATGTTCCACGTACACCTGCTTGCCGGCTCACACACTTCATCATCGATAATTGCCATGTCACTACACAGTAGGATTGTTGCATCAGGATATGACATACATATTGTACACTCATTCTTGCGTACACATATAGTGTACACCCATACTTGCATATATAAGTATTTTCACATACATAGACGATTCTGGCATGATTTTGGAGATTTGGGGAACCGCAAGATATATTTTAAAACTGGATTCATTTTAAAAGAGCGGTTTTCCCCTCTATGTGTGCATACTACTGTTTTATGTTGCATGATATACGGATATGCTTACATTTCAATCATATGTCGCATACATCATGCTTTATGATTTTACGCATTGAGATATGTTGTTTTCATGAGATTTCTGGATTTGAGAACCGTGGCGATTTCAAAAGAAAGCATGTACTATTTTAAAAACCTGGTTTCTCTGGATATGATATTTTAGTGCGTCCACCATGTGTTTCCTCGGTTCTGAGAGCGACATGTGAAACCCGATCCGACGAGGCGGATGAAGCCGATTGCGGGTACATGGTGGACCCGGTATGGTACCCTGGGGCGAGAGAGAGATTTCGTGTGGATGACGATGAGACTGCAAGAGGGACCACTACCTACTGGTGATAGTATTTGGGCTCGTTGGATATCCGGAGGATACCGACCGGTGTCGAGAGATGATATGGGCCGATCCGGACTGACGGAGCCCGATATATGAGGATTTACGTGCCGATGCTGGGCACAGGTTTCATGATGTTTTCGAGTGTCGATGTTAGACGCTCAGGTTCCATGATTTTGATGTGTCGCGAGGGACACACGTTGATTTATATCCTCATACTCCCATGCATATGCTTTATGATATTTACATGCATGATGTTTTGTGCCATTGGTTGACACGTGGACGAGATCCACATCCATAAAGACATTGATTACGTAGTTGGATGATATCCACATACTTATAGACTTCATGATAAAGTTGACTTTGATTCATGTTGATTACATTGATCACACCTTATATTTATGATATGTTGCTACCTGAGGCACAGGCATGAGCACTTGGTACTACACTTATGTATAGATGTTTACCCGTGCCACCTTATCATGCTTCAGACTTTATCATATTGAGGATATATATAAATATATATATATATATATATTTATATATATTTGATCGTATTGACCAAGGATGAGTCATACATACGATTTCTGCTCTGTGATGTTTTCTACTCACGAGATGGCAACTCACCCCCGTTGTGCCACAGTTCTTGCAGGTGTTTGCCTTACACGTTTCATTGTGGCTTTTCTGGCACGCTGCTTTCTTTTTGGGTGATTGCTTTGGTAGGTGGGTTCACTCGCATCGTGACCGCCATTGTACTCATTTATTTTCAGTTGTATCTAGTAAATTCCACCAACCAGACTTGTATATTTATTTCAGACATAGAAAACCAGTTGTGTATTATTTCAACCTTAGAGTCGCGCATTGTAGTATTATGGTTTTCTTGATGATTTTGATCTTCCTTTTGAGTTTTGATCCTCGCCCTTCGGCTTTGTATATTATATTGCTTGCGTGGTTGTGACCGTCGATTAACGAAGCGCTAGCTCTCGCTTGGGGATGCCTTTTATCATTGTGCATATATTTATTCATGTTGTACCCTGTTCGGGGCCAGTATTTATAAAGGAAATTCTGCCGAAATTTTCAGAAAAGACTTGAGGATTTAAATATGCATATTCGGCTTACTTATTTAAAAACCTTGTTTTTAAAACATGTTTTCTTCTCTTCTTTATAACTAGTTTTCCTTCATTTATTATTTAAAATGGTTTTAGCTTTCTGGGCTTTTGGCTTACTTGAATTAGATAAGGTCCTATAGACTTCATATGATTCAAGGGCCAGTCACGTGCTATTTCGGGTCGTGACAAAGTTGGTATCAGAGCGCTAGGTTAACCTTGGTTCGAGTCTAAGTTTGACTATGTGGAGCCTAGAGCATTTTTATATATTCGGAACTTAGGCTTGACCTTACGGAGCTTAGACTTAGTCGAGGGGGTATTAGACCCGAACTTTCGTCGCATAAGTTGACCTTGGTTGATGGAGTAGGTGACTTCAGTAGAGTGACATACCGTGTGTATGTTCCGCGGCATACTTACAATACGCTACTCCGCTTAAGGAGCCTTAGGATGTATATTTCCTTGCACAGTATTATATTCATTCCTATGATCTATCCTCATCGATATCGGTTATGATTTTGCTGCCACGATTACACGGGCAGAGAGAGCTACGGCTAGAGTTGCGGTCAGCATGAGCTCGTCACGGAAGAGGATTGACCAGGGCATGATTCCCGTTGACATACGATTGCATATAGATGCGTTGTCTTTATGTGTTTTCGTGCCATGAGCGTTGATGGATCGCTTTTACGAGATTTCTCGAACGTGCAGATCAGCACCAGAGGATCAGGATACTGCTAGAGGCCAGCCGGAATGTGATGACCGTCGATGCACTGATTATTGGATGATTGATGCACTGTTCAGCGTGCGGATAAATGAGCCAGTTGTTGCGGCGAACGACGAGATATTGCCCCAGATGTTGGAGCTATTGCAGTACGAGTTGTACTTAGAGACATGATGGAAGGTCGCTAGTCACCCGAGGATGAATGACTAAGACATGTGGTTCGTTCGCTTACCCCGATACGAGTTTATCATATAGATTGATTTTAGCTAGAGACGACTTCACGCAGGTACGTTGAGAGTCGATGGAGACGATCGAGTGTCAGGAGCCCATTTTCCAAGTTTAAAGTATTCGGAAGACAATGCAAGTAATTCTATGGACCCTCTAGAAGAATGAAACCCTAACTCGACGTAATGACCATGGAACGCCTTCGAACCTTAGGGTTTGCGGCAGTTTAGCGGTGCCATTTGTGAGGCGTGGGTTTGCCCTTCTACGGTTGGTCCAGATGTGCTGTGGCATGTACTGGAGTACTATTAAATTGTACCCAAGATGTTTAGCTCTTGGGGGATTATAGAACCTTGACGAATCGATCGAAAAGTTCGACATCTTTCGGATATCATGTGATGGGAAGCATTGCTTGGAAGACTCCAGATACGAGTATAGCCGTTGGAGCGCTGTCCATGCAGCCACGATGAGACGAGTCCAAAGCAGTCGACAGCAGAGAAAAGGGAAGTAAGAGGTTCGTACGAGATTTTGATGAGATGACGTTCCACTCCTCTGATATCAAAGATGTAATACGCATACAGAGGCGTTGTATATGGATATATCTTCCAGAAGGAGTCGCGATGATGCAGCCGTTCCGGAACCAGAAAGTGATATAGTAAAGGGCGAGAACTTCCGTGCAGTTCGGTAGAAACGAGATTTGAGAGAGATCTCGACAGGACCTTTCTGGGATACTACACGAGAAGACTTGGACCCAGGAGCGGTCATATGGCGCACACCTAGCAGGCCAGAGTTCGGCATCGTCGACGAGGTAGTTGGCCAAAGATCTGTAGAGGATGTGCCAGAGCGGCATTGTTTTCGTCGTCATTGTATATTGGGCCGTTGAGCTGAGGAGCTATATATCTAGAAATGCACAGTGAGAGACAAGAGCCTAAAAGCACCAGGCGCCAGATCATGAACAGGAGGCAAGTAGATATCTTGCTCTGCTAGCATTGGATGCACCGACACCTTCTCGATTTTGAAAGAGGAAATATCGACGACGGTATTTATGATTTGTGATTTGGTGATTCGATTATCACGTATCTATCACCTTGGAATTCGGTATTTTGGGCGATCTATTCGCATGATTTAGTCTTGATGGCTGAGTTCCATGATATTTGTTTTCGTGCACCATGGTTGCACCTACTGGGTATTCTTATTTGTGCATAGTTATTGCACCTGATATCATTTTTGTGCCTTGGCTGCACATGCTTATGACTTCATGGATTTCATACAGTTGGGTTGATTTTGTGCATATGGTATGCACCCGATTTGATCTTTGTACTCGGTATAGTTCATATATGCTTGCAGTGCTGTGATACATATTTTGTGCACTACAGTTGCACAGGACTTCGATTTGATGTTATTGGAGGTATTGATTTTGACTTCATGCCTAAGGCATGCACATGATTTGACTTATACTTTCGGCATAGTTTTCATGCACTTTTAGTGTTTTGATTTGATTTGTGCACGTTGATGCACATGGTTGTGAGATTATATACCGCGCTATATCTGATTTGGATTGAGGTTTATTATATACCGTTGATTTCGATTATGATATTGATGTTGATTTCGTGCACTCTATGCATTTGATTTGGATTTTTGCGCATATTTGGCGCGCTTGGGTTGGATTTTGCGCATGTTCGGCGCTTGATATTAGATTTCATGATTTTGTGCATATTGGATGCACATGATTTAGATTTTATTCGTGCATGATAGATGCACCTGATTTGGATTTTCGCGCATGTTGGGCGCATGTTATAAGATGAGATTTTTGTGCACACCAGATGCACTAAATCGGGATTCTTCGTGCATATCAGATGCACCTGATATTTGTTGTCAGGCACACCCGTTGCTTTTGACAACTGTTTCGTGCACACCCATTGCACTTAGATGTTGTTTCTGTGCACATGTATGGCACACATATGGAATTTGATTTCCGTGCGCCCCAGACGCACGTAGCATTCATATGCACATTTTCATATTGATTTCTTATGGAGCAGTATGTTTTTATGATATTTACTCTTTGTTTACGTACTGGGCAGGATTAGTCGGAGGACAATACCTGGATATATTTTGCATGCATTGATAGTTATCGAAGGGATTTCCAAAAAGGGAGCTATAGTCTCAGTATTTACCTACGTGTCGGATATGACACGAAACGTTTAAAACAAGGAAACCCTTCAAAATTGTTTTCAAAACGGCGGTACGTGCATTTAAACAAAGGATATCTATATAGAGTTATTTTCTTACTCTAGACGTCCGCCAATATGCAGTGTTATGCGCATGGCACAACGACTTAAAAAGGTTTGGCATGCATTTCCTTCAGATATCTACATGTATAAATTTGATGCTTACATGTATAGTTTTGATGTATAGTGATTGAATGAAATCTCGGCGTGTCGTGTTGAAAGTGTAAGAAATCACAACCAAAGAAATTTTTGACCGCAATCAATAACGGTGTCGTATGTAGCACGTTAGCGAGTGCGGATCGTCCACAGGGAAAGTGTGATCCATTCGTAATTGAATTAGATGAATTGAAAATTAAAGAAAGAAAAGAAAAGAAAATTCAATTCAAGATTTAAAAGTGAATTTCAAGAATTATTTAGATCTAAATCTAAAATCAAGAAAACATTTAAAATCAAGAATTAAAAATTGATGATATCCAATCCAAATAGTAATCAAGAATCGAAGTGAAGCTCGTAGGAATCGATCGAATCTATAGACGTGATGAAATCTATTGATTACGTATTCTTATCCATCGATGATTTGATACTAGATCGTTGATGATCAACGAGAATTAGGGATTTCTTGCGGAAACTAGGGTTTCATTATCTATCTCTTGTCCTTTCATTGATTTCATTCACATTCTAGCCTCTAGTAAATTCAAGAATCGATCATGGATCCCTAATTAAGAGCGAACACAATCAAGAAAGCATCGCTCGAAACTAGGTCGTCGATTCTTCAATTTGCTAAAGTTTACAAAACTTAAAGGACTTAAGAATCATTTCAAGATTTATAACATCATCATATATTGATTCTCTCGACTCCATCACGAGCGGAGTTTTACTCAAACATCATAATAAGAAACACAATCAAGAATTGAGATCGAATCATGATGCAAGAATTTAAAGAAAGCAAGATTAAAAGATCTTCACCTTTATTATTCAACAATTCGTTACACTTCACTCAAACACTACAAGAAATTGAGGAGAGAATGAGATCGTCGAATTTTAGCGTCGCATCGTCTTCGTGAGTCGCGGATCGTCTTGGATCACTTGCTCGGATGAAGATCGGCTTCGCTCCAAAAGGTTTGTTGATTTCTCGCTTGATTTGGTACTCGGTGTTCTTGATTTTGGCTTGGATTTGATTGGATTAGGGTTAGGGTTTGGAGGTACAAGTTGTGTCACTCAACTTGTGGGAAGAGATGAAGGAATCAAAAACTAATGAACAACCCAAAACCCTAGATCTAGGTTTTCTTTTATAGCCATCTTAACCTTAGATCTAGAATTCAAATTTTAAATTTTCCTCCAAAAGTTTGTTAGAGAGAGGCTTCTAGAAGAAGTTAGTTGGAGGGAATATTCTAGAGCTAGGTTGTTAGACCGAGCCTTCTGGATGAAGCCACGTGGACATCAGGAGTCTTCTGGAAGCTAAAGCCGTTATGGGAAGCACGTGGAGGAATTCTGAGGCGATGACGTCATTAAGGAGCCGTGGAGCCGCGGTAGGAATGGGCCTTTGGCCGCGGATCCGCGGCGCTTTAGGGCCCTCTGTGAATGGAAATTTCTGTGCTGCTTGTTGTTGGCTTTTTAGAACATTTCTGATATGTGGAATTTCATAATTCTTCCTTGATCACTGCCAGATCTCAAGTCTTGGACTTGGTGTATTTTTCTCAGCACTTTTAACTGTTTTGGCACTTTTCCTGGAATTTCCTGCACAGATTCTCGAGACAAGTGTTGCGCTATACAAAGATTATGCGATGCAATGATAAACACTCAATTTCCCTCAGAAATGTCTGTTTTAATATATAACACATGTAATTTGGTATTTTACGGCTGTTTTTCTAATATGTGCTATATTAATACCGAACACCTCTAGATGAGTGCAAATGGTAGAGAAATTAATGTGTTAAAAATGCAATATTTTTGACTTATCAAATTACCCCAAACTAATTTTCGGTCTTCTCGAGTGAACTGTTTTATTAAAAAGAGGAGGAGAAAATAAAGAAAAAGAAAAACTAAGTAGCACACTTTCGTAGGCAACATGATTGCACTGAGCACGTGCAACAAGCCTTTAAACCTCTACGTGTCCCTAGTAGGAGGAGTGTTGTCTCCTGAGGGTTTTCAGCGGATTGCCCCCACAAAATCCAATAATAAAAGGAAGACCGTGAAAGTTACATTTAAAGATAAGAATCATAAAAGAAAAGCTTTGAAAATTAGAGTTTCCAACTATGCTAGCTTTTCGGTTGTCATGAGCCCTATCTTAATAGTCATGAAAAAATGTTAGAAATCACATCATCTCTCAATAAAACATCGTCTTTATTCTTCATTCCTACCTTTCCTCCAAATATTGATCATATAACCCTACGTGTGTGTAATATACATCCCTACAACCGGAGAATTCAATTCAAGCTATCATACTTTTTACTCAGTACTTTTTAATTAATGAATATTTAGATGAATTTGCTCACACACCTTCATGTGACCGTTAATACTTCTTAAGGTACTAACCGACCAATTACTCATGTGCTTTCTTATTTGGTGTTTTTCCTCGTCTTGCACCACCTAAGGCTTTGCAGTAACTCCCATACCAGTTGGTCTAAGGCACTAGGTGATGAAGCACCCTCGCTATATTTTTTTATTGCTGCCTTGGCGATAACAAAACTAGTGTTCATTTTTCTCACCATTTTATATTTTATTTTATTTGTTTTATTTCCTTCATACTTTGGCTTTTAGACAAGAGCATTTCAAGGTATCCTCTACTATCCCGAGCTTCAAGACGTGTGTAAGTGCGAATAGCAGGGTATCAACGTTCAAATGTTTGGCTTCTAGAATAAGAAATATTTTTCAGACTTATTTTTATCCTCAGATTAGTGACTTCTTTCATCTTACTAACCCTTGGGACAACGGCTCATAACTACTTATTACTAGTTTGTATAAGAAAACTTCTAATTTTCTTGGTTTTCTTAAATTTTTCTAATCTTTTGGATGTAATTTTTCACTATCTAATCCTTTATTATCTTATTTATGTACAAAAAATATTTTTATCTTTTTGAAATTTTTTAAATTTTTATAGGTTTTCAAAAATGTTTTGTGCTTATGCGAAGTGATATGCAAATGATACGAAAATAAGCACAAACCTCCCCCAAACTTGTTTTCAACAGTGTCCTCACTGTTTCCATATGCTAAATCTCGAAAAACCTGTAAGCTTGGGAGGAATTTTATTAATGGGGGCAAAATATTTAAGTGAAAATCCTCCCCCAAACTTATTCTTTGGCTCATCATTTTGGTGTAAAAAATTTTCTTTTCAGGAGCCAGATTATACCCCCCCAAAACTTAAGTTAAACCATATTATGCTTTGAAAATCACAAGAGGGGGTCAAGAATTATTGGTCGATACCAAGTTTTGCAAAGACCGAAGGTCAACACCAACCATTCGAAAAATATTTTAATGTAGTGCTCAGGTTGGTGGAAGAAGAAGTGGGGAAAGGGTAATTGGTGGAATAGAATGTGTGTGCGTCTCATTTTGGAGAGACGATGCAGTGATTGTAATGGATTACTCGCATTCTTTTTACAGTCCAGAAGAAGGGGTGGAGGTTCAATTTCTTTGTTTTGGAGATGATTCATCTCAACACCCGTATTTGCTAAGAGTGCGAGTCTATCAGCGAAGCTTTCCTCAAAAGTCCCATAAAATACCCCAAAGAATAATGTCATCACAAGGCGCGGGGTGATCTTCAGACTCCAAAAACGGTTCATAATCAGTGTTAGTTATTGACCCAGACAACTTGGTGGAAGAGTCCGTATGTGTATGCTACATAGTTGGGTCAAACAACAACATATGAAAAGAGTTAAGATCAGTATCATGAGGATCGTCAAATTCGCTGCTGTCGACATCCATTAAGTCGACAGAACAGACCTGAGCAGTAGGTTCGGAGGGTACACTTCCCAACTTGTAAATGTTCAGCTCAATTGACCTATTCCCGAAAGATAGGGTCATAGTGCCATTACGACAGTTGATTATAGCGTTGGAAGTGGCCAAAAAGGGGCGACCTACAATCACCGGAATTTGATTCCGTGGGTTCGCTTCAGGCTGTGTATCAATTACAATAAAGTCCACAGGGAATACAAATTCCCCGATTTTTATTAACACATCCTCCAGTTCACCCCTAGGTTTGGTGCTTGATCGGTCAGCCATCTGGAGAGTGCAATGTGCTGGTTTCAACTCTCCGATCCCTAACTGCTCATAGACTGAGAAAGGAAGCAGGTTAACACTTGCGCCAAGGTCAAGTAGAGCACGGTTAATGTGTTTTTCCCTGATAGAAATGGAAATAGTAGGATAGCCAGGATCCTTACGTTTACTCGGTAATTGTTGGGGGAAAGCCGTGTCTACAGTCTTTGCCATGAATATCTTCTTGGGCACTTGAGTCTTCCTCTTTCTAGTGCACAAGGCTTTAAGAACTTTCGCATAAGTGGGGACTTGTTGTATTGCATCTAGAAGAGGGATGTTGATGTTAACCAGTTTAAACATTTCAGTGATCTTCTCCATTTGTGGACTCAGTGTGTTCCCCTTAACCGATTTGGGTAAGGAGCTTGAGCAATAAGATCAGGGTCCAACATTGGAGAAGATCGTGTGGGTGGGAACGATCTAAGAATAGGAGTGGGGATCGTTTTCGATGGACTAGAAGAGCTGGGCTGAGGTGTCGAGCCTTGGGAAAAACGGAGAATAGGCTCGGAAGAAGGTGGTGGGGTAGAAGAACTGGGGTCAAAATTAGAAGTAGAAGTGGAAGGAAAGTTCTCAGCCGGGGTATCATTGATAGATTTTTCAGTGTCATCAATCTCTTCCCAAACATGATTGTCAAACACTCTTCTAGAGCTCAACGTGATTGCATTCACATGATGTGAATAGCCAGGATTGGGCAAAGGTTGAGCTGGAAGTTTCCCTTTCTCTCTTGCACTCATTTTAGCTTTTAATCGTGCAATTTCTTCTTTCATCGATTTAATAGTCTCGCTTTGGGACGCGGAGTTTTTCTCGATTTTATCGACGGAAGACTTTATTGTCCAAAGCAAGTTCATGAATGAAGAGGATTCGTTAGTACCGGTCAACTGCAAAGGATTAAACGGTGCATGTGTATTGACCAGATTATGGAAGTTTTGTGCTTGGAAGGGGTGCTGACTCAATTGAAGTGGTTGCTGTTGTAGTGGAAGAGCCCTTTGGAAATTGTTTTGATTTGGAACCATGTTTTGAGTTTGTGATTGGTTCCAAGCAAAGTTAGGGTGATTCTTCCAACCCTGACTATAAGTGGAAGAAAATGGATCGTTCCTAGGTCGTTGTTGGAAAGCAGAATTGATATGCTCATGACATTGAAACGGAGAATTCATTGGACATTCTTCCGTCAAATGAGAAGGATCAGAACAGCATCCACATACAGTTTTGGAGAGTGACATTTGATTTAGGGCGGCAGCTAAAAATTTGTTTTCCATAGTCTCGAGTTTCTTGTGTATATCTGAAATGTCAGCTCTAACTCCTATGGAAACTTCCGATTGGTTATTGCCACCCATAGATGATGGACTCACACCCTCCCACTGTAAAGATTTTTCAGCGAAATCTTCTAGGAATTTCCTGGCTTCCCCATCATCTTTGGTCATGAAGTTGCCTTGACACATGGATTCAAGGGTCTGTTTTGTGTTAGGATTAATGCCCTCATATATAATTCAGCACAGATCCCATCTGGGGATTCCGTGATGTGGACATTGAACTAACAGATCCTTAAAGCGTTCAAGACATTTTGAGAATGTTTCATTTGGAAGCTGGGTGAATTGATTTATTTCGCTACGGACTCGAGCCGTCTTATGATTCGGGTAGAATTTCTTTAGGAATGCTTTTACGAATTCTTCCCAATTTGAAATGGAATGTGCGGTAGTGTTATACAGCCACTTCTCGGCTATATCGCACAAGGTAAATGGGAGAAGACGAAGATGCATAGCATCCACAGAAAGCTGTGAAGTACCCATCATTGCGCATACATTTTCAAATTTGGTGATAAAGACATATGCGTCTTCAGACTCGAGACCGTGGTATTAGGGTAGAAGGTTGATGTATTGGGGTTTTATTTCAAAATTGTCCCCGTTGGCTGGTGGAATGGAGAGACAGGTCGAAAGAGGACCTCGCATAGGATAGCACCTCTTTTGGAGAGAGATGCGGGGTGGATTCTGCGCACCTGCGGACGGCGGCAGAGTAGTGGTAAAGAAGTTCGATGGAGAATCATCCATCGAAGTGGGTGTGGTGGGTAAAGAAGAAGTAAATGTAGAAATACCGACTTTGGGGTCGATCGGGGGAACGCGGACTAAACGGGCAATAGAATCCCGTGTCCAGCCTATCTTGCACTAAAGGGTTTAGTACAAGTGGCAGCGTTAATATAATTAGAGAAAATGAATGATGTGGTTTTTGTTTTGAAAAAGAATACGGATTTTTGATAAAATGATGCAAATCACAACAAATGCAACAAGCAACCCTAAGTCTTGTGGTCACCTAGGTCAAGGCTCTAGACCGCTCCTAACTGCCAAAAGAAAAGTCGCAGGATCAATCCTCTACAGCCCCTTTGTCTTTCCTGTGGTCAGGTAGGTGCCAGGTAAGTTGGAGGTTCTCCACTACGTAAGTAGTGGGCCTAATTAAGTAACCACTTGCCTTAGACACACTTGCCTTAGACACCATAAAAGAAACATGGATAAGCAATAGATTACCCATTGCCTTCTCCTGTCCTAAGTGAGCGCGACGGTCCTTAGAGTCATGTCTAGATCTTTTTTAGTTAATAAGGGTAATGCGGATGCAAGTTTGTGATTTTCGGGGCTTAGGAAGGGTAATGAACTCCCCACTTAATCTGAATTTGGCCGTGCCCCTTAAATTCCGTATTAATATGCAAACAACCAAGAATCAAAACACTCACACTTTTTATTGCTTTTTGCGGCGCTGCGAATTATTTGCAAAGAAACCTGCAGCAAATTTGTTATTGGAGCAGATTTAGGAGGAGATAAGAAAGTCAAGAAGTCACCTGAAAATTTTTGAATAGTGATGCTACAGTTCTACCGCGCTTCTGCCGCGGGAGGCTTTTAATGCCGCGGATCCGTGGTTGAATGAGGAGATTCCTGCAAAAAAACTTACAGAATGCCTATGTTCACCTCCTGAGCTCTCTGGAAGGATCTGAATTTTTTTTTCTTCGCTACACAGATTGCAGATTTCCTCGCAACAATTCACAACGAATCGTTTAGTGTTTGCGCGAATTTTGATCTAAAATTTTTGATGGAATAAATTTTTCAACTCAAATTTCAAAAACGAACAAATTAGCACACGATCCCCGGCAACGGCGCCATTTGATCGAATGAATTCTCGGCTTGTCGTGTTGAAAAGTGTAAGAAATCACAACCAAAGAAATTTTTGACCGTAATCAATAACGATGTCATATGTAGCGCGTTAGTGAGTGCGGATCGTCCACAGGAAAGTGTGATCCGTTCGTAATTGAATTAGATGAATTGAAAATTAAAGAATGAAAAGAAAAGACAATTCAATTCAAGATTTAAAAGTGAATTTCAAGAATTATCTAGATCTAAATATAAAATCAAGAAAACATTTAAAATAAAGAATTAAAAATTGATGATATCCAATCTAAATAGTAATCAAGAATCGAAGTGAGGCTCGTAGAAATCGATCAAATCTATAGACGTGATGAAATCTACTGATTACATATTCTTATCCATCGATGATTTGATACTAGATCGATGATGATCAACGAGAATTAGGGATTTCTTGCGGAAACTAGGGTTTCATCATCTATCCCTTGTCCTTTCATTGATTTCATTCACAATCTAGCCTCTAGTAAATTCAAGAATCGATCATGGATCCTTAATTAAGAGCGAACACAATCAAGAAAGCATTGCTGGAAACTAGGTCGTCGATTCTTCAATTTGCTAAAGTTTACAAAACTCACAGGACTTAAGAATCGTTTCAAGATTCGTAACATCATCATCTATTGATTCTATCGACTCCTTCACGAGCGGAGTTTTACTCAAATATCATAATAAGAAACACAATCAAGAATTGAGATCGAATCATGATGCAAGAATGTAAAGAAAGCAAGATTAAAAGATCTTCACCTTTATTATTCAACAATTCGTTACACTTCGGTCAAACACTACAAGAAATTGAGGAGAGAACGAGATCGTCGAATTTTAGCATCGCATCATCTTCGTGAGTCGCGGATCGTCTTGGATCACTTGCTCGGATGAAGATCAGCTTCGCTCCAAAAGGTTTGTTAATTTCTCGCTTGATTTGGTACTCGGTCTTCTTGATTTTGGCTTGGATTTGATTGGATTAGGGTTAGGGTTTGGAGGTACAAGTTGTGTCACTCAACTTGTGGGAAGAGATGAAGGAATCAAAAACTAATGAACAACCCAAAACCCTAGATCTAGGTTTCCTTTTATTGCCATCTTAACCTTAGATCTAGAATTCAAATTTCAAATTTCCCTCTAAAAGTTTGTTAGAGAGAGGCTTCTAGAAGAAGTTAGTTGGAAGGAATATTCTAGAGCTAGGTTGTTAGGCCGAGCCTTCTGGATGAAGCCATGTGGACATCTGGAGTCTTCTGGAAGCTAAAGCCGTTATGGGAAGCACGTGGAGGAATTCTGAGGCGATGATGTCATTATGGAGCCGCGGATCCGCGGCGGGAATGGGCCTTTGGCCGCGGATCCGCGGCGCTTTAGGGCCCTCTGTGAATGGAAATTTCTGTGCTGCTTGTTGTTGGCTTTTTAGAACATTTCTGTTGTGTGGAATTTCATAATTCTTCCTTGATCACTGCCAGATCTCAAGTCTTGGACTTGGCTTATTTTTCTCAGCACTTTTAACTGTTTTGGCTCTTTTCCTGGATTTTCCTGCACAGATTCTCGAGACAAGTGTTGCGCTATACAAAGATTATGCGATGCAATGATAAACACTCAATTTCCCTCAGAAATGTTGGTTTTAATATATAACACATGTAATTTGGTATTTTACGGTTGTTTTGCTAATATGTGCTATATTAATAACGGACACCTCTAGATGAGTGCAAATGGTAGGGAAATTGATGTGTTGAAAATGCAATATTTCGACTGATTATGTAGCATGTTGGGTTTCGTATTGGATTTGACATTGGTGTCTTCACCATGACTCCGATGATTGCGGGATGCATGACGGAGTTTTGATTTTGAGTTATCTGCTCAATTTTCATACGCATGCATTGCGCTATGATGCGTTTTATGTATTGATGATTTCGGAGCCCCGACGACTTGGACTTTTTACTGAAATGTTTTAGTATTTGAGGGGATTAAATTTAAATTCAGGGACCGAATTTCTTTAAGGGGGAAGATTGTAACATTTCAGAAAAATAAAATATTATTTTTTGGAATTTTTATAATTAAATAATAAAATATTGAATATTTTAAAAAGGCGGTATAATTAAATATCGATAAATGGGGAAAATTTTGAAAATTACTAAAAAGATAGTGCTTTAGGTGATTTAAGCGAATTATGAAAGTTTATGATTTATTTGACACTATTTTAGTGCTAATCGCGATTAAAAATCGCTAATCGCTGATTAAGCGTGTTTTGTGTACATAGCATGCACAAAGTCTTTTTTCACACTTGTGCATTTTTCTACCATGGTTTCATTTGGGTTTCCAATTCAAATTTTAATAGAATGAGAAGACAAAAGAAAAGAAAATAGAAAAGAAAAGAAAACAATATTATAAGGGGTATGGGCATGAGAGAGAAGAAAGAGTGAGGTGAGGGGTTCTTTGACCAAGCCTTCATTCTCTTCATCTTCTTCATCTTTCTCTCCCTCTTCTTCCACCATGGTAGAACCTCCTCCCTCCCCCTCTTCAAGACACACCACACCATCAAAAATTCACAAAAACCCCATCTCCATTTCACAAAAATTGTGCACAAGCTCACAAGCTACACCTTGGACCAAGAAAAATCAAATTTTGGTGCTGCAGGGGATTCTTGGGTCCCAAATAAGGTAATCCATTCACAATTAGTGTAGTGTTTCTTATGCTTAAGCCTCTTTTCAAGTTTAAAATTGATTTGGCGAAATTTGGTGAACTTTGAAAACTCAAGTTGGGAATTAGGGTTTGATTTGAGTAGAGATGGTGTAATTGGGCTTTAGAGATGACCTTAGACCCCCTTAGATGTTAGAAACCCCGAACATAACACAATACCAAACCTGAAACGAAAAATAGAAACTTTGCATGTCGGTTTTGTGAGTGTATAAGGCGTGCAGGGAAATCTGGAGTGACCCGCGACCAATATTAGTAAAGTAAACAATACCAGTAGCCTAGATGGACCACCACGAGACCCCCCTACCAAAACGAGACCCCAACACCCCTGTAAAACCCGCCTGGCTAGAATTTTCCTCAGTGTGGCCGGCCCCTCCGAGGAGATAGGTACCCAAGTTGCCCCCATATCTCTGGTACCCTATATGTATCACCGTGGTGTTGTTTTGGAACATTGTTTTTATCCTGATTAAAATCTGGAACCACTTCCCCATGTTGCTGTTTTGATTCAAGTTTTAGTTTTGCGTATTTTAAATTCTGGACTTTTGTGTTTGTGTTGTATCTCGATCACGTGACGTTTGTACGTCTATATCGAGTGACATCGGGTTGTTCTGCGAGAGCAAACCATAGGTTTTGATCTATGTGAGTCCCGCGTGTCGTTTTGGTTTCGATTTGGTTTTAATGCGATACGATACGTGTGACATGTAGGTACCCCCACGATGATTCGGGACGATGAAGAAGATGATGGCGACATCGACATCGGCAAGCAAGATCAAGGTGAGTAGATTATATCTACGGGGGAAGTCGGGTGGATGGCGTATAACACCCCCGCTGTTCGATGTATAGTATGCTATATATATACTATATATATGATTATGTGTTCATGGTTAGATTAGGTTTTTAAAAGTGAATTAGTATAGCTTCTTAGTCGCAAACCCTCGAATAGGTTTACACTCACACGCACACATATGCTTATTGTTATACTTGTGTGTATTTGGGAAGAGATATATATATACACACACATAGATATAGGACTGTGTATATATATATACTCGTATACCTACACTTGGATGATGAGGATAGTGGATGATATTTGGAGATGAGTCGATGAGATTTGACATGATGCCATGAGATCGGTGATATGATGTGATTCGTATTTTGAGATACGACATGAGATTTTAGCGGGCCTTTGGACGTGCGTTTTCATACACACACATATATATTATAGATGGTATCAGTTTGTACTAGACTTAGATCAGTACCCCTGTTCATGAGATATGATGATAAGGATACCGGATAATTGATGAGATAAATGTGATATTTGACCCGTACCCAGATTTGGGGATGCCGTACGACTGATTTGCGTACGAGCTATATATTGATGATTGATCCGCACTCTTTACTCGGGGATGTCATATTGTATACCGTATCGTATGTGATAATATTGAGGCGGGATCACCGACTATTATATTTATATATACATCGACTCAGATTTAGGTGGTTTCCATACCCTTCGATTAACTTGTTTGTTAGATCTGTAGTTTACTTGTAAATGTTAGACTAGAGCCGAGTCATACCTATTTTCAAAACTAACGATTCGTGAGTATTTTAAAGACAGGCTAAAGGATTCTAAGGATATTTTCAAAAGACGCATCTTTTCTTAAAAACACCGTAGCCCTTATTTTTCTAAAAACCCCGATTCGTCTTATTTCAAATGGTATAACTGTATGACATTTACATATTGATCTAGATTCTTCACTATTGCGTTTATTATTTAATTTCCGCCTTTCTTAATATTTCCATCGCATTGCATGTGTAATTTTGTTTATTGTTATATTAAACCCATTCTGTTAGGACACCAGCACCACTATCGATGATGTGTATGTTCCACGTACACCTGCTTGCCTGCTCACACACTTCATCAACGATAATTGCCATGTCACTATACAGTAGGATTGTTGCATCAGGATATGAAATACATATTGTACAATCATACTTGCTTACACATATAGTATACACCCATACTTGCAACATACGTATTTGCACATACATAGACGGTTCTGGCTTGATTTTGGAGATTTGGGGAACCGCAAGATATATTTTAAAAGTGGATTCATTTAAAAAGAGCGGTTTTCCCCTCGATGTGTGCATACTACTGTTTTAAGTTGCATGATATACGAATATGCTTACAATTTTATCATATGTCGCATACACCATGCTTTATGATTTTACACATTGAGATATACTGTTTTCATGAGATTTCCGGATTTGAGAACCGTGGCGATTTCAAAAGAAAGTATGTACTGTTTTAAAAACCCGGTATCTCTTGATATGATATTTCAGTGCGTCCACCATGTGTTTTCTCGGTTCTGAGAGCGACATGTGAAACCCGATTCGAGGAGGCGGATGAGGCCGATTGCGGGTACATGGTGGACCCGTTATGGTACCCCTGGGAGAGTGAGAGATTTTGTGTGGATGACGATGAGCCTGCCAAAGGGACCACTACCTATTGGTGATAGTATTTGGACTCGGCGGATATCCGGAGGATACCGACCGGTGTCGAGAGATGATATGGGCCGATCCGGACTGACGGAGCCCGTGGGCCGATCCGGACTGACGGAGCCCGATATATGAGGACTTACGTGCCGATCCTGGGCACAGGTTTCATGATGTTTTCGAGTGTCGATGCTGGACACTCAGATTCCATAATTTTGATGTGTCGCGAGGGACACACGTTAATTTATATCCTCATACTCCCAAGCATATGCTTTATGATATTTACATGCATGATGTTTTGTGCCATTGGTTGACACGTGGACGAGATCCACATACATACAGACATTAATTACGAAGTCGGATGATATCCATATACTTATAGACTTCATGATAAAGTTGACTTTGATTCATGTTGATTACATTGATCACACCTCATATTTATGATATGTTGCTACCTGAGGCACTGGCATGAGCACTTGGTACTACACTTATGTATAGATGTTTACCCTTGCCACCTTATCATGCTTCAGACTTTACTCATATTGAGGATATATATATATATATATATATTTTATCGTATTGACCTAGGATGAGTCATACATATGATTTCTGCTCTGTGTTGTTTTCTACTCACGAGTTAGGAACTCACCACCGTTGTGCCACAGTTCTTGCTGTAGGGTTAGCATAGCACCTAGTGAAGGTTTTGGCAAGTATCAACCATTCTACTTTAAAATTTTTGGGGTGCTAAACAAACCCTAACCAAGATCATAGCTAGAGTATTAGTATTAACATAGCATGTAAACAACTTTACATCTAAGAGGGAGGGATTACAAGCTTTGTAGTCCATTCCTTCGCTTCATTAGCTCCGAGTAGTAGTCCCTTCGTCGCGATACATGAACTTCCGGACTCTAGAGAGGATCCACAAGCCGAATGATCCATGCTTGCTTGAAATCTTCCTTTTCGAAGATGATCTACCTTGAAGAATCATTAACCCAAGCTTACACTTCACTAAACAACTTATTAGAGAAGTGAACACCCTAATCTAAGTGGATAGAATAGATGAGGATGATGAAGTAGGAATTTAGCTCTCTTTTATTTTCAATTTCTCACCATTTATCATCACAAATGAAAAGCTAGTCAAGGTTTTCTTTCAAGAGAATGAAGAAGAAGAAGAAGATAATCCTTTTGGGTTGAATAATGAATTATTGTTGTGGTTAAAAATCCAACCATGGGTTAAGAATGAAGGCTTAACCCTTGTAGAGAATAAACTAGGTTAAAGGGTTTGGGTTGGGTAAAGAAATATCTTTACAAAATATCAAGACAAAATATCTAAGCTAAAAACAAAAGAAAGCTTCATGAAGCTTCATGAAAAAGCTAATCCAAATGCTAACCCAAATCAAACCCTAACTTGTTTCAACTCTACAAATCAAGTTGCATTTATAACCCTAATTTGTTACAATATTATATATCACATATATAATATATTTTTGTAACAAAAGAAAATAATACAATTAACATATATCGCATATATACCAATGTATTATCCGGTAAGAAAATGAATCAATAAAGCGAGCTAATATTAGTTAATATAATGTAATATATCACATATATAATTATACATTAAATTATCGAATCAACACTTGATCCGACAATCCGGTTATATCGCATATAACCTACTATTATAACATGTACCGATTCATCGAATCAACACTTGATCCGATGACCCGGCTATATCACATATACCCGGCCGATATCATATATCGCGAGAATAGAATACAGTATCTCATATCGTATTATTCTCGGTCCCGCACATATCATATATGTGCTCCTACTCCGTTTTTCCTGAGCCAGGAAACCTCGGTATAGGACTCTAAAGAATCGTCAATACGCCGGCAGTAGGTGATGATCATATCAAACACCCACAAGCGGAAAGCGGTCAGCTAAACGTAACAGCCATCCAGGTATTGAGCGATCAGATGATCAACAAGCAAGCCTGTACATTCTCCTGTGAATCCAATCAGTAACATTACCGTACAGTCCGGTCTCTTCGTCTGATATGTCGCATATCCAGTCTAGGGGTGGTAAACGTCAGACCCCAGTAACCGATAAGTCGTGTCGATATGAGGCTCATAAAAGGTCGAGAAACTACTGATAACTCTTACCAGCAGCACACCATATCAGACCTAGCCAGGGGCTTCCAGTTATAGCCAATCGAACACAGCACAACATCAACTCCCTATACCGGGAGAGACGAAACCCCTCCTATCGCTCATTGCTTCCATGTAATTCGGGACTGTACCCAAAAGCCACCGTTTTTCACGCCCTCTTGGACGTTGTAAGCTGGAAATCAAAGCACAGTGGGAATCATACAAGACTCTAGGACGATCTCGGGTCTACAGACTAACCTGTACCTGTGTCACCAGAGAACTGCTATCTGACGATTGGTATAAATCCATCTAGGAGTACTCGGTGAGTCCGTTCAGTGTACCCAGTCTCCACTGAGCACACGTACACCATCTCTGATGTTAAACACCAATGGATAAGGGATCATCCATCGCCCATCATATGGGTCAATATGTGTATACGCTAGTCTACTCTGGTGTATCGATGCCTTGTCTCGATACACCCTCGACTAGGAACAATTATAGGATGTACTCGTTGACTACCCTTGCCCCACTAGTATGATCTCATCATAGTCCCAGTAGTTGAGTACATATCCTAAGGGCTTTATCAACATGTGAGAGTAAGACAGTAAACTAATACAAGTCAACATGTTAAGATAAAATGAAACCAAATAGCATACTATCATGTCGAGCAAGAAAGTCCTCTCTCTATATATCCAAGCTGTAGGGTTACTAGGCATACTTACAAGGTTCTACAACACATCAAACATGCCCGTTTAAAATTTTAGCCGTGTCGAAATACCCTAAACAAGATCATTGCTAGAAAATTAGGGTTTCATAATCAAGTTAAACTCATTAACTCTAAGTGAATACGAAATACAACCTTTGTAGATCGGTCCTTCACTTCTTAAGCTCCTTGTAGTAGTCCATTCGCTGCGATCATCGAACTCCCGGACTCTCGGACGGCTCCATGAGAAGAGGCAACGATATTGCTTTAAGTCTTCGAGGCCGAAGATGATCTACGTCGAGGGAATACGAACTCAAGCTTCTACTTCACTAACCAAAGAATTAGTGAAGCAAACACCTTAAACTAAAGTGCTAGTCTAGTAGAGGATGGTGAAATAGGAAATGGATACACTTTAGAAATTTTTTCTCACTTTGATTCTCTCTCTTTTTCAAACCCTAGAAAGAAATTGAAGGAGGAAGAAGATGAGCTCAAATGAGAATGAAACTTATCAAGAGAGAGAATGATCTAACCATGGTGAGTGAGTATCATATACTTAACTCATGTAGAGACATAACCATGGCTAAATATATTGGTTAGGTTAAATAATATCCAAAGCAAAACAAAAAGGGTTGAATTTGTCAAAGCACTCACAAGCTTCATGCATTTAACAAATATTCACTAATTTTGTATTTACTTTGAATATTAAAAACCATACCAATATATATATAATGGTGTATGTCTCATACACCCATGACAAGTGTATCAACAACCATGATACAAATAGTAAACACAAATGAATATATATCACATATATATCAAGTTGTGCACAAGTGAGAAAAAATGAATGCTTAAGTGAACCAATGTTAGTTAATGTAAATTAGTATATCACATATACAATTATACACTAAATTATTAAATCAACACTTGACTTAATAATCCGGTTATATAATATATAACCGACTAACATCCAATGTATCGACTTATCGAATCAACACTTGATTCGATATCCCAGTTATATCACATATGACCGATCGACACAAACATCGTGAGAATAGAATACGGTATCACATACTCGCATTATTCTCGGTCCGCACATATCACATATGCGCTCCTATTTCGTTTTGCCAGAGCCAGTATAACCTCTATATAGGACTCTAAAGACTCGTCAATACGCCGGCAATAGGTGATGATCATATCAAGCACCCACAAGCCGTCAGCGGTACTAGTTGGACGTAACGGCTACCCGGGTATTGAGCGATCAGAAGATCAGCTAGCAAGCCCGCTCTAACTCCTGTAAAAGCCTGACAGTGACACTACCGTACAGTCCGGTCTCCTCGTCTGATATGTCGCATATCAAGTCTAGGGGTGGTAAACGTCAGATCCCAATAACCGATAAGTCATGCCGATATGAGGCTCATAACGGGTCGAGAAACTACTGGTAACACTTACCTGTATATCTCTAAACCAGCCCTGGCCAGGGACTTCCCTGTAATGGCCAATCGAGTATAGCGCAACATCAACCCCCAATACCGGGAGAGACGAAACCCATCCTATCACTCATTGCCTCCATGTGACTCGGGACTGTACCCAAAACCCACCATTTTGCACGCTCTCTTGGACGTGGTAAGGTGGAAATCATAGCGCAGTGGGAATCACGCAAGACTCTATGACGATCTCGGGTCTACAGACTAACCTGTAGCAGTGTCACCAGAGAACTGCCATCTGATGTAAGGCATAATACCATCTGGGAGTTCTCGGCGAGTCCGTCCAGTGTACCCAGTCTCCACTGAGCACCCGTATATCATCTCTGATGTCAAACACCAATGGATATGGGATCATCCATCGCCCATCTGTATGGGTCGAGAAGGCATACGCTAGTCTACTCTGGTATATCGATGCCCCGTCTCGATACACCCACGACTAGGGACCTTGAAGGATGTACTTATGGACTACCATGTCCCCACTAGTATGATCCGCATCATAGTCCAGGTAGTCAAGTACACATCCTAAGTGCTTTACCAACATGTAACAGAAAGACAATCAGTGTACAAGTTAAGGTAAAGAGTAACCAGATAGCATACTATCTTGTCGAGCAAGAAAGTCCTCCCTATATATGTCCAAGCATCCACTACAATATACATCACATGTATAGTAATGGCCTCTAGGGCATACATATAACTAACAATCTCCCACTTGCACTAGGGCCATCTGATAACAGTGGTTGTACTATCTCATACTCAACCATCTCATAAAAGTCTCTCTCTGGGAAATGGCCTTTGTGAGTGGATCCCCCGTGTTGCCTCTGATTCTACTCTCCTGACCTCGATCCCCTGGAGATCAACCATCTCCATGATCAGGTGACACTGCCTTAGAATATATCTGGATCATTGATGGGACGGGGGTTCCTAGGCATAAGCCACAACTCCATTGTCACACAATGGTAGAAACGAAGTTCATCTCATGAACTAATATACACCCAGACTTCCTCTTTGGTAGCGATGTATCTAGCCTTTATCGTCTAGTATGCCACGGTATCTAGCTTGGAACTCTTCCAACATACCGTCCCTTTACTGAGGGTAAAGATAATGCCTGTGACTGACTTTCAGTCGTCCTTATCACCCTGGAACCCTTCCAGTTATTCTCCCCAGGATCAATTGATACCATCTCACTACAACTAGTGAGTATCCTAACATCCATTTAGATCTATCTCATAGATCCAAAACCCAGGATTTAGTAGGTATCAGTTTGATCCTATGTGGAGAATCATTGTGATAAGCGGAGATTGACTGAGCGTAGCATAGGAAACTTCTTCCCCATCAAGAGTATGTCATCCACGTACACTACGAGGATCACCACCATACTCGCTACTACCTTTTTGTATATACAAGGTTCATCTACCATTTTGATGATGTCAAACTCTTTGACTAACACATCAAAATAGACGTTCCAACTCCGCGATGCCTGCTTTATCTCATAAAACATCTTGCACACGTTTCCGCTGCTCCCACTGTCTATAAGGCGCTCTGGCTGTGTACTTATAGACGCTATCTTCCAAATTACCATTTAGAAAAGCAGTCATGACACCCAACCACCAGATATCGTAGTCATGGTATGTAGCCGTGGCAAGTAGGATCTGGATAGACTTAAGCATAGCTACATAGAAAAGGTTTCTTCATAATCCATACCTGGTCAATGATGTAAACCCTTAACAAGTCTAGCTTTGAAAGTCTCAACTTTTCCATGTACACCAAGTAATCTTCTCGAGATATACTTGCTCCTGATGGGAATTTAACCCTTCAGATAAAGCAACCAAAGTCCATACTTTATTGGTGTATAAGGATTCCATCTCAGATCACTAAGCATCCAGCCATTCTTACAGAGTCCCACTCCTGATGGCCAGCTCGAATCTAGTTGGGTCATCATCTCATGATGTAATCCTCGCTCCCACTGTCATAGAGAAACCGAAGTATCTCTCAGGTGGATGAAGAACCCTACTAGATCGGCGGAGAGGCTGAGGTTCGTTGGATACTATTAAATCCTTTGGTTCTACCAAATCATCAGCTGCAGTTTGTATAGCTGGAACTCTTTCCAGTTCTATCTTATGACCATTAATTTCTTCACAAGAAGTTCCCTTTCACAAAGGTGGCATATTGAGAAACAAAACATATTTTGTTCCTCGGTTTGGTAGAAGATATTCCCTTGCGAATGCTTGGGATATCCAACAAACTTCTATAGTACTGACTTTGCCTCGAGCTTGTCCGGATTATGCTTTTAGACATAGGCTGGACAACCCCAAATCTTAACAAACTTAAGAGATAGGCTCTTCCCTTTCCATATCTCATATGAAGTTGTAGGCAACTGATTTGGTTGGAACGTTATTCAATAGGTATGCAACTTCACAGGTGCATAACTCCCTAAAGGAAATAGGTAACTCAGTAGTACTCATCATAGAGCACACCTTATCATATAGGGTGTGATTGCTCCGCCCCGATATACCGACGTGTTGTGGTGTATTCGGAGGAGTAATGCTGAGAGAGAATCTCATTCTCCTTTAGAATAGTCCAGGAATCCCATGCTCAAGTATTCTCCTCCTTGATCACATCAAAGGACATAATACTTATACCCGTTTTGGTTCTCTACTTCTAACTTATATTCTTCGAATATCTCAAAGGGTTCGGACTTGTGTTTCAACAGGAACATATGTCTGAATCTTGAGAGATCATCAGAGAATGTAATGAAGTACAAAGAACCGGTCTTGGTATGTGTAGACATGGGACCTTCATACATCAACATGTATCATCCCAAGAGTTCACGAACTCTTTCTCTGTTTCCAATAAACGGAGCTGTGGTCATCTTATCTCTGTGACATGACCAGCAAGTTTCACAAGATGTAAATTCAAACTAATTTAAATATGCATCTTTATGTAACTTCAGCTAGTCGGGTCGCATTGATATGACCTTGTCTACAATACCTCAAGAAGGATTCGTTCATTTCTGAACTCTTCCTCTTGTGTGTGTTTTGTATACTAAGAACTGTAGTTTGATTTAGAACGTCAATATTTTTAGATAACGTGCCTGAACCGATCAACTCTTGATATAGGAAATGTACAAAACATTATCCAACAATACAAAATTATATCCTTTCTTTACTAATAAAGAGACTGATATGATGTTGTCTATCAGGTTCGGTATCTAATGACATTTGTTCAGAATCAATGTATTCTAGTAATACAGGGTGATAGTGACCAACAGACTTGGCTGCAACACTTGCACCGTTTTCTATCTCAAGAAACTTATCACCCGTTCTCAGTTCTCTACCTATCTGTAGCCCATATAACAGATTACATATGCGGGATCCTGATCCGGTATCACATACCCAGGACAGAAAAGATACTGAGAAACAGTTCTATGTAATGAACACACCCGAAGATGATGCATCAGCATGCACTTTCTTCGTTTGGGCGGCACGGGAAATCTGGTATTCTCCAATTTCCTGCTCTGTCTTATAACAATTATAAGTTGGAGCGGGACCAACGTTCCCCAGCTCAGTATAACAAGCGGGTTCGGTCAATATATCCGTTTTATTATCTTGATTAAGGCGTGATATGGTCGCTACCTGGAGAGAGAGAGAGAAAAACACTCTGCATGCGCTCTAGCAAGATCAGATTGGTTATTATTTTATCTAATCAGGATAGCTCCCACTGTTTTTATCAAATCTTCCTTCAAACCCTAAAAGGAAAGACTAGCCGGGATTAATTACACCCTACAACTTCGCCAATCTTTCAGCCAGGCCAGTGTCGGTACTTTGAGGGAGGTTTCCCGTGCTTTTGCACGGACCTAATTAAAGTAAACCTCGTTTTCCCAGAGGCGTAACCCCGTTGACACCTTTCTAGACACCTACTTTATCGGCTAATTGTAATGTGTAAAACACTCCCAGGAGTAACTCTTACTCGCAGTGGGTATCGGGATCCAACTATCTCATAGAAGGTATGTAATCTTATTGCAAATTTCAACACTTGAAATTCCGGATAATATTTTGCCCCTAGCGTCCCATGACCTTGACGCAGGCCAACAAACCATAGTGCGCTAGTCAAGTTCAACCCGTCATTTCTTGATTGAATTAAACCCACCCGCACGACCCTTGACGCAGGCCAACAAAGTCGCACGACTACCCTAATCCAATCTGCATCATATGCATAAGCAGATAAATACTAGTAAGCTACCGCACACTACACCTTGACGCAGGCCAACAAACATAGCACGAATACTAAGTAGGACTTATCTGAAATGACGGAGGGCTACGACAGGTTTTTCTGAAAACCTATTGCGTAATGAACTTGATATCGTTGTAGAATCAAATGATTTTAAAATGGAGTGTTTTTTAGGCTTTTACTAGTTTCGTTAAATAGGTCACTCTCGGTGAAGGGATCTCGTCTCTTTCCTTATGGAATAAGGTGCAGGATACATCATATATATCACTATGCAAAGCAAAATTCTAAAAGCAATCAAAAACGAACCGAGTGTTGTAGCATCTGCCAGTTTTGCTAAAGAGGTCACTCCCGGTGAAGGGATCTCGGCTCTTTCCTCATCGAATAAGGTGCGGGATATATCATATATATCGCTATGCAAAGCAAAACTGTAGCTACCCTTTTTGAAAATTCGATTCCACAACATCTTTTAGGTTTCTTTTCTTTCATTAACCATATTAATGAAGTCCCATCATTTAAATCACCTAAACATCACAGATAAATACGATGTACACTTATGGCATCCGCATTCGCCTCGATGTCCCCTCGTGCACCGTTAGGTTAGGTAACTAACGGCAGAGCGGGGCAGGGTTAGCGCGGGTGTAAAACATAAGTAACGTCTATATAATATATCATATATACTATATACAGTATTTATCACAACATATCAAATGATCACATCACAGATATCGCAGCAGAAGAAACATATGAAACATTGGATATACTAGGACGTCCGTGTTTTATTTTGAGCCTCTATAAAACACGGATTCCACGGTCGCGATGAATAGCCAAACCCACACCCCTAGACCCCTACGAGAGTGGCAAGCAACCCATCCAATTCTAGATTTAGGATACCCGGACTCGACTCCTCGAGTTGGTCTCCCACTGGACTCTAGAACCCAGTTACTTATGATCTCCTCCTTGGGTCTATCCTTGTACGGAAAAGTAAATAATATACAAATGGTGACATCGACCTCATCCCGGAAGTGCCCCAATAAAAGAATATAACATACATTTAATTTTACATGAATGAAAATAAAAAACTCTCATCTCACATAAAACCCCCCGGCTATTCAGAACGCGACGATCCAATATAACATATCAAGCAACACATAACATCACATGTCATCAACGTAAGTAAATATACGCATCCCAATTGTCGTTGACATATAGCAACGAAACCGGTGATAACATATATTACACTTACAGTCGCAGAAAAGAAAGTGTAAAACTACAACAGTTGGAATCCGCAACCTCCTTAGACATCGCATGCCTAACAATTATAAACTCCGCATTTTAGTCTCTATATCGAAAACACTTTTCAATATCTAGTCGGGCAATTCAACAAGATTCCCGATATGTGATCGAATGCTCGTCGCAAACTTTAGTAGACGGCCGCACCCCCAATGCCAACGACGAAGTGCACTAAGGCGGAACACCACTGCCGCGAGCACCCGAACAGATGCTTTTGGCGACGGGGTTCTCCTACAGTCACTTGGTCGGGGCTATGGGGCATGGCTGTCTATTAAGTTTACCGGGCACGTATCCGCGTACACTATGTGATTGCGACGGACTTTTGATTGTATCAAAATTCTGTAGCAACCGATCATTTGAGACTAAACTGCTATGTTTATAACATCCAAATTAGTTATCTCATAACTACTTGTGGATTCCAAATATTGTATCACATTCCAGATAAATAGACAATTTTAAACTTTCCGATCGAATAATCAAACACCCAAGTTTTCCCAAATAGTTCTCAACACTTGAGGGGAGTTTAAAAACATCCATCACATACCACAGTACCAATGGTCCAGCCGTAGAAGGGTCAAGCCAACGCCTCACATGTGGCACGCCGTACTTCCCCAAACCCTAATGTTCGAAAGGCAGTTCAAGACGGTCATATAATCGAGTTAAGGTTTGTTTTCTTCTAGAGGGTCCATTGCGTAACTTGCACGATTTAGACGTTCTTAAACAACGGAAAAAATCCAACACTTGGAAATTTTCCGGGTCGGGAAAAAGTGAGTTAGTGATATCCGTTCGAACTTTTTAATACTTTCTAAATATCCAAAAAACACAACGAAATTAAATATTCCTATTGAATCAACGAATACAAAATAAACATCAGAATACTCAACTCTTGAGTCAGTTTTAAACAAACCCAGAAAAATGCAGGAATAGCTAAAGATGTTATTGCACAAAGAACCATCCCTAATACCATTTTCTTGCCGTGGAACCGCCGTTAAAAGTGGCTTATTGCCGCAGTTCCGCGGCCACGTGGAGGACTTAGGGGCTCGTTTTTCATGGAAATTCTTAGAAAACTCTGCTGAATTTTTTAGGTATTTTTAATTCAGAAAAAGCCCAGTTTTGAAAAATTTTCCAGAGAGGGGGTTAACTTTGATATTTCCGGGTTCGATCGGGGTTTTAACTTCGTTAACACATCGCCTAATGCTCTAGCTAGGCTCTGATACCACTGTAGGGTTACTAGGCACACTAACAAGGTTCTTCAACGCATCAAACATGCCCATTTAAAATTTTAGCTGTGCCGAATAACCCTAAACAAGATCGTTGCTAGAAAATTAGGGTTTCATAATCAAGTTAAACTCATTAACTCTAAGTGAATACGAAATACAACCTTTGTAGATCGGTCCTTCACTTCTTAAGCTCCTTGTAGTAGTCCTTTCGCTGCGATCATCGAACTCCCGGACTCTCGGACGGCTCCATGAGAAGATGCAACGATATTACTTGAAGTCTTCGAGGCCGAAGATGATCTACGTCGAGGGAATACGAACTCAAGCTTCTACTTCACTAACCAAAGAATTAGTGAAGCAAACACCCTAAACTAAAGTGCTAGTCTAGTAGAGGATGGAGAAATAGGAAATGGGTACACTTTAGAATTTCTTTTCTCACTTTGATTCTCTCTCTTTTTCAAACCCTAGAAAGAAATTGAAGGAGGAAGAAGATGAACTCAAATGAGAATGAAACTTTTCAAGAGAGAGAATGAGCTAACCATGGTGAATGAGTATCATATACTTAACTCATATAGAGACATAACCATGGCTAAATATATTGGTTAGGTTAAATAATATCCAAAGCAAAACAAAAAGGGTTGAATTTGTCAAAGCACTCACAAGCTTCTACAAGCTTCATGCATTTAACAAATATTCAATAATTTTGTATTTACTTTGAATATTAAAAACCATACCAATATATATATATAAAGGTGTATGTCTCATACACCCATGATAAATGTATCAACAACCATGATACAAATAGTAAACACAAATGAATATGTATCACATATATATCAAGTTGTGCACAAGTGAGAAAAAATGAATGCTTAAGTGAACCAATGTTAGTTAATGTAAATTAGTATATCACATATACAATTATACACTAAATTATTAAATCAACACTTGACTTAATAATCCGGTTATATCACATATAACCGACTAACATCCAATATATCGACTTATCGAATCAACACTTGATTCGATATCCCGGTAATATCACATATAACCGATCGACACAAACATCGCGAGAATAGAATACGGTATCACATACTCTCATTATTCTCGGTCCCGCACATATCACATATGCGCTCCTATTTCGTTTGGCTTGAGCCAGTATAACCTCTATGTAGGACTCTAAAGACTCGTCAATACGTCGGCAATAGGTGATGATCATATCAAGCACCCACAAGCCGTCAGCGGTACTAGCTGGACGTAACGGCTACCCGGGTATTGAGCGATCAGAAGATCAGCAAGCAAGCCCGCTCCAACTCCTATAAAAGCCTGACAGTGACACTACCGTACAGTCCGGTCTCCTCGTCTGATATGTTGCATATCAAGTCTAGGGGTGGTAAACGTCAGACCCCAATAACCGATAAATCATGCCGATATGAGGCTCATAACGGGTCGAGAAACTACTGGTAACACATACCAGTATATCTCTAAACCAGCCCTGGCCAGGGACTTCCCTGTTATGGCCAATCGAGCATAGCGCAACATCAACCCCCAATACAGGGAGAGACGAAACCCCTCCTATCGCTCATTGCCTCCATGTGACTCGGGACTGTACCCAAAAACCACCGTTTTGCATGCCCTCTTGGACGTGGTAAGGTGGAAATCAAAGCACAGTGGGAATCACACAAGACTCTATGACGATCTCGGGTCTACAGACTAACCTGTACCAGTGTCACCAGAGAACTGCCATCTGACGTAAGGTATAATACCATCACGGAGTTCTCGGCGAGTCCGTCCAGTATACCCAGTCTCCACTGAGCACCCGTATATCATCTCTGATGTTAAACACCAATGGATATAGGATCATCCATCGCCCATCTGTATGGGTCGAGAAGGCATACGCTAGTCTACTCTGGTATATCGATGCCCCGTCTCGATACACCCATGACTAGGGACCTTGAAGGATGTACTTATGGACTACCATGTCCCCACTAGTATGATCCGCATCATAGTCCAGGTAATCAAGTACACATTATAAGGGCTTTACCAACATGTAACAGAGAGACAATCAGTGTACACGTTAAGGTAAAGAGTAACCAGATAGCATACTATCATGTCGAGCAAGAAAGTCCTCCCTATATATGTCCAATCATCCACTGCAATATACATCATATGTATAGTAATGGCCTCTAGGGCATACATATAACTAACACAAGAATCCACTATAATATACATCACATGTACAACAATTGCCCTCTAGGGCTTATATATAACTAACAATCTCCCACTTGCACTAAGGCCAGCTGTTATAGTATCTTGATTGAAAAGAATTCTTGATTTGTGTAGTATTTGAAAATTTTGTAAAGAAATCGCAACCAAAAATTATTTGACCGCAATCAACTACGGTGTCGGATTGTAGATTGTAAGTGAGTGCGGATCGTCCACAGGGAAAGTGTAATCGTTCGTCTTTTGAATTAGATGAGTCGAAACTTTAAAGAAAAAGAAAACAAACAATTCATGATTTGAAATTGAAGTTCAAGAATGAGAAAAATCTAGATCTAAGAAAGCATTAAAAGATAGAATCAAGAATTGATCGTTTGTTGATTTTTCCAACCAAATCTCAAGAATCGAAATGAGGCTCGTAGGAATCGATTGGATCTATAGATGTGATGTAATCTTACAATTACGTATTCTTATCCTTCGATGAATTGATACTAGATCGATGATGATCGATGAGAATTAGAGACTTCTTGTGAAACTAGGGTTTCATCTTATCTCTTGTTCTTTCATTGATATCATTCATATTCTAGCCTCTAGTAAATTCAAGAAACGATCGTAGATCCCTAATTTCGAGCGATCACAATCAAGAAAGCATCGCAACGAAACTAGGTCATAGATTCTTGAACTTGCTAGGGTTTACAAAACTCGTAGAACTTAAAAATCGTATTAAGATTTGTTACATCATCATTCTACAATCGTCTCGACTCCTTTACGAGCGGAGTTTTACTCACACATCACAACAAGAACAACAATTACAAATTGAGATCTAATCATGATGCAAGAATTAAAAGAAAGCAAGATTAAAGAATTTCACCTTTTATTTATATCAACAATTTCATTACATTCGCTCAAGAACTACAAGAGGAAGAATTCGATAGTCGACTTGGCTTCGCTCGTCTCCGTGGATCGCGGATCGGCTTGGATCACTTGCCCGATTGAAGATCGGCTCGGCTCCTAAAAGGTTGAAGGCTTCTCGCTTGATTTGGTACTCAAGATCTTGGATTTGGAGTGGAATTAGGGTTAGGGTTTCGCACAAGCCTTGTCACTAGACTTGTGGAAGAAGATGATGTAAGAGGGAATTTTAGGAATATTAAAGATTCCCCTCAACCCTTAGATCTAAGCTCCTATTTATAGATAACTAGCCCTAGATCTAGGATTTCAAATTCTAAGTTTCCCTCCAAAAGTTTGTTGAAGAAATTCAAATTTCCCTCCAAAAGTTAGTTAGGGGAGAAGCTTCTAGATGTAATTAGTTAGGAGGAGCTTCTAGAAAAGGATTAATTAGGAGCTTAATTAGGATTAGCCTTCTTTAATTTTCTTTGCTGATCTGGCAGTAGCTTTGAGGGTATTCTGGAACTTTACATATCATAAAGCAATGTAGGCCCAGAGAAAAAGATTCTGCACTGAAAATGAATTGATGATGTGGCAGAAGAGGCGCGGATCCACGGCTCAAGCAAGATCCTGCCGCGGATCCGCGGCTACTTTGGAGTCTTGGGCCTTGTATTTTCTGTAGTGGTCTTGGACTGTCTCATGGGCATTTATTTGATATATAGAATTGTATAATTCCCTCTGAATTTCTACCAGATCTGAAATGCTTGAGTTGGCGTATTTTTATCAGCTCTTTTGCTTTTCTTCCGTATTTTCCTGCACAGACTCAAGACAAGTGTTGCGCATATACAGAGATGATGCGATGCCATGAAATGCGGTTAATTTCCTTTAAAGTGTCGGTTTAAAAGTCTAACACATGCAATCTCATATTTTGTGACAGATTTGCTAATATGTAGAATATGAATGCCGAACACTTCTAAATGTATGCAAATATTAAGGAAATTGCCGGCTAAAATATACAATATTTTCGACTGATCAAATACCCCCAAACTTAATTTCGATCGTCTCGAGCGAATGTTTTATTAAAAAGAGAAGGAGAAAATAAAGAAAGAGAAAAACTAACTAGCACACTTTCGTAGGCAACACGATTGCACTGAGCACGTGCAACAAGTCTTTAAACCTCTAGGTGTCCCTAGTAGGAGGAGTGTTGTCTCCTGAGGGTTTTCAGCGGATTGCACCCACAAAATCCAATAATAAAAGAAAGATCATGAATATTACATTTAAAGACAAGAATTGTAAAAGAAAAGCCTTGAAAATTAGGGTTTCTAACTAAGCTAGCTTTTTGGTTGTCATGAGCCCTATCTTAATGGTCATAAAAAGATGTTAGAAATCACGTCCTCCCTCAATAAAACATCGTCTTATTCTTCATTCCTATCTTTCTTCCAAACATCGATCATATAACCCTGCGTGTGTGTAAAGACATCCCTACACCCGGAGAATTCAATTCAAGCTATCATACTCTTGCCCATCAGCCTTAGTACTTTTTAATCAATGAATATTTAGACGAAATTGCTCACACACTTTCATGCGACAGTTAATACTTCTTGAGGTACTAACCGACCGATTACTCATGTGCTTGCTTAATTGGTGTATTCTCCTCGTCTTGCACCACCTCAGGCATAGCAGTGACTCCCAGACTAGTTGGCCTTAGGGCACTAGGTGAAAAGGCACCCTCGCTATAAATTTTTATTGCCCTTGGTGATAACAAAACCAGTGTTCATTTTTCTCACCACTTTATATTTTTCATTTTTTTCTTTTTATTTCCTTCATACTTTTGGCTTTAAGACAAGAGCATTTCAAGGTATCCTCTACTATCTCAGGCTTCAAGACGTGTGTAAGTGCGAATAGCAGGGCAGCAACGTTCAAAATGTTTGGCTTCCAGAATAGAAACTATTTTTCAGACTTATTTTTATCCTCAGATTAGTGACGTCCTTCATCTTACTAACCCTTGGGACAACGGCTCATAACTACTTATTACTAGTTCGTATAAGAAAACTTCTAATTTTCTTAGTTTTCTTAAATTTTTCCAATCTCATGGATGTAATTTTTCACTATCTAATCTTTTATTATCTTATTTATGTACAAAAATATTTTTATAGTTTTGAAAATTTTTAAATTTTTATGGGTTTTCGAAAATGTTTTGTGCTTATGCAAATTATGATGCAAATGATGCGAAAATAAGCACAAACCTCCCCCAAACTTGTTTTCAACAGTGTCCTCACTGTTGCCATCTACTAAAGCTCAAAAAACCTGTAAGCTTGGGATGAATTTATTAGTGGGGGCAAAATATATAAGTGAAGAACCTCCCCCAAACTTATTTTTGGCTCAAAAGTTTGTAAAAATTTTCTTTTCGAGAGCCAGAAAAATGTCCCCCCCCAAACTTATGCAATGTTAATCTTTCAAAATCATATGAGGGGGTCAAAAATCATTGGTCGATGCCAAGCTTTGCAAAGACCGAAGGTTAACACCAACCATTCAAAAATTTTATCAATGCAGTGCTCTGGTTGGTGGAAGAAGAAGTGGGGAAAGGTTAAGTGGTGGAATAGAATGTGTGTGCGTCTCATTTTGAAGAGACGATGCAGTGATTGTGATGGATTACTCGCATTCTTTTTACATTTCAGAAGAAGGGGTGGAGGTTCAATTTTATTGAGTGGGACATGATTCATCTCAACACCCGTGTCATTCAAAAATGCGAGTTCATCAGCGAAGATTTCCTCAAAAGTTCCATCAATACCCCGGTGAATAATGTCATCACAAAGTGCGGGGTGATCTTCAGACTCTAAGAACAGTTCATAATCCGTGTTAATTGTTGACCCAGACATCTCGGTGGAAGAGTCCGTATGTGTATAATACAAAGTTGGGTCAAAGAATAACGTATGAAAAGAGTCAAGATCGGTATTAGGAGGATCATCAAATTCGCTGCTGTCGACATCCATTAAGTCGACAGAACAGACCTGAGCAGTAGGTTCGGAGGGTACACTTCCCAACTTGTAAATGTTCAGCTCTATTGACCTATTCCCGAAAGATAGGGTCATAGAACCATTACGACAGTTGATTATTGCATTGGAAGTGGCCAAAAAGAGGCGACCTAAAATCACCGGAATTTGATTCCGTGGGTTCGCTACAGGCTGTGTATCAATTACAATAAAATCTACCGGGAATATAAATTCTCCGATTTTTATTAACACATCCTCCAGTTCACCCCTAGGTTTGGTGATTGATTGGTCAGCCATCTGGAGAGTGCAAAGCTTCAACTCTCCGATCCCTAATTGCTCATAGACTGAGTAAGGAAGCAAGTTAACACTAGCGCCAAGGTCTAATAGAGCACGGTTAATGTGTTTTTCCCCAATAGAAACGGAAATAGTAGGATATCCAGGATCCTTACGTTTCCTCGGTAATTGTTGGGGGAAAGCCGTGTCTATTGTCTTTTCCATGAAAATCTTCTTGGGCACTGGATTCTTCCTCTTCCTAGTGCACAAGTTCTTAAGAGTTTTCGCATAAGACGGAACTTGTTGGATGGCATCTAGGAGAGGGATGTTGGTGTTTACTTGCTTAAAAATGTTCATAATCTTCTCCATATGTGGACTCGGTGTGTTAGCCCTTAACTGATTAGGATAAGGTGCTTTAGCAATAAGCGCTGGGTCCATCATAGGAGAAGGAAGTGGTTGTGGAACCGATCCCGTAATAGAAGTAGGGATCGTCCGTGGAGGGGTAAAAGAGGTGGGCTGTAGTGGCGAGCCTTTTGGGAAATGGAGAATAGGCTCGGAAGAAGATGGTAGGGTAGAAGAAGTAGGGTCAAAAGTGTGTGTGTGTGTAAAGGTCTCAGCCGGGGTTTTATTGATTGATCTATCATTATCATCAAACTCTTCCCCAAGGTGATGGTCAAGCACTCTTCCAGATCTCAACGTGATCTCATCCACATGATGTGAATAGCTAGGATTAGGTAAAGGTTGAGCTGGAAGTTTCCCTTTCTCTCTTGCACTCATTTCGGCTTTTAGTTGTGCAATTTGTTCTTCCATCGATTTGATGTTCTCATTTTGAGAGATAATGATCTTCATTACATTCTCAATGGAAGATTGCAAACTTGCCGTCCCTTGGATGGATTGTTTCATGAAAGTATCCAAGGTTTGTGCTAGTGCAGAGGTATTATCTGTACCGGTCAATTGCAAAGGACTAGACGGTGCAAAAGTGTTGGCCGGATTTTGGAAATTTTGTGATTGGAAGGGGTGCTGACTCAATTGAAGTGGTGGCTGCTGTTGTGGTGAAGAAACCCTTTGGAATTGATTCGTGTTTGGAACCGTGTTTTGAAATTGGGATTGGTTCCAATCAAAGTTAGGGTGATTCCTCCACCCCTGATCATATGTGGAGGAAGATGGATTGTTTTTAGGTCTTTGAAATGCGGCATTTGTATGCTCAGGACCTTGAAATGGACATTCTTCCGTCAAGTGAGACGGATCAGAACAGCATCCACATACAGTTTTGGAGAGTGATATTTGACTTAGGGCGGCTAAAAATTTGTTTTCCATAGTCTCGAGTTTCTTTTGCATAGCTGAAATGTCAGCTCTAACTCCTATGGAAATATCATTGCCATCCCTAGACGATTGACTCACACCCTCCCACTGTAAAGATTTTTCAGCGAAATCTTCTAGAAATTTCCAGGCTTCCCCATCATCTTTGGTCATAAAGTTTCCTTGACACATGGATTCAAGGGACTGTCTTGTGTAAGGAGTAATGCCCTCATAAATGATTCGGCACAATTCCCATCTCGGGATGCCGTGATGTGGACATTGGACTAACAGATCCTTGAAGCGGTCAAGACATTTTGAAAATGTTTCATTTGGAAGCTGGGTGAATTGATAGATTTTGCTGCGGACTCGAGCTGTCTTATGATGTGGGTAAAATTTCTTAAGGAATGCTTTGACGAATTCGTCCCAATTTGAAATGGAATGTGCGGTAGTGTTATAAAGCCACTTCTCGGCTAAATCGCACAAAGTGAATGGGAGAAGACGAAGACGGAAAGCATCCACAGAAAGCTGTGAAGTACCCATCATTGCGCATACATTTTCAAATTTCATGATAAACACGTATGCGTCTTCAGACTCGAGACCGTGAAATTTTGGTAGAAGGTTGATGTATTGGGGTTTTATTTGAAAATTTTCCCCGTTGGCTGGTGGAATGGAAAGACAAGTGGAAAGTGGACCTCGTGTAGGATAACATCTCTCTTGGAGAGAGATGCGAGGTGGATTCTGCGCACCAACGGACGGCGGCAGAGTAGTGGAAAAGAAGTTCGATGGAGGTGGATCCATCGATGTGGGTGTGGTGGTGGGTAAAAGAAAGGTAAATGGAGAAATACCGACTTTGGGTCGATGAGGGAAACGCGGACTAACGGGCACTAGAAACCCGTGTCCAGCCTATCTTGCACTAAAAAGGGTTAGTACAAGTGGCAGCGTGAATTTATAATTAGGGGAAAGAATGAATGCGGTGTTTGTTTTGAAAAGATGATACGGATTTTTGAAAAAATGATGCAACACAACAAATGCAACACACAAAACCCTAAAATCTAGGGGTCACCTAGGTCAAAGCTCTAGACCGCTCCTAACTGCCAAAAGACAAGTCGCAGGATAAATCATCCACTGCCTCTTTGTCCCCCTGTGGCCGGATAAGTGCCAGGTAAGTGGGAAGGTACTCCACTACGTAAGTAGTGGGCCTAATTAAAAACCACTAGCCTTAGACACACTCGCCTTAGGCACCACAAGAAAACGCGGATAAGCAATGAATTACCCACGGCCTTCTCTTGTCCTAATTGAGCGCGACGGTCCTTAGAGTCATCTCTAGATTTTTTTTTATTAGTGAGGGTAATGCGGATGCAAGTTTTGCGATTTTCGGGGCCTAGGAAGGGTAATGAAATCCCCACCTAATTTGGATTTGGTCGTGCCCCTTAATTTCCGTATTAATATGCAAACAACCAAAAGAATCAAAACACGCACAATATTTTTATTGCTTTGCGGCGCTGCGATTTATTTGCAAAGAAACCTGCAGAAAAGTGTTAGTTGGAGCTAAAAAGGGAGAGAGGAGAGAGCAAGAAATCACCTGCAGGCAAAATTTTCCAGAGACCCCTTCACCTAGCTGCGGATCAGCCGCAGATGGTAGGCAATGGCCGCGGAAACGCGCTCCTATGGTGGGAACACTGTACAAAATTTTTCCAGGGAGCTTCTGTTGGCTCCCTAAGCTCTCTGGTATATTCCAAAAAAAATTTCCACAGCACAGAATGCTCCAGATTTCCTCGCAATCAAATCACAACATACGTATTAGTGTTTGCACGAATTTTGATCACAAAATTTAGATGGAATAAAATTTTCAACTCAAATTTCAAAATACGAACTATTAGCGCACTATCCCCGGCAACGGCGTCATTTGATTGAAAAGAATTCTTGATTTGTGTAGTATTTGAAAATTTTGTAAAGAAATCACAACCAAAAATTATTTGACCGCAATCAACTACGGTGTCGGATTGTAGATTGTAAGTGAGTGCGGATCGTCCACAGGGAAAGTGTAATCGTTCGTCTTTTGAATTAGATGAGTCGAAACTTTAAAGAAAAGAAAACAAACAATTCATGATTTGAAATTGAAGTTCAAGAATGAGAAAAATCTAGATCTAAGAAAGCATTAAAAGATAGAATCAAGAATTGATCGTTTGTTGATTTTTCCAAACCAAATCTCAAGAATCGAAATGAGGCTCATAGGAATCGATTGGATCTATAGATGTGATGTAATCTTACAATTACGTATTCTTATCCTTCGATGAATTGATACTAGATCGATGATGATCGATGAGAATTAGAGACTTCTTGTGAAACTAGGGTTTCATCTTATCTCTTGTTCTTTCATTGATATAATTCATATTCTAGCCTCTAGTAAATTCAAGAAACGATCGTAGATCCCTAATTTCGAGCGATCACAATCAAGAAAGCATCGCAACGAAACTAGGTCATAGATTCTTGAACTTGCTAGGGTTTACAAAACTCGTAGGACTTAAAAATCGTATTAAGATTTGTTACATCATCATTCTACAATCGTCTCGACTCCTTTACGAGCGGAGTTTTACTCACACATCACAACAAGAACAACAATTACAAATTGAGATCTAATCATGATGCAAAAATTAAAAGAAAGCAAGATTAAAGAATTTCACCTTTTATTTATATCAACAATTTCATTACATTCGCTCAAGAACTACAAGAGGAAGAATTCGATCGTCGACTTGGCTTCGCTCGTCTCCGTGGATCGCGGATCGGCTTGGATCACTTGCCCGATTGAAGATCGGCTCGGCTCCTAAAAGGTTGAAGGCTTCTCGCTTGATTTGGTACTCAAGATCTTGGATTTGGAGTGGAATTAGGGTTAGGGTTTCGCACAAGCCTTGTCACTAGACTTGTGGAAGAAGATGATGTAAGAGGGAATTTTAGGAATATTAAAGATTCCCCTCAACCCTTAGATCTAGGCTCCTATTTATAGATAACTAACCCTAGATCTAGGATTTCAAATTCTAAGTTTCCCTCCAAAAGTTTGTTGAAGAAATTCAAATTTCCCTCCAAAAGTTAGTTAGGGGAGAAGCTTCTAGATGTAATTAGTTAGGAGGAGCTTCTAGAAAAGGATTAATTAGGAGCTTAATTAGGATTAGCCTTCTTTAATTTTCTTTGCTGATCTGGCAGTAGCTTTGAGGGTATTCTGGAACTTTACATATCATAAAGCAATGTAGGCCCAGAGAAAAAGATTCTGCACTGAAAATGAATTGATGACGTGGCAGAAGAGGCGCGGATCCGCGGCTACTTTGGAGTCTTGGGCCTTGTATTTTCTGTAGTGGTCTTGGACTGTCTCATGGGCCTTTATTTGATATATAGAATTGTATAATTCCCTCTGAATTTCTACCAGATCTGAAATGCTTGAGTTGGCGTATTTTTGATCAGCTCTTTTTCTTTTCTTCCGTATTTTCCTGCACAGACTCAAGACAAGTGTTGCGCAAATACAGAGATGATGCGATGCCATGAAATGCGGTTAATTTCCTTTAAAGTGTCGGTTTAAAAGTCTAACACATGCAATCTCATATTTTGTGACAGATTTGCTAATATGTAGAATATGAATGCCGAACACTTCTAAATGTATGCAAATGTTAAGGAAATTGCCGGCTAAAATATACAATATTTTCGACTGATCATATCTCATACCCAACATCCAGAAGAGTTTCACAAAATGTATCTAGGGAATGGCTTTCATGAGTGGATCCGCAGTGTTGTCCTTCGTATCAACTCTCCTGACCTCGATCTCCCGGCGATCGACTATCTTCCGGATCAGGTGATACTGCCTCAGAATATGTCTGGACTTCTGATGGGACCTGGGTTCCTTGGCCAATGCCACAGCTCCATTGTTATCACAATACAAAGGTATTGGATGCTCAATGGATGGAACCACACCAAGTTCAGTGATGAACTTCTTCATCCAGACAGACTCTTTGGCAGCATCGTTGGCAGCGATGTATTCAGCTTCCATCGCTGAGTCTGCAACAGTTTCCTGTTTGGAACTCTTCCAACTTACCGGCCCTCCATTGAGGGTAAAGACAAATCCCGATTGCGACTTAGAGTCGTCTTTATCACTTTGGAAGCACGAATAGGTAAAGGACTCCACCCGGAGTTCTCTGTTACCATACACCAAGAACATCTCCTTAGCTCTTCTCAAGTACATGAGAATGTTCTTCACAGCTATCCAGTGACTCTTTCCAGGATCTGCTTGATACCTACTCACTTCACATAGTGAGTATGCTACATCGGGTCTGGTACATAGCATCGCGTACATGATAGAGCCTACTGCCGAACCATAAGGTATCCCTTGCATGCGAGCTCTCTCCAAATCAGTCTTGGGAGACATCTCTTTGGAGAGAGTGAGTCCAGAGATCGTGGGTTGGTTCCCATGCTTGGATTCTTCCATCCTAAAGCTCTTTATTATGGTGTCAATGTACTTGGATTGGGACAATCCCAGTATCCGTTTAGATCTATCTCTATAAATCTTAATTCCCAGTATGCAGGAGGCATCACCTAGATCTTCCATTGAGAATCTTTTTGATAAGAAGAGCTTGACCGAGTGCAGCATAGGAACATCATTTCCTATCAAGAGTATGTCATCCACGTATAATACGAGGAAAACAACCTTACTATCTGCAACCTTCTTATAAATACAAGGTTCATCTACGTTTTTGATGAAGTCAAACTCTTTGACTACAATATCAAAGAAGATGTTCCAACTCTGCGATGCTTGCTTTAACCCATAAATGGATTTAAGCAACTTGCACACCTTTCCGCTGCTCCCACCGTCTACAATGCCCTCTGGCTGACCCATGTACACACACTCTTCTAAATCACCATTTAGAAAGGCGGTCTTAACATCCATCTGCCAGATTTCATAGTCATGGTACGCAGCAATGGCAAGTAGGATCCGGATGGACTTAAGGATAGCCACTGGAGAAAAGGTTTCGTCATAATCCACACCTGGTCGTTGACGAAAACCCTTTGCAACAAGTTTAGCTTTGAAAGTCTCAACTTTTCCATCTATACCAAGTTTCTTCTTAAAGATCCATTTGCTCCCACTGGGTATTACCCCTTCAGGAGCAACTTCCAAAGTCCATACTTTGTTGGTGTATATGGATTCCAACTCAGATCGCATTGCATCCAGCCACTTCACAGAGTCACCACTCGTGATGGCATGCTCGAAGCTAGTCGGGTCATCATCTTCCATGATGCAATCCTCGCTCCCACCATCAACGAGAAAACAGTAGTATCTCTCAGGTGGATGAGAAACCCTATTAGATCGGCGGAGAGGCTGTGGTTCGTCGGGGATTACTGAATCCTCTAGTTCCACTAAATCTTCTGTCATAGTTTGTGTTGCTGGAACTTATTCCAGTTCTACCTCTTCGCCACAAATTTCCTTTGCAAGAAATTCCTTTTCTAAAAAGGTGGCATGTCGAGAAACAAACACCTTTTGTTCCTCAGTGTGGTAGAAGATATACCCTTGTGAGTTTTTGGGATACCCTACAAACTTACATAGGACAGTCCTTGCCATAAGTTTGTCCGGATTATGCCTTTTGACATAGGCCAGACAACCCATTATCTTAACATACTTAAGAGATGGTCTCTTCACCTTCCATATCTCATATGGAGTGGTTGGCACTGATTTGGTAGGAACCATATTCAATAGGTGTATGGCTGTCTCAAGTGCATACCCCCAGAAGGAAATAGGCAACTCAGCATTGCTCATCATAGAGTACACCATATCTAATAGGGTGCGATTCCTCCGCTCCGATACATCGTTGTGCTGTGGTGTATAAAGAGGAGTAAGCTGAGAGAGAATCCCATTCTCTTTTAGATTGTCTAGGAACTCATTGCTCAAGTATTCTCCTCCTCGATCAAATTGAAGGATCTTAATACTTTTGCCCGTTTGGTTCTCTACTTCATGCTTATATTCTCTGAATTTCTCAAAAGCTACAGACTTGTATTTCATCAGGAACACATGTCCGTATCTTGAGAGATCGTCAGTGAATGTAATGAAGTAGGAAGAACCGTTCCTGGCATGTGTAGACATGGGACCACATACATCACTATGTATCAGCCCTAAGAGTTCTGTAACTCTTACTCCGTGTCCACTAAATCGAGTTTTGGTCATTTTACCTTTGAGACATGACTGGCAAGTGTCATAAGATGAAAATTCGAACGGATTCAAATATCCATCCTTATGTAATTTAGCTAGCCGTGTTGCATTGATATGACCTAGTCTACAATGCCAAAAGAAGGATTTATTCATTTCTGAACTCTTTCTCTTATATGTGTTTTGTACATTAAGTACTGTAGTTTGGTTGAGAACGTATATGCCATTATTTAACGATCCTGATCCTATCAACTTTTGATTCTGGAATATGTTCATAACATTATCCTGTACTACAAATTTATATCCTTCTTTATTCAATAAAGAAACTGATATAATATTGCATATCAGGGTCGGAATGTAATAGCATTCGTTCAGAACCAATGTATTACCATTTGGTAACACAAGGTGATATTCGCCAACTGCCTTGGCTGTAACATATGCACCATTCCCTACTCTTACGGAATGATCACCCATTCCAAGTTCTTTACCATTACATAGCCCACGTAACATATTACATTTGTGGGATCCTGATCCGGTATCAAATACCCAGGATGTAGAATGAACTGAGAAACAGTTCTCAATAACTAACACTCCCGAAGAAGATGCAGCAGCATGCTTGTTCTTCATTTGGATGGTGTGAGAATCCAGATATTCTCTTATTTCCTGCTCAGTCTTATAACACTTATAAGAAAGAACGGGACCAACGTTCCTCTGCTCAGTATAATAAGCGGGTTCAGTCAATACATCCATATTATTATCTTGATTAAGGCCTGACATGGTCTTTACCTGGAGGGAGAGAGAAGAAAACACTTTAGCGTATACTCTTGCAAGATTAGATTGGTTATTATCTTATCTAATCAGGATGTCTCCCACTGTTTTCATCAAATCTTTCTTCAAACCCTAAAAGGAAAGACTAGCCGGGATTAATTACACCTTACAAGTTTGCCAATCTTTCAGCTAGGCCAGTGTTGGTACTTTGAGGGAGGTTCCCCGTGCTTTCGCATGGACCAAATTCAAATAAACCTCGTTTTCCCAGATCATAACCCCGTAAACACCTTTCTAGTCACCTACTTGATCGGCTAATTGTCCTGTGTAAAACTCTCCCAGGAGTAACTCTTACTTAAAGTAGGTATCGGGATCCATCTATCTCATAGAAGGTATGCAATCTCATTGCAAATTTCAACACTTGAAATTCCAGATAAAGCTTTTACCCCTAACGTGCTATGACCTTGACGAATGCCAACAAACCATAGTCCGCTAGTCAAGTTCAACCCGTACATTTCTTGATTGAATTAAACCCACCCGTACGACTCTTGACGAAAGCCAACAAAGCCGTACGACTACCCTAACCCAATCGCATCATATGCTACAGATAAGCAATAGTCAGCTACCGCAAACTACGCCTTGATGAAAGCCAACAAACGTAGCACGAATACTAAGTATTTCTTATCTGAAATGTCGGAGGGCTACGCAGGTTTTTCAGAAAACCATGAGAATAAAGATCTTGATATCGTTGTAGAAACAAGTGATTTTGAAAAGAAGTGTTTTTGAGGCTTTTCTAGTTTCAGTAAAGAGGTCACTCCCGGTGAAGGGATCTCGGCTCTTTCCTTATCGAATAAGGTGCAGGATATTTCACAAATACCGTTGTGCAAAGCAAGAACTATAGAAGCAATCAAAAACTAAACCGTGAGTTTATAGCATCTACCAGTTTTGCTAAAGAGGTCACTCCCGGTGAAGGGATCTCGGCTCATTCCTCATCGAATAAGGTGCAGGGTGTAAGTGCACGGCGGCGCCTCGACCGTCATCCCGAGGCCAAAAATGCGGAAGCGTCGATTTACTTTAATTTTCTGAACCGGCACCACCGCGCACTAAATACCCGGATCGGGCCATTAAACTAGTCCTAGCTAACTAGAAAAGGGGTTAGTGAGATATACCGAGTGATCCGAGTCCTCCGGTCTTCTCGTCGTCGTCCCGATCTCCCCGCGGAAACTCCGGTCGTCGCCTCCTCGCCGGAAAGGCACCACATCGCCGGCTTCTTTTACGGGCTCCCACCTCTGGTCCGAGGCAACTCGGGCATGAAGTTGGCGAGTCGACGTGCCCAAGGTTTGCTGTAGAATAGTGTAGTGCTATGTCTCATTTGGGGTTGTAGGAAATTGCCTTTTTGAGATGGTAGAGGAATCAAGTTTTGGAGATGGAGCTAAATGGATTTTATGCAATACAAAAGAACAAAATTCCATCTCCAAAATTTTTGGGACAGCCCCCATGCTTGGCCGGCCTTGGCTTGTGGATGGAATGAGAATCAAAACAAAAAGGGGGGAGGTAACAACTATCAAGGAGAGAGAGAGAAAGGGTGATGATGATCAAGAATCATCATAACCAAAAAATCACACTCAACCAACATAATCCATCATCATCACCAAGTCAAAAGATAAGCAATCATGAACCATCATGATCCTAGATGTCAATAGAGGCTAAGTCATCATGATCCAACAATATGCAAAGACCTCCCTCATGAATGCTAATTTGCACAATTGCAAATAAGCCCTCCTCCACCAATCTTCGGCCAATGAAAGATACAAAGGAAAATGGCCGAAACCGGAAAGCAAACTGGCAACTTCGGAAAACTGATCCCGTAATAAATTATAAGAAAACCCCGCTACTGTATATACATATCCGCATTTGTATTCCGACCGAAATACAAATGCAATGAGACAAAATCTACACTGTACAATACTAGGATCCGGCTTAAACCAATGCCCGCTAGTATTAACCGTCCGATCATGATCCGTGCAATACCGCACGTATCTGATCGAACCCTGCCATATCTCCATACGGCCTCTACAGCATTTCGCCCGAAACTTGAGAAACTGGTCTGTAGGGGACTCTAAAGACTCGTCAATACTTTGGCTGTGGATTTAACCACTATCACGTCAGAGGTATTAGCCTATACGTAACGGGCTACCAGGTATTGACCAAAAGGGACGTCGATGAGCGAACTCATTCTGACACCCTACTGAGCCTATCAGTGACAATATCCGTACAGTCCGGTCCGTTCGTCTATGAGCATCGCATGGCGGGTCAAGGGGGTTGGTAAATGTCAGACCCCCAAAAGCGGTACAAGTCGTGTCGGAGTGTAGCCCAGAACACCCTGAGATACTACTGGAATACCTACCAGTAAATCTCCTGCCTTGGCCAAGGACTTTCATGTACTGGCTCTTCTAGACACAGCGCGACCTCACCCCCAATACTGGGAGAGACGAACCCCTGAAGATCCGCTCACTGTCTCCATGTGGCTCGGGACTGTACCCAACTAAAACCTGTTTGCACGTCTCTTTTGAGCGTAGTAGGGTAGTAATCAAAGTACAGTTGGAACTCACACGAGACAAATAACGATCCTCAGGTCGATGAACTAACCTGTACACATGTCACCAGGGAATAGCTATCTGACGTCTGGTATAAGACCAACTAGCATGTTCCCGGCGAGTCCTGTCCGGTGTACTCATAACCCAATGAGCACCTGTATACATCTTAGGTGAACCAACTGACACCAGTGGCTTGTGAGACCAGCCACTGCCCCTCGTCGGGGTCTCGACTGTATACACCAGTCTACTCTGGAGAATCGATGCCCTGTCTCGAAACTCCCATGACTAGGGACCTTTTAAGGATGTGCTTATAGACTACCAGCTCTCACGTATATGATCGCCCTCATACTGCTGGCAGTCAAGCAAGAATCCTAGGGGCTCTATCAACGTGTAATAGTGACCTGTCAGGTGACCTAAAGCAGTACACGATGATAAAGATAAACCAGATAGCATACTATCATCTTGAGTAAGACTGTCCTACCGGGATAGGTCCTCCCTCAATCATTGCAATCACGTGCCTGTGATCCAATAATTGACTCTGAGGGCACTATCTCCAACAATCTCCCACTTGTACTCAAGGCTAATTATTGCGATGTCGCATACTCACAGCCCGTGTAATACCGAACACCCAACTCCTCTACTAGTCAGTCTCAAAAATCCCGTTTGCGAAACTATTGCGTTCGAGGAATAGCCTCAGCGAGTGGATCTGCTTTGATGTTTCTTTCTATGTCTCTCTATATCTCAAGTTCGCGGAGAAACCTATCTCCCGAAATGAGCAATACCTGTCGTAGAATGTGTCTGGATGTCTGATGGGACCTAGTTCATAAATGAACTCCAAATCCAAACTTCTTAGACTGTATCGTAAACTGAACATAATCAGTATCCTGCGCCATGCCTCCCTCAGTATCTGCTTTGATCACCTGCACAAAATACTGCCCCTCGTCAGAAGGAAAACTATAACTCTGACAACCTCCCTGTCGTCCAAGTCATCTTGGAAGCCTGGAATGATAACTGTCTCCCGAATGAGGCTGTCGCTATCATATCCCTAAAACATCCACTTATGTTCTAAAACTGCTTCCGACTGTTTCTCCAAGATTGGATCAATGTTAACTTATTGCATCTAGTGCAAAAACAACATCTGGTGTGGTACTTGACATCTCATGATTGACTCAATTGCCTAAGCAAGTGATCTGCCAATCATGCACATCCCTCTCCCCTTTAGTCTGTAAGACACCTTTAGAGAGGGTGACTCCATCACCTGCAGGTACACTACCGTGCCAGGAGTCGTCCATTCTAAATACTCTTAGAATGCTTTCTATGTACCCTTAATTGGGAAACCACCCAAATCTAGATCTAAAACCATAGATCTAGTAACCAGTATGTTTGATATAATTTCCAAGTCCCATGTGGAGAAACCACTGTGTGACGACTAAAGTATAACCGATCGTAGTATAGGAATATCACTTCCTACTCTGTGTATGTCATCCAAATACCAGAATGTCACACCCTACTACCTTCTTAACAGATCCATCCCTATTCTGATGAAGTCAAACCTATGATTGTCATATCAGAAATAGATGATCTATCTCCGCTACATCTGCTTTAGTCTATAAATAGACATAAGCCACTTGTCCACCAATACTTCCGCTGCTCCCACTGACCACAACAACCCTCTGTCAGAGTCATATAAACGTACACTTCTAAAGCTAGTTTAGAACGACGCTATACTCATCCTCCTGCCGGGTCTCATGGTCTGGAACAACAGCAATGGCAAGTCTGCGTAAACAAGAACTTCCCTGTCACCATCATTTAGGCTACCGAAGTACCTCTCGAGTGCCTGAGGTTACCCACCGTATCTGCGGAGTGGCCAATGGAATGTCAAACCAGATTGAATCTTTATGTTCTTATCAAATCTTCAGTAATAGTTTGCGGTTCTGGATTCACTTCCAGTTCTACCTTACTCCCACTACTGTTTTCTGAAAAAATCCATTTTTATTAAAACTGTGGCGAGTCAAGAACAATATCACTATTGATCTTCCAGATGGTAGAAAATCAACCCTCGTCATATCCCGGGTTAACCCACAAACAGCCATTACGGAAACATGCCATGAGTCATCCAGAGTCTGGTTTTAAGCATAAGCTGGACAACTCCCCGTACCTTAACAATGTCAAGATATGAACTGTTCTATATCCAATATAGAAACAGAGGCACTGATTTAATTGAACCAGATTCAAATCATGCAGCTGTCTCCAGTGCATGTCAAGTTAATGGAAGGAGGCCGATCAGCGTTACTCAACTTAGGAATGCTTCCAATTATGAGTAACTTGAAAGAGAAGCAAGTTCTCTTAATCATTACTATTACCTGAATACCATACACAAGTATCTACATCTTCGATCTCCTTGAAGAATCCCGATACTTGCAACACCTGGTTCTCTACTTTATTCATATACCTATAACTTCTCAAAACTCAGACCCTGTGTTTCAACGAAACACTTATCTAAGAACTAGAGAAGTCATAAGTAAGACGAATATAGTACGAGGACTAACCCTTCTGACCTAATGGACACAGGACAGCATACAATCCTCTGTATAAGTCCCTTGAGTCTAATAACTCACTCCCTGTGTGTTGTAGGTTGAAAACTGTACTTATGGTTAAAAAGAATTACACCGTTGTTTAATACTCCTTACCTAACCATCCACTGATATAGGTAAATGTCATCGACATAATTTCTAAAAGGTACATCTCACTCTATAAAAATAGACGTACAGATATATCAATTTGAAATTGATGCATGACAGCGGATATTCAAAACCAAATATTTGCCGTCCGGCAAAAAACCCAGGTGACTTCCTCAAATATCACCAATTACAACGAATCCCGATATAATGAGGATGATCACCCAATTCCCAATAACTTACTCCCACTCATCATCTGTAAAACCATACTGATGTGAGAGTCAAACCTGGTAAATACATAGCCTGGAGCAAGTGTCCAATTGGGAAATCAGTTTTCCTTTAACTGTAGACAGTGAAACTGAAACATTGAAATGTTTCGTAGGGGTATCCTAGTATTCCTAGTAATGCCACTTCCAGATTCACAACTGTAACCGTATACTTCTTTTCCATCTCTCTAAATCTCTTTATATGTCTTTAGTCATTACCTTCTGTACACCCTCTTAGGCTAAATGGTTTTCTTCCTTCCCTACCGTTCGGCACCAGCCTATAGTTTGGAAGAAGACTATCCAATAAGCATAATGGGTGTACTGTCCTAATCCTAGGAGCACTCGCAATGCGAGAGAAGGTGAAGATAAAAGACAACCGAATAAACCTTATTCCTATTTCTTCTGAACCAGAATCCATCCCCGAACTGGAACAAGTTCCTTTCGAGTTCGTATATAACCTTACGATGGAATATCCAATAAACTGTGGATCTTCGTAGTGATATGGAGTGTTCTGGTGAAATACAAAGGTGATTTAGGATTGGCGAAGAAATATTTGGTTTGGTCATGAATAGCAGTCTCAATTTACTTTGCCCTCTTACTAATCCCTTTCTTTGTCTTTACATAATACCTTCTGTACACCATCGTTATGCTAATTGGTTTTCTTCATTCCCCACCGTTCGGCACCTGCCCATGGTTTGGAAGAAGACTATCCAATTTGCATAATAGGTGTACTATCTCCTAAACCAAGGAGTACTCGCAACTTGAGAGAAGGTAAAAAGGAAAAGACAACTGAATAGTCCTATTCGTTTTCTCCAGAACCGGAAACCATCCTCAAATAAATCCCTTCGAGTTCGTATATAACCATACGATGGTTTTGTCCAATGGAAGTGGACATTCGTAGTAATACGGGGTGTCCTGGAGAAAAGGGTAAAAGTAGGAGTGGCAATGAGGTCTGCAACTCTGACAATTCAAAAGCCAGTGTTAAGAAGGTTCGGTTAATTTTGGTCTCTGAGTCATAGTCTAGGGTTGGGTCAACGGTCGCTGCCAGAGAGAGAAAGAAAAGAAACACTCAGCGTGCACTCTAACCTAGATCATAATGGTTACCAATTTATCTAATCTGGAAACCTCCCACTGTACCGTCAAATTCTCCTCCAAACCTGAAAGAACAATTAGTCGGGATCACCCGAGGAGTAAACCAACTCATCAGTGGGAATCAGGATCCAACTATCATCGCATGATAACGTGACGGAATCCGCTCACGCTATCACACTCCAGAAGGTATGCGCATATCTGGCAAGTTTCAGTTTCTTTAGAAACTCCCGATGTGATTTTTGCCCCATACTCTTATGACCTTGGCGTGAGGTCAAAATATCATAAGTTACATGTCAAGTTCTACCCATCATTGTCCAGGTTAATTTGAACCCACCCGTACATACCCTTGACGTAGGCCAAAATAGTAGTACGACTGTCCCAAACCAACGCATCTACTTATGCAACAGCTAAATATCCGGCAGCTACCAATCACTATGCCTTGGCGTGAGGTCAAAATACATAGCTTGAATACTACCGAATATTTAACCGAAATGGTGGAGGGCTACGAATGGTTTCTGGCGAAAACCTTTAACGTAATGAACTTGATATCGTTGAAGGAACCGGATAGCTTTTAAAAATATAGTGACGAAAACCTTTGCTAAAGAGGTCACTCCCGGTGAAGGGATCTCAGCTCTTTCCCCGTAGAATGAGGTGCAGGATATTCCAACTGAATACCACGATGCAAAGCAAAAGTAATCGGCTATAGTGAGGTTATTTCCCTGACGCAAACTTTTGTCCAAGGGGTCACTCCCGGTGAAGGGATCTCGGTCCTTGCCTCGTCGACTGAGGAGTATGATATTCCAACTGAATACCACGATGCAAAGCAAAAGTAAACGTCCTTGCAATAACAGCTTTTTGAAAAGTGTTCCAAAAACATCAGATTAGGTTTGTTTAACTTGCATTGATCCGAATCAACGCAGTCCCATCAATTGATCACACCAATAAAGAACGAAAATAATGACGTACGTTTATGCCATCCGCATTCGCCACTGGGTCCCGTCATTACCCATTAGGTTAGCTAACTAACGACAGAGCGAGGACTGGACTACCGTGGATGCAAAACATATACAACATCTACTAGTATATATTTATCAATATATAATATTTCGCTCAAGGCGTGATAAAATGCAACATCACAGAACAATACAGATATCTGGGATCCCCGGGTTTCACAGAGCCGCTACTGAAACCCGACGTTCCCCTGGTCGTGTGGATAGCCTATGCAATGAAATCCTAGAACCCTACGGGCGTGGCATGTTACCCGCCAAAACCTGAAGCGAGGCAGCCCCCTTCAGCAACGTGAATGGACCACCCAACACTTTACGGAATCCGGTAACTTGGGCACCCCTCCTGGGTCAACCTGTACCCCCTACGAGTACGGCGAATAGCCCGCCAATTCTAGAGTGAAGCCCCCTCCGTCTTAATGCCATGAGATGCGGGCTCGTTGCCCTCTAGAACCCGGCTATCCGTGCACCCCTCCACGGGGCAATCCTAGTACAGAAAGCAAAATATACATACAACGGGTACATCGACCGCAACCTGGTCGTGCCCCAAAAGAATAATACAAACAGGCAGTGACGGCAGTCCACATGTCGGACGCTCGCCCTGCAATATCAAATGTACATAATACAACAAAACTGTACTAGCATTGCATCCAGGCTATCCCCCACGACCAATCCGCAACATCACAGCATAATCATAGAACATCAACGTGAATGTCACGTTCGCAAATCCGTCTAACCGGGCTATAGCAGTTAGACAGGATTTACCGATCAAGTGACATTCACGGTCGCAGATATAATGTAAATACTGTGAACTAATGTTTTTAAAATTTTCGATCGATCAAATTTACCTAAGTGGGCCCCCAAGCACTACTGTAGCACTTAAAGAAATTTTGGGCCCCAAAAGAATATTCCAAAACCCGTATTTTCAAGTCTAAGGCCCTCTGGAAAATTTTCGCAGAGTAAGGAGTCCAAGTGGCGGCGGAACCGCGGCCCAAGCATGGGTTTGGCCGCGGTTCCGCGGCCGAATAGTAAGAACAGGTTACCAAATTTTCCCAGATCTCTTAGAATCCTCTGCACATGTTTCTGAAACAACTTGAAAAATTTTTCGAGCTAAAAAAATTTCGACAGAAACCTGATGCATTGAAAACGCGGATTTTGGAATTTTGTTCGATCGAAGATGTAAACACATTAGACAAGGCTAGACTAGCTTAATGGCGAGGCTGTGATACCATTGTAAGTGCACGGCGGCGCCACGGCCGTCATCCCGAGGCCAAAAATACGGAAGCGTCGATTTACTTTAATTTTCTGAACCGGCACACTGCGCACTAAATACCCAGATCGGGCCATTAAACAAGTCCTAGCTAACTAGAGAAGGGGTTAGTGAGATATACCCAGTGATCCGAGTCCTCCAGTCTTCTCGTCGTCATCCCGATCTCCCCGCGGAAACTCCGGTCGTCGCCTCCTCCCCGGAAGGGCACCACATCGCCGGCTTCTTTTACGGGCTCCCACCTCTGGTCCGAGGAAACTCGGGCATGAAGTTGGCGAGTCGTCATGTCCAAGGTTTGCTGTAGAATAGTGTTGTGCTATGTCTCATTTGAGGTTGTAGGAAGTTTCCTTTTTGAGATGGTGGAGGAATCAAGTTTTGGAGATGGAGCTAAATGGATTTTATGCAATACAAAAGAACAAAAATCCATCTCCAAAATTTTTAGGACAGCCCCCATGATTGGCCGGCCTTGGCTTGTGGATGGAACGAGAATCAAAACAAAAGGGGGGGAGCTAACAACTATCAAGGAGAGAAAGAGAGAGAAAGGGTGATCATGATCAAGAATCATCACAACCAAAAAATCACACTCAACCAACATAATCCATCATCATCACCAAGTCAAAAGATAAGCAATCATGAACCATCATGATCCTAGATGTCAATGGAGGCTAAGTCATCATGATCCAACAATATACAAAGACCTCCCTCATGAATGCTAATTTGCACAATTGCAAATAAGCCCTCCTCCACCAATCTTCGGCCAATGAAAGATACAAAGGAAAATGGCCGAAACCGGAAAGCAAACTGGCAACTTCGGAAAACTGATCCCGTAATAAATTACAGGAAAACCCCGCTACTGTATATACATACACGCATTTGTATTCCGGCCGAAATACAAATGCAATGAGACAAAATCTACATTGTACAATACTAGGATCTGGCTTAAACCAATGCCCGCTAGTATTAACCGTCCGATCCTGATCCGTGCAATACCGCACATATCTGATCGAACCCTGCCATATCTCCATACGGCCTCTACAGCATTTCGCCCGAAACTTGAGAAACTGGTATGTGGGGGACTCTAAAGACTCGTCAATACTTTGGCTGTGGATTTAACCACTAGCACGTCAGAGGTATCAGCCTATACGTAACGGGCTGCCAGGTATTGACCAAAAGGGACGTCGATGAGCGAACTCATCCTGACACCCTACTGAGCCTGTCAGTGACAATATCCATACAGTCCGGTCCGTTCGTCTATGAGCATCGCATGGCGGGCCTAGGGGGTTGGTAAAAGTCAGACCCCCAAAAGCGGTACAAGTCGTGTCGGAGTGTAGCCCAGAACACCCTGAGATACTACTAGAATACCTACCAGCAAATCTCCTGCCTTGGCCAAGGACTTTCATGTACTGGCTCTCCTAGACACAGCGAGACCTCACCCCCAATACCGGAAGAGACGAACCCCTGAAGATCCGCTCACTGCCTCCATGTGGCTCGGGACTGTACCTAAATAAAATCTGTTTGCACGTCTCCTTTGAGCGTGGTAGGGTAGTAATCAAAGTACAGTGGGAACTCACACGAGACAAATGACGATCCTCAGGTCGATGAACTAACCTGTACACATGTCACCAGGGAACTGCTATCTGACGTCAGGTATAAGACCAACTAGCATGTTCCCGGCGAGTCCTGTCCGGTGTACTCATAACCCAATGAGCACCTGTATACATCTTAGGTGAACCAACTGACACCAGTGGCTTGTGAGACCGGCCACCGCCCCTCGTCGGGGTCTCGACTGTATATACTAGTCTACTCTGGAGAATCGATGCCCTGTCTCAAAACTCCCACGACTAGGGACCTTTTAAGGATGTGCTTATAGACTACCAGCTCTCACGTATATGATCGCCCTCATACTGCTGGCAGTCAAGCAAGAATCCTAGGGGCTCTATCAACGTGTAATAGTGACCTGTCAGGTCACCTAAAGCAGTACACGATGATAAAGGTAAACCAGATAGCATACTATCATCTTGAGTAAGACTGTCCTACCGGGATAGGTCCTCCCTCAGTCATTTCAATCACGTGCCTGTGATCCAATAATTGACTCTGAGGGCACTATCTCCAACACAGGGTATATCATATATACCTCTGTGCAAAGCAAAAACTGTAGCCACCCTCTTTGAAAATTTGATTCTACAACATCTTTTTAGGTTTTTTTCTTTTATTAATCTCATTAATTAATCCCATCAGTTATGCTTCCTAAGCATCACAGAAGAAACGAAAGCTGTAATATTTATATATCATCATATATATATAGTATAAGCATTTGTCTCAGGCAGTGATATGATCTCATCAAAGAACATTGCAGCAGAAGATAACATATGAAATATTGGATATACTAGGACGTCCGCGTTTTACATCGAGCCTGTATAAAACACGGATTCCACGGTCGCGATAAATAGACAAACCCGCATCCTCAGACCCCTATGAGAGAGGCAAGTAACACTGTCAGTTCTAGGGTTAAGAGACCCAGTCTCGACTCCTCGATATGGCCTCCTACTGGACCCTGAACCCGGTTATTTGTGCTCCCCTCCTCGGGTCTATACTAATGCAGAAAAGTAAATAATATACAATGGCGACATCATCCTTAACCCAGAAGTGCCCCAATAAAAGAATATTACATACATTTGAATTTTACATGAATGAAAATAAAACCCCCCATCTCACATAAAACCCCCGGCTATTCAAAAGATGACAATCCAATATAACATATCACAGCAACACATAATATCTCATATCATCAACGAAAGCAAGTATGCGTATCCCGATTGTCGTTGATATATAGCAACGAAGCCGGCGATACACCACATACTACACTTACGGTCCCAGAAAAGAAAGTGAAAAACTACAACATTTGGAATCCACAATCACTTTAGACATCAAAAATCCGAAATCTCACATACTTCGCATTTCATGCCTAACTATATGAATTCCACATATTGTATCATATTTCAGATAAATAGACAATGTTAAACTTTCCGATCGAATAAACAAACACCAAATATTTCCCAAATAGCTCAACAGTTGAGCTGAGTTCAAAAATCCCAGAACATGTCACAGCCCCAATGAACCAGCCGTAGAAGGGTCAAACCAACGCCTTACATGTGGCAATGCTAAACTACCACAAGCCCTAGGGTTCAGTGGCAGTTTTGACGGTCACATAATCAAGTTAAGCTTACGTTCTTCTAGTGGGTCCACAGATTCACTAGCATGATTTCCTGAAAGTTTTAAACTGAGGAAAAATCCAACACTTGAAAGTTTTCCATCAGGAGAAAAAGTGAGGTATTGATATCCGTTCGAACCTTTTAACACGTTCTAAATTACCCGGAAAATGAAACGATGTTAAACTTTCCAATCGAATCAACGAATTCTTAAGAACTCCAGAAAACTCAACACTTCAGTAATATTAAAAATTCCCAGAAGCATAATGTAATATCTACGGATCACCTCTTGAAGTACGATCCCTGAATCCTCATGTTCGGCCGCGGAACCGCCGCCAATATCTTGGTTTGGCTGCGGTTCCGCGGTGGCTTGATGGATTTAGGGAATCGTACTTAACAGATATCCATAGAATCACCTGCTTAATGTTCTGAGTATTTTTAATACGGTAAAAAACAAATTTTTAAAAAATTTCTAGAGAGGGGGTCCAAAATCATATTTCGGGGTTCGATCGGACTTTTAACTTCGTCTACATATCGCATAATGCTCTAGCATGGCTCTGATACCACTATAGGGTTAGCATAGCACCTTGTGAAGGTTTTGGCAAGCATCAAATATGCTACTTTAAAATTTTTGGGGTGCTAAACAAACCCTAACCAAGATCTTAACTAAAGTATTAGGATTAACATAGCATGTTAGAAACTTTACATCTAAGAGAGAGAGATTACAACCTTTGTAGTCCGTTCCTTCGCTTCATAAGCTCCGAGTAGTAGTCCCTTCCGCCGCGATCCATGAACTTCTGGACTCTAGAGAGGCTCCACAAGTCGAATGATCCATGCTTGCTTGAAGTCTTCATTTTCGAAGATGATCTACTTTGAAGAAACTTTAACCCAATCTTACACTTCAATAAACAACTTATTAAAGAAGTGAACACCCTAATCTAAGTGGCTAGAATAGATGAGGATGATAAAGTAGGAATTTATATCTTTTTTATTTTCAATTTCTCTCTATTTATCATCACAAATGAAAAGCTAGTCAAGGTTTTCTTTCAAGAGAATGAAGAAGAAGAAGAAGATAATCCTTTTGTGATTAATAATGAATTATTGTTGTGGTTACAAATCCAACCATGGGTTAAGAATGAAGGCTTAACCCTTGTAGAGAATAAACTAGGGTAAAGGGTTTGGGTTGGGTAAAGAAATATCTAGACAAAATATCAAGACAAAATATCTAAACTAAAAACAAAAGAAAGCTTCATGAAAAAGCTAACCCAAATGTTAACCCAAATCAAACCCTAACTTGTTTAAACTCCACAAATCATATTGCATTTCTAACCCTAACTTGTTACAATATTATATATCACATATATAATATATTTTTGTAACAAAAGAAAATAATACAATTAACATATATCGCATATATATCAATGTATTATCCGTTGAGAAAATGAATCAATAAAGCGAGCTAATATTAGTTAATGTAATTTAATATATCATATATATAATTATACATTAAATTATCGAATCAATACTTGATCCGACAATCCGACTATATCGCATATAACCGACGAATATAACTTGTACCGATTCATCGAATCAACACTTGATCCGATGACCCGGCTATATCACATATACCCGGCCGATATCATATACTGCGAGAATAGAATACGGCATCTCATATCGTATTATTCTTGGTCCTGCACATATCACATATGTGCTCCTACTCTGTTTTGCCTGAGCCAGGAAATCTCTGTGTAGGACTCTAAAAAATCGTCAATACGCCGGCAGTAGGTGATGATCATATTAAACACCCAAAAGCGGCAAGCGGTCAGCTAAACATAACAGCCACCCAGGTATTGAGTGATCGGAAGATCAACAAGCAAGCCTGTACATTCTCCTGTGAATCCAATCAGTAACACTACCGTACAGTCCGGTCACTTCATCTGATATGTCGCATATCCAGTCTAGGGTTGGTAAACGTCAGACCAAAGTAACCGATAAGACGTGTCGATGTGAGGCTCATAACAGATCGAGAAACTACTGATAACTCTTACCAGCAACACTCTATATCAGCCCTGGCCAGGGACTTCTAGTTATAGCCAATCGAACACAGCACAACATCAACTCCCTATACTGGGAGAGACGAAACCCTTCCTATCGCTCATTGCCTCCATGTAATTCGGGACTGTACCTAAAAGTCACTGTTTTTCCCGCCTTCTTGGACATGGTAAGGTGGAAATCAAAGCACAGTGGGAATCACACAAGACTCTATGACGATCTCGGGTCTACAGACTAACCTGTACCAGTGTCACCAGAGAACTGCTATCTGATGATTGGTATAAATCCATCTAGGAGTTCTCGGCGAGTCCGTTCAGTGTACCCAGTCTCCACTGAGCTCCTGTACACCATCTCTGATGTCAAACACCAATGGATATGGGATCATCAATCGCCCATCATATGGGTCAAGATGCGTATACGCTAGTCTACTCTGGTGTATCGATGCCCTGTCTTGATACACCCTCGACTAGGAACAATTATAGGATGTACTCGTTGACTACCCTGGCCCCACTAGTATGATCTCATCATAGTCCCAGTAGTTGAGTACATATCCTAAGGGCTTTATCAACATGTGAGAGCAAGACAGTAAACTAATACAAGTCAACATGTTAAGATAAAGTGAAACCAAATAGCATACTATCATGTCGAGTAAGAAAGTCCTCTCTACATATATCCAAGAATCCACTATAATATACATCACATGTACAACAATGGCCTCTAGAGCATATATAATAACTAACACTTACAGGTTTTTGCCATACAAGTTTCATTGCGGCTTTTCTGGCACACTGCTTCCTTTCTGGGTGATTGCTTTGGTTGGTGGGTTTACTCGCATCGTGACCGCCATTGTACTCATTTATTTTCAGTTGTATTTAGAAAATTGCATCAACCGGACTTGTATATTTATTTCAGACTTAGAAAACCAGTTGTGTATTATTTCGACCTTAGAGTCGCACGTTGTAGTATTATGGTTTTCTTGATGATTTGAGTTTCCTTTTGAGTTTTGATTCTCGCGCTTCGGCGTTGTATATTATATTGCTTGCGTGGTTGTGACCATCGATTGACGAAGAGCTAGATCCCGCTTGGGGATGCCTTTTATCATTGTGCATATATTTATTCATGTTGTACCCCGTTCGGGGCCAGTATTTACAAAGGAAACTCTGCCGAAATTTTCAGAAAAGACTTGAGGATTTAAAAATGCATATTCAGCTTACTTATTTAAAATCCTTGTTATTAAAACATGTTTTCGTCAATTCTTTAAAACTAGTTTTCCTTCATTTATTATTTAAAATAGTTTTAGATTTATGGGCTTTTGGCTTACTTGAATTAGATGAGGTCCTATAGACTTCATATGATTCAATGGTCAGTCACGTGCTATTTCGGGTCATGACAGCAAATGAGAATGTTAATAATCCTCATGCTAAACCATGGTTACAAAATATCTAGATATTTTTGTTAGTTGTATGTATGCCCTAGAGGCCAGTATTGTACAGATGATGTATATTATATTGGATGCTTGGACATATATAGCGAGGACTTTCTTGCTCGATATGATAGTATGCTATCTGGTTGCTCTTTATCTTAACATGTATACTTATCTCTTGATACTGTCTTATAGTTACATGTTGGTAAAGCCCTTAGGATGTGTACTTGACTGCCTGGACTATGATGCGGATCATAAAAGTGGGGACATGGTAGTCTATAAGTACATCTTTTAAGGTCCCTAGTCGTGGGTGTATCGAGACGTGGCATCGATATACCAGAGTAGACTAGCGTATAGCTTCTCGACCCATATAGATGGGCGATGGATGAGCCCATATCCATTGGTGTTTGACATCAGAGATGATATACGGGTGCTCAGTGGAGACTGGGTATACTGGACGGACTCGCCGAGAACTCCCAGATGGTATTATACCTCACGTCAGATGGCAGTTCTCTGGTGACACTTGTGCAAGTTAGTCTGTAGACCCGAGATCGTCATGGAGTCTTGTGTGATTCCCACTGTTCTTTGATTTCCACCTTACCATGTCCAAGAGTGTGTGCAAAATGGTGGTTTTTAGGTACAGTCCCGAGTCACATAGAGGCGATGAGCGATAGGAGGGGTTTCGTCTCTCCAGGTATTGGGGGTTGATGTTGCACTGTGCTCGATTGGCCATAACAGGGAAGTCCCTGGCCAGGGCTGATTTAGAGATTAGATGGTAAGTGTTACCAGTAGTTTCTCGACCCGTTATGAACCTCACATCGGAACGAATTATCGGTTATTGGGGTCTGACGTTTACCACCACTAGACTTGATTTGCGACATATCAGACGAGAAGACCGGACTGTACGGGAAGTGTTACCGGCAGGCTTTTACAAGAGTTGGAGCGGGTTTGCTTGCTGATTTTTTGATCGCTCAATACCCGGGTAGCCGTTACGTCCAGCTAGTACCGCTGACTGCTTGTGGGTGCTTGATGTGATCATCACCTACTGCCGGCGTATTGACGAGTCTTTAGAGTCCTACATAGAGGTTTTACTTGCTCAGGCAAAACGAAATAGGAGCACGTATGTGATATGTGCGGGACCGAGAATAAGGCGTGTATGTGATACCGCATTCTATTCTCGCGACTTTTTGTATTGGTCGATTATATATGATATAGCCGGGTTATCGAATCAAGTGTTGATTCGATAAGTCGATACATTGCATGTTAGTCGGTTATTGTTCATATCAGATTTTTGCATTTTCATACCGCCCAATTTTTATCACATTACATATTGGTAGATACTCTTGAGCCGTGTTTGCTAGTCAATTGCAGGATACAGGTTCTCGGCTCTAAACGGTGAAATTCATGGAAATACACGACAAAACCCGGGTTCCTGCCAACCACAGAAAAAACATGGATCTCCGCTCTTTATCCGTCTGTTGCCACACACCAGTTTAGGAGACAAAATGGCAAATCGATTGTCACTTTCATGCACAAGGCTCCATGGCAACACAAGATCCAAGAAATCTACGCAGAGCTCAAGAAAATCATTACAAAAGATCCATGTCCAATCACCTTTTGATCCACTAGAATTCTGGAAGAAATGTGGAAAGATTATCAGAAAAAACATGTACCAGACAAAAGGGGATAGCAGACCAGGGCAGCACACAAAAGCCGACAGCCCAACTCCACCATAGGACCGCGGATCCGCGGCCAATTGGGGGTATAGGCCGCGGATCCGCGGCCGTATTGGCGCCTCACTTGATGTGATTTCGGGGGTTGTTTGGTCTTTTCATCTTGGTTCATAATGTTGCCCTAGATTTCCATCTCTCTGCCTATAAATAGTCCAGAATCTTGTGAAGCCAAGGGTGCATAATCTTGTATTTTTCTAGGTTTAGAATACTTGTTTCTTCATCCTCTTCTCATCTCTTCTCCATTGAAAATCTTGTAGTGAGCTTTTGTGAGTGAAGAATGATGAATAAAGAAGAACCGTTTACTTATCATGCTTGTCTTGTTCTTTAGTTAACTTGTTAATTGTTGTAATTTTCATTTGATAACTTAGTTGTTGTTATTTCTTGTTGTTTCTTTCTTTCTCTTTTTCTTTATCCTTAAAACAACCATGATGCTTACGCTTGATCCTTGCCAAGGTGAGGTCGCAAATAGCTAGTTGTTATCTTCTAATCTCCTTCTTTCTATCTTCCTCTTTTGTTTTGTTTTCTTTTCATTATGATGTGTGAGTAGTTTCATACTTGTTAGGGTAGGATAAGGGAAGTTTGAGAGAAGGAAATCTCTCTCACTCTTTCCTTGCCCAACATCTTAAATCGACTCCCGTCAATTCAACCACAATCCGCTCCTTACGGCACCCTATCCTACATGATAGCGGTGATTCCGTAGTGAGACCGGTTGTGGTTGAATTAACCGGAGGTTATGGCTAAGAGCCAAGAACGGACGGACAAGCACCAAAAGGAAGAACTTAAGCGTTGGAAAGCCTAGCTTATACTCGCAAGTTCCTTCCTAGTCAAGCTAATCCCCGTTGTTGCCGATTACCGTAACACCGATATTAAGAGTGGCAATGAAAGAAGTGAGGGACTCCTAACTCAAACTAACATAATCCTAACCCTCACAAGCTCTCTTTACATATCATTTTAACACTTAGTTAATCACAAACAAATCTGGAAAACTGGACTTAACTCGTTAAAGCACATAGAAAAAGATTCCCATCTCCCTGCGGACGACCCGTACTCAACTGGCTAGCTACAAGCGAAACCGTTTTGATTGCGGTAATTAACTAAACTTGAACACGCAGAATCGCTAACAATCAAATGGCGCCGTTGCCGGGGAGACGGTAGTTTATTTCTTTGTGTAATTTCGGGTTAATTTGTGAATATAAAGCTAACCAAAACAAAAAAAAATATACTTTGTAAAAAATCTTTTTGTTATTTTTTATTAGTTTTTGTGCAAGTGTGCAGGAAAATATGAAGTTCGAGTTCGGTGCCCAAGACGTGGGATAATACGAAATTCAAGTTCGGTGCCAAAGACGTGGGAAGATAGACCCACATTTCGCGGCTACACCGCGACGGATCAAAACGAAGCAAACGGTCTACTGTAAGATTCTGGAGCAGTTCAAGTGAACAAATCAAGATTCAGGACATACAGATAAGAAGAGAACACCAAAAGAAGCCCAAAACAGAAAACTGAAGCCCCAACTCCCCAGTACTGCCGCGGAACCGCGGCATTAGCAAGCTTAGGCCGCGGAACCGCGGCCGTTTAAGGGATTCAGTGTGCCAAACTTTTTGGGTGAGTCTCTCTTCTATCTCCCACTCCTCTGGATTCCAATAAACTGTGTTTTCTGCAGCATTCTTTGCGCAAATTCTCTTCCCCCTTCCAATAAACTGTTCTTGTGCAGGATTCTTTGCGCCGCGCTAAAAATAAAAATTGTTTGCAGTTGATTTGTTACCGCTTTGCATTCAGTAATACGGACTTAAGGGGCTTGAAACCAATTCAGATTGGGTGGGGATTTCATCACCCTTCCCAGGACCCCAGAAATCACAAAAAGCATATGCATTGACCATTGTTAAATTAAAAAAATACTAGACTCAGCCCTAAGGACTTCGCGCTCAATAGGACAGAGGACTAATTACAGGCATCGGCCGTTTATCCTATCCTGACTTTGCGGTGTCTAGGCAAGTGTGACGAAGGCAAGTGGTTATTTAATTAAGGAACTTCGCGAAAGTGTTGGACAACCTCCCACTTACCTGGCACTTATCTGGCCTCAATTGGCGGAGAAGAGGCAGTTTGAGGTCCTGTTTCTAGTTCTTTGGAATAGTTAGGAGCTGTCTAGTTGACCTAGGTGTTCACTAGATCTAGGTGTGATTGTGCATATCTTGTTTTTGATTGCTTAAAGCTGTAAGTCCGTACATATTTCTGTAAAGCTCTTTTTTAAAAAAAAGGAAAAAAATCAAAAACTTTTATAAAAACTTGCCCTTTGTCGCCAAAATCCATTTTTCACCCACCACCCATCGCCTTTCTCCATTGACGTTTTCTTACCCTCACCTTCTCCGCTTTGACTATACTAAACTCGTTTAGTGTATGTCCGCTTGGACTCGGGACACTAGCGCCCGCCTAGTCCGTGTTACGTTAGTCGCTACCGACTACGCGATCGACTCAGACGTCGAAACTCCGTCCACTCCTCTTTCACCTTTACCTTTGCCAGCCAACTCCGACGTTGACCGGAATTCGGTTCATACATATTCACCTTCACCTTCACCAACCTCTTCTTCCGCGATGTCAGGATTTAATCCGAACATCTCTTTGACTACCCCTGGATTGGCTCCACCTCCTATGGAGACCAATAACCCACCACCACCGCCTGTTGTAGCGCCGCAGCGAATCGCGGTCCAGGATCGTCTCTATCCCACCCGTTCTGCACTTCCCACCTGCCTTTCTCTTCCGCCGGCCAATGGGGATAATTTTGAAATTAAGCCCCACTTCATCAACATGCTTCCACGATTTCATGGGCTTGAATATGAAGATGCCTATATCTTCATCAATAAATTTCAAAACGTTTGTGCCATGATGAAAACCACCCAACTGTCGGATGATGCTATACGTCTACGGGTCATTCCGTTCACTTTATGCGATCTTGCTGAAAAATGGCTGTATAGCACCGCTTCCCACTCCATAACCAGTTGGGACGAGTTTGTTAAAGCGTTTCTAAAAAAATTCTACCCGAATCATAAAACCGCAAGGATCAGCAATGAAATCAACCAATTCTCTCAGCTTCCTTCTGAACCATTCTGGAAGTGCTTTGACCGGTACAAAGACCTTCTTGTTCAGTGTCCTCACCACGGTATAGAGAAATGGCAACTTTCCCAAACCTTATATGAGGGCCTGAACCCAGCAACGAAGCAGTTGTTGGAAACCATCTATCAGGGCCACTTCCTATCAAAATCTGACGAGGAAGCGTGGCAATTCTTTGACGACCTTGCGGAGCAAACGCTACAATGGGAGAGCACCAGACCGACTTCTTCTTCTTCTACCTCCACTTCTACCAGTCAGTCTAGGGAAGGAATTCACCAACTTGATGTCTCTATTGCGATGAAAGCTGAAATGGCTGCAATAATGAGAAAGCTTGAAGCGATAGAGAGCAAATTCTCTTCTCCTGCTCCTACCCCTGTTCTTCCCCTTCGTACCATCTGTGCTTGTTGTTCCGATCCTTCTCACTTGACCGAAGAGTGTCCTTACAATCTACCATCGCAAGGACAGGATCAGGTTAATGCTGCATTCCAGCAAAGACCGAGGAATGATCCATACTCTTCCACCTACAATCCCGGTTGGAGGAACCACCCCAATTTTGCCTGGAATCAGAATCAGAATCAATTCCAAGGCAACAATTTCCAAAGGCCCCCTCCGCCACAACAACAAGCGCAACAACAAACTCAACATCAATTTCAGCAGCCCTTCCAACCCTAACCTTTTCAAAATCAGACGAACAACTTTGCACCCAACAATTCTTTTCCACCAAACAACTTTGTTCCGTCAAACAATGATAAGGTTTCCTCGCTCGAACGAAGTCTGGAGGCGTTCGTTAAACAATCGACTCAATCCACTGCCAACATCCAGTCTTCCATTCAGTCCTTAGTGCAACACACTGCCGCTCACGGGCAAAGCATCAAAACCATCGAGGCCCAGATTGCACAACTGAATGCGGCCTTAAGCGAGCGAGAGAAGGGGAAGCTCCCGTCCCAGCCACTCCCAAATCCCGGTCACCCACAGAATGTATATGTTGCTCTTGAAAAACAGAATCATAATGTGAGTGCCGTGACCACATTAAGATCGGGAAGGATGCTGCAAAACAATATCGGCACATGGATCATTGATGACACCCCGGCCGCTTCTTCTTCTACTTCTTCTTCTTCGTCTCCTGCTTCTTCGTCTTCTGAGCCTATTCTCCGTTCTTCACAAGGCACTCCTTCCACTTCTTCTGCAATGAATGGACCCACTTCTCACTCCACGAAAACACCTGTTCTGTGATCCATTCCTACTCCACAATCTCCTCCATAAGCATTAGACTCAACCAATTTTAAAAACGTCCCATTTCCAAACCGGTTGAGGTCTAATAAACAAAATCCTCAAATGGAGAAGATTCTGGAGTTATTTAAGCAGGTTAACATTAACATTCCTCTTTTAGATGCTGTCTAACAAGTCCCATCCTATGCGAAAATCTTAAAGGACTTATGCACGAAAAAGAGGAAGTCTCAGGTACCAAAGAAAGTTTTCTTGGCTAGTGCTGTGAGTGATGCTCTTACCCAATCTTTACCACAAAAACGGAAGGACCCTGGCTGTCCTACGATTTCTATTACCATTGGGGATAAGAACATCAACCGCGCACTATTAGATCTTGGTGCCAGTGTCAACCTGCTTCCGTACTCAGTATACGAGCAATTAGGCATAGGAGAGCTGAAACCCACACACTACACTCTCCAAATGGCCGACCGATCGATCACCCATCCTAGGGGTGAGCTAGAGGATGTGTTAATCAAAGTCGGGGACTTCATATTCCCCGTTGACTTCATTGTATTAGATACACAGCCTGTAGCTAACCCCCGGAATCAAATTCCGATGATACTCGGTCGCCCATTCCTTGCAACCTCAAATGCTGTGATCAATTGTCGCAATGGTTCGATGAACTAATCTTTTGGAAATATGACGATTGAACTCAACATTTTTAGGTTGGGGAATCAGCCCTCTGAACCTAATGCTCATATACTGGACGTCTTCTCGATCCAGGAGATCACCCCAGAAGAATGTGAATTCGAGGAGTTTTTGTTTGATCACGATAATCTTGTCGCCACTAGTGCGTTCCTCCTCGAATCTGCTGCTGTTTCTGCGCCCGACAACGACTACAAGTGTTTCACGTTCTTGAACGATCTTAGCTGCTCACAACCCGAGTTTGAATCCTTCGAATTTTCGGATGAGTTACCTGAACCATCCGACTCGGTCGCTTACACTCGTTTTGAACCTTTGCTGGAGTCCTTTGAGTTCGAGACCTCTGCACCAATCTTGCCTTCAATCGTTTCACCTCCAACGCTCGAACTCAAGCCTTTGCCGTCTCACCTTAAGTACGCTTACTTAGGTGAGAACGAGACCCTCCCTATCATCATCTCGGCTTCTCTAGCTCCAGAGCAAGAGAAAGCCCTTCTCACGGTCTTGCACAGCAACAGGCAAGCTTTTGGCTGGTCCATGGTGGACATCAAGGGGATTAGTCCCCTGATCGTTGAACATCACATTCATCTAATGGATGATGCCAAACCAGCCCGGGATCCACAAAGACGGCTCAATCCAGTCATGAAAGAGGCTGTGAAGAAGGAGATCGTAAAATGTCTAGATAGTGGTATCATTTACCCTATCTCTGATAGCCAGTGGGTTAGCCCCATTCATGTTGTCCCCAAGAAGTCGGGCATCACGGTCATAACCAACGAGGCGAACGAGTTAATCCCTACTCGCACAAACTGGGTGGCGAGTATGCATCGATTACAGAAAACTCAACGCCGCAACGCGGAAAGACCACTTTCCGCTACCTTTCATTGACCAGATGCTTGAACGATTGGCCGGACACGAGTAATACTGCTTTCTTGATGGCTACTCCGGCTATAATCAAATTCCCATCGCAGAAAAAGACCAGGACAAGACCACTTTCACTTGTCCTTTCGGCACGTTTGCATATCGACGCATGCCCTTTGGGTTATGCAATGCGCCCGCTACCTTCCAGCGGTGTATGATGGGAATCTTTTCAGACATGGTGGAAAAATTTCTGGAGATTTTCATGGATGATTTCTCCATCTTCGGCGATTCCTTCAACGAGTGTTTGCTGCATCTTGACGCTGTCCTTACCCGATGTAAGGACAAGAATCTCACTTTGAATTGGGAGAAGTGCCACTTCATGGTGCGCGAAGGTATTGTCTTAGGACATATCATCTCGCAAAATGGCATAGAGGTTGACAAAGCAAAGATTGAGGTCATTTCCAATCTACCTCCTCCCCGATGCGTTAGAGATATCCGAGCCTTCCTTGGCCATGCCGGTTTCTATAGACGGTTCATCAAGGACTTTAGCAAGATTGCTAGGCCCTTGACTCTTTTACTGGCCAAGGATACGCCATTCGACTTCAACTCGAGCTGTGTGGCTGCATTCGAGTCATTGAAAAGCTCACTCACTTTTGCTCCCGTTCTTTCTTCGCCTGACTGGACGCTCCCATTTGAGATTATGTGCGATGCATCCGACTTTGCCATTGGTGCTGTCCTTAGACAACACATCAACAAGATGCCGCACGTAATCTATTATGCCAGCCGAACCCTGAACGACGCCCAACTCAATTATACAACAACTGAGAAGCAATTCTTAGCTGTTGTATTTGCTTTAGAAAAGTTCAGGCCCTACCTCATCAGCTCTCCAGTCATTGTCTACACAGACCATTCTACTCTGCGCCTTCTTTTTGCAAAGAAAGATGCAAAATCTCGGCTAATACGTTGGATCCTCTTGCTGCAAGAGTTTGACCTTGTCATTAAGGACAAATGAGGGTGTGAAAACGTAGTTGCCGACCATCTCTCAAGACTTCCTTCTTCGCCTTCGCTTCCAATTCCGATCAACGACGTTTTCCCGGATGAACAGCTCTTGACAGTATCTTGCGAACCCTGGTTCGCAGATATTGTGAACTATTTGGCCACGGGATTACTACCGACTGAATGGTCAAGTCAGGACAGACTTCGCTTCTTATCCCAAGTAAAACACTTTTACTGGGACGAACCCTATTTGTTCAAGTACTGTCCCGACCAGATTATTCGTCGGTGTGTCCCTGACGAGGAATTCAAGAGTGTGCTGTCGTTTTGCCACGATAAAGCGTGTGGCGGGCATTTTGGCCCCAGAAAGACAGCTGAGAAGATCTTGCAATGTGGTTTCTACTGGCCACAACTCTTTAAAGACGCTCATGACTATTGCAAGACTTGCTCCCGGTGCCAACACTTGGGCCGGATATCCCGGAGGAACGAGATGCCGCTCCAACCGATCTTGGTTGTGGAGATTTTCGATGTTTGGGGGATAGATTTCATGGGGCCGTTTCCCAGCTCTTTTGGGAACTTGTACATCCTTCTCGCTGTTGATTACGTCTCTAAATGGGTCGAGGCTGTGCCCAGGCGGACTAACGACAACAAAGTTGTCGTTAGGTTCCTTAAAGAAAACATTTTCTCCCGGTTTGGGCACCCCCGAGCGATCATTAGCGACAATGGAAGTCATTTCTGCAATAAGACTTTCGAGGCCTTGATGCGGAAATATTCTATTAATCATAAGCTATCCACGCCCTACCACCCCCAAACCTGCGGGCAGACCGAAGTTTCAAATCGGCAAATCAAGCAGATACTGGAGAAGACGGTTTCCAAGAACCGTAAGGATTGGTCGCTGAAACTCACTGATGCCCTTTGGGCATTTCGAACCGCTTATAAGACCGACCTTGGCATGTCTCCCTATCGGCTTGTGTACGGAAAAGCTTGCCACCTACCTGTCGAAATTGAGCATCGCGCATTTTGGGCGATAAAGGAGCTGAATCTGTCTCTCGAAACTGCGGGCAGCCATCGGAAGCTGCAGTTGAATGAATTGAGCGAGCTTAGGGATGAGGCTTACGATAACGCGGTTGTCGTTAAGAACTGAATGAAGGTGTTTCACGATAAACACCTTTTGCGCAAAACCTTCATACCTGGTCAGCAGGTACTGCTTTAGGACACCCGACTTCACTTCCATCCAGGAAAGCTCAGATCTCGCTGGAAAGGGCCGTATTTTGTGCGGAATGTGTATCCGCATGGCGCTGTGGATTTGGAAAATCCAAAGGACGGTTCATTTTTCAAAGTGAACGGACACCGACTTAAACCGTACCTTAGCGCCGAACCAACAGAGGAGCTCCTGTTCTTACAGGAGCCGGTTTACCCTGCATAATCTTCCTCTGCCTACCTCCAAACTTCGGTTTTCCAGCCAAGAACAAGTGGACACTGTTCCAAATAAGTTTGGGGGTATGTATAAACCATTTTGTATATATTTGTGGATATTCTTTTTCTTTTTCTTTTTCTTTAAAAACAAAAAAAAAAAAATTGTGTATAGCTAACCGACAATTTTGACCCTTCAAATGATCTCTTCATGCAATGACAGTGAGGACACTGTCCAGTTTAAGTTTGGGGGTACGCCTGGTACGCATTTCTAACCTTCGCATTCATATGTATATTTTGCATCGGCATATTAAAATCCATAAAATCCATAAAAATCTGAAAATTTTCTTAAAACATAAAAACTTTTTTTTGTCAAGTTAGCTAGTGGGAGGACTCTGATTCAACATTTCGACAGTTTTGTTTGATAAAATAAAAATAACTAAATCTTATGTTTAGATTTTGAAAACCTGAAAGATAACTCTCCTTTGAAGTTAACTATAGCTGATATACGTCTTTACATCACACTACACGTGTCGTGAGTTTTGGAAATTAGATGACAAGTCTTTTCTGTCTAAAAACTTTTAAATGGATAAATGATTTTCTGAGGATCAAATAGGTTTGTTCTGAAATAAGTAATGTCAAGAATAGTTTATGAAGTGAAGTGAATCTGAAGGAATGTTATTGATGCCTTAATTGGAACTAAGTCTGAAAAATAACCCATCCGAAACTTGATTGGAATGATTACACACCAAAACCCACTAAACACGTCTTTTATCCAAAAAATAATTGAACTGCCGGTTATATCTCCGTTCGTATTGAATCATCATGATTTTCACGTCAAACTGTCTTTTGTTTTTGGACCTAGGTAACTTGAGTAATTAAGTCCGCAGGGGTGTTTCTACACCTAATGCCCTAAAGCCAACTGGTTTGGGTGCATTGGCCCAAAGCTCGCTAAGAAGCCTAGAAAGTCCAGGTTAAAACAAAGTCAAGCAAGTGTTCTCTCCGAGTTAAAATTCCTAACGGTCCTTTGTGTGAGAATAATCTTGATAAAAGACAGGCTTTTATAAAAAATTTAGCGGAGATATGAAGGTCTTATTCTATGATAAAGACTATTGCACGTTCACAGAGGTGTGTATGAAATGAAAACAAGAAAAATGTGGAGTGAAAAATAAGACCTAGTTTCCTGTCAGGGAAGATAGAAATTCTGAAGTTGAAACCTTACTGGAAAACGAAACTTGAAAAATACTTAACTCTTTATAAAACTTATGTGATCCTTTCAAAATTCTTATCTAGGCTTTATTGTGTGATATGATGACTTTATTCGATCCTTCTGAAACTTAACGACACTATTTGCACTACACGTAAAGACATATAAAATTTGTAGTTAAATAAGAAGCGAGGTGTGAAAAATAAAGGTTCGATAGTCTAGACTTAGGATAATAGAATTGTTATTTTCTGAAACAAAACTTTAGGGTTTGAATCTTAGTTATTTTACAAAACTAACTTGACCGGATTTTGTGGGTGTAATCCGCTGAAAACCTTCAGGAGACAACACTCCTCCTACTAGGGACACCTAGAGGTTTAACGGCTTGTTGCACATGCTCAGTGCAATCGCGTTCCCTGCGAAAGTGAGGTTAGGAAATTTTTTGTGAATAAATTGGCTTTGCTCGGGACGAGCAAATGATAAGTTTGGGGGTATTTGTTCATATCAGATTTTTGCATTTTCATACCGCCCAATTTTTATCACATTACATATCGGTAGATACTCTTGAACCGTGTTTGCTAGTCAATTGCAGGATACAGGTTCTCGGCTCTAAACGGTGAAATTCATGGAAATACACGACAAAACCCGGGTTCCTGCCAACCACAGATAAAACACGGATCTCCGCTCTTTATCCGTCTGTTGCCACACACCAGTTTAGGAGACAAAATGGCAAATCGATTGTCACTTTCATGCACAAGGCTCCATGGCAACACAAGATCCAAGAAATCTACGCGGAGCTCAAGAAAATCATTACAAAAGATCCATGTCCAATCACCTTTTGATCCACTAGAATTCTGGAAGAAATGTGGAAAGATTATCAGAAAAAACATGTACCAGACAAAAGGGGATAGCAGACCAGGGCAGCACACAAAAGCCGACAGCCCAACTCCACCATAGGGCCGCGGATCCGCGGCCAATAAGGGGTATAAGCCGCGGATCCGCGGCCGTACTGGCGCCTCACTTAATGGGATTTCGGGGGTTGTTTGGTCTTTTCATCTTGGTTCATAATGTTGCCCTAGATTTCCATCTCTCTGCCTATAAATAGTCCATAACCTTGTGAAGCCAAGGGTGCATAATCTTGTATTTTTCTAGGTTTAGAATACTTGTTTCTTCATCCTCTTCTCATCTCTTCTCCATTGAAAATCTTGTAGTGAGCTTTTGTGAGTGAAGAATGATGAATAAAGAAGAACCGTTTACTTATCATGCTTGTCTTGTTCTTTAGTTAACTTGTTAATTGTTGTAATTTTCATTTGATAACTTAGTTGTTGTTATTTCTTGTTGTTTCTTTCTTTCTCTTTTTCTTTATCATTAAAACAACCATGATGCTTACGCTTGATCCTTGCCAAGGTGAGGTCGCAAATAGCTAGTTGTTATCTTCTAATCTCCTTCTTTCTATCTTCCTCTTTTGTTTTGTTTTCTTTTCATTATGATGTGTGAGTAGTTTCATACTTGTTAGGGTAGGATAAGGGAAGTTTGAGAGAAGGAAATCTCTCTCACTCTTTCCTTGCCCAACATCTTAAATCGACTCCCGTCAATTCAACCACAATCGGCTCCTTACGGCACCCTATCCTACATGATAGCGGTGATTCCGTAGTGAGACCGGTTGTGGTTGAATTAATCGGAGGTTATGGCTAAGAGCCAAGAACGGACGGACAAGCACCAAAAGGAAGAACTTAAGCGTTGGAAAGCCTAGCTTATACTCGCAAGTTCCTTCCTAGTCGTGCTAATCCCCGTTGTTACCGATTACCGTAACACCGATATTAAGAGTGGCAATGAAAGAAGTGAGGGACTCCTAACTCAAACTAACCTAATCCTAACCCTAACAAGCTCTCTTTACATATCATTTTAACACTTAGTTAATCACAAACAAATCTGGAAAACTGGACTTAACTCGTTAAAGCACATAGAAAAAGATTCCCATCTCCCTGCGGACGACCCGTACTCAACCGGCTAGCTACAAGCGAAACCGTTTTGATTGCGGTAATTAACTAAACTTGAACACGCAGAATCGCTAACAATCAGTTATATGAGATATAACCGGATTATTAAGTCAAGTGTTGATTTAATAATTTAGTGTATAATTGTATATATGATATACTAATTTACATTAACTAACATTTGTTCACTTATGTGTTTTTCTCATATGTGCACAACATTAATATATATGTGATAAATATTAAAATGTGTTTGCTGTTTGTATCATGGTTGTTGATACAACATTCATGGGTCTATGAGACTTACACCATGCTATTTGTTATATTGGGTTTAATGTATTTAAAGTAATTACAAAATTAGTGGAAAATTAGAAAATGCATGAAGCTTATGGAAGCTTGTGGATGCATTGACTAAAGTCCACTAAGTTTGTTTTTACTTTGGATTTTTGTTAACCTAACCATCACGCTTAGCCATGATTAAGTCTCTACATGAGTTAGTATATGTTACTCACTCAACATGGTAAGCTCACTCACTTGATCATTATCTTCATCTTTTCTTTTGTTCATCTTCTTTTTCTTTGAGCAAAAGAAAAGCTTGCTAGGGTTTTCAAAAGAGTGTGAAAGAAAGTGAGAAAACAAATTCTAAAGAGAACCCACTTCCTATTTCTCCATCCTATACTAGACTAGCACTTTAGTTTAGGGTATTTACTTCACTAATTCTCAAGTTAGTGAAGTAGAAGCTTGAGTTGGCATCCCCTTGACGTAGATCTTCTTCGGCCTCGAAGACTTCAAGCAAGAATGCATCTTTCGCCTCGTGAAGCCATGCAAGAGCCTGGGAGAACCATAATCGCACCGAAGGGACTACGACAAGGAGCTTTAGAAGTGAAGGACCGATCTACAAAGGTTGTATTTCGTACTCACTTAGTAGTAAACGTCTTTTACTTGCATGTGAAACCCTAATTATCTAGCAACGATCTTGTTTAGGGTTATTTGGCACGGCTAAAATTTTAATCGGGCATGGTTGATGCCTTGTAGAACCTTTTTAGAGTGCTTAGTAACCCTTCAGTGGTATCAGAGCCTAGCTAGAGCATTAGGCGACGTATATACGAAGTTAAAACCCCGATCGAACCCGGAAACGTCAATTTAACCCCTCTCTGTACATTTTTTAAAAACTGTGTTTTATCTGAATTAAAAATACCTAAAAAAATAAGCAGGCAATTTAGAGAATAACAGTGAAAAACGATGACGTCATCCGTACGGACCGCCGCGGAACCGCGCCCATACCTCGCTTGGGCCGCGGATCCACGGCAGTACTGTTTGATTTGACAATTTGGTTTTCACAGTAATTCCTTTTGCTGCTTATATATTTTCTGGGTATTTTTTTATTCTGACTCAAGTGTTGAGTGTTCTGGGGATTATTTTATATTCGTTGATTCGATCGGAATATTTAATTTCGTTATGTTTTCCGGATAATTTAGAAAGTATTAAAAAGTTCGAACGGATATCAATAACTCACTTTTTCCCGACCCGGGAAATTTTCAAGTGTTGGATTTTTCCCGTAGTTTAAGAACGTCTAAATCATGCAAGTTACGCAATGGACCCTCTAGAAGACAACAAATCTTAACTCGATTATGTGACCGTCTTGAACTGCCTTTTGAACCTTAGGGTTTGGGGCAGTACGGCGTTGCCACATGTGAGGCGTTGGCTTGACCCTTCTACGGCTGGACCATTGGTACTGTGGCATGCGATGGATATTTTTAAACTCCCCTCAAGTGTTGAGAACTATTTTGGAAAACTTGGGTATTTGATTATTCGATCGGAAAGTTTAATGCTGTCTATTTATCTGGAATGTGATACAATATGTGGAATTCATATAGTTAGACATGAAATGCGAAGTATGTGATATTTCGGATTTACGATGTCTAAAGAGATTGTGGATTCCAAATGTTGTAGTTTTACACTTTCTTTTCTGTGACCGTAAGTGTAGTATGTAGTTGTATTGCCGGTTTTCGTTGCTATACATCAACGACAATCGGTGTATGCATACTTACTTACGTTGATGACATGTGATGTTATGTGTTGCTGGATATGTTATATTGGATCATCGTGTTCTGAATAGCCGGGGGTTTTATGTGAGATGAGAGTTTTTATTTTCATTCATGTAAAATTAAATGTATGTAATATTCTTTTATTGGGGCACTTTCGGGATGAGGTTGATGTCACCATTTGTATATTATTTACTTTTCCGCACTAGGATAGACAAAAGGAGGAGAGCACAAGTAACCGGGTTCTAGAGTCCAGTGGGAGACCAACTCGAGGAGTCGTGTCCGGGTCTCCTAACTCTGGAATTGGTAGGGTTGCTTGCCGCTCTCGTTGGGGTCTAGGGGTGTGGGTTTGGCTATTCATCGCGACCGTGGAATCCATATTTTATAGAGGCTCAAAATAAAACACGGACATTCTAGTATATCCAATGTTTCATATATTTCTTCTTCTGCGATATCTGTGATGTGATCATTTAATATGTTATGATAAATACTGTATATAGTATATATGATATATTATATAGACGTTACTTATGTTTTACACCCGCGCTAGCCCTGCCCCGCTCTGCCGTTAGTTACATAACGTAACGGTGCATAAGGGGACATCGAGGCGAATGCGGATGGCATAAGTGTACGTCGTATTTATCTGTGAAGTTTAGGTGACTTAAATGATGGGACTTCATTAATATGATTAATGAAAGAAATGAAACCTAAAATATGTTGTAGAATCAAATTTTCAGAAAGGATAGCTACAGTTTTTGCTTTGCATAGTGATATATATGATATATCCCGCACCTTATTCGATGAGGAAACAGCCGAGATCCCTTCACCGGGAGTGATCTCTTTAGCAAAACTGGCAGATGCTACAACACACGGTTTGTTTTTTGATTGCTTTTGGAGTTTTTACTTTGCATAGCGATATATATGATATATCCTGCACCTTATTCCATAAGAAATGAGCCGAGATCCCTTCACGGGGAGTGACCTCTTTAGAAAAACTAATAAAAGCCTCAAAATCTCTCCATTTCAAAATTCACATGATTCTATAACGATATCAAGTTCATTACGCAATAGGTTTTCAGAAAAACTTGTCGTAGCCCTCCGTCATTTCAGATAAGTTGTATATAGTATTCGTGCTGCATTTGTTGTCTTTCGTCAAGGTGTAGTGTGCGGTAGCTATATGCTGCTTATCTGCTACATATGATGCGATTGGATTAGGGTAGTCGTACGGCTTTGTTGGATTTCGTCAAGGGTCATGCGGGTGGGTTTAATTCAGTCAAGAAATGTACGGGTTGAACTTGACTAGCGGGCTATGGTTTGTTAGCTTTCGCCAAGGTCATAGCACGTTAGGGGCAAAACATAATCGGGAATTTCAAGAGTTGAAATTTGCAATGAGATTGCATACGTTCTATGAGATAGTTGGATCCCGATACCCACTGCGAGTAATTGTAACTCCTGAGAGAGTTTTACACAGGACAATTAGCCGATCAAGTAGGTGTCTAGAAAGGTGTCAACGGGGTTACGCCTCTGGGAAAATGAGGTTTACTTTAATTATGTCCGTGCGAAAGCACGGGGAACCTCCCTCAATGTACCGACACTAGCCTGGTTGAAAGATTGGCGAAGTGGTAAGGTGTAATTAATCACGGCTAGTCTTTCCTTTTAGCGTTTGAAGGAAGATTTGATAAAAACAATGGGAGCCATCCTGATTAGATAAAATAATAACCAATCTGATCTTGCAAGAGCATACGCTAAAGTGTTTTCTTCTCTCTCTCTCTCCAGGTAGCGACCATATGATGCCTTAATCAAGATAATAATATGGATGTATTGACCGAACCCGCATGTTATACTGTGCTGGGGAACATTGGTTCCGTTCTTTCTTATAAAAGTTATAAGACTGAACAGGATATAGGGGAATACCAGGATTCCCATGCCACCCGAATGAAGAAAGTACATGTTGATGCATTTTCTTCGGGTGTGTTCGTTATAGAGAACTGTTTCTCCATTTGCTCTACGTCCTGGGTATTAGATACCGGGTCAGGATCCCATATATGTAATCAGTTACATGGGCTTAGGAAATGTAGAGAACTTGAAGAACGTGATAAAGACATAAGGGTTGGAAATGGTGCAATTGTTGCAGCTAAAACCGTCGGGGAATATCACCTTTTATTGCCAACTGGCAATACATTAATTCTGAACGAATGCTATTACATGCCGAACCTAATATGCAACATTATATCGGTTTCTTTACTAAGTAAAGTGGGATATAATTTTGTATCACAAGATAATGTTATGAACATTTTTCTGAACAAAAAGTTGGTTGGATCAGGCACGTTGTGCAATGGCATTTATGTTCTAAATCAATCAACAATTCTGAGCATAACAAACACACACAAGAGAAAGAGTTCAGAACAGAACGAATCCTTCTTGTGGCATTGTAGACTGGGTCACATCTATGCGGCACGACTAGCTAAGTTGCATAAGGATGGATATTTGAAACCGTTCGAATTTTCATCTTATGACACTTAACAGTCATGTCTCAAAGGCAAGATGACCAAAACTCCGTTTACCGGACACGGAGAAAGAGTTACTGAACTCTTGGGACTGATACATAGCGATGTATGTGTAGGGTTGCTAGGCACGCGCACAAGGGTCTACGAGGCATCAACCATGCCTGAATAAAAATTTAGCCGTGCCGAACAACCCGAATACGGAACTTTAAACTAGAGATTAGGCGAAAACAAGCATGTTAACAACTTTAACACTAAGTGAGAGGGATTACAATCTTTGTAGATCCGGTCCTTCACTTCATATGCTCCGTGTTGTGGTCCCTTCGCTGCGATCATCGGGATCTGGACTCTCGAGAGGCTCCACGAAGAGAAAGACGCAACCTTTGCTTCCGATCTTCGATACTAAGATGATCTACCTTGAAGTTTCTTTAACACAAGCTAACACTCATGAAATGATGTGAACACCCTCATCTAAATGGCAAGGGAAGATGAGGATGATGAAGTAGGATTTTTGCTCTCTTTATTTATCTTTTTCTCATATTTATCCATCACAAAAATCAAAGCAAGAAACCATTTCAAGCAAAGAAGAAGAAGGAAGAAGATGATGAACAATATTAGAATCATTTTGTGATGAATAGGAAAAGAAATGATATGATGAATAATGTAACCATGGTCAAACTAACCCTTGTAGAGATTTGACTAAGGTTAAAGGTTTGGTTAGGTTAAGGAAATATCTAGCATAATATCTTAACAAAGACAAAGAAAGAAAGCTTCTAGAAACTTCTAGAAAACCATAACCCTAATCAAACCCTAACCATGTTTAAACTCCACTAAACAAGTTGCATTAGTTATCATATCATGTTACAATATTATATATCACATATATAATATTTATCGTAACAAAATAAAATAATACATTTAGAATATATCGCATATATATCAATGTATTACCCGAGTGAGAAAAAGAATCTTTTTGTGAGCAAATATTAGTTAATGCAATTTAATATATCATATATATTATTATACATTAAATTATCGAATCAACACTTGATCCGACAATCCGGCTATATCGCATATAACCGGCTAATATTTATCCGTACCGATTCATCGAATCAACACTTGATCCGATGACCCGGCTGATATCAAATATCGCTAGAATAGAATACGGTATCACATATCGCATTATCCTCGGTCCCGCACATATCACATATGTGCCCCTACTCCGTTTTTCCTGAGTCAAGAAACCTCTGTGTAGGACTCTAAAGAATCGTCAATACGCCGGCAGTAGGTGATGATCATATCAAACACCCACAAGCTGCAAGCGGTCAGCTAAACGTAACAGCTACCCAGGTATTGAGCGCTCAGAAGATCAACAAGCAAGCCTGTACATTCTCCTGCGAATCCAAACAGTAACACTCCCGTACAGTCCGGTCTCGTCGTCTGATATGTTGCATATCTCGCCTAGGGGTGGTAAACGTCAGACCCCAGTAGCTTGATAAGTCGTGTCGATTTGAGGTCTATAACAGTTTGAGAAACTACTGATAACACTTACCAGTAAATCTCAGCAACCCTGGCCAGGGATTTCCAGTTATAGCCAATCGAACACAGCACAACATCATCTCCCTATACCGGGAGAGACGAATCCCCTCCTATCGCTCATTGCCTCCATGTGATTCGGGACTGTACCCAAAAGCCACCTTTTTGCACGCCCTCTTGGACGTGGTATGATGGAAATCAAAGCACAGTGGGAACCACACAAGACTCTATGACGATCTCGGGTCAACAGACTACTCTGTACCAGTGTCACCGGAGAACTGCCATCTGACGTATGGTATAATACCATCTGGGAGTTCTCGGCGAGTCCGTCCAGTGTACCCAGTCTCCACTGAGCACCCGTACACCATCCTTGATGTCAAACACCGATGGATATAGGATCATCCATCGCCCATCATATGGGTCAAGATGCATATACGCTAGTCTACTCTGGTGCATCGATGCCCTGTCTCGATACACCCTCGACTAGGAACAGTTATAGGATGTACTCGTCGACTACCGTGGCCCCACTAGTATGATCTCATCATAGTCCCAGTAGTCGAGTACATATCCTAAGGGCTTTATCAACATGTAACATAGAGACAATCAGAGTACATATTAAGATAAAGTACAACCAGATAGCATACTATCATGTCGAGCAAGAAAATCCTCCCTATATATGTCCTAGCATCCACTACAATATACATCGTATGTACAGTAATGGCCTCTAAGGCATACATATAACTAACAATCTCCCACTTGCACTAGGGCCATCTGTTATGGTATCGCATACCCAACATTTAGCTGCGGTTGAAGTATCTCATACTCAACCATCCCATAAAAGTCTCTACTGGGAAAAAGGCCTTCGTGAGTGGATTCGCGCTGTTGTCCTCTGTGTCTACTCTCCTAACCTCGATCTCCCTGGAGATCAACCATCTCCATGATCAGGTGATACTGCCTAAGAATTATATCTGGATTTCTGATGGGACGGTAGTTCCTTGGCTGAAGCCACAACTCCATTGTCACACAATGGTAGGAACGAAGTTCATCTTATGAACTTATATATATCCAGACTTCCTCTTTGGTAGCATCCTTGGTAACGATGTATCTTGCCTTTAATCGTCTAGTATGTCACGGTATCTAGCTTGGAACTCTTCCAACATACCGTCCCTCCACTGAGGGTATAGACAAGCCTGCGACTGACATTCAGTCGTCCTTATCACCCTGTAACCCTTCCAGTTATTCTCCCCAGGATTGATTGATACCATCTCACTACAACTAGTGAGTATCCTAACATCCAATTAGATCTATCTCATAGATCCAAAACCTAGGATTTAGTAGGTATCACTTTGATCTTATATGGAGAATCCTTGTGATAAGCGGAGATTGACCGAGCATAGCATAGGAAACTCCTTCCCTATCAAGAGTATGTCATCCACGTACTCTACGAGGATCTCCACCATACTCCCTACTACCTTTTTGTATATACAAGGTTCATCTATCATTTTGATGAAGTCAAATTCTTTGACTACCACATCAAAACAGATGTTCCAACTCCGCGATGCCTGTTTTATCATATAAAACATCTTGCACACGTTTCCGCTGCTCCCACTGTCTACGAAGCCCTCTGGCTGTGTACTTATAGACGTTCTCTTCTAAAACATCACTTAGAAAAGCAGTCATGACACCCAACCACCAGATATCGTAGTCATGGTATGTAGCCGTGGCAAGTAGGATCTGGATGGACTTAAGCATAGTTTTGAAAGTCTCAACTTTTCCATGTACACCAAGTAGTCTTCTCAAGATATACTTGCTCCTGATGGGGATTTAACCCTTCAGATAAAGAAACCAAAGTCCATACTTTGTTGGTGTATAAGGATTCCATCTCAGATCGATAAGCATCCAGCCATTCTTACAGAGTCCCACTCCTGATGGCCAGCTCGAAACTAGTTGGGTCATCATCTCATGATGCAATCCTCGCTCCCACTGTCATAGAGAAACCGAAGTATCTCTCAGGTGGGTGAGGAACCCTACTAGGTCAGCGGAGAGGCTGAGGTTTGTTGGAAACTATTGAATCCTTTGGTTCTATCAAATCATCAGCTGCAATTTGTATAGCTGGAACATTTCCAGTTCTACATAACAGTCTTTGCCTCGAGCTTGTCCGGATTTTGTTTTTAGACATAGGCCGGACAACCCCAAATCATAACAAACTTAAGATATGGACTCTTCCCTTTCCATATCACATATGAAGTGGTAGGCATCTGATTTGATTTGAACCATATTCAATAGGTATGCAGCTTCTCAAGTGCATAACTCCCAAAAGGAAATAGGAAACTCAGTAGTACTCATCATAGAGCACACCATATCAAATAGGGTGCTATTGCTCCGTCCCGATATACCATCGTGCTATGGTGTATACGGAGGAGTAATGCTGAGAGAGAATCTCATTCTCCTTTAGAATAGGCCATGAATTCCGTACCCAAGTATTCTCCTCCTTGATCACATCAAAGGACATAATACTTTTACCCGTATTTGTTGGTTCTCTACTTCTAACTTATATTCTGTGAATATCTCAAAAGCTTCGGACCTGTTTTTCAACAGAAACATATGTCTGAATCTTGAGAGATTATCAGAGAATGTAATGAAGTACAAAGAACCGGTCTTGGCATGTGTAGACAGGGGACCTTCATACATCAGCATGTATCAATCCCAAGAGTTCACTAACTCTTTCTCTGTTTCCAATAAACAGAGCTGTGGTCATCTTATCTTTGTGACATGACTGGCAAGTTTCATAAGATGTAAATTCAAACTAATTTAAATATGCATCTAAATGTAACTTTAGCCAGTCGGGTCGCATTGATATCACCTAGTCTACAATGCCTCAAGAAGGATTTGTTCATTTCTGAACTCTTCCTCTTGTGTGTGTTCTGTATACTAAGAATTGTAGTTTGATTTAGAACGTCAATGATTTTAGATAACGTGCCTGAACCGATCAACTCTTGATATAGGAAATGTTCAAAACATTATCCAACAATACAAAATTATATCCTTTCTTTACTAATAAAGAGACTGATATGATTTTGTATATCAGGTTCGGTATCTAATAACATTTGTTCAGAATCAATGTATTCCGGTAATACAGGGTGACAGTGGCCAACAGACTTGGCTGCAACACTTGCACCGTTTTCTGTCTCATGAAACTTATCACCCGTTCTCAGTTCTCTACCTATCTGTAGCCCATGTAACAGATTACATATGCGGGATCCTGATCCGATATCACATACCCAGGACGTAAAGGATACTGAGAAACAGTTCTGTGTAATGAACACACCCGAAGATGATGCATCAGCATGCACTTTCTTCGTTTGGGCGGCACGGGAAATCTGGTATTCCCTAATTTCCTGCTCTGTCTTATAACAATTATAAGTTGGAGCGGGACCAACGTTCCCCAGCTCAGTATAACAAGCGGGTTCGGTCAATATATCCGTTTTATTATCTTGATTAAGGCGTGATATGGTCGTTACCAGGAGAGAGAGAGAGAAGAAAACACTCAGCATATGCTCTTGCAAGATTAGAATTGTTATATAATATATCTAATCAGGATGTCTCCCACTGTTTTAGTCAAATCTTCCTTCAAACCCTAAAAGGAAAGACCATCCGGGATTAATTACACGCTACAAGTTCGCCAATCTTTCAGCCAGGCCAGTGTCGGTACTTTGAGGGAGGTCCCCCGTGCTTTCGCACGAATCTAATTAAAGTAAATCTCGTTTTCCCAGAGGCGTAACCCCGTTAACACCTTTCTAGACACCTACTTGATCGGCTAATTGTAATGTGTAAAACTCTCCCAGGAGTAACTCTTACTCGCAGCGGGTATCGGGATCCAACTATCTCATAGAAGGTATGCAATCTCATTGCAAATTTCAACACTTGAAATTCCCAATAATATTTTACCCCTAGCGTCCCATGACCTTGACGCAGGCCAACAAACCACAGTGCGCTAGTCAAGTTCAACCCGTCATTTCTTGATTGAATTAAACCCACCCGCACGACCCTTGACGCAGGCCAACAAAGTCGCACGACTACCCTAACTCAATCTGCATCATATGCATAAGCAGATAAATACTAGTTAGCTACCACACACTACGCCTTGACGCAGGCCAACAAACGTAGCACGAATACTAACTACTACTTATCTGAAATGACGGAGGGCTACGACAAGTTTTTCAGAAAACCCTTTGCGTAATGAACTTGATATCGTTGTAGAATCGAGTGATTTTAAATGGAGTGTTTTTTAGGGTTTTCTAGTTTTGCTAAAGGGGTCACTCCCGGTGAAGGGATCGTCGGCCCTTTCCTCATCGAATAAGGTGCAGGATATATCATATATACCGCTGTGCAAAGCAAGAACTATAAAAGCAATCAAAAGACAAACCGAGTTTGTAGCATCTTCCAGTTATTGCTAAAGGAGTCACTCCCGGTGAAGAGATCTCGGTCCTTTCCTTATCGAATAAGGTGCTGGATGTTCTACAAGGAACACCGCTATGCAAAGCAACAACTAGAGCTACCAGTTTTTATAAACAAGTTTCTATAACATCTTAGGTTTCTTTTATTTCATTAATCTCATTAATGAAGTCCCATTTTAATTATGCTTCACAAGCATCTCTTTTGAAACGAAATCTGCAATATAACATATATCTCATATATATAATATAAACATTCGTCACAGGCAGTAATATGATCTCATCACAGAACATTGCAGCAGAAGAACATATATGAAATATTGGATATACTAGGATGTCCGTGTTTTCAATACGAGCCTGTATAAAACACGGATTCCACGGTCGCGATGAATAGCCAAACCCACATCCCTAGACCCCTACGAGAGCGGTAAGTAACACTGCCAATTCTAGGGTTAGGAGACCCGGTCTCGACTCCTCGAGATGGTCTCCCACTGGACCCTAGAACCCGGTTACTTGTGCTCCCCTCCTTGGGTCTACCTAATGCGGAAAAGTAAATAATATACAACGGTGACATCTTCCGCTACCTGGAAGTGCCCGAATAAAAGAATATTACATACAAATGAATTTTACATGAATGAAAAAGAAAAACTCTCATCTCACATAAAACCCCCGGCTATTCAAACGCGACGATCCAATACAACATATCACTGCAACACATAATATCTCATATCATCAACGTAAACAAGTATGCGTATCCCGATTGTCGTTGATGTATAGCAACGAAGCCGGCGATACACCACATACTACGCTTACGGTCACATAAAAGAAAGTGTAAAACTACAACAGTTGGAATCCGCAACCTCCTTAGACATCACATGCCTAACCAAATGAATTCCTTATAAACCCCGCATTTTAATCTCATTATCGAAAACTCTTTTCAATATCAAGTCGGGCAATTCAACAAGATTCCCGACGTCCTGATCGAATGCTCGTCGCAAACTTTAGTAGACGGCCGCACCCCCGATACCGTTGACGAAGTGCACCAAGGCGGAACACCGCTACCGGGAGCACCCGAACGGATGCTTTCGGCGACGGGGTTCTCCTTCAGTCACTTGGTCGGGGCTATGGGGAGTGGCTGTCTATTAAGTTTACCCGGCGAGTATCCGCGTACACTACGTGATTGCGACGGACTTTTGATCACATCAAAATTCCGTGGCAACCGATCATTTGAGACTAAACTGCTATGTTTATAATATTCAAATCAGTTATCTCATAACTACCTGTGGATTCCAAATATTGTATCACATTCCAGATAAATAGAAAAAAGGTTAAACTTTCCGATCGAATCATCAAGCACCCAAGATTTTCCCAATATATCTCAACACTTGAAATCAGTTTAAAAACATTCATTACATGCCACAGTACCAATGGTCCAGCAGTAGAAGGGTCAAGCCAACGCCTCACATGTGGCACGCCGTATTGCCCCAAACCATAAGGTTCAAAGGGCAGTTCAAGACGGTCACATAATCGAGTTAAGGTTTGTTGTCTTCTAGAGGGTCCACCGAGTTACTTGCATGACTTAGAACATTCTTAAACACGAGAAAAAATCCAACTTTTGAAAAAATTTCCGACAGGGGAAAAAGTGAGTTATTGATATCCGTTCGAACTTTTTAACAGTTTCTAAAAATTATCCGGAAAACACACATAGACAAAATTAGACAATCCGATCGAATAATTGAATCCCTAAAACAACCCCAGAAAAACTCAACTGTTGAGTAAAAATAAAAATTTCCAGAAGACTCAGCACTTCAAGACAAGAATTACTGTGCAAGCCACGTGGTGTAACTCAGCCAAATGGCCGCGGAACCGCCGCGAAACCCAGGGTTAGGCCGCGGTTCCGCGCCTCACTTGACGAGTTACAATCACGTGCTTCACAGTAACTCATAGAATTCCCTGCTGAATTTTTTGGCAATTTTTAATTCGCAAAAATCCAAACTTTCAGAAAATTTCCAAAGAAGGGGTTAATTCGGGTTTTCCGGGTTCGATCGGACTTCAAACTTCGTCTAGACTTCTCCTAAAGCTCTAGCTTGGCTCTGATACCATTGTAGGGTTGCTAGGCACGCGCACAAGGGTCTACGAGGCATCAACCATGCCCGAATAAAAATTTAGTCGTGCCGAACAACCCGAATACGGAACTTTAAACTAGAGATTAGGCGAAAACAAGCATGTTAACAACTTTAACACTAAGTGAGAGGGATTACAACCTTTGTAGATCCGGTCCTTCACTTCATATGCTCCGTGTTGTGGTCCCTTCGCTGCGATCATCGGGATCCGGACTCTCGAGAGGTTCCACGAAGAGAAAGACGCAACCTTTGCTTCCGATCTTCGATACTAAGATGATCTACCTTGAAGTTTCTTTAACACAAGCTAACACTCATGAAATGATGTGAACACCCTCATCTAAATGGCAAGGGAAGATGAGGATGATGAAGTAGGATTTTTTCTCTCTTTATTTATCTTTTTCTCATATTTATCCATCACAAAAATCAAAGCAAGAAACCATTACAAGCAAAGAAGAAGAAGGAAGAAGATGATGAACAATATTAGAATCTTTTTGTGATGAATATGAAAAGAAATGATATGATGAATAATGTAACCATGGTCAAACTAACCCTTGTAGAGATTTGACTAAGGTTAAAGGTTTGGTTAGGTTAAGGAAATATCTAGCATAATATCTTAACAAAGACAAAGAAAGAAAGCTTCTAGAAACTTCTAGAAAACCTTAACCCTAATCAAACCCTAACCATGTTTAAACTCCACTAAACAAGTTGCATTAGTTATCATATCATGTTACAATATTATATATCACATATATAATATTTATCGTAACAAAATAAAATAATACATTTAGCATATATCGCATATATATCAATGTATTACCCGAGTGAGAAAAAGAATCTTTTAGTGAGCAAATATTAGTTAATGCAATTTAATATATCATATATATTATTATACATTAAATTATCGAATCAACACTTGATCCGACAATCCGGCTATATCGCATATAACCGGCTAATATTTATCCGTACCGATTCATCGAATCAACACTTGATCCGATGACCCGGCTGATATCAAATATCGCGAGAATAGAATACGGTATCACATATCGCATTGTCCTCGGTCCCGCACATATCACATATGTGCCCCTACTCCGTTTTGCCTGAGTCAAGAAACCTCTGTGTAGGACTCTAAAGAATCGTCAATACGCCGGCAGTAGGTGATGATCATATCAAACACCCACAAGCTGCAAGTGGTCAGTTAAACGTAACAGCTACCCAGGTATTGAGCGCTCAGAAGATCAACAAGCAAGCCTGTACATTCTCCTGCGAATCCAAACAGTAACACTCCCGTACAGTCCGGTCTCGTCGTCTGATATGTTGCATATCTCGCCTAGGGGTGGTAAACGTCAGACCCCAGTAGCTTGATAAGTCGTGTCGATTTGAGGTCTATAACAGTTTGAGAAACTACTGATAACACTTACCAGTAAATCTCAGCAACCCTGGCCAGGGATTTCCGGTTATAGCCAATCGAACACAGCACAACATCAACTCCCTATACCGGGAGAGACGAATCCCCTCCTATCGCTCATTGCCTCCATGCGATTCAGGACTGTACCCAAAAGCCACCTTTTTGCACGCCCTCTTGGACGTGGTATGATGGAAATCAAAGCACAGTGGGAACCACACAAGACTCTATGACGATCTCGGGTCAACAGACTACTCTGTACCAGTGTCACCGGAGAACTGCCATCTGACGTATGGTATAATACCATCTGGGAGTTCTCGGCGAGTCCGTCCAGTGTACCCAGTCTCCACTGAGCACCCGTACACCATCCTTGATGTCAAACACCGATGGATATGGGATCATCCATCGCCCATCATATGGGTCAAGATGCGTATACGCTAGTCTACTCTGGTGCATCGATGCCCTGTCTCGATACACCCTCGACTAGGAACAGTTATAGGATGTACTCGTCGACTACCATGGCCCCACTAGTATGATCTCATCATAGTCCCAGTAGTCGAGTACATATCCTAAGAGCTTTATCAACATGTAACATAGAGACAATCAAAGTACATATTAAGATAAAGTACAACCAGATAGCATACTATCATGTCGAGCAAGAAAGTCCTCCCTATATATGTCCTAGCATCCACTACAATATACATCGTATGTACAGTAATGGCCTCTAGGGCATACATATAACTAACAGTATGCGGTCCCATGTCTACACATACCAGGGATGGTTCTTCGTACTTCATTATATTCACTGACGAACTCTCAAGATACGGACATATGTTCTTGATAAAACACAAGTCTGAAGCTTTTGAGAAATTTAGAGAATATAAACAAGAAGTCGAGAACCAAACCGGGAAAAGTATTAAACTCCTTCGATCTGATCGAGGAGGTGAATACTTGAGCAATGAATTCCTGGACTTCCTAAAAGAGAATGGGATTCTCTCTCAGCTGACTCCTCCATATACACCACAGCACAACGGTGTATCAGAACATAGGAACCGCACCCTATTAGATACGGTGCGCTCTATGATGAGCGCAGCTGAGTTACCTATTTCCATCAGGGGGTATGCGCTATAGACAGCCATACATCTATTGAATATGGCCCCCACCAAATCTGTGCCTACCACTCCATATGAGATATGGAAGGGAAGGAGACCATGTCTTAACTATGTTAAGATATGGGGTTGTCCAGCCTATGTCAAACGACAAAATCCGGACAAACTCGAGGCACGGTCTGTTCTATGCAAATTTGTAGGATATCCCAAGAATTCACAATGGTATATCTTCTACCATACTGAGGAACAAAGGGTGTTTGTTTCTCGGCATGCCACCTTTTTTAGAAATGGAATTTCTTGCAAAAGAGATTAGTGGTCATGAGGTAGAACTGGAAGAGGTTCCAGCTACAGAAGCTGCAACAGAAGATCTGGTGGAACCAGAGGATTCCGTAGTTCCCGATGAACCCCAGCCACTCCGCCGATCTAGTAGGGTTCCTTACCCACCTGAAAGATACTACGGTTTTCTCATGGATGGTGGGAGATGAGATTGCATCTTGGAGGATGATGACCCAACTAGTTTCAAGCAGGCCATCACGAGTGGTGACTCAGTGAAATGGCTGGATGCAATGCTGTCCGAGATGGAATCCATGTACACCAACAAAGTATGGACTTTGGAAGATGCTCCTGAAGGGGTAAAACCCATTGGGAGCAAGTGGATCTTCAAGAAAAAACTTGGTGTAGATGGGAAAGTGGAGACTTTCAAAGCTAAACTTGTTGCAAAGGGTTTTCTTCAAAGACCAGGTGTAGACTATGACGAAACCATTTCTCCAGTGGCTATGCTTAAATCCATCCGGATCATGCTTGCCATCGCTGCATATCAAGACTACGAAATCTGGCAAATGGATGTTAAGACCGCCTTTCTAAACGGTGATTTAGAAGAGAGCGTGTACATGACTCAACCAGAGGGCTTCGTAGCTAGTGGGAGTAGCGGGAAGATGTGCAAGCTGCTTAAATCCATTTATGGATTAAAGTAAGCATCGCGGAGTTGGAACATCTGCTTTGACGTCGTTATCAAAGAGTTTGATTTCGTCAAAAACGTAGATGAACCTTGTATCTACAAGAAGGTGGCAGAGAGTAAGGTTGTCTTCCTTGTATTGTACGTGGATGACATACTCTTGATAGGAAATGACATTCCTATGCTGCAATCGGTCAAGCTCTTCTTATCACAAAGATTCTCAATGAAAGATCTAGGGGATGCCTCCTACATCTTGGGGATTAAGATCTATAGAGATAGATCCAAAAGGATACTGGGATTGTCCCAATCCAGGTACATTGACACAATACTAAAGAGGTTTAGTATGGAAGAATCCAAGCGTGGGAACTTACCCACGATCTCTGGACTCACTCTCTCCAAAGAGATGTCTCCCAAGACTGATTTGGAGAGAGCTCACATGCAAGGGATAACCTATGCTTTTGCTGTAGGCTCTATCATGTACGCGATGCTATGTACCAGACCTGATGTAGCACACTCACTAAGTGTAGTGAGTAGGTATCAAGCTGATCCTGGAGAGAGTCACTGGACAGCTATGAAGAGCATTCTCAAGTACTTACGAAGGACTAAGGAGATGCTCTTGGTGTATGGTAACGGAGAACTCCAAGTGGAGTCCTTTACAGATTCGAGCTTCCAGAGTGATAAGGACGACTCTAAGTCGCACTCGCGATTTGTCTTTACCCTTTACGGAGGGGCGGTTAGCTGGAAGAGTTCCAAGGAGGAAACCGTAGCAGACTCGACGATGGAGGCTGAATACATCGCTGCCAACGATGCTACCAAAGAGGCTGTCTGGATCAAGAAGTTCATTACTGAACTTGGAGTGGTTCCATCCATTGAGCATCCAATACCTTTGTATTGTGATAACAAAGGAGCGGTGGCTTTGGCCGAGGAACCCAGGTCCCATCAGCGATCCAGGCATATTCTGAGAAGGTATCACCTAATCCGGGAGATAGTAGATCGCCGGGAGTTCGAGGTCAGGAGGGTTGACACGAAGAACAACACAGCGGATCCACTCATGAAGGCCATTCCCCAGATATAGTTTGAGGGACTCTTCGGGATGCTTGGTATGCGATACTACAGCAGCTGGCCCTAGTGCAAGTGGGAGATTGTTAGTTGTATATATGCCTTAGAGGCCATTATTGTACAGATGATGTGTATTATATTGGATGCTTGGACATATATAGAAAGGACTTTCTTGCTCGATATGATAGTATGGTATCTGGTTGCTCATTATCTTAACATGTATACTTATCTCTTGATAATGTCTTATAGTTACATGTTGGTAAAGCCCTTAGGATGTGTAGTTGACTACCTGGACTATGATGCGAATCATACTAGTGGGGACATGGTAGTCCATAAGTACATCCTTTAAGGTCCCTAGTCGTGGGTGTATCGAGACGGGGCATCGATATACCAGAGTAGACTAGCGTATAGCTTCTTGACCCATATAGATAGGCGATGGATGATCCCATATCCATTGGTGCTTGACATCAGAGATGATATACGGGTGCTCAGTGGAGACTGGATACACTGGACAGACTCGCCGAGAACTCCCAGATGGTATTATACCTCACGTAAGATGGAAGTTCTCTGGTGACACTTGTGCAGGTTAGTCAGTAGACCCGAGATCGTCATGGAGTCTTGTGTGATTCCCACAGTGCTTTGATTTCCACCTTACCATGTACAAGAGGGCATGCAAAATGGTGGTTTTGGGGTCTAGTACCGAGTCACATGGAGGCGATGAGCGATAGGAGGGGTTTCGTCTCTCCCGGTATTGGGGGTTGATGTTGTGCTGTGCTCGATTGGCCATAACAGGGAAGTCCCTGGCCAGGGCTGATTTAGAGATTTGTTGGTAAGTGTTACTAGTAGTTTCTCGACCCGTTATGAGCCTCACATCGGCACGAATTATCGGTTATTGGGGTCTGACATTTACCACCCCTAGACTTGATATGCGACATATCAGACGAGGAGACTGGACTATATGGGAAGTGTTACCGGCAGGCTTTTACTGGAGTTGGAGCAGGCTTGCTTGCTGATCTTCTGATCGCTCAATACCCGGGTAGCCGTTACGTCCAGCTAGTACCGCTGACGGCTTGTGGGTGCTTGATGTGATCATCACCTACTGCCGGCGTATTGACAAGTCTTTAGAGTCTTACATAGAGGTTTTACTGGCTCAGGCAAAATGAAATAGGAGCACGTATGTGATATGTGCGGGACCAAGAATAATGCGTGTATGTGATACCGTATTCTATTCTCGCGACTTTTTGTATCGGTCGGTTATATATGATATAGCCGGGTTATCGAATCAAGTGTTGATTCGATAAGTCGATACATTGGATGTTAGTCGGTTATATGAGATATAACCGGATTATTAAGTCAAGTGTTGATTTAATAATTTAGTGTATAATTGTACATATAATATACTAATTTACATTAACTAACATTTGTTCACTTATGGATTTTTCTCACATGTGCACAACTTGAATATATGTGATATATATTAAAATGTGTTTTCTTTTTGTATAATGGTTATTGATACAACATTCATGGGTGTATGAGACTTACACCATGCTATTTATTATGTTGGGTTTAATGTAATTAAAGTAATTACAAAATTAGTGGAAAATTAGAAAATGCATGAAGCTTGTGGAAGCTTGTGGATGCATTGACTAAAGTCTACTAAGTTTGTTTTTACTTCGGATTTTTGTTAACCTAACCATCACACTTAGCCATGATTAAGTCTCTACATGAGTTAGTATATGATACTCACTCAACATAGTTAGCTCACTCACTTGATCATTATCTTCATCTTTTCTTTTGTTCATCTTCTTTTTCTTTGAGCAAAAGAAAAGCTTGCTAGGGTTTTCAAAAGAGAGTGAAAGAAAGTGAGAAAACAAATTCTAAAGAGAACCCACTTCCTATTTCTCCATCCTCTACTAGACTAGCACTTTAGTTTAGGGTGTTTACTTCACTAATTCTCAAGTTAGTGAAGTAGAATCTTGACTTGGCATCCCCTCGACGTAGATCGTCTTCGGCCTCGAAGACTTCAAGCAAGGACGCACTTTCGCCTCGTGAAGCCATGCAAGAGCCTGGGAGAACCATGATCGCAGCGAAGGGACTACGACAAAGAGCTTTAGAAGTGAAGGACCGATCTACAAAGGTTGTATTTCGTATTCACTTAGTAGTAAACGTCTTTTACTTGCATGTGAAACCCTAATTATCTAGCAACAATCTTGTTTAGGGTTATTTGGCACGGCTAAAATTTTAATCGGGCATGGTTGATGCCTTGTAGAACCTTGTTAGAGTGCCTAGTAACCCTTCAATTTTATAACTTGAGGTTAAGCAAAAAACCATGGGCTACAAAACCATGGGTAACAAAACCATGGTATTGACCTTGGTCAACAAGAGAAAGGAGTTAACTAGTCAACCATGTTTTTGTTCTCATTTTGCTTATCTCAAATAAACAAAATAAATAAATATATGTAACCATGTGAGCCTTGTATTGCCATCACCATTGTATCATCAACCATGACACATATGTATGCATGAATGTCTGCATACACATCAACATATGCACATACACTCATTCATGCATGCATGCAAATAGAAAAGGTTTTAAATGAAAAATATAATGGTCATTATTAAACCAACACTTGATTTAATAACCCGGTCATATCTCATATGACCCGACCAACAGAAAACGCCAGATTACAATGCGGTATCATATACATGCATTTAATCAAGCACCTACGCATATCCCTATATGCACCCTACATCCTTTCACCTGAGCTAGGTAACCCCATTGTGGGACTCTAAGACTCGTCAATACGCTAGCAGTAGGCAGTGATCATATCACGTACCCACAAACCGTCAGCGGCAACAGTAGTGCGTAACGGCTCCTAGGTATTGAGCGATCAAAAGAAAAACAAGTGAGCTTGTAAAAACTCCTGTCGAGCCAACCGGTAACACTTACCGTGCAGTCCGATCTCTTCGTCATATATGCTGCATATTAAGTCATGCCGATGAATGGTCTATAACAGATCGAGAAACTACTGATAACACTTATCAGTAAATCTCAACAGCCCTGGCCAGGGGCTTACTGATATAGCCAACCGCGCACGGCGCAACATCAACCCCCAATACCGGGAGAGACAAAACCCCTCTTATCGCTCATCGCCTCGATGTGTCTCGGGACTGTACCGAAAAGCCACCTGTTCGCACGGCTCAGTAGAGCCGTGGTAGGGTGGAAATCAAAGTACAGTGGGAGAACTGTAACATTTCAGAAAATATAAAATATTATTTTTGGAATTTAATATTAAAATAATATATTTCCCGAAAACTGCCCGAATTGCAAAATCGGGGTTTTCGAAAAAAGGTATAAATATATACCGATATTTGTGAAATAAATGAAAATTAAGATGATTTATTCAATTAATAATATAGTTAAAGGGTTTGGCATTTTTAAAATTTATTATACGCAGTTTTGATAAAAACCCGATTAGTGCACTGCTAATCGCGGTTAAGCTAAATCCGTGTTTCTACAGTTTTCATGGCTGGTGCACCATGACATGTTACATGTTATTTCAATTGTGTTATTTCATTTGGGTGTATTTGTTTTTGGTGAGAATAGAAGGGAAAAAGGGTGTAATGATTAGTTGGAGAGAAAGAGGGGACTTAATTATGACTTGGAAAGTGAGTGGGTGAGAATAATAGTGAGAAAGAGAGAGGGGGGCTGCTGCCCACATTCCCCACCACTTTCTTTTTCCTCTCCTTCATCTTCCTCAAGCTCACTACCCTCCACTTCAAACCCTAGATCCATCTCCAAATAATCCCCAAAACCCAAAACCCCTTTCACAAAAATTAACCCCCATCTCTTTCTCTATATATTGAAGCAAGCAAAGTGGAATTTTGATAACGTTGGGGAGCTAGGGTTTTCTTGAGTGGACTTATTGAGGTATAATTTCTTCCCTTTAGATTAGTTTTGTGAGATATCGTGTTTTGGATGTCTTTTGTGATGTCGCTAACCTGCTGTGACCCCGAGCATTCACTGGGAAAACAAACAGTGTGGTAATGTTGTACTCGTAATCCTAAGTGACCACCTGAAGAACGAGACCTTTCCCACCTGTTTTGGTCGGCAACTTTGGGGACAAATCCGGCGACCTCGGCCTTGTAGGGGACTGGGGGTTGTATTTTCTAGGATAGCTGTTTTAAGTGGTTTTGTGATGTTTGGTACTACTAGATTTTTATGTAATGACTGTATGTGGAATCTGGTAACATTGGTGATTGTTTACATGACCTTGGTGACAAGATTCAAGACCTGAGCTATAGAGGTGAACGCGATGCACGAACTTAGGATTTGTTCCGCATTGGTTTTGTGACTTTTAGTATGCCGACTGTGAATTTGGGATGAACAGGGGAATATCTGAGACAACCAAACAATACCAGGGGCCTAGATACACCACCAGGAGACCACCCTATGAAGACGAAGCCCTGAAGAGCAAGCAAAACCGGCCTGGCCGGAATTTCTGCCTATGTGGCCGGCCACTTGGTGAGGGTAGGGGTCTAGGCTGGTCCAGTTGGTCATATATACTATATACATCACCCTAGACTTGTTTGCTTAGATTTATTTGACCTGAGTCAAAATCTGGGAACACTTGTTTGTGATTTAGGATATGTTTTCCGTATTTTGAATGATGAGTCTTGATATTTGGATTCGTTTTTGGTTGTCGCTCTTTTGTACATCGACAACAAGGGTTGTTTGGTTGATTTTGAACGTGTATGCTATAGGTTCTAACCTACGAGCAAAGGCGCGTGCCGTTTTGGGTTTTAGAACATGATTTTTATAGCGTTGCGATATGTGTTGTTAATGTAGGTACCTTCGCATGGATTCCAAGGCGATGGAGCGTGGCGTCAATGACTTCGGCAAGCGAAGACGACGGTGAGTAGATCTATATCTATGGGGGAAGTCGGGTGGATGGCGTATAGCACCCCCGCAAAGTTTTGATGGAAAACTTATTCATAGAATATGGTAAAGGAAACCTAGATTAGGAAACTAAGGTTAGAATAAAGATAGCTATGAAACCATATTAGAAACTAGATGATAGTTAGAAGTGATATGTAACGACTATTATAGGATGACGAAATTTGAAGATGATATGTGACGACATTGCCGTTTTGGTAACTATAGGACTAGATAGTCGTCGTAGATGTGTCATCCGAACCATACCTTTTTCTAAACTGAAGAATCTTATGCATCTTTTAAACAGTTACCTTGAGGAACGTTACGGATTTTCAAATACTATATTTTCCTTAAAAACAATGTAACCCCTATTTTCAAAACTACGATTCGCTTCTTTAAAAATCTGCTTGTATGGTTCAGGTGTGTATGTTAGATTAGATACTTATACTTAGTAGACATAGAATGTTTATGTAAACTCGACTTGATGTGAGATATGAATGCGACAAAAGAATATAAGATGGATATGATGATATGATGATATGTTGGTGTACGGATGCGAGTCGATCGGGATGATTTATACCCTGCCGGTCCCCTGATATGAGATTATTGCGGATGTGACCTGGGACATAGTTACATAGTTACACATATGTATATAGAATGTTGTGAATCATGGATGATAGGCCGTACGTAATATTAGGCCGTACCCTCATTTGTCTTACAGGATGATAGGATCCCTATTAGCTTAATGCTGCCGTACGATGATTTTCCGTCCGTGATGAGTTTGACTTGATGTTGATCCATACCCTTGACTAGAGGCTGCCGTACGATGTATTATACCGTAAGCGATGTTGTTAGGCTGGATGCTGATTGACAGATTTACCGACTCGATCATGTTAGATACGTATACCCGTCAGTTTTTGCATATGATTACCTTATGCTGCATTCATATTATTCACATTGCCTTGCGTATACCTGTGATAGTACACCTGCACCATTATCGATGGTGTGTATGTTACACATACACAAATTGTAGGCTCACACACTTCATCATCGATAATTGCCATGTCATACACAGTAGGATTACTGCATCATGATATGACTCTTCGCATAACCTTCTTGCGCACATACACATTAGTATATTCATATTGGTGCACATATACATTGATACCTTCATATTTGCGCACAAACACATTGTATATTCATATTGGGGCACGTATACATTGATACACCCTTATTTGCGCACATACACATTTTATATTCATATTGGTGCACATATACATTGATACATCCATATTTGCGCACATACACAATGTATATTCATATTGGTGCATATATACATTGATACATCTATACTTGCGCATATACATATTTTGCCTTCATAGATAACTGGTTTTAATGGGAAATTGGGAACCACATGTTATATTTTAAAAACTGGAATCATTTAAAAGAGCGGTTTTTTCTTAATATGTCATATCACAGTTCCATGTTGCATGATTTACGGATATGCTTACATCTCTATTATATGCCGCATACGTCATGCTATATAATTTTACGCATTGAGATATGTTGTTTTCATGAGATTTCTGGATTTGAGAACCGTGGATATTTTTAAAGTGATTATGTATTGTTTTAAAAACCCGTTTTCTCTTGATATGATATTTCAATGCGTCCACCATGCGTTTTCTCAGTTCTGAGACGTGTGACATGTGAAAACCGATTCGAGGAGGCGGATGAGGCTAATTGCGGGTGTAGGGTTCACTTCGACGGCAGCAAGGTTTCGGAAGGCATCGTTCATGCCATTTTAAAAATTTTGCCGTTAAAGGTAACTCTAAACTAGAATCGTTAGCTAGGATATAATACGGAAACATAGTAAACTATTTACTATCTAAGTGAATACAAAATAAAACCTTTGTAGATCGGTCCTTCACTTCAAAAGCTCCTTGTTGTAGTCCCTTCGCTGTGATCATGGTCCTCCCGGGCTCTTGCATGGCTTCATGAGGAAAAAGGAGTGTCCTTGCATGAAGTCTTCGAAGCCAAAGATGATCTACGTCGAGTGAATACGAACTCAAGCTTCTTCTTCACTAACTAGAGAATTAATGAAGCAAACACCCTAAACTAAACTGCTAGTCTAGTAGAGGATGAGGAATAGGAAGTGGGTACACCTTAGTTATTTATCTCACTTTTCTTTCTCACTTAATCAAAACCTAGAGAGCTCTTGAGCTCATGGAAGATGATGAACAAAAATGAGATGAGGATAATGATCAAGTGAGTAAGCTAACCATGGTGAGTGAGTATCATATAGTAACCCATATAGAGCCATAACCATGGCTAAGTGTGATGGTTAGGTTACTAAATATCTAAGGTAAAAACAAAGTGAGTGGACTTTGTCAAAGCAAACCCTAGCTTCTACAAGCTTCATGCTTGTGACAAAACTCCACTTATTTTGTAATTACCTCAAATAATAAAACCTAATATCACAATTAGAATGGTGTATGTCTTACACACCCATGAAAGATGTATCAACAACCATGATACAATAAACAAATCACAAATTAATATATATCACATATATATTAAGTTGTGCACAAGTGAGAAAAACAAATGCTTAAGTGAACCAAAGTTAGTTAATGTAAATTAGTATATCACATATACAATTATACACAAAATTATTAAATCAACACTTGACTTAATAATCCGGTTATATCACATATAACCGACTAACACAAAATGTACCAACTTATCGAATCAACACTTGACCCGATAACCCGGCTATATCACATATAACCGGCTGATACAAAAGTCACGAGAATAGAATACGGTATCACATACACGTATTATTCTCGGTCCCGCACATATCACATATGCGCTCCTATTTCGTTTTGCCAGAGCCAGTAAAACCTCTATGTAGGACTCTAAAGACTCGTCAATACGGCGGCAGTAGGTGATGATCACATCAAACACCCACAAGCCGTCAGCGGTACTAGCTGGACGTAACGGCTACCCGGGTGTTGAGCGATCAGAAGATCAGCAAGTAATCCCGCCCCAACTCCTGCAAAAGCAAGACGATAACACTTGTCGTACAGTCCGATTTCCTCATCTGATATGTCGCATATCATGTCTAGGGGTGGTAAACGTCAGACACAAATAACTGATAAGTCATGCCGATATGAGGCTCATAACTGGTCGAGAAACTACTGGTAACACTTACCAGTAAATCTCTAAAACAACCCTGGCCAAGGACTTCCTTGTTATGGCCAATAGAGCACAGCGCAACATCAACCCCAATACCGGGAGAGACGAAACCCCTCCTATCGCTCCTTGCCTCCATGTGACTCGGGACTGTACCCAAAAACCACCATTTTGCACGCCCTCTTGGACGTGGTAAGGTGGAAATCAAAGCATAGTGGGAATCACACAAGACTCTATGACGATTTCGGGTCTACAGACTAACCTGTACATGTGTCACTTGAGAACTGCCATCTGACGTGAGGTATAATACCATCTGGGAGTTCTGGGCGAGTCCGTCCAGTGTACCCAATCTCCACTGTACACCCGTATACCATCTCTGATGTCAAACACCAATGGATATAGGATCATGCATCGCCCATCTCATAGGTCGAGAACCGTATACGCTAGTCTACTCTGGTATATCGATGCCCTATCTCGATACACCTATGACTAAGAACATTAAAGGATGAACATATGGACTACCATGGCCCCACTAGTATGATCTGTATCATAGTCCTGGTAGTTAAGTACACATCCTAAGGGCTTTACCAACATGTAACCATAAGACAGTATCATGAGACAAGTATACATGTTAAGATAAAGAGCAACCAGATAGCATACTATCATATCGAGCAAGAAAGTCCTCTCTATATATGTCCAAGCATCCAATATAATATACATCATCTGTACAATACTGGCCTCTAGGGCATACATACAACTAACAATACAAAGGTATTGGATCCTTAATGGAAGGAACCACTCCAAGTTCAATTATGAACTTCTTGATCCAGACAGGCTCTTTGGCAGCATCATTGGCAACGATGTATTCAGCCTCCATTGTCGAGTCTGCCATGGTTTTCTGCTTGGAACTCTTCCAGCATACCGCCCCTCCGTAGAGGGCAAAGACAAATCCCGAGTGCGACTTAGAGTCGTCCTTATCATTCTGGAATCTCGAATTAGTAAAGGACTCCACTTGGAGTTCTCCGTTACCATACACCAAGAGCATCTGTTTAGTCCTTCTTAAGTACTTGAGAATGCTCTTCACAGCTCTCCAGTGACTCTCTCCAGGATCAAATTGATACCTACTCACTACACATAGTGAGTGTGCTATATCGGGTCTGGTACATAGCATCGCGTACATGATAGAGCCTACTGCCGAAGCATAGGGTATCCCTTGCTTGCGAGCTCTCTCCAAATCAGTCTTGCGAGACATCTCTTTGGAGAGAGCGAGCCCAGAGATCGTGGGTAAAAACCCATGCTTGGATTCTTCCATACTAAATCTCTTCAGTAAGGTATCAATGTACCTGAATTGGGACAATCCCAGTATCCGTTTAGATCTATCTCTATAGATCTTAATCCCCAAGACGTAGGAGGCATCCCCTAGATCTTTAATTGAGAATCGTTGTGATAAGAAAAGTGTAAGTCCGTGGCAGCGCCCCGGCTGTCTAACAGACGCCAAAATGTGGAACAAAACTTTTACGACTGGCGCTATCGCGTACTTTATCCCGGATCGTCCATTAAAGCTAAACTAACAAATTGTAAAGTGGGTAGAAATGTTATACCAAATGATCCGAGTCCTTCGGTCTTCAACCATCATCCCTCGCTATGTTGCAACTGATCCGAACTTACTCGATCTCCGGTCTCATCGTCCAGGTGGCACCAAGTCGACGGATCTTTAAACGGGCTCCCGCCTTTGAACCGAGGCAACTTGATCGTCAAGTTTGCTAAAAGAGACGACCAAGATGAAGTAGAGAATGAGTAGAATACTTTGTCTCGTTACGTCCAAGGCTATGGACGAACGGTTAATAGAAGTTGCCAATTGGAATCGGGTGAATGGAAATTGGGCTATGAAATTTCCATACTCTTCTATCATAATCTTTTTGCAAATATGAAATGAATCAAAAAAATCACCTCACCACAATGAAGTGGCCGGCCAATATATGAAGAGGAGGGAGGTGAGTGTAGGAGAGTCAAGTGGTGATCTTAAGCATTCATACTTATCATGTCATTAAAGAAAGAATGAATCATCAAAAGGCATTAAGTGTAAAAGCATGAATCATGAAGCCTTGTCATCAACTCATTAATGTAATAGAATGAGTCACTAACCTAGTCACTAATCATAAAGCTTCCACACACAATGACTCACCCAAAGAAGAAATGATAAATCCGTATTTAACCGAATGTCAAAATACGGCTGATAGAAAACTGGAAACTGGCAACTTCCAAAAATCATCCCGAAACGAATTTCAGGATAACCCCGTATCGGTATAAACATACCCGCATTTGTATTACGTCCGAATACAAATGCAACTGAGACAAAGATATTATATCTACACTGTATAATACTGGGTTCCGGCTTAAACCAAAGCCTACCAGTATTATCTGCCCGAAAACTGACACGTGCGAAAACGCACATGCATTTTCCGAAACGTTGCCATAATCCTATACGGCATCTACAACGTTTCGCCCGAACTTGGGAAAGTGTCTGTGGGGAACTCTAATGACTCATCAATACACTGGCACTGGGTATAACCACTAGCACGTCAGAGGTACAAGCTGTACGTAACGTTTTGCCTATGTATTGATTGGAAGGGAAGCTGACGAGCGAACTCATCTATAAACCCTACTGAGCCTGACAGTGACAATATCCGTACAGTCCGGAACGTTCGTCTATGAGTATCGCATATTAGGCCTAGGGGGGCGGTAAACGTCAGACCCTCAATAGCTGCATAAGTCGTGTCAGAGAGCAGCCCAGAACACCCTGATATACTACTGGTATGCCTACCAGTATATCTCGATTACCCTGGCCAGGGATTTCGTATAATGTCTCTCCTAAACACAGCGCGATCTCACCCCCAATACAGGGAGAGACGAATCCCCGAAGATCCGCTCACTTGCCGCCAATGTGGCTCGGGACTGTACCCAAAATATACCTGTTTGCACGACTCCTTTGACCCGTGGTAGGGTATAAATCAAAGCACAGTGGGAACTCACACGAGACAAATGACGACCTCAGGTGAATGAACTAACCTGTAAACATGTCACCAGGGAACTGCTATCTGACGATATGTATAATACCAACTAGCATGGTCCCGGCGAGTCCAGTCCGGTGTACTCATAACCCAATGAGCACCTGTATACATCTTAGGTGATCCAACTGACACCAGTGGCTTGTGAGACCGTCCACCGCCCCTCGTCGGGGTCTCGACTGTATACACTAGTCTACTCCGGAGTATCGATGCCCTATCTCGAAACTCCCACGACTAGGGACACTTTAAGTATGTGCTCATAGACCCCAGCTTCCACATATATGATCGCTATCATACTACTGGTAGTCAATCAAGAATCCTATGGGCTTTATCATGATGATAAAGACAAAGCAGATAGCATACTATCATCTCGAGTAAGACTGTTTTATCGGTATAGGTCCTCCCTCAATCATTACAATCACATACCTGTGATCCAATAATTGACTTAGAGGGCACTATATCCAACAATCTCCCACTTGCACTTAAGGCTAATTATTGCGATGTCGTGTACTCACAGCATAGTGTGATACTGAGCATCCAACTCCTCTACTAATCAGTTTCACAAAGCTCGTTTGTAAAACTCTTGTGTTCGAGAAATAGCCTCAGTGAGTGGATCCGCTTCAGTGTTTCTTTCTGTATCTCTCTATATCTCAACTTCGCGGAGAAAACCATCTCCTGAATTGAGTAATGCCTGTCTTAGAATATGTCTGGATATCTGATGGGACCTAGTTCATAAATGAACTCCAAATCCAAACTTCTTAGACTGTATCGACAACTGAAACTAATCAGTGTCCAGCACCATGCCTCCCACAGTATCCTTTTGGACCACCTGTCCATAATACAGTTCCTCGTCAGAGGGAAAACTATAACTCTGACAATTACTCTGTCATCCAAGTCACCTGTGAAGCCTGGAATAATAACCGTCTCCCGAAGGAAGCTGCCGTCATCAAATCCGTAGAACATTCAATTATGTTCTAAACTGCTTCCGTATGTTTCTTCAAGATTGGATTAATATAAACTTATCGCATCTAGTGCAAAAATGACATCTGGTGTGGTACTTGACATCTCATGATTGACTCAATTGCCCAAGCAAGTGATCTGTCAATCATGTACGTCCCTCTCCCATTTAGTCTGTAAGACACCTTTAGAGAGGGTGACTCCACCACCTGCAGGTACACCACCATGCTAGGAGTCAACTATTCTAAAATACTATTAGAATACCATCAAAGTACCCACATTGGGAAACTACCCAAATCTAGATCTAAAACCATAGATCTAGTAACAAGAATGTCAGATATTATATCCATATCCTTTGTGGAGAAACAACTGTATGATGACCACAGTACAACCGATCGTAGTATAGGAATTTTACTTCCTACTCTGTGTATGTCATCCAAATACCAAGACATCACACCCTACTACCTTCTTAACAGATCCATCCCCTATTCTGATGAAGTCAAAACCATGACTGTCACATCAAAAATTAGATGATCTTTCTCCGCTATAATTGCTCAAGTCTATAAATAGACATTAGCTACTTGCCCACTATGCTTCCGCTGCTCCCACTGACTACGACAACCCTCTGGCAGAATAATATATACGTACACTTCTAAAACTAGTTTAGAACGACGCTATACATATCCTCCTGCCGGGTCTCATAGTCTGGAACAACAGCTGTGTCAAGTCTGGGTAAACAAGAACCTCCCTGTCACCGTCCTTGAGGCTACCGGAGTACCTCTCGGGTGTCTGAGGTTATCCACCATATCTGCGGAGTGGCTATTGGAATGTAAAACCTGATTGAATATATAGGTCCTTTTAAACTTTCCGTAATCGTTTGCGGTTCTGGAATTACTTCCAGTTCTACCATGCTCCCACTACTGTTTTCTGAAAAACATCGATTTTAATAAAACTGTGGCGAGTCAAGAACAATATCACTATTGATCTTCCAGATGGTAGAAAATTAACCCTCGTCGAAGATAGGGTCAACCCACAAACTGCCATTACAGAAACGTGCTTTGAGTTATCCAGTATCTGGTTTTAAGCATAAGCTGGACAACTCCCCTTACCTTAACATCGTTAAGATATGAATCGTTCTATATCCAATATAGAAACTTTGGCACTTATTTAATTGGAACCGGATTCAAATTATGCAGCTGTCTCCAGTGCATAATAACTTAATAAAGAGAGGCTGATCAGTATTACTCAACTTAGGAATCCATCCAATTATGAGTAACCTGAAAGAGAAACAAGTTTCTCAAAAACCATTACTATCAACTAAATACCTATCACAAGTATCTACATCTTCGATTTCTTTGAAGAATCCCGATACTTGCGATACATGGTTCTCTACTTTATTCTTATACCCATAACTTCTCAAAACTTAGACATTGTATTTCTATGAAACACTTGTCTAAAAACTAGAGAAGTCATAAGTAAACAGAACATAGTACGAGGACCTACCCCTTTATCCTGACGGACACTGCACAACATACAATACTCTGTATAAGTCCTCTGAGTTGAATAACTCAAAACCTGTGCATCGTAGGTTGAAAAACTGTACCCCGGCGATTTCCTTAAATACCACCAATTGCAACGAATTCCGATATAATGAGGATGATCACCTAATTCCTAATAACTTGCTCCCACTCAACATCTGTAATCTCATATAGATGTGAGAATGAAACCTGGTAAATACATGCCCTGGAGTAAGTATCCAATCGGGAAATCAGTTTTCAATTAACAATGCACAGTGAATTTGAAACATAAATATGTTTCGTAGGGGTATCTTGGTATTCTTTAGTAATGCCTCTTCCATAATCCAAATCATGACTTTAACCGTATATTTTCCTGTCATCTTTCCAATTCCCTTTATTTGTCTTTAGTCGTTACCTTCTGTACACCATCATTAGGCTAAATGGTTTTCTTCCTTCCCTACCGTTCGGCACCAGCCTATGGTTTGGAAGAAGAATATCCAGTAAGCATAATAGGTGTACCCTCCTAATCCTAGGAGTAATCGCAACTTGAGAGAAGGTGGCGATAAAAGACAACTGAATAATACCTTATTCCTATTTCTCCTGAACCAGAATCCATCCTCGAAAAATATCTTTAGAGTTCGTATATAATCATACGATGGATTTATCCAATGGAATTGGATGTTTGTAGTGATACAGGTTGTTCTGGAGAAATCAAAGGTGAAGTACGAGTGGCGATGAAATACGTGGTTTGGTCGTGAATGTAAATAGTCGCAATTTACTTTGCCCTCTTTCTAATTCCTTTATCTTTTCTTTACATATTACCTTTTGCACACCCTACTTAGGCTAATTGGTTTTCTTCATTCCCTACCATTTGGCACCTGCCTATGGTTTGGAATAAGACTATCCAATAAGCGTAATAGGTGTACTCTCCTAAAACAAGGAGCCCTCACAACCTGAGAGAAGGTGATAATAAAAGACGACTGAATAAACCAATTTTATTTCTCCTGAACCTGGATCCATCCTCGAAGAAATCCCTCCGAGTTAGTATATAATCATACGATGGATTTATCCAATGGAATTAGATGTTTGTAGTGATACGGGTTGTTCTGGAGAAATCAAAGGTGAAGTAGGAGTGGCGATGAAATACGTGGTTTGGTCGTGAATGTAAATAGTCGCAATTTACTTTGCCCTCTTTCTAATTCCTTTATCTTGTCTTTACATATTACCTTTTGCATACCCTACTTAGGCTAATTGGTTTTCTTCATTCCCTACCATTTGGCACCTGCCTTTGGTTTGGAATAAGACTATCCAATAAGCGTAATAGGTGTACTCTCCTAAAACAAGGAGCCCTCGCAACCTGAGAGAAGGTGATAATAAAAGACGACTGAATAAACCAATTTTATTTCTCTTGAACCTGGATCCATCCTCGAAGAAATCCCTCCGAGTTCGTATATAACCATACGATGGATCTATCCAATGGAAGTGGATGTCCGTAGTAATACGGGGTGTTCTGAGAAATACAAAGGGTAAAAGAAGGAGTGGTAATGACTTATGCAACTATAGACAATCCAAAAGCCAGTATTTTAAGAAGGTTCGGTCAGCTTGGTCACTGAGTTATAGTCTAGGCTCGGTCAAAGGTCGCTTCCATAAGAGAGAGAGAAAAGAAACACTCTGCGTGCACTCAAACCTAAATAAAAATGGATATCACTTTATCTAATTAGGAAACCTCCCACTGTAATCTCAAATTCTCCTCCAAACCTTAAAAAAGAATTAGTCGGGGTCACCCGAAGAGTAAACCAACTCATCAGTGAGAATCGGGATCCAACTATCATCGCATGATAACTTGATGGAAGCCACTCAAGTCATCACACTCCAGAAGGTATGCGCAAGTCTGGCAAGTTTCTTGTATGTTTGAAACTCCCGATGTAATTTTTATCCCATGCTCTTATGACCTTGACGTAGGCCAACAAATCATAAGCAACATGTCAAGTTCTACCCGTCGTTGTCCTGATCAACTTAAGTCATCGTACATGCCCTTGACGTAGGCCAACAAGGTGTACGTCTGACTTAAACTAATGCATTTATCTATGCAACAAATGAATACCCAGCAGCTACCAAACACTATGTCTTGACGTAGGCCAACAAACATAGCTTGAATACTACTGACCATCCATAAGAAACGACGGAGGATTACGGCTGGTTTTTGGCGAAAAACCTTTAACGTAATGAACATGATCTCGTTGAAGGAACATGATAGCTTTATAAAAATATATAGTAGCGAAAACCTTTTGTTAAAGAAGTCACTCCCGGTGAAGGGATCTCGGCTCTTTCCTCGTGGAATGAGGTGCAGGATATTCCAACTGAATACCGCTATGCAAAACAAAAGGAAATGTCTTTGTAATAATTTTAAAATTTGTTCCAACAACATCAAATATAGGTTTGTTTTATCTCGCATTGATAAGAATCAACGCAGTCCCACCAATCAATCACACCAGAAAAGAACGAAAATAAAAGGTACGTATATGCCATCCGCATCTGTCACTGGGTCCCGTCATCACCCGTTAGGTTACTTAACTAACGACAGAGCGGGGACTGGACTAGCGCGGGTGTAAAACATATACAACATCTAATAGTATATATATACTAATATACAGTAATCGCTCCAGGCGTGATAATATGCAACATTACAGAAAAGTAATAAGTAGCACAGAACAATACAGATAATCTGGGATCCCCGGGTTTCACAGAGCCGCTACTGAAACCCGACGTTCCCCTGTTCGTGTGGATAGCCTGTGCAATGAAACCTAGACCCCTACGGGTGCGGCAAGTTACCCGCCAAAACCTAAAGCGAGGTAGTGCCCACAACATACTGAATGGAATACCCGGCACTTCACGGAATCCGGTAAATTGAGCACCCCTCCTTGGGTAAACCTGTACACCTTACGAGTGCAGCGAATAGTCTGCCAATTCTAGAGTGAGGTCCCTTTGCCTCTCAATGCCATGAGATACGAACCCGTTGCCCTCCAGAACCCGGCTTTTCGTGCACCCCACCGCGGGGTAAACCTAGTACAGAAATAAAAATAGTACAATAGGTACATCGACCGCAACTTGGTCGTGCCCCAAAAGAATAATATACAAACAGGCAGTGACGGCAGTCCACATGTTGGATGCTCGCCCCGCAATAACAAATGTACAAATAAATCCGAACACCACTACCATTGCACACTGCTATCCACCACGACAAATCCGCAACATCACAGCACAACACAGAACATCAACGCGAATGTCACGTTCGCAAACCCGTCTAAAAGAACTATAGCAATTAGACGCGGTTTACCGATCAAATGACATTCCCGGTCGGAAATATAAAGTAAGTATTGAAAAAAAACAAGCTTAAAATTTCGATCGACAAAATTTCCCGAAGTGGGCCCCACGTACATCTGGTGTACAGTAACAAAATTTTGGCCCAAAAGACATATACAAAAAACCACCATTTCCTGTGAAGAAGCCCCTATAAAAATTGGGTGCACCATTCCCTCTAAACCGCCGCGGAAGCGCGGACAAACCATAGGTTTGACCGCGGTTCCGCAGTGATTTAATGGGATCACATGCCCAAATTTGCACAGTATTCTTCAAAAACCCTGCATGATTTTCTGAAATGCTCAAAATGAATTTTAGAACAGTTTAAAAATCGACAGAAACTGTTAGTACAGAAAATTATGATTTCGGAAATTCCGTTCGATCGATCTTCTAAACGCTTTAGCACAAGTTAGTATAGCTTAATGGTGAGGCTCTGATACCACTGTAAGTCCGCGGCAGCGCCCCGGCCGTCTAACAGACGCCAAAATGCGGAACAAAACTTTTACGACTGGCGCTATCGCGTACATTATCCTGGATCGTCCATTAAAGCTAAACTAACAAATTGTAAAGTGGGTAGAAATGTTATACTAAATGATCCGAGTCCTTCGGTCTTCAACCATCATCCCACGCTATGTTGCAACTGATCCGAACTTGCTCGATCTCCGGTCTCGTCGTCCAGGTGACACCACGTCGACGGATCTTTAAACGGGCTCCCGTCTCTGAACCGAGGCAATTCGATCGTCAAGTTTGCTAAAAGAGATGACCAAGATGAAGTAGAGAATGAGTAGAATACTTTGTCTCGTTACGTCCAAGGCTATGGACGAACGGTTAATAGAAGTTGCCAATTGGAATCGGGTGAATGGAAATTGGGCTATGAAATTTCCATACACTTCTATCATAATCTTTTTGCAAATATGAAATGAATGAAAAAAATCACCTCACCACAATGAAGTGGCCGGCCAATATATGAAGAGGAGGGAAGTGAGTGTAGGAGAGTCAAGTGGTGATCTTAAGCATTCATCCTTATCATGTCATTAAAGAAAGAATGAATCATCAAAAGGCATTAGGTGTAAAAGAATGAATCATGAAGCCTTGTCATCAACTCATTAATGCAATAGAAAGAGTCACTAACCTAGTCACTAATCATGAAGCTTCCACACACAATGACTCACCCAAAGAAGAAATGATAAATCCGTATTTAACCGAATGTCAAAATACTGCTGATAGAAAACTGGAAACTGGCAACTTCCAAAAATCATCCCGAAACGAATTTCAGGATAACCCCGTATCGGTATAAACATACCCGCATTTGTATTACGTCCGAATAAAAATTCAACTGAGACAAAGATATTATATCTACACTGTATAATACTGGGTTCCGGCTTAAACCAAAGCCTACCTGTATTATCTGCCCGAAAACTGACACGTGCGAAAACGCACGTGCATTTTCCGAAATTTTGCCATAATCCCATACGGCATCTACAACGTTTCGCCCGAACTTGGGAAAGTGTCTGTGGGGAACTCTAACGACTCATCAATACACTGGCACTGGGTATAACCACTAGCACGTCAGAGGTACAAGCTGTACGTAACGTTTTGCCTATGTATTGATTGGAAGGGAAGCTGACGAGCGAACTCATCTATAAACCCTACTGAGCCTGACAGTGACAATATCCGTACAGTCCGGAACGTTCTTCTATGAGTATCGCATATTAGGCCTAGGGGGTCGGTAAACGTCAGACCCCCAATAGCTGCATAAGTCATGTCAGAGAGCATCCCAGAACACCCTGATATACTACTGGTATGCCTACCAGTATATCTCGATTACCCTGGCCAGGGATTTCGTGTAATGGCTCTCCGAAACACAGCGCGATCTCACCACCAATATAGGGAGAGACGAATCCCCGAAGATCCGCTCACTTGCCTCCAATGTGGCTCGGGACTGTACCCAAAATATACCTGTTTGCACGACTCCTTTGACCCGTGGTAGGGTATAATTCAAAGCACAGTGGGAACTCACACGAGACAAATGACGACCTCAGGTCAATGAACAAACCTGTACACATATCACCTGGGAACTGCTATCTGACGATATGTATAATACCAACTAGTATGTTCCCGGCGAGTCCAGTCCGGTGTACTCATAACCCAATGAGCACCTGTATACATCTTAGGTGATCCAACTGACACCAGTGGCTTGTGAGACCGGCCACCGCCCCTCGTCGGGGTCTCGACTGTATACACTAGTCTACTCCGGAGTATCGATGCCCTGTCTCGAAACTCCCACGAATAGAGACACTTTAAGGATGTGCTTATAGACCCCAGCTCCTACATATATGATCGCCATCATACTGCTGGTAGTCAAACAAGAATCCTATGGGCTTTATCATGATGATAAAGACAAACCAGATAGCATACTATCATCTCGAGTAAGACTGTTTTATCGGTATAGGTCCTCCCTCAATCATTGCAATCACGTACCTGCGATCCAATAATTGACTTAGAGGGCACTATATCCAACAAAAAGCTTGACCGATTGCAGCATAGGAATGCCATTTCCTATCAAGAGTATGTCGTCCATGTATAATACGAGGAAGACAACCTTACTCTCTGCCACCTTCTTGTATATACAAGGTTCATCTACATTTTTGACGAAATCAAACTCTTTGATAATGACGTCAAAGCAGATGTTCCAACTCCGCGATACTTGCTTTAATCCATAAATGGATTTAAGCGGCTTGCACACCTTCCCGTTGCTCCCACTAGCTACGAAGCTTTCCGGCTGAGTTATGTACACGCTCTCTTCTAAATCACCGTTTAAAAAGGCGGTATAAACATCCATTTGCCAAATTTCGTAGTCATGATATGCAGCGATGGCAAGCATGATCCGGATGGATTTAAGCATAGCCACAGGGGAAAAGGTTTCGTCATAATCCACACCTGGTCGTTGACGAAAACCCTTTGCAACAAGTCTAGCTTTGAAAGTCTCCACTTTCCCATCTACACCAAGTTTTTTCTTGAAGATCCACTTGCACCCAATGGGTTTTACCCCTTCAGGAGCATCTTCCAAAGTCCATACTTTATTTGTGTACATGGATTCCATCTCGGACCGCATTGTATCCAGCCATTTCACTGAGTCCCCACTCGTGATGGCCTGCTCGAAGCTAATTGGGTCATCATCCTCCATGATGCAATCCTCGCTCCCACTATCCATGAGAAAACCGTAGTATCTCTCAGGTGGGTGAGGAACCCTACTAGATCGGCGGAGAGGCTGAGGTTCGTTGGGTACAACCGAATCCTCTGGTTCCACTAAATCTTCGGTCTAAGTTTGTGTAGCCGGAATTTCTTCCAGTTCTACCTCATTGCCACTTATTTCTTTTGTAAGAAATTCCTTTTTTAAAAAGGTGGCATGTCGAGAAACAAACACCTTTTGTTCCTCGCCAAGCTAGAAAAGATATCCATGTGAATATTTGGGATATCCCACAAACTTGCATAGAACTGACCGTGCCTCGAGTTTGTCCGGATTTTGCCTTTTGACATAGGCCAGACAACCCCATATCTTAACTCGTTTAAGACATGGTCTCTTCCCACTCCATATCTCATATGGTGTGGTAGGTACAGATTTAGATGGAACTTGATTCAGTAGGTATGCTGCTATCTCTAGCGTATACCCCCAGAAGAAAATAGGTAACTCAGCTGTGCTCATCATAGAGCGCACCATATCTAATAGGGTGCGGTTCCACCGTTCCGATACACCGTTGTGCTGTGGTGTATATGGAGGAGTTAGCTGGGAGAGAATCCCATTCTCTTTTAGGAAGTACAAGAATTCATTGCTCAAGTATTCACTTCCTCGATCAGATCGAAGGATTTTAATAATTTTCCCGGTTTGGTTTTCGACTTCGTTTTTATATTCTCTAAATTTCTCAAAAACTTCTAATTTGTGTTTCATCAGAAACACATATCCGAATCTAGAGAGATCGTCAGTGAATGTAATGAAGTACGCAGAACCATCCCTGGCATGTGTAGACATGGGACCGCATGCATCACTATGTACTAGCCCCAAGAGTTCCGTAACTCTTTCTCCGTGTCCCATAAACGGAGTTTTGGTCATCTTTCCTTTGAGACATGACTGGCAAGTGTCATAAGATGAAAATTCAAACAGATTCAAATATCCATTCTTATGGAACTTAGCTAGTCGTGTCGCATTGATGTGACCCAGTCTACAATGCCACCAGAAGGATTCGTTCAGTTCTGAACTCTTCCTCTTATGTGTGTTTGTTATGCTCAAAACTGTTGATTGATTTAGAACATAAATGCAATTGCACAACGTTCCTAATCCAACAAACTTTTGGTTCAGGAAAATGTTCATAACATTATCCTGTAATACAAAATTATATCCCTCTTTATTCAATAAAGAAACCGATATAATGTTGCATATCAGGTTCGGCATGTAATAGCATTCGTTCAGAATCAATGTATTACCATTTGGTAATACAAGGTGATATTCCCCGACGGTTTTAGTTGCAACAATTGCACCATTTCCAACCCTTATGTCTTTATCACCTTCTCCAAGTTCTCTACCTTTTCTAAGCCCATTTAACTAATTAATTATATGGGATCCTGACCCGGTATCTAATACCCAGGACATAGAGCAAATGGAGAAATAGTTCTCTGTAACGAACACACCCGAAGAAAATGCATCAACTTGTACTTTCTTCATTCGGGTGGTATGGGAATCCTGGTATTCCCCTATATCCTGTTCAGTCTTATAACTTTTATAAGAAAGAACGGAACCAATGTTCCCCAGCACAGTAAAACATGCGGGTTCAGTCAATACATCCATATTATTATCTTGATTAAGGCAGGATATGGTCGCTACCTGTAGAGAGAGAGAAGAAAACATTTTAGCGTATGCTCTTGTAAGATCTGATTGGTTATTATTTTATCTAATCACGATGGCTTCCACTATTTTTATCAAATCTTCCTTCAAACACAAAAAGGGAAGACTAGCCGGGATTAATTACACCCTACAATTTCGCCAATCTTTCAGCAAGGCCAGTGTCGGTACTTTGATGGAGGTTCCCTGTGCTTTCGCACGGACCTAATTAAAATAAACCTCGTTTTCCCAGAGGCATAACCCCGTTGACACCTTTCTAGAGACCTACTTGATCGGCTAATTGTGTGTAAAACTGTCCCAGGAGTAACAATTACTCGCAGTGGGTATCGGGATCCAACTATCTCATAGAAGGTATGCAATCTCATTGCAAATTTCAATGCTTGAAATTCCCGATAATATTTTGCCCCTAACCCCTATGACCTTGACAAAGGCCAACAAATCATACGATGCTAGTCAAGTTCAACCTGTCATTTCTTGATTGAATCAAACCCACCCGCATGACCCTTGCCAAAGGCCAACAAGGTCGTACGACTACCCCAAAACAATCTGCATCATATGCATAAGCAGATAAGCACTATTCAGCTACAGCACAATACGCCTTGACAAAGGCCAACAAACGCAGCACGAATATTAAACAGTTCTTATCTGAAATGACGGAGGGCTACGACAGGTTTTTCTGAAAACCTATTGCGTAATGAACTTGATATCGTTGTAGAATCGAGTGAATTTTGAAATGGAGCGATTTTGAGGCTTTCAATAGTTTTGCTAAAGAGGTCATTCCCGGTGAAAGGATCTCGGCTCTTTCCTCATCGAATAAGGTGCAGGATATATCATATATATCACTATGCAAAGAAAAACTCCAAAAGCAATCAAAAGACAAACCGAGTGTTGTAGCATCTGCCAGTTTTGCTAAAGAGGTCACTCCCGGTGAAGGGATCTCCGCTCTTACCTCATCGAATAAGGTGCGGGATATATCATATATATCGCTATGCAAAACAAAAACTGTAGCTACCCTTTTTGAAAATTTGATTCTACAACATCTTTTAGGTTTCTTTTCTTTCATTAATCACATTAATGAGGCCCCATCATTTAAGTCACCTAAACATCATAGATAAATACGACGTACACTTATGCCATCAGCATTCGCCTCGATGTCCCCTCGTGCACCGTTAGGTTAGGTAACTAACGGCAGAGCGGGGCAGGGCTAGCGCGGGTGTAAAACATAAGTAACGTCTATATTATATATCATATATACTATATACAATATCTATCTCAACATATCAAATGATCACATCACAGATATAGCAGCAGAAGAAACATATGAAACATTGGATATAATAGGAGGTCCGTGTTTTATTTTGAGCCTCTATAAAACACGGATTCTACGGTCGCGATGAATAGCCAAACCCACATCCCTAGACACCTACGAGAGCGGCAAGCAACCCTTCCAATTCTAGAGTTAGGAGACCCGGACTCGACTCCTCGAGTTGGTCTTCCACTGGACACTAGAACCCGGTTACTTGTGCTCTCCTCCTTGGGTCTATCCTAATGCGGAAAAGTAAATAATATACATCAATGGTGACATCAACCTCAACCCGGAAGTGCCCCAATAAAAGAATATTACATATATTTAAATTTTACATGAATGAAAATAAAAACTCTCATCTCACATAAAAACCCACGGCTATTCAAAATGCGACGATCCAATATAACATATCCAGCAGTATATAACATCACATGTCATCACAGCATAGAAAACTAGACGATGTTAAACATTCCAATCGAATCATCGAACACATGATCACCCAGAAACCTCAACACTTGAGCGTAGTTTAAAGTAATCCAGCACACGCCACAGCACCAATGAACCAGCCGTAGAAGGGTCAAACCAACGGCTCACATGTGAAACGCTAAACCACCACAAACCCTAAGGTTCAAGTGGCGGTTTTGACGGCCCTATAAACGAGTTAAGGTTTACGTTCTTCTAGAGGGTCCAAAGAATAACTTGCATGACTTTTGAAAGCCTTTTTAACTACGGGAAAAATCCAACACATGGAAATTTTCCCGTCAAGTGTTAAAATGGGTATTTGATATCCGATTGAACTTTTTAACAACGCCTAAAGTTACCCGAAAACAGTTAAAATTATGACTACGAAACACTCCGATTTGTCATTGCAGTAAATTACCATCAGATGACAATTTAGCAAGAATAAACAACACCTGAAGCACCAAAACCCAAGAGACAGAACACTGAAAAAATTTGGAGGGGGGCTCGGATTGGGCCGGTGAGGGGGGGTATGGCCGGCCCAAACTGCTCAGTTTGGCTCCAGATTTCTTCAGTGTTCATAGTATCATTCATACATCATTCTGTACATGTTTAAAAAATTTATTGGACTCATTTAAAAATCGACTGAAAGTGGCATTTTGGGTTTCAAGTTTCGGAGTTCGTTTCGTATTCGTAATCTAACAATATCCGTATAAAATCCTAGCTAAGCTCTGATACCACTGTAGGGTTCACTTCGACGGCAGCATGGTTTCGGGAGGCATCGTTCATGCCATTTTAAAATTTTTGCCGTTAAAGGTAACTCTAATCTTGAATCGTTAGCTAGGATATAATACGGAAACATATTAAACCATTTACTGTCTAAGTGAATACGAAATACAACCTTTGTAGATCGGTCCTTCACTTCAAAAGCTCCTTGTTGTAGTCCCTTCGCTGCGATTATGGTCCTCCCGGGCTGTTGCATGGCTTCACGAGGCAAAAGGAGCGTCCTTGCTTGAAGTCTTCGAGGCCGAAGATGATCTACGTCGAGGGAATACGAAGTCAAGCTTCTTCTTCACTAACTAGAGAATTAGTGAAGAAAACACCCAAAACTAAAGTGCTAGTCTAGTAGAGGATGAGGAAATAGGACGTAGGTACACCATAGAATTATTTATCTCCCTTTTATTTCTCACTTAATCAAAACCTAGAGAGCTCTTGAGCTCATGGAAGAAGAGGAACAAAAATGAGTTGAGGATAATGATCAAGTGAGTAAGCTAACCATGGTGAGTAGTATCATATACTAACCCATGTAGAGCCATAACCATGGCTAAGTGTGATGGTTAGGTTATTAAATATCTAAGGTAAAAACAATGTGGGTGGACTTTGTCAAAGCAAACCCTAGATTCTACAAGCTTCATGCTTGTGACAAAACCTCGACTTATTTTCCAATTACCTTAAATAATAAAACCTAATATCACAATTAGAATGGTGTATGTCTTACACACCCATGACAGATGAATCAACAACCATGATACAATAAACAAATCACAAATTAATATATATCACATATATATTAAGTTGTGCACAAGTGAGAAAAACAAATGCTTAAGTGAACCAAAGTTAGTTAATGTAAATTAGTATATCACATATACAATTATAAACAAAATTATTAAATCAACACTTGACTTAATAATCCGGTTATATCATATATAACCGACTAACACAAAATATACCAACTTATCGAATCAACACTTGATCCGATAACCCGGCTATATCACATATAACCGGCTGATACAAAAGTCGCGAGAATAGAATACGGTATCACATACACGCATTATTCTCTGTCCCGCACATATCACATATGCGCTCCTATTTCGTTTTGCCTAAGCCAGTAAAACCTCTATGTAGGACTCTAAAGACTCGTCAATATGCCGGCAGTAGATGATGATCACATCAAACACCGACAAGTCGTCAGCGGTATTGCTGGACATAACGGCTACCAGAGTGTTGAGCGATCAGAAGATCAGTAAGAAAGCCTGCTCCAACTCCTGCAAAAGCCCGACGATAACATATGCCGTACAGTCCGGTCTCCTCGTCTGATATGTCGCATATCAAGTCAAGGGGTGGTAAACATCAGACCCCAATAACTAATAATTCATGCCGATATGAGGCTCATAACTGGTCGAGAAACTACTGGTAACACTTACCAGTAAATCTCTAAAACAGCCCTGGCCAGGGACTTCCCTGTTATGGCCAATAGAGCACAGCGCAACATCAACCCAATACCGGGAGAGATGAAACCCCTCCTATCGCTCATTGCCTCCATGTGACTCGGGACTGTACCCAAAAACCACCGTTTTGCACGCCCTCTTAGACGTGGTAAGGTGGAAATCAAAGCACAGTGGGAATCACACAAGACTCTGTGACGATCTCGGGTCTACAGACTAACCTGTACAAGTGTCACCTGAGAACTGCCATCTGACGTGAGGTATAATACCATCTGGGAGTTCTCGGCGAGCCCGTCCGGTGTACCCAGTCTCTACTGGGCACCCGTATACCATCTCTGATGTCAAACACCAATGGATATAGGATCATCCATCGCCCATCTCATAGATCGAGAAGCGTATACGCTAGTCTACTCTGGTATATCGATGCCCTGTCTCGATACACCTACGACTAGGAACATTAAAGGATGAACATATGGACTACCATGGCCCCACTAGTATGATCTGCATCATTGTCTTGGTAGTCAAGTACACATCCTAAGGGCTTTACCAACATGTAACCATAAGACAGTATCAAGAGAGAAGTATACATGTCAAAATAAAAAGCAACCAGATAGCATACTATCATATCGAGCAAGAAAGTCCTCTCTATATATGTCCAAGCATCCAATATAATATACATCATCTGTACAATAATGGCCTCTACGGCATACATACAACTAACAATACAAAGGTATTGGATCCTTAATGGATGGAACCACTCCAAGTTCAGTTATGAACTTCTTGATCCAGACAGATTCTTTGGCAGCATCGTTGGCAACGATGTATTCAGCCTCCATTGTCGAGTCTGCCACGGTTTTCTGCTTGGAACTCTTCCAGCATACCGCCCCTCCGTAGAGGGTAAAGACAAATCCCGAGTGCGACTTAGAGTTGTCCTTATCACTCTGGAATCTTGAATCGGTAAAGGACTCCACTTGGAGTTCTCCATTACCATACACCAAGAGCATCTATTTAGTCCTTCTTAAGTACTTGAGAATGCTCTTCACATCTCTCCAGTGACTCTCTCCAGGATCAGCTTGATACCTACTCACTACACTTAGTGAGTATGCTACATCGGGTCTGGTACATAGCATCGCGTACATGATAGAGCCTACTGCCGAAGCATAGGGTCTCCCTTGCATGCGAGCTCTCTCCAAATCAGTCTTGGGAGACATCTCTTTGGAGAGAGTGAGCCCAGAGATCGTGGGTAAAAACCTATGCTTGGATTCTTCCATACTAAACCTCTTCAGTAAGGTGTCAATGTACCTGGATTGGGACAATCCCAGTATCCGTTTAGATCTATCTCTATAGATCTTAATCTCCAAGATGTAGGAGGCATCCCCTAGATCTTTAGTTGAGAATCATTGTGATAAGAAAAGCTTGACCGATTGCAGCATAGGAATGTCATTTTCTATCAAGAGTATGTCGTCTATGTACAATACGAGGAAGGCAACCTTAGTCTCTGCCACCTTCTTGTATATACAAGGTTCATCTACATTTTTTACGAAATCAAACTCTTTGATAACGACGTCAAAGCAGATGTTCCAACTCCGCGATACTTGCTTTAATCCATAAATGGATTTAAGCCGCTTGCACACCTTCCCGTTGCTCCCACTAGCTATGAAGCTTTCCGGCTGTGTCATGTACACGCTCTCTTCTAATTCACCGTTTAGAAAGGCGGTCTAAACATCCATTTGCCACATTTCGTAGTCATGATATGCAGCGATGGCAAGCATGATCCGGATGGATTTAAGCATAGCCACTGGAGAAAAGGTTTCGTCATAATCCACACCTCGTTGTTGACGAAAACCCTTTGCAACAAGTCTAGCTTTGAAAGTCTCCACTTTCCCATTTACACCATGTTTTTTTCTTGAAGATCCACTTTCTCCCAATGGGTTTTACCCCTTCAGGAGCATCTTCCAAAGTCCATACTTTATTGGTGTACATGGATTCCATCTCGGACCGCATTTCATCCAGCCATTTCACTGAGTCCCCACTCGTGATGGCCTGCTCGAATCTAGTTGGGTCATCATCCTCCATGATGCAATCCTCGCTCCCACCATCCATGAGAAGTCAGGAGCGTTAGTAGTATTTGTCTAGCTCCGGATGTAGGGTTGTGAACCGGACAAGACGATAGCTAAACCGAAGAAAACCGTAGTATCTCTCAGGTGGGTGAGGAACCCTACTAGATCGGCGGAAAGGCTGAGGTTCGTTAGGTACTACCGAATCCTCTGGTTCCACTAAATCTTCAGTCTAAGTTTGTGTAGCCGGAATTTCTTCCAGTTCTACCTCGTTGCCACTTATTTCTTTTGCAAGAAATTCCTTTTCTAAAAAGGTAGCATGTCGAGAAACAAACACCTTTTGTTCCTCGCCAAGTTAGAAAAGATATCCTTGTGAATGTTTAGGATATCCCACAAACTTGCATAGAACTGACCGTCCCTCGAGTTTGCCCGGATTTTGCATTTTGACATAGGCCGGACAACCCTATATCTTAACTCGTTTAAGACATGGTCTCTTCCCACTCCATATCTCATATGGTGTGGTAGGTACAGATTTAGATGGAACTTGATTCAGTAGGTATGCTGCTATCTCTAGCGCATACCCCAGAAGGAAATAGGTAACTCAGCTGTGCTCATCATAGAGCGCGCTATATCCAATAGGGTGCGGTTCCTCCTTTCCGATACGCCGTTATGCTGTGGTGTATATGGAGGAGTTAGCTGTGAGAGAATCCCATTCTCTTTTAGGAAGTACAAGAATTGATTGCTCAAGTATTCACCTCCTCGATCAGATCGAAGGATTTTTATACTTTTCCCGGTTTGGTTTTCGACTTCTTATTTATATTCTCTAAATTTCTCAAAAGCTTCTGATTTGTGTTTCATCAGGAACACATATCCGAATCTAGAGAGATCGTCAGTGAATGTAATGAAGTACGCAGAACCATCCCTGGCATGTGTAAATATGGGACCGCATACATCACTATGTACCAGCCCCAAGAGTTCCGTAACTCTTTCTCCGTGTCCCATAAACGGAGTTTTGGTCATCTTGCCTTTGAGACATGAATGGCAAGTGTCATAAGATGAAAATTCAAATGTATTCAAATATCCATCCTTATGTAACTTAGCTAGTCGTGTCGCATTGATGTGACCCAGTCTACAATGCCACAAGAAGGATTCGTTCAGTTCTGAACTCTTCCTCTTGTGTGTGTTTGTTATGCTCAAAACTGTTTATTGATTTAGAACATAAATGCCATTGCACAATGTGCCTGATCCAACCAACTTTTGGTTTACAAAAATGTTCATGACATTATCCTGTAATACAAAATTATATCACTCTTTACTCAATAAAGAATCTGATATAACATATCAGGTTCGGCATGTAATAGCATTCGTTCAGAATCAATGTATTACCATTTGGTAATACAAGGTGATATTCCCCGACGGCTTTAGCTGCAACAATTGAACCATTTCCAACCCTTATGTCTTTATCACCTTCTCCAAGTTCTCTACCTTTTCTAAGCCCATGTAAGTAATTACATATATGGGATCCTGACCTGGTATCTAATACCCAGGACGTAGAGCAAATGGAGAAACAGTTCTCTGTAACGAACACACCCGAAGAAAATTCATCAACATGTACTTTCATCATTCAGGTGGCATGGGAATCCTGGTATTCCCCTATATCCTGTTCAGTCTTATAACTTTTATAAGAAAGAACGGAACCAACGTTCCCCAGCACAGTAAAACATGCGAGTTCAGTCAATACATCCATATTATTATCTTGATTACGGCATGATATGGTCGCTACCTGGAGAGAGAGGGAAGAAAACATTTTAGCGTATACTCTTGCAAGATCTGATTGGTTATTATTTTATCTAATCAGGATGGCTCCCACTGTTTTTATCAAATCTTCCTTCAAACCCAAAAAGGGAAGACTAGCCGGGATTAATTACACCCTACAATTTCGCCAATCTTTCCGCAAGGCCAGTGTCGGTACTTTGAGGGAGGTTTCCCGTGCTTTCGCACGGACCTAATTAAAATAAACCTCATTTTCCCAGAGGCATAACCCCGTTGACACCTTTCTAGACACCTACTTGATCGGCTAATTGTCCCGTGTAAAACTCTCTGAGGAATAACAATTACTCGCAGTGGGTATCGGGATCCAACTATCTCATAGAAGGTATGCAATCTCATTGCAAATTTCAATGCTTGAATTTCCCGATAATATTTTTCCCCTAACCCCTATGACCTTGACAAAGGCCAACAAATCATAGGATGCTAGTCAAGTTCAACCCGTCATTTCTTGATTGAATCAAACTCATACGCACGACCCTTGCCAAAGGCCAACAAGGTCGTACGACTACCCCAAAACAATCTGCATCATATGCATAAGCAGATAAGCACTATTCAGCTACAGCACAATACGCCTTGACAAAGGCCAACAAACGCAGCACGAATACTAAACAGTTCTTATCTGAAATGACGGAGGGCTACGACAGGTTTTTCTGAAAACCTATTGCGTAATGAACTTGATATCGTTGTAGAATCGAGTGAATTTTGAAATGGAGTGATTTTGAGGCTTTCATTAGTTTTGCTAAAGAGGTCATTCCCGGTGAAAGGATCTCGGCTCTTTCCTCATCGAATAAAGTGCAGGATATATCTTATATATCACTATGCAAAGCAAAACTCTAAAAGCAATCAAAAGACAAACCGAGTGTTGTAGCATCTGCCAGTTTTGCTAAAGAGGTCACTCCCGGTGAAGAGATCTCGGCTCTTACCTCATCGAATAAGGTGCGGGATATATCATATATATCGCTAGGCAAAGCAAAAACTGTAGCTACCCTTTTTGAAAATTTGATTCTACAACATCTTTTAGGTTTCTTTTTTTTCATTAATCACATTAATGAGGCCCCATCATTAAAGTCAGCTAAACATCACAGATAAATACGACGTACATTTATGCCATCAGCATTCGCCTCGATGTCCCCTCGTGCACCGTTAGGTTAGGTAACTAACGGTAGAGCGGGGCAAGGCTAGCGTGGGTGTAAAACATAAGTAACGTCTATATAATATATCATATATACTATATACAATATCTATCTCAACATATCAATTGATCACATCACAGATATAGCAGCAGAAGAAACATATGAAACATTGGATATACTAGGAGGTCCGTGTTTTATTCTGAGCCTCTATAAAACACGGATTCCACGGTCGCGATGAATAGCCAAACCCACATCCCTTGACCCCTACGAGAGCGGCAAGCAACCCTTCCAATTCTAGAGTTAGGAGACCCGGACTCGACTCCTCGAGTTGGTCTTCCACTGGACACTAGAACCCGGTTACTTGTGCTCTCCTCCTTAGGTCTATCCTAATACGGAAAAGTAAATAATATACATCAATGGTGACATCAACCTCAACCCGGAAGTTCCCCAATAAAAGAATATTACATATATTTAAATTTTACATGAATGAAAATAAAAACTCTCATCTCACATAAAAACCCACGGCTATTCAAAATGCGACGATCCAATATAACATATCCAGCATTATATAACATCACATGTCATCACAGCATAGAAAACTAGACGATGTTAAACATTCCAATCGAATCATCGAACACCCATGATTACCCAGAAACCACAACACTTGAGCGTAGTTTAAAGTAATCCAGCACACGCCACAGCACCAATGAAGCAGCCGTAGAAGGGTCAAACCAACGGCTCACATGTGAAACGCTAAACCACCACAAACCCTAAGGTTCAAGTGGCGGTTTTGACGGCCCCATAATCGCGTTAAGGTTTATGTTCTTCTAGAGGGTCCAAAGAATAACTTGCATGATTTTTGAAAGCCTTTTTAACTACGGGAAAAATCCAACACTTGGAAATTTTTCCGGCAAGGGTTAAAATGGGTATTCGAAATCCGATTGAACTTTTTAACAACGCCTAAAGTTACCCGAAAACAGTTAAAATTATGACCACGAAACACTCCGATTTGTCATTGCAGTAAATTACCATCACATGACAATTTAGCAAGAATAAACAACACATGAAGCACCAAAACCCAAAAGACAGAACACTGAAAAAATTTGGAGGGGGGCTCGGATTGGGCCGGTGAGGGAGGGTGTGGCCGGCCCAAACTGCTCAGTTTGGCTCCAGATTTCTTCAGCGTTCATAGTATCATTCATACATCATTCTGTACATGTTTAAAAAATTTATTGGACTCATTTAAAAATCGACAGAAAGTGGTATTTTGGGTTTCGAGTTTCGGAGTTCGTTTCGTATTAGTAATCTAACAATATCCGTATAAAATCCTAGCTAGGCTCTGATACCACTGTAGGGTTCACTTCGACGGCAGCATGTTTTCGGGTGGCATCGTTCATGCCATTTTAAAAATTTGGCCGTTAAAGGCAACTCTAATCTTGAATCGTTAGCTAGGATATAATACGGAAACATAGTAAACCATTTACTGTCTAAGTGAATACGAAATACAACCTTTGTAGATCGGTCCTTCACTTCAAAAGCACCTTGTTGTAGTCCCTTCGCTGCGATCATGGTCCTCCCGGGCTCTTGCATGGCTTCACGAGGCAAAAGGAGCGTCCTTGCTTGAAGTCTTCGAGGCCGAAGATGATCTACGTCGAGGGAATACGAAGTCAAGCTTCTTCTTCACTAACTAGAGAATTAGTGAAGCAAACACCCTAAACTAAAGTGCTAGTCTAGTAGAGGATGAGAAAATAGGATGTGGGTACACCATAGAATTATTTATCTCCCTTTTATTTCTCACTTAATCAAAACTAAGAAAGCTCTTGAGCTCATGGAAGAAGAGGAACAAAAATGAGTTGAGGATAATGATCAAGTGAGTAAGCTAACCATGGTAAGTAGTATCATATACTAACCCATGTGGAGCCAAAACCATGGCTAAGTGTGATGGTTAGGTTACTAAATATCTAAGGTAAAAACAAAGTGGGTGGACTTTGTCAAAGCAAACCCTAGATTCTACAAGCTTCATGCCTGTGACAAAACCTCGACTTAGTTTGCAATTACCTTAAATAATAAAACCTAATATCACAATTAGACTGGTGTATGTCTTACACACCCATGAAAGATGAATCAACAACCATGATACAATAAACAAATCATAAATTAATATATATCACATATATATTAAGTTGTGACCAAGTGAGAAAAACAAATGCTTAAGTGAACCAAAGTTAGTTAAAGTAAATTAGTATATCACATATACAATTATACACAAAATTATTAAATCAACACTTGACTTAATAATCCGGTTATATCATATATAACCGACTAACACAAAATGTACCAACTTATCGAATCAACACTTGATCCGATAACCCGGCTATATCGCATATAACCGGCTGATACAAAAGTCGCGAGAATAGAATACGGTATCACATACACGCATTATTCTCGGTCCCGCACATATCACATATGCGCTCCTATTTCGTTTTGCCCGAGCCAGTAAAATCTCTATGTAGGACTCTAAAGACTCGTCAATATGCCGGCAGTAGGTGATGATCACATCAAACACCCACAAGCCGTCAACGGTACTAACTGGACATAACGGCTACCCGAGTGTTGAGCGATCAGAAGATCAGTAAGAAAGCCTGCTCCAACTCCTGCAAAAGTGTCACATCCCGAAAGTACGGAACAAGACCGGCACTTAAACTACGAACGTCTTGAGGCGTACGTAATCTAAGTAAACCGAAACCCCAAAAATCCAAACCAAGAAAAGTAGTAGAGTGAAGGAAAACCAATTTAAAACAAGTAGTTTCAATAGCATAAGCCGAATTATGCGGGTTTCTAAAAACATCATAAATTCCCTGAAAATTTCGGCAGAGTCTCCTTTGTAAATACTGGCCCCCAAATGGGATACAACATGAATAGTATACGAAATCAATAAAAGGCATCCCCAAGCGGGAGCTAGCTCTTTGTCAATCGACGGTCACAACCACACAAGCAATATAATATACAACGCCAACGGCGAGGATCAAAATTCAAAAGGAAACTCAAAACCACAAGAAAACCACAGAAATATAACGCGCGACTCTTAGATCAAAGGAATAACATCACTGGTCTCTATCTCAAAATAAATACATGTTTGGTTGATGGAACTTCTAGATACAACAGAATAATGATATAAAAGATATATAATGGGGGTACGATACAAGTAAACCCACCTACTAGCAAAAGGAAACTATGCCCGCAAAGTCATAATGAAACCTGTACGGCAAACCTGCAAGAAACTGGGGCACAACGGGGGTGAGTTGCCAACTCGTCAATAGAAAAACATCTACGAAAAGAAATCGCATAAATAACGCAATCCTAGGTCAATGATCATAATATATCCTCAAATATATAACCAGCAACCCATAACAATGGTTAGGGCAAATATCTAACCCAAGTGTAATTCCATGTGCCCGTGTCAGTGCCTCAGGTAGTAATGTATGAATGCATGAAACAGAATGCATGTACTGAAGAAAACTGCTTTCATAAATCAGTGATCTGTATTTTAAAAGTCAGGTACCATAAATGAAATCAGCATAAAACAGTGCCCAGCATCGACACAAAAAAAGTGTCCAAATATCTCGATATCTCTGTATCACAATCTCTGTACCTCAATATCTCAAAATCTTAATATCGCAATCACAATATCTAGGGCGCCGTCAATCCAGACCAGCCCCTACCATCCATCTCAAGACCACGACGGTATCCTGCGGATATCCGACGCGTCGGGAAAAATCACCGGTCGGTAGTGCTCCCCTGCCAGGCTCAACGTCAACAACACGATCCTCTTGCCCCGAGGTACCGCACCGGGCCCACCATGTACCCGAAACGGTTTCTCCACTCCTCGAATCGGGTCTCGAAATCCATCAGCAAACTCATGGTGGATGACTCATATATCATGGGAAAACCGCACTTTTTATTTTAAAAGAGAGAAAAGGTTTATTTATGTTTTTGCGGTTTTTCTCCAAATCCAGAAAATCTCATGGAAATCCGAATCCAAAACCTCAATAACACGTAAAATAGAGAATATATGCATCAGAATCCATGAATGCGGCATAACAATGAATTACAGTATGCATGAAGTAGCAGGTAATAACTACAATGTCTAAACTAACATATAAGGCAAGTACACTAATATTATGTCAAACTACTAGCTATCAAGCTAAGTTAAGCAATACTATTTTCTAAGGAGTACGTGACATGGTAATTACCGAAGAAGATGTGTGTGAGCTGGCAAGTAAGTGTATGTGGTACATACGCATCATCGGTAATGGTGCTGGTGTCCTAACAGCATGATATCAATAATGGAGTATGAAACATAATATAAGCATGCGATGCGAAGCGAACCACAATAATGAGCGGGAGTTGAATACTAGACGCAACTATAACTAATCTGCATTAATCTAATATAAGTCCTACAAATGGTGCCTTTTGAAATAACATGAATCATGGGGTTTTGAAAATAGGGGCTACGGTGTTTTTATGAAAAGATACGTCTTTTGAAATATCCGTAGGATCCCTTGGGCTGTCTTTAAAAATACCCACGATTCGTTAGTTTTTGAAATAGGTAAGAATCGAATCTAATCTAACAACTAAACTAAACTAAAGGGCTAAGCTAACAAGCTGGACTACAGGTAAGGAAACCGCCTAACATCCGAGTCGATACATATACATATCTGTATATATATTGGTCGGTGACCCCGCCTCAAAAATATCATATCCGATACCATATGTATAATCAAACATCCCAAGTTAAGAGTGTGGATCAATCATCAAAATATAGCTCGTACGTAAATCCGTCGTACGGCATCCCCAAATCTGGGTACGGGTCAATATCACATTCATCATACTATTCACCTGGTATCCTCTTTATCAAATATCATGATCGGGGTACTGATCTACGTCTAGTACAATACTGATACCGCCTAAGTATGCATGCACGTGTGTGAAACACTACGCCAAGGACCCGCTAGAACGTCATGTCGTATCTCAAATACGAACCCTGCTATATCACCGATCTCACGGCCTCAAATCAAATCTCATCGACTCATCATAAATCCCAAGTACTATCCTCACTATCCATGCATGCGTATATGAATGTACATATGCATAGTCCCATACCCACGCATATATACATATATACACATCCCAATCTACGCACAAAAAAGTAAAGTATGCAAGTCTGTGTGTGCGTATGTGGGTATAACAACTACTCCAGGGTTTCGCAACTAACCCAAAGGTACTCCATGAACATATAAACATAACATGAATGAACATTATCGTATCATAAGACATCTATATAAAAATATATATATATGAGCTACACTACGGACTGCGGGGGTGCTATACGCCATCCACCCGACTTCTCCCCGTAGATATAAATCTACTCACCTGGTCCTCGCTCGCCGGTGCCGACGTCGGCACGCGCTTGCTTATCATCTCAAAGTCCATGTGGGTTACCTATATATCACAACGCATCGTATCGCATTAAAATCCGACTCATGACCAAAACGACACACGAATCCCATATAAGTCAAAACCTATGGTTGCTTTCACAAATCAACCCAAAAACCCTCGACGTCGATGTACAAACGCTAGACCATCGAGAAAAACCCAAACACACTCATTTGCACATTCACGAACACTAATTTTAATATAAAATAGGTTAAAACTCACAAAAACCCCAATTTCACTTAAAAAGTCATTTTTCCGAAAATCTAGCAAGCACAATTCGCCGTTTTTGTACAAAACATGATGTTTTAACAATTCTAGTGACCAAGATGATAACTTAATATCTTAATTATGCCATAGAAAACATTATGTAAATTTTAAACCCACAATTTAATTCGATTTCAAAAACCTAGTTTGCAATATTAACCAATTCTAACAATTTTATAGCAAAAATGAACGAACTACAATCTAGCTTGGATTTTCATGAACTAAATCATTAAACAACTCAATATAATATTTATAATGACATGAAACCTAAATTTGAATTTTATCTCACAAGAATATAATTATTTAAAAAACCTAGTTTACCAATTAAATAATTATCACCTTTAAATCAACAGATATGCAAACTAGCAACTTAAATTGGATTTAGCATAACATTAATATGTCAATTATATCACATAAACTAAATCTCACAACACAAAATACCAATTTGAAATCAAACCCCTCTCTTGAATTTTAAATCATGCACCTAGAACTAATTAAAAACCTAATTAAACAATTAATTAAGCTAACTTAAGCAATTAACAACACATTAAGCAAAAAGGTTAGAATTTATACCCAAATAATTTGAAGCTCCCACAAGCACACTTAGCCACCTAAATTGAAATCTAAATCCCTAGATCCACGCAATGGTAGCCAAGGAAAAATGGGTATAGCTTGGATTTTGAGTTTGCTTTGAATTTGCATGGATTTTTTGAAGCATTTTAATGGATTTTTGAGGCAAAATGGTGTGGGATTTTGGTGGAGGGCTGCTGCTGTGGGGGGTTCAGGTTTGGGCCAGAAATGGAGGGGGTTTAGGTGAGGGAGGAGAGAGAGTGAGGTGGAGAAAGTAATATCTAGTCAAAGTCCACCCTTTTTCTATCATTTTCCTTTCTTTTCTTTTCTTTTCATGGTGATTGGAGAGAGAGAGGGGGGAGGGCTGTCATGGTGGGGCCGGCCACATGGGGAGGCGAAGAGAGGGTGAGGTGTGGGTGTGTGGGTTAGGGAAAAAGATAAATGTATTACCCCAATTCCCATTAACACTAATTTCACCGGAAAAAAGCCTTTTTCTTCGATATTTTTCTAAACCGTTTTGGCAAACCATTTCATTTCAAAAACCACATGATAAAATTTTATTTAATGTTTTATGATGCACAAAATTTGTTTCAACTCATTCCAATTTGTAATTTTCCCTAATTAAATGTATTAGTGACGGCTTAAAATAATATTAAAATAATTAATTTCGGAAAATTTTTCAGAAAATTTGAAATTTCACCAGTGGCTCAATAAACACCAAATACTAGCAATTACATAGCTAGAATATGTATATTTAATTTTATAATAAAGATATTTGCATTTTGACTTTTTACAGAAACCCCCTTATTTTAACGTTTTTTCGAAATTTCACCGAAACGATTTTCAAAACGTTACAATCTTCCCCCCTTAAAGAAATTCGGTCCCCCAATTTAAATTAAAACCCCCCCTCCCAAATACTAAAATATTTCAGCCAAAACCATCAAATCGCCGGGGCTCCGAAATCATAAATACATAAACACATCATAGCGCAATGCATCCGCATGAGTAATGAGTAGATAACTCGAAATCAAAACTCCTTCAAGCATCCCGCAATCATCGGAGTCAAGATGAAGACACGAATGCCAAATCTCAAGCAAGACTGATATGTTATAAATCGGAACTATACATGCAAATATCAGGAGGAAATGCATGCCAAATCCTTTAAGTTGCTGTGCAATACACATAACACTGCACAGTGGCGGACGTCTATCATAAAAAAATAACTTTATACATATATACCTTTATTTGAAATGTACGTTTCGCCGTTTTGGGAAACAATTTAGAAGGGTCTCCTTGTTTTAAACTTTTCGTGTCATATCAGACACGTAGGTAAATACTGAGACTATAGCTCGCTTTTTGGAAATCCCTTCAATAACTATCAATGCATGCAAAATATATTCAGGTACTGTCATCTGACTAGTCTTGCTCAGTACAAAAACCCATAGCAATCATCATAAAAACGTACTGCTCCAAAAGAAATCAATCCCAAAATACGCGTATGAATACTACGTGCGTCTGGTGCGCACGGAAATCAAAATCCATATATGTGCCATACATATGCACAGAAACAAGATCTAAGTGCATCGGGTGTGCACAAAGCATCTGTCGTAGGCAACGTGTGTGCCTGACAGCAAAATCAGGTGCATCTGACATGCACGAAAAATCTTGATTTAGTGCATCTGGTGTGCACCAAAATCACATCTCAAAACATGCGCTCAACATGCGCGAAAATCCAAGGCAGGTGCATCTATCATGCACGAAATCATGAAATCCAATATCAAGCGCCGAACATGCGCAAAATCAAATCAGGTGCACAAGGTGCACAAAACAAATATCGAGTATCACAATCGAAATCGATGTCCAGTGCATCTAAGTGCACAAAAGGCGTATCACAGCACTGCAAGCATATATAAACTATACAGAGTGCAGGAACCAAATCGTGTGCGTGCATACGAACAAAATCAACTCAAATGTCTAAAACCGTAAAATCACAAACATGTGAAACCAAAGCACGAAGACGATATCAAGTGCAACACTGTACAAAGATCGTAAATCCTCAATCATCAAAATCAAATCATGCGAATAAATCACCCAAAACATTGAAATCAATAATGACGGAATAGTACCTCTCAAGTGCATCCTCTAAGAATCTCGGGCCAACTGTCGCGGTCACTAGTGGGACATCTCGTCAATGATCATGAACTCTGGCCTGCTGGTGTGCGTAACAATGACCACTCCTGGGTCAAGGTCTTCACTGTGAATTACCAATCTCTCGGTCCATCGGCTCATCGGCCCTGTCAGGTGTGCTAACGGGGATGATCCCGTTCTGGCACTTCTCTGGTCATCTCTCGGTCAATCATCACGACCACTCGTAAGACAGCATATCACTGGCGTCAGCCTCTGGCTCTCTGAATGTACGTGACACATCTGATCCTGGGTGCAAGTATCATTGCAGCAGTGTCCTGGAAGGAATCCTGCTCATGGTCTCTTCCATGTCTCGTCTCTGCCAACCGTCCGAAAGTCATCGTCCTTTCCTATATCTGCATCTTGCTCTGGAACGACTGCATACTTATCGCGACTCCTTCTGGAAGGTAAATCCAAGTACCATGCCTCGGCATGCGCATCGCATCTCTGATGTCGGCGGAGTGGAACGTCATCTCATCTAGATCTGGTACGAACCTCTTACTTCACTTTTCTCTAATGTCGTCTACTTTGGACTCGTCTCGTCGCGGCTGCATGGACTGAGCTCCAACGGCTATCCTCGTATCGGGAGTCTCCCAAGAAATGCATCTCACCACCTAGCATCTGAATTAAGTCGAACCATCCAATCGATTGTCAAAACCTCATAATCTCCCAAGGGCTCAACATCTTGGGTATAGTTTAATAGTATCGAGTACATACCACAGCATCGGCGGTCCAGCCGTAGAAGGGCAAACCCAAGCCTCACTAATGGCGCTGTAAAACTGCCGCAAACCCGAAGGTTCAAAGTCTTTCACACGGTCATTAAGTCGAGTTAGGGTTTCATTCTTCTAGAGAGTCCATAGAATTGCCTGCATGCCCTACCGAATACTTTAAACTTGGAATAATAGGTTTCTGACATTCGATCGTCTCTGTCGACTCCCAACGTCTCCGCGTTAAGTCGTCATTAGCTGGAATCAATCTATCTGATGTCCTCTCATCGGGTAGGCGAACGAACCACATGTCCTAGTCATTCATCCTCGGGTGACTAGCGACCTTCTATCATCTCTTAGTACAACCTGTACTGTAATAGCTCCAACATATGGGGCGATATCTCGTCGCTCGCAGCAACAATTGGCTCACTCGTCTGCACGCTGAACAGTGCCTCAATCATCATGAGTAAGCAATACACCAACGGTCATCAAAATCTGGCTGGCCTCTATCATTAGCTCAATCCTCTAGTGTTGATCAGCACATCCGAGTAACCTCATAAAGGCGATCAGCCAAACGCTCGTGGTGCGGAAACACAGTAAAAAAACACATCTCCGCAATCGTGTGTCGCCGGAATTTCGCCCTGTTCAGTCCTCGTTCGTGACGAGCTCGTGCTGACCGCAACTCTAGCTGTAGCTCTCCCTGCCCGTAATCGTGGCAGCAAAATCATAACTGGTACTGATGAGGCTAGATCGGAATGAATATAATACTGAGCAAAGAAATGTACATCCTAAGGCTTCTTAAGTGGAGTAGCGTATCGTAAATATGCCGCGGAACATACCTACGGTACGTCACTCTACTTTAGTCACATATTCCATCAACCAAGGGTCATCCTACGTTCCGAAGGTAAAACTTAACGCTCTGATACCAACTTTGTCACATCCCGAAAGTACGGAACAAGACCGGCACTTAAACTACGAACGTCTCGAGGCGTACGTAATCTAAGTAAACCGAAAGCCCAGAAATCCAAACCCAGAAAAGTAGTAGAGTGAAGGAAAACCAATTTAAAACAAGTAGTTTCAATAGCATAAGCCGAATTATGCGGGTTTCTAAAAACATCAGAAATTCCCTGAAAATTTCGGCGGAGTCTCCTTTGTAAATACTGGCCCCGAAACGGGATACAACATGAATAGTATACGAAATCAATAAAAGGCATCCCAAAGCGGGAGCTAGCTCTTCGTCAATCGACGGTCATAACCACACAAGCAATATAATATACAACGCCAATGGAGAGGATCAAAATTCAAAAGGAAACTCAAAACCACAAGAAAACCACAGAAATATAACGCGCGACTCTAAGGTCGAAGGAATAACATCACTGGTCTCTATCTCAAAATAAATACATGTTTGGTTGATGGAACTTCTAGATACAACAGAATAATGATATACAAGATATATAATGGGGGTACGATACAAGTAAACCCACCTACTAGCAAATCACCCGAAGGAAACTATGCCCGCAAAGCCGTAATGAAACCTGTACGGCAAACCTGCAAGAAACTGGGGCACAACGGGGGTGAGTTGCCAACTCGTGAATAGAAAAACATCTACGAATAGAAATCGCATAAATAACGCAATCCTAGGTCAATGATCATAATATATCCTCAAATATATAACCAGCAACCCATAACAATGGTTAGGGCAAATATTTAACCCATGTGTAATTCCATGTGCCCGTGTCAGTGCCTCAGGTAGCAATGTATGAATGCATGAAACAGAATTCAAGTACTGAAGAAAACTGCTTTCATAAATCAGTGAGATTTCTGTATTTTAAAAGTGAGGTACCATAAATGAAATCAGCATAAAACTGTGCCCAGCATCGACACAAAACAAGTGCCCAAATATCTCGATATCTCTGTATCACAATCTCTGTACCTCAATATCTCAAAATCTCAATATCTCAATCACAATATCTAGGGCGCCGACAATCCAGACCGGCCCCTACCATCCATCTCAAGACCACAACGGTATCCTCCGGATATCCGACGCGTCGGGAAAAATCACCGGTCGGTAGTGCTCCCCTGCCAGGCTCAATGTCAACAACACGATCCTCTTGCCCCGGGGTGCCGCACCGGGCCCACCATGTACCCGAAACGGTTCCTCCACTCCTCGAATCGGGTCTCGAAATCCATCAGCAAACTCATGGTGGACGACTCATACATCATGGGAAAACCGCACTTTTTATTTTAAAAGAGAGAAAAGGTTTATTTATGTTTTTGCGGTTTTCCTCCAAATCCAGAAAATCTTATGGAAATCCGAATCCAAAACCTCAATAACACGTAAAATAGTGAATATATGCATGAGAATCCATGAATGCGGCATAACAATGAATAACTGTATGCATGAAGTAGCAGGTAATAACTACAATGTCTAAACTAACATATAAGGCAAGTACACTAATATTATGTCAAACTACTAGCTATCAACCTAAGTTAAGCAATAATATTTTCTAAGGTGTACGTGACATGGCAATTACCGATGAAGATGTGTGTGAGCCGGAAAGTAAGTGTATGTGGTACATACGCATCATCGGTAATGGTGCTGGTGTCCTAACAACATGATATCAATAATGGAGTATGAAACATAATATAAGCATGCGATGCGAAGCGAACCACAATAATGAGCGGGAGCTGAATACTAGACGAAACTATAACTAATCTGCATTAATCTAATATAAGTCCTACAAATGGTGCCTTTTGAAATAATACGAATCATGGGGTTTTGAAAATAGGGGCTACGGTGTTTTTATGAAAAGATACGTCTTTTGAAATATCCGTAGGATCCCTTGGGCTGTCTTTTAAAATACCCATGATTCGTTAGTTTTTGAAATAGGTAAGAATCGAATCTAATCTAACAACTAAACTAAACTAAAGGGCTAAGCTAACAAGCTGGACTACAGGTAAGGAAACCGCCTAACATCCGAGTTGATACATATACATATCTGTATATATATTAGTCGGTGATCCCGCCTCAATAATATCATATCCGATACCATATCTATAATCAGACATCCCAAGTCAAGAGTGCGGATCAATCATCAAAATATAGCTCGTACGTAAATCCGTCGTACGGCATCCCCAAATTTGGGTATGGGTCAATATCACATTCATCATACTATTCACCTGGTATCCTCTTTATCAAATATCATGATCGGGGTACTGATCTACGTCTAGTACAATACTGATACCGCCTAAGTATGCATGCACGTGTATAAAACACTACGCCAAGGACCCGCTACAACGTCATGTCGTATCTCAAATACGAACCCTGCTATATCACCGATCTCACGGCCTCAAATCAAATCTCATCAACTCATCATAAATCCCAAGTACTATCCTCACTATCCATGCATGCGTATATTAATGTACATATGCATAGTCCCATACCCACGCATATATACATATATACACATCCCAATCTACGCACAAGAAAGTAAAATATGCAAGTCTGTGTGTGCGTATGTGGGTATAACAACTACTCTAGGGTTTCACAACTAACCCAAAGGTACTCCATGAACACATAAACATAACATGAATGAACATTATCATATCATAAGACACCTATATAAACATATATATATATGAGCTACACTACGGACTGCGGGGGTGCTATACGCCATCCATCCAACTTCTCCCCGTAGATATAAATCTACTCACCTGGTCCTCGCTCGCAGGTGCCGACGTCGCCACGCGCTTGCTTGTCATCTCGAAGTCCACGTGGGGGTACCTACATATCACAACGCATCGTATCGCATTAAAATCCGACTCATGACCAAAACGACATACGAATCCCACATAAGTCAAAACCTATGGTTGCTTTCACAAATCAACCCAAAAACCCTCGACGTCGGTGTACAAATGCTAGACCATCGAGAAAAACCCAAACACACTCATTTGCACATTCACGAACACTAATTATAATATAAAATAGGTTAAAACTCACAAAAACCCCAATTTCACTTAAAAAGTCATTTTTCCGAAAATCTAGCAAGCACAATTCGCCGTTTTTGTACAAAACATGATGTTTTAACAATTCTAGTGACCAAGATGATAACTTAATATCTTATTTATGCCATAAAAACCATTATGTAAATTTTAAACCCCCAATTTAATTCGATTTCAAAAACCTAGTTTGCAATATTAACCAATTTTAACAATTTTATAGCAAAAATGAACGAACTACAATCTAGCTTGGATTTTCATTAACTAAATCATTAAACCACTCAATATAATATTTATAATGACATGAAACCTAAATTTGAATTTTATCTCACAAGAATATAATTATTTAAAAAACCTAGTTTACCAATTATATAATTATCACTTTTAAATCAACAAATATGCAAACTAGCAACTTAAATTGGATTTAGCATAACATTAATATGTCAATTATATCCCATAAACTAAACCTCACAACACACAATACCAATTTGAAATCAAACCCCTCTCTTGAATTTTAAATCATGCACCTAGAACTAATTAAAAACCTAATTAAACAATTAATTAAGCTAACCTAACCAATTAACAACACATTAAGCAAAAAGCTTAGAATTTATACCCAAATAATTTGAAGCTCTGACAAGCACACTTAGCCACCCAAATTGAAATCTAAATCCCTAGATCCATGCTATGGTAGCCAAGGAAAAATGGGTATAGCTTGGATTTTGAGTTTGCTTTGAATTTGCATGGATTTTTGAAGCATTTTAATGGATTTTTGAGGCAAAATGGTGTGGGATTTTGGTGGAGAGCTGCTGCTGTGGGGGGTTCAGGTTTGGGCCAGAAATGGAGTGGGGTTGGGTGAGGGAGGAGAGAGAGTGAGGTGGAGAAAGTAATATCTAGTAAAAGTCCACCCTTTTTCTATCATTTTCCTTTCTTTTCTTTTCTTTTCTTGGTGATTGGAGAGAGAGAGGGGGGGAGGGATGTCATGGTGGGGCCGGCCATATAAGGAAGGGAAGAGAGGGTAAGGTGTGGGTGTGTGGGTTAGGAAAAAAGATAAATGTATTACCCCAATTCCCATTAACACTAATTTCACCGAAAAAAGCATTTTTCTTCGATATTTTTCTAAACCGTTTTGGCAAACCATTTCATTTCAAAAACCACATGATAAAATTTTATTTAATGTTTTATGATGCACAAAATTTGTTTCAATTCATTCCAATTTGTAATTTTCCCTAATTAAATGTATTAGCGACGGCTTAAAATAATATTAAAATAATTAATTTCGGAAAATTTTTCAGAAAATTTGAAATTTCACAAGTGGCTCAATTAACACCAAATACTAGCAATTACATAGCTAGAATATGTATATTTAATTTTATAATAAAAATATTTGCATTTTGACTTTTACAGAAAACCCTATTATTTTACCTTTTTTTCGAAATTTCACCGAAACGATTTTCAAAACGTTACAAAAAGCTTGACGATAACACATGCCGTACAGTCCGGTCTCCTCGTCTGATATATCGCATATCAAGTCAAGGGGTGGTAAACATCAGACCCCAATAACTGATAAGTCATGCCGATATGAGGCTCATAACTGGTCGAGAAACTACTGGTAACACTTACCAGTAAATCTCTAAAACAGCCCTGGCCAGGGACTTCCTTGTTATGGCCAATCGAGCACAGCGCAACATCAACCCCAATACCGGGAGAGACGAAACCCCTCCTATCGCTCATTGCCTCCATGTTATTGGGACTGTACCCAAAAACCACCATTTTGGACGCCCTCTTGGACGTGGTAAGGTGGAAATTAAAGCACAGTGGGAATCACACAAGACTCTATGACGATCTCGGGTCTACAGACTAACCTGTACAAGTGTCACCTGAGAACTGCCATCTGACGTGAGGTATAATAACATCTGGAAGTTCTCGGCGAGTCCGTCCAGTATACCCAGTCTCCACTGAGTACCCGTATACTATCTCTGATATCAGATACCAATGGATCTAGGATCATCCATCGCCCATCTCAAAGGTCGAGAAGCGTATACGCTAGTCTACTCTGGTATATCGATGCCCTGTCTTGATACACCTACGACTAGGAACATTAAAGGATGAACATATAGACTACCATAGCCCCACTAGTATGATCTGCATCATAGTCCTGGTAGTCAAGTACACATCCTAAGGGCTTTACCAACATGTAATCATAAGACAGTATCAAGAGACAAGTATACATGATAAGATAAAGAGCAACCAGATAGCATACTATCATATCGAGCAAGAAAGTCCTCTCTATATATGTTCAAGAATCCAATATAATATACATCATCTGTACAATACTGGCCTCTAGGGCATACATACAACTAACAGTGGATACATGGTGGACCCGATATGGTAGCCCGGGGCAATAAAGGAATGCTGTGTATACAGACGGTGAGCCAGGAAGAGCGACTACTACCTACCGGTGACAGTATTTGGGCTCGGTGGATATCCCGAGGATACCAACAGGAGTCGAGAGATGATATGGGCCGATCCGGACTGACGGAGCCCGTGGTCCGATCTGGACTGACGGAGCCCGTGGGCCGATCCGGACTGACGGAGCCCGATATATGATGATTTTCGTGTCGATGCTGGGCACGGTTTTCATGATTTTTTCGAGTGTCGATGCTAGGCACTCAGGTTCCATGATTTTGATGTGTCGCGAGGGACACCGTTGATTTATATCCTCTTACTTTCATGCACACTCTTTCATGATGTTTACGTACATACATACATTGATTATATGGGTGGACGAGATCCACATGCATACATACATTGATTACATGGATGGACGAGATCCACATGCATGCATACATTGATTATACTGTTGGATGTTATCCACATGCTTATAGGCATTGATTCCCTTGTTGGCACACATACCGAGCCGGTCACCCTAGATATCATAGTATTACCTTTATGATATAGTGGACCTAGGAGTCGTTATTTATTCGATTTCTACTTGTCGATATTTTTCTATTCACGAGTTGGCAACTCACCCCTGTTGTGCCACAGTTCTTGCAGGTTGACCGCTTGGATCAGTAGCGGCTTCGCTGGCACACAGTCTCATCCGGGTGTTTTGCCCTAGTAGGTGGGACATTTATATCGTACCCACTCTTATATCTATTATTCATTATTGTATCTATTTAACTCCATCAATCAAATTTAGTAAATTGTATAAGTAATGAGACTCAGTGGGATTGTGGTTGCGAGACTTAGAGCGAGGGGTTTTTCACTACTTGTGGAATTTATGTCTTGCTTTCCTTTATCTTTTGTGGTGAACTTCGCCGTTGGGCATCGTATACTTATTCTTACTGTATTGCGTGGTTCTGATCCGCCGTTTGGCGAAGAACTAGCTCCCGCTTGGGGATGCCTTTATCATTATTATGTATTTGTGGTTTTGGATCAAAATATACAAAGGAGGTGCAGCCAAAATTTTTAAAAGACGAAACACGTTTTCTAATTAGTAAATTTCACTTGCATCATTCATGTTCCTTTTCTATCCATTAAGAAAACTTGATTTCATTATACCTTTATTTCAAAACCCCACCTCCTTTATTTTTCTTAAAAGGTTTAGATTTCTGGGTTTCATCTTAGTTGAATTCTGTTAAGCCTTTAGACATTGCGTGATTCAAGTGCTGGTCACGAGCTAGTATTTCGGGTCATGACAAAGTTGGTATCAGAGCGTTAAGTTTAACCTTGGTTCGAGTCTATGTTTGACTATGCGAAGTCTAGGGCGGGAATGTATTTCGGAACCAAGGCTTGACCTTACAGAACTTATACTTGAACGGGGGGTATTAGACCCGAACTTTCGTTTCATAGGTTGATCCTGATTGATGGAGTAGGTAGCTTAAGTAGAGTGACGTACTGTACGTATGTTCCGAGGCATATTTACGATACGATACTCCATTTAAGAAACCTTAGGATGTACATATTTTGTGACCAGTGATTCTCTTCGTATCCATAATTATACATCCATTTGAGATCCTTGATGCATGATCATACTCTCATTGATGTTGTTCCTCCTTATGATCATGTGTCCATTCTGGATCTGTCGTTTCCTTTCATGCCGTTGATCTGTTTCCTTCGATACTCGATTGAGGTTCCTGTCACCATGTTTGAGCGCAGATTGAGCTGCTGCTAGTGTTGCGGTCAGGGCGAGCTCGTCTGGTATGAAGACCGACCATTGTGTTTTCTGGTGACATAGGAACATCTCGATGTAGTTTTATGTTGTGGCCTCTTGTGGAGGCGAGTGCTTAGTTTTACACCGGAGGATCGGGCCACTGTAAGAGCTTCCAGTTGCGAGAGTAATGTTGATGTACATCATACATCAGAGATTGTGATGTCGCCTACCGTGCCGACAGATGACCTAGCTGTTGCTGAGATTGTTAGGATGTCGCTTCCGGAGCTTACGAGCTGAAATCGTCGGAGCTTCCAGGCAGAAATGCGACAGATGATAGCTAGCCTGCCCTGAGTTGAGGGACAAAGGTGATTCATCAGATTGATGTGCCGACGTAGGCCCAGTTGAGTTGAAGATTTCCAGTATGGATAGTCTTACTCAGATTTAGAGCAGACCGATCCAGAGATGACTGTTGATGTCTCGCTTTTCCTGGAGCATTGAGGCATTGTTTGGCATGCGGGCGAAGGGTATTCACATGTTGCATAGGCGAAGTTGAAAAGGTTCGAACGAGTGTCAGGAAACCATTTTTCCAAAGTTTAAAGTGTTCGGAGGAACATGCAGGTAATTCTGTGGACCTTTTAGAAGAATGAAACCCTAACTCGACATGATGACCATGGAACCGCTTTAAACCTTAGGGTTTGTGGCAGTTTAGCGGTGCCATCAGTGAGGCTTGGGTTTGCCCTTCTACGGCTGGTCCAGAGGTGCTGTGGTATGTAGCAGATATTTTTATATTGCGGTCAGGTGTTGAGCCTTCGGGAAATTTTGGGACCTCGATGACTCGATCGAAAAGTTTAACGCCTTCCGGATACCATGTGATAGGAGACCGGTAAGCTGACCAGCTTCGGAATGAGGACCTCACCCAGATGCGTTGTGAGTTGATCGAGAGCGGGCGAGTATAGAGTATTCCTCCGATGGTTGGGGCGAGTTCCCAAGGACGTGTTCAGCTAGATATCTTCTACAGAGTGATGAAGATACTGAGTTCGTGATTTCGAGTCTGTGTGAGAAACTTCGGATTGACCGTGGCTGAGAACAGTAGCAGTACGCAGATAGCAAGATATGACGTCGAGTCGGACGATGACAAAGGCAAGTGGAGCCAGAGGTTCATGCGCGATGCTGACGAGCTATTGCTACTCCCCGTCGAGAATAGAGATCTGATATGTATACAGAGGCGTTAAGATATGGCCTGTTCCCGAGGGAAGGTGTGCGGAACACGCAAATGTCCAGAAAACGAGAGAAGATTATGCAAGAGTACCTGCTTCCGTACAGTTCGGCATATGCGAGATCGGAAAGACCTTGAGTAGGATTCCTTCCGGGACACTGCTTCAATAAGACTTGCACCTAGGATCAGATGAGTCATGTGTATTCAGAGAACCAGAGGGCTACGCTAGTGAAGTGCTGCCTTACGAGTGGTCGTGATGATTGACAGGGAGATGACCAGAGAAGTGCCAGAATGGAATCGTCCCCGTTAGCACACCTGACAGGACCGATGAGCCGATGGATTGCGAGATTGGTAATCCAAGGAGATGATGAGTACCCAGAGACAGTGGAAGCCAGACCGTGAGCAGGAGGCGAGCAGATATTCTTGTTTTGCCAGTTTTAGACGCACCGATTCATTTTTTTCGACATTGTTGGAGGTGTACCTCAATGTCCTTTGTTGCGATTTGATTTTGTGATCTGAGTATCACGCTTATATCGCTTGGATTTGAGTTTTGATGATTGTGTTTCATGATATTGTTTTCGTGCACCATGGTTGCACCTATTGGGTATTTACATTTTGCACATAGTTGTCGCACTTGATATATATTTTATACACCGTTGTGTTGATTTGAGATTTATGCATACCTATTGCATTTGATGTCGACTTTGTACCTTCGTGGCATGTGTTTATGATTTTGTGGATTTTATACGGACGATTTGATTTTTGCACTCGGTATATCTTATATGTGCTTGTAGTGTGTTGATACGTATTTTGTGCACCACAGTTGCACCTGACTTTGTTTTGATGTCATTTGATATATTTATTGTGATTTCATGCCTTGGGTATGCATATGATTTGATTTATGCTTTCGGCATAGTGTTCATGCACTTTTTAGTATTTTGATTTTCTTTTGTGCACGCTGATGCACATGGTTGTGAGATTATATGCCACGGTAATCCTGATTTGGATTTGAATTGAAAGGTGTTGTATACCGTCGATTTCGATTTTGATACTCGATATTTGTTTTGTGCACCTTGTGCACCTGATTGGATTATTGCGCATGTTTGACGCGCTTGGAGTGGACTTTTGCGCATGTTCGGCGCTTGATATTGGATTTCGTGATTTCGTGCATGTGGGATGCACATGATTTAGATTTTATTCGTGCATGTGGAATGCACCTGATTTGGATTTTCGCGTGTGTTGGGAGCACGATATGTGATGCGATTTTGGTGCACACCAGATGCACTAAATCGGGATTCTTGTGCATATTAAATGCACCCGATATTGTTGTCTTGCACACCCGTTGCATTGGACAGATGCTTTCGTGCACACCCCTTTGCACGTAGTTTTTGCTTTTGTAGTCATTATGGCACCTGTGCCTGGATTTGATTTCCGTGCGCACCAGACGCATGTGATTGTCGGATATGCTTTTTGAGGCTGATTTTGCTTTTGAGCACTTTGTTTTCATGATAGGTACTATATATAGTATGTAGTAGCCGAAAAGGACTGATCTGACGACAGTACCTGAGTACTTTGCATGCATTAAAAGGTTACCAAGTGGTTTTCAAAGGATCTATAGTCTCGCTATTTCCTATGTGTCCATGAGCGACGCGAATGTTTATAAACGTAAACATTTTGGGATATTTTCAAAACGACGGGACGTATATTTATCAAAATATATATGAACATATATTATTTCCTTACAAATGGTCGTCCGTCACTTAGGCCGTGAGTTACGCATCACACGGCGATTTAGAAAAGATTTTTGCATGAGTTTTATTTCATTCCTGAAAGTTTTCCAAAGATGCGTACTATACACGTATTATAGTATTTGACTAGTGTATATTGGATTTCAGTAGTAGATTTCGAGATCCGTATCTCTATTGTAACTCCGAGGATATGCGGGCAAATCCGATGATTTGCCTGACGATTAACGGAGTTCGGTTTTAGTTTTGTACTCGTTTTCATGCGCACTTGACACGCTGTGTTATTTCTGCGTTCTCCATGATTTCGGAGCCCCGTTGATTTGAGCTGATTATTGAAATGTTTTAGATTCTGGGGGTTTAAATTTAAAATTCGGGGACTGAATTTATTTAAGGGGGGAAGATTGTAACATTTCAGAAAATATAAAATATTATTTTTGGAATTTAATATTAAAATAATATATTTCCCGAAAACTGCCCGATTTGCGAAATTGGGGTTTTCGAAAAAGGGTATAAATACAAACCGATATTTGTGAAATAAATGAAAATTAAAATGATTTATTCATTTAATAATATAATTAAAGGATTTGGCATTTTTAAAATTTATTATACGCAGTTTCGATAAAAACCCGATTAGTGCACTGCTAATCGCGATTAAGCCAAATCCGTGTTTCTACAGTTTTTCATGGCTAGTGCACCATGACATGTTACATGTTATTTCAATTGTGTTATTTCATTTGGGTGAATGTGTTCTTGGTGAGAATAGAAAGGAAAAATGGTGTAATGATGTGTTGGATAGAGCGAGGGGACTTAATAATGACTTAGAATGTGAGTGGGTGAGAATAATAGTGAGAAAGAGAGAGGGGGGCTGCTGCCCACATTCCCCACCATTTTATTTTTCCTCTCCTTCATCTTCCTCAAGCTCACTACCCTCCACTTCAAACCCTAGATCCATCTCCAAATAATCCCCAAAACCCAAAACCCCTTTAACAAAAATTTACCCCCATCTCTTCCTCTACACATTGAGCCAAGCAAAGTGGAATTTTGATGACGTTGGGGAGCTAGGGTTTTCTTGAGTGGCCTTATTGAGGTATAATTACTTCCATTTAGATTAGTTTTGTGAGATATCGTGTTTTGGATGTCGTTTTGTGATGTCGCTGACCTACTGTGACCCCGAGCATTCACTGGGAAAACAAACAGTGTGGTAATGATGTACTCGTAACCCTAAGTGACCACCTGAAGAACGAGACCTTTCCCACCGGTTTTGGCTGGCGACTTTGGGGACAAATCCGGCGACCTCGGCTCTGTAGGGGACTGGGGGGTTGTATTTTCTAGGGTAGCTGTTTGAAGTGGTTTTGTGATGTTTGGTACTACTAGGTTTTTATGTAAGGATTATAGGTGGAATCTGGGAACATTGGTGAGTGTTTACATGACCTTGATGACACGATTCGTGACCTGAGCCATACAGGTGAACGCGATGCACGAACTTAGGATTTGTTCCGCATTGGTTTTGTGACTTTTAGTGTGCCTATTGTGAATCTGGGATGACCTGGGGAATATCTGAGACAACCAAACAATACCAGGGGCCTAAATACAACACCAGGAGACCACCCTACGAAGACGAAGCCCTGAGGAGCAAGTAAAACCGGCCTGGCCGAAATTTTTGCCTATATGGCCGGCTACTTGGCGAGGGTAGGGGTCTAGGCTGGTCCAGTAGGTCATATATACTATATACATTACCCTAGACTTGTTTGCTTAGATTTATTTGACATGAGTCAAAATCTGGGAACACTTGTGTGTGATTTATGATATGTTTTCCGTATTTTGAACGATGAGTCTTGATATTTGGATTCGTTTTTGGTTGTCGCACGTTTGTACATCGACAACAAGGGTTGTTTGGTTGATTTTGAGCGCGTATGCTATAGGTTCTAACCTACGAGCAAGGCGCGTGCCGTTTTGGATTTTAGAACTTGATTTTTATAGCGTTGTGATACGTGTTGTTATGGTAGGTAACTTCGTGTGGATTCCAAGGCGACAGAGCTTGGCGTCAACGACTTCGGCAAGCGAAGACCACGGTGAGTGGATCTATATCTACGGGGGAAGTCGGGTGGATGGCGTATAGCACCCCCGCAAAGTTTTGATGGAAAACTGATTCATAAAATATAGTTAAGGAAACTTAGATTATGAAACTAGGGTTAGAATGAAGATAGCTGTGAAACAATATTAGAAACTAGAGGATAGTTAGAAGTGATATGTAACGACTATTATAGGATGACGAAATTTGAAGATGACATGTTACGACATTGCCGTTTAGGGTACTATAGGACTAGATAGTGTTGGATATAGTGCCCTCAAAGTCAATTATTGGATCGCAGGCACGTGATTGCTATGATTGTGGGAGGACCTATGCCGGAAAGACAGTCTTACTCGGGATGATAGTATGCTATCTGGTTTGTCTGTATCATCGTGTACTTGCTTTAGGTGACCTTGCAGATCACTATTACACGTTGATGTAGCCCTTAGGATTCTTGCTTTACTACCAGCAGTGTGATGGCGATCATATACGTGAGAGTTGGGTAGTCTATAAGCACATCCTTAAATTGGTCCCTAGTCGTGGGAGTTTTCGAGACTGGGCATCGATACTCCATTTATAGACTAGTGTATACAGTCGAGACCCCGATGAGGGACGGTGGCCGGTCTCACAAGCCATTAGTGTCAGTTGGTTCACCTTAGATGTATACAAGTGCTCATTGGGTTATGAGTACACCGGACAGGACTCGCCGGGAACATGCTAATTGGTATTATACCTGACGTCAGTTAGCAGTTCCCTGGTGACATGTGTACAGGTTAGTTCATCGACCTGAGATCATCATTTATCTCGTGTGAGTTCCCACTGTGCTTTGATTACTACCCTACCACGGCTCAAAGGAGTCGTGCAAACAGGATTTAGTAGGGTACAGTCCCGAGCCACATGGAGGCAGTGAGCGGATCGGCAGGAGTTTCGTCTCTCCCTGTATTGGGGGTGAGATCGCGCTATGTCTAGGAGAGCCATTACACAAAGTCCTTGGCCAAGGCAGGAGATTTACTGGTAGGTATTCCAGTAGTATCTCAGGGTGTTCTGGGCTACACTTCGACACGACTTGTACCGCTTTTGGGGGTCTGACTTTTACCATCCCCTTAGGCCCGACATGCGATGCTCATAGACGAATGGACCGGACTGTACTGATATTGTCACTAACAGGCTCAGTAGGGTGTCAGGATGAGTTTGCTCATCGACCTCCCTTTTGGTCAATACCTGGTAGCCCGTTACGTAGAGCTAGTACTACTGACGTGCTAGTGGTTAAATCCACAGCCAAAATATTGACGAGTCTTTAGAGTCCCCCACAGACAGTTTCTCATGTTTCGGGCGAAACGTTGTAGTGGCTGTATAGTATTATAGCAGGGTTCGATCATATAAGTGCAGTCATGCACGGATCATGATCGGACGGATCATACTAGTGGGCTTTGGTTTAAGCCGGATCCTATTATTAGATTTGTTGGATTACTTTAGTCTCATTGCATTTGCATTCACTCGGAATGCGAATGCAGGTATGTATATACAGGTGAGGGGTATCCTTGTGATCCGTCAAGAGTTTACTTTGGTAGATGCTATTCTCTTTTTATTGTTGTAAACATTTGGATTAATGTTTACAAATGGAAATTGTGAGCTTAAGTCATCATGAAGAGCATTTAATGTGGCATGTGCATGTTTAGTGACTCATGGTCTCTTTCTTTGTGCATATGTCACATTATTGATTAATTATAGTGTTGAAATGAGAGGTAGAGAGAGAGAGGGCAGCCATATGGTTGTGGTTAGCTCTTGTATTATCACCTAACTCTCATTTTATCATTGCAACAAGAAACAAAAGAAAGCGCTTCTTCTTCCTCCTTCTTTCTTGAGCTCACTATCTCCATTAATGGCATCATCTTCAACCTCCATCCAGACACTCTCATGTGTTGAGAATCAATGGATGCTTGAGACAAAGTTATCACACACATTCTCTACATCGCCTTGGACACGTCGGCTAGCAAACTTCGTGTCCGAGTTGCTTCGGATGAAGCGGGAGCCCGTAAAAGGATTCGAAGATGTGGTGCCCTTTCCAACGAGAAGACCGGAGATCGGAGATGCCGCGAGGAGCTTGGGTTAGTGTCCAAAGACCGAAGGACATGGATAGATCGGTATAGCTTTTCTAACCCTTCTCTAGTTAGCTAGTTATAGGTTAATGGTTCGATCCGGGATTAAAGTATGCGATAGTGCCGGTTTCAAGTTTAGAAAAAGTTTTTGTTTCCGGATTTTGGCCTCGGATCGACGGCCTGGGCGCTACCGGAGACTTACATGGTATCAGAGCCACGCCATTAACCTTTACTAGCTTGTTCTAACGTGTTTAAAACATCGATCGAACGAAATTTCCAAAACCGCGATTCCAATTTTGCAGTTTCTGTCGAATTTTTTTGTCGATGAAAAATTATTTTGAGTATTTCAGAAAATCAGGCAGGCTTTTCTAAGACATCTGTGAAAATTTGGTAGCATGACGCTACAGTGCCGCCGTGGAACCGCGGCCATACCTATGTTTTCGCCGTGGATCCGCCGCCAGCATGTGTCATCTCTGCCCTAATTTTTCTACAGTGGTCTTAAATCTTGGAATTGGGGTTTCTGGAATATATTGTTTGGGCCTAGATTTGTTACAGTACTGGATTTGTGCTTGGGGCCCTCTTCGGGAAATTTTGTCGATCTAATATTTTAAATAAGTTAGTTCACAGTATTTACATTACTATCTGTGACCGTGAATGTCATTTGATCGGTAAATCTTGTCTAATTGCTATATCCCTTTTAGACGAATTTGCGAACGTGACATTCACGTTGATGTTCTGTGTTGTGCTGTGATGTTGCGGATTGTCGTGGTGGCTAGCCTGGAGCAATGGTAGTACAGTTTGGTATTATTTGTACATTTGATATCGTGGGGCGAGCGTTCGACATGTGGACTGCCGTCACTGCCTGTTTGTATATTATTCTTTTGGGGCACGACCGAGTTGAGGTCGATGCACCCGTTGTATGTAGGATTACCCCATGGTGGGGTGCACGGATAGCCGGTTTCTAGAGGGCAACGGGCCCGCATCTCATGGCTTTGAGACGGAGGAGGCTTTACTCTAGAATTGGTAGGCTATTCGCCGCACTCGTAGGGGGTATAGGTTGACCCAAGGAGGGGTGCACAAGTTACCGGATTCCGTGAAGTGCTGGGTGGTCCATTCACTTTGTTGAAGGGGGCTGCCTCGCTTCAGGATTTGGCGGGTAACTTGCCGCGCACGTAGGGGTCTAGTATTTCATTGCACAGGTTATCCACACGAACAGGGGAACGTCGGGTTTCACTTGCGGCTCAAAGGAAACCCAGGGATCCCAGATTATCTGTATTGTTCTGTTATGCTTATTACTCTCTGTGATGTTGCATTTTATCACGCCTCAAGCGATTATTATATATTGATATATATATACTAGTGGATGTTGTATATGTTTTACACCCGTGCTAGTCCAGTCCCCGCTCTGTCATTAGTTAAGTAACCTAATGGGTGATGACGGGACACAGTGGCAAATGCGGATGGCATATACGTACATCATATTTTCGTTCTTTTGTCGTGTGATTAATTGATGGGACTGCATTGATTCGGATCAATGCAAGCTAAAAAAACTAATTCTGATGTTGTTGGAACATTTTTCAAAGAGCTGATATTGAAAGGACGTTTTCTTTTGTTTTGAACAGTGGTATTCGGTTAGGAATATCCAGCACCTCAGTCGACGAGGCAAGGGCCGAGATCCCTTCATCGGGAGTGACCCCTTGGATAGAAGTTTGCATCAGGGTAATAACTTTACTATAGCCGATTGCCTTTTTGCTCTGCATCATGGTATTCAGTTAGAATATCCTGCACCGCATTCTATGGGGAAAAAGCCGAGATCCCTTCACCGGGAGTGACCTCTTTAGCAATGGTTTTCGCAACTATATTTTTATAAAAAGCTATCCGGTTCCTTCAACGATATCAAGTTCATTACGTTAAAGTTTTTCGCCAAAAACCATTCGTAGCCCTCCGTCATTTCAGACGGGTAGCACTTAGTATTCATGCTATGTTTGTTGGCCTTCGTCATGGCATAGTGTATGGTAGCTATTTGTTACTTTTCTGCTGCATAGATAGATGCATTGCTTTGGGATAGTCGTACTACTATTTTGGCCTTCGTCAAGGGTATGTACGGGTGGGTTCAAATTAACCTGGATAATGACGGGTAGAACTTGACATGTGACTTATGATATGTTGGCCTTCGTCAAGGTCATAAGAGCATGGGGTAAAAATCATATCGGGAGTTTCTAAAGAAACTGAAACTTGCCAGATATGCGCATACCTTCTTGAGTGTGATAACGCGAGTGGATTCCATCACGTTATCATGCGATGATAGTTGGATCCCGATTCCCACTGATGAGTTGATTTACTCCTCGGGCGATCCCGACTAATTCTTCTTTCAGGTTTGGAGGTGAATTTGAGGATACAGTGGGAGGTTTCCTGATTAGATAAAATGATAACCATTCTGATCTAGGTTAGAGTGCACACAGAGTGTTTCTTTTCTCTCTCTCTTTGGCAGCGACCATGGCCCGACCCTAGACTATGACTCAGTGACCAAGATTAACCGAACCTTCTTAAAATACTAGCTTTTGGATTGTCTGAGTTGCATACCTCATTACCGGTCCTACTTTTACCCTTTTCTCCAGAACACCCCGTATTACTACGAACATCCACTTCCATTGGATAAAACCATTGTATGGTTATATACGAACTCGAAGGAACTTGTTCCAGATTCGAGGATGGTTTCCGGTTCTGGAGAAAATGAATAGGACTATTCAGTCGTCTTTTCCTTTTACCTTCTCTTAGGTTGCGAGTGCTCCTTGGATTAAGACGGTACACCTGATACGCTAATTGGATAGTCTTCATCCAAACCATAGGCAGGTGCCGAACGGTAGGGAATGAAGAAAACAATTTAGCATAAAAGGTGTACAGAAGGTATTAAGTAAAGACAAATAAAGGGATTAGTAAGAGAGCAAAGTAAATTGCGACTGCTATCATTCACGACCAAACCAAGTATTTCATCGCCACTCCTACTTCACCTTTGTATTTCACCAGGACACTCTGTATCACTACGAAGATCCACAGTTATTTGGATACTCCATCGTATGGTTATATACGAACTCGAAGGAACTTGTTCCAGTTTGGGAATGGATTCTGTTTCAGGAGAAATAGGAATAAGGTTTTATTCAGTTGTCTTTTATCTTTACCTTCTCTCGGGTTGCGAGTGCTCCTAGGATTAGGACAGTACACCTATTATGCTTATTGGATAGTCTTCTTCCAAACCATAGGCTGGTGCCGAACAGTAGGGAAGGAAGAAAACCATTTAGCCTAAAGGGGTGTACAGAAGGTAATGACTAAAGACATATAAAGGGATTTGCAGAGATGGAAAAGAAATATATGGTTACAGTTGTGAATATGATAATGGAAGAGGCATTACTTGGAATACCCTGATACCCTTCGAAACATTTACATGTTTCAGTTTCACTGTGTATTGTTAAATGAAAACTGATTTCCCAATTAGCCCTTGCTCTAGGGTATGTATTTACCAAGGTTGATTCTCACATCTGTATAGTTTTACAGATGATGAGTGGGAGTAAGTTATTGGGAATTTGGTGAGCATCCTCATTATATCGGGATTCGTTGTACTTGGTGATATTTGAGGAAATCGCCTGGATTGTTTGCCGGACGGCAAATATTTGGTTTTGAATATCCGTTGTTTTGCACCAATTTCAAACTGATATATTTGTACGTTTATTTTTATAAATTGAGATATAACTTTTTGAAATTATGTCCATGACATTTACCTATATCAGTTGATGGTTAGGTAAGGAGCATTAAACAGCGGTGTAATTCTTCTTAACCATAGTACAGTTTTCAACCTACGACACACAGGGAATGAGTTATTAGACACAGGCGACTTATAAAGAGTATTGTATGTTGTCCAGTGTCCATTAGGACAGAGGGGTTGGTACTCGTACTATATTCTGTTTATTTATGACTTCTCTAGTTCTTAAACATGTGTTTCATAGAAATACAAATTCCAAGTTTTGAGAAGTTAAAGGTATATGAATAAAGTAGAGAACCAGGTATTGCAAGTATCAGGATTCTTCTAGGTGATCATGTAGGGTTACTAGGCACACTAACAAGGTTCTACAAAACATCAAACATGCCCGATTAAAATTTTAGCTGTGCCTAAGAACCCTAAACAAGATCGTTGCTAGAGAATTAGGGTTTCATATGCAAGTAAACTACGTTTACGACTAAGTGAATACGAAATACAACCTTTGTAGATCGGTCCTTCACTTCTTTAGCTCCTTGTTGAAGTCCCTTCGCTGCGATCGTGGTTCTCCCGAACTCTTGCATGGCTTCACGAGACTAAAGGAACGATCTTGCTTGAAGTCTTCAAGGCCGAAGATGATCTACGTCGAGGGGATGCCAACTCAAGCTTCTACTTTACTAACTAGAGAATTAGTTAAGCAAACACCCTAAACTAAAGTGCTAGTCTAGTAGAGGATGGGAAAATAGGAAGTAGGTTCTCTTTGGAATTTTATTTCTCACAATGTTTCTCACTTTGGATCAAACCCTAGCTTGCTTTTCTCTTGAACAAAGAAGAAGAAGATGAACAAAAGAAAGGGATGAGGATAATGATCAAGTGAGTAAGCCAACCATGGTGAGTGAGTATCATATACTAACACTTGTAGAGACATAACCATGGCTAATGCTTATGGTTGGGTTAACAAATATCCATGGTAAAAACAAACTTAATGGACTTAGTCAATGCATCCACAAGCTTCCACAAGCTTCATGTATTGTGCTAATCCTCTACTAATTTTGTAATTACTTTAAATATAAAAACCCAACATAATAAATAGCATGGTGTAAGTCTCATACACCCAAGTCATGTGTATCATCAACCATGATACAAAAAGAAAACACATTTTAATATATATCACATATATATTAAAGTTGTGTACATGTGAGAAAAAACCTAAAGTGAAAAAGTGTTAGTTAATGAAAACTAGTATATCAAATACACAATTATACAATAAATTATTAAATCAACACTTGACTTAATAATCCGGTCATATCACATATAACCGACTGACATCCAATGTATCGACTTATCAAATCAACACTTGATTCGATAACCCGGCTATATCATATATAACCAACCGATACAAAAAGTCGCGAGAATAGAATACGGTATCACATACACGCATTATTCTCGGTCCCGCACATATCACATACGTGGTCCTATTTCGTTTTGCCTGAGCTAGTAAAACCTCTATGTAGGACTCTAAAGACTCGTCAATACGCCGGCAGTAGGTGATGATCACATCAAGCACCCATAAGCCGTCAGCGGTACTAGCTGGACGTAACAGCTACCCTAGTATTGAGCGATCAGAAGATCAGCAAGCAAGCCCACTTCAACTCCTGTAAAAGCCTGCCAGTAACACTTCCCGTACAGTTCGGTCTCCTCGTCTGATATGTCGCATATCAAGTCTAGGGGTGGTAAACGTCAGACCCCAATAACCGATAAGTCGTTCCTATGTGAGGCTCATAACGGGTCGATAAACTACTGTCAACACTTACCAGTAAATCTCTAAATCAGCCCTGGCCAGGGACTTCCCTGTCACGGCCAATCGGGCACAGCGCAACATCAACCCCCAATACCGGGAGAGACGAAACCTATCCTATCGCTCATTGCCTCCATGTGACTCGGGAATGTACCCAAAAACCACCATTTTGCATGCACTCATGGACGTGGTAAGGTGGAAATTAAAGCACACTGGGAATCACACAAGACTCTATGACGATCTCGGGTCTACAGACTAACCTGCACAAGTGTCACCAGAGAACTGCCATCTGACGTAAGGTATAATACCATCTGGGAGTTCTCGGCGAGTCCGTCCAGTGTACCCAGTCTCCACTGAGCACCCGTATACCATCTCTGATGTCAAACACCAATGGATATGGGATCATCCATCGCCCATCTCATGGGTCGAGTAGCGTATACGCTAGTCTACACTGGTATATCGATGCCCCGTCTCGATACACCTACAACTAGGGACCTTGAAGGATGTACTTATGGATTACCTTGTCCCCACTAGTATGATCCGCATCATAGTCCACGTAGTCAAGTACACATCCTAAGGGCTTTACCAACATGTAACTATATGACAGTATAAAGAGACAAGTATACATGTTAAGATAAAGAGCAACCAGATAGCATACTATCATATCGAGCAAGAAAGTCCTCTCTATATATGTCTAAGCATCCAATATAATATACATCATCTGTACAATACTGGCCTCTAGGGCATACATACAACTAACAATCTCCCACTTGCACTAGGACCAGCTGCTGTAGTATCGCATACCTAGCATCCCGAAGAGTCTCTCAAACTGTATCTGGGGAATGGCCTTCGTGAGTGGATCCGCAGTGTTGTTCTTCGTGTCAACCCTCCTGACCTCGATCTCCCGGCGATCAACTATCTCCCGGATCAGGTGATACCACCTCAGAATATGCCTGGATCGCTGATGGGACCAGGGTTCCTTGGCCAAAGCCACCTCTCCATTGTTATCGCAATACAAAGGTATTGGATGCTCAATGGATGGAACCACTCAAAGTTCAGTAATGAACTTCTTGATCCAGACAGCCTCTTTGGCAGCATCGTTGGCAGCGATGTATTCAGCCTCCATCGTCGAGTCTGCCACGGTTTCCTGCTTGGAACTCTTCCAGCTAACCGCCCCTCCGTAAAGGGTAAAGACAAATCCCGACTGCGACTTTGAGTCGTCTTTATCACTCTGGAAGCTCGAATCGGTAAAGGACTCCACTTGGAGTTCTCCGTTACCATACACCTAGAGCATCTCTTTAGTCCTTCGCAAGTACTTGAGAATGCTCTTTACAGCTGTCCAGTGACTCTCTCAAGGATCACCTTGATACCTACTCACTACACTTAGTGAGTATGCTACATCGGGTCTGGTATATAGCATCGCGTACATGATAGAGCCTACAGCCGAAGCATAGGGTATCCCTTGCATGCGAGCTCTCTCCAAATCAGTCTTGGGAGACATCTGTTTGGAGAGAGTGAGCACTGAGATCGTGGGTAAAAACCCACGTTTGGACTCTTCCATACTAAACCTCTTTAGTATGGTCTCAATGTACCTGGATTGGGACAATCCCAATATCCTTTTAGATCTATCTCTATAGATCATAATTCCCAATATGCAGGAGGCATCGCCAAGATCTTTCATTGAGAATCTTTGTGATAAGAAGAGCTTGACCGATTGTAGCATAGGAATGTCATTTCCAATCAAGAGTATGTCGTCCACGTACAATACAAGGAAGAAAACCTTACTCTCTGCCACTTTCTTGTAGACACAAGGTTCATCTACGTTTTTGACGAAATTAAACTCTTTGATAACGACGTCAAAGCAGATGTTCCAACTCCACGATACTTGATTTAATCCATAAATGGATTTAAGCAGCTTGCACACCTTCCTGCTGCTCCCACTATCTACGAAGCCCTCTGGCTGAGTCATGTACACGCTCTCTTCTAAATCACCGTTTATAAAGGCGGTCTTAACATCCATTTGCCAGATTTCGTAGTCATGATATGCAGCGATGGCAAGCATGATCCGGATGGATTTAAGCATAGCCACTGGAGAAAAGGTTTCGTCATAGTCCACACCTGGTCTTTGACGAAAACCCTTTGCAACAAGTCTAGCTTTGAAAGTCTCCACTTTCCCATCTACACCAAGTTTTTTCTTGAAGATCCACTTGCTCCCAATAGGTTTTACCCCTTCAGGAGCATCTTCCAAAGTCCATAGTTTGTTGGTGTACATGGATTCCATCTCGGACCGCATTGCATCCAGCCATTTCACTGAGTCCCCACTCGTGATGGCCTGCTCGAAGTTAGTTGGGTCATCATCCTCCATGATGCAATCCTCGCTTCCACCATCCATGAGAAAACCGTAGTATCTCTCATGTGGGTGAGGAACCCTACTAGATTGGCGGAGAGGCTGAGGTTCGTTGGGAACTACTGAATTCTCTGGTTCCACTAGATCTTCTGTTGCAGCTTTTGTAGCTGGAACCTCTTCCTGTTCTACCTCATGACCACTAATCTCTTTTGCAAGAAATTCCTTTTCTAAAAAAGTGGCATGCCGAGAAACAAACACCCTTTGTTCCTCAGTGTGGTAGAAGATATACCCTTGAGAATTCTTGGGATATCCTACAAATTTGCATAGAACAGACCGTGCCTCGAGTTTGTCCGGATTTTGTCGTTTGACATAGGCTGGACAACCCCATATCTTAACATAGTTAAGACATGGTCTCTTCCCTTTCCATATCTCATATGGAGTGGTAGGCACAGATTTGGTGGGGGCCATATTCAATAGATGTATGGATGTTTCTAGCGCATACCCCCAGAAGGAAATAGGTAACTCAGTTGTGCTCATCATAGAGCGCACCATATCTAATAGGGTGCGGTTCCTCCGTTCTGATACACCGTTGTGCTGTGGTGTATATGGAGGAGTCTGTTGAGAGAGAATCCTATTCTCTTTTAGGAAGTCCAGGAATTCATTGCTCAAGTATTCACCACCTCGATCAGATCGAAGGATTTTAATACTTTTCCCGGTTTGGTTCTCGACTTCTTGTTTATATTCTCTAAATTTCCCAAAAGCTTCTGACTTGTGTTTTATTAAGAAAACATGTCCGTATCTTAAGAGATCGTCAGTGAATGTAATGAAGTACGAAGAACCATCCCAGGCATGTGTAGACATGGGACCGCATACATCACTATGTATCAGTCCCAAGAGTTCGGTAACGCTTTCTCCGTATCCCGTAAACGGAGTTTTGGTCATCTTGCCTTTGAGACATGACTGGCAAGTGTCATAAGATGAAAATTCGAACGGTTTCAAATATCCATTCTTATGCAACTTGGCTAGTCGTGTCGCATTGATGTGACCCAGTCTATAATGCCACAAGAAGGATTCGTTCAGTTCTGAACTCTTCCTCTTGTGTGTGTTTATTATGCTCAGAACTGTTGATTGATTTAGAACATAAATGGCATTGCACAACGTGCCTGATCCAACCAACTTTTGGTTAAGTAAAATGTTCATAACATTATCCTGTAATACAAAATTATATCCCTCTTTACTAAACGAAGAAACCGATATAATTTTGCATATCAGGTTCGGCATGTAATAGCATTCATTCAGAATCAATGTATTACCAGTTGGCAATACAAGGTGATATTCCCCGACGGTTTTGTAAGTGCACGGCGGCGCCCCGGCCGTCAATCCGACGCCGGAATTCGGAAGCGGTGATTTACAATAAATTTTTGAACCGGCACCACCGCGCACTAAATTCCCGGATTGTGCCATTAATCTAGTCCTAGCAATCTAGAGAGCGGGTAGACAAGCTATACTGAGCGATCCGTGTCCTCCGGTCTTCTCGTCGTCGTCCCGATCTACCGCGGAATGTCCGGTCTCCACCTCCTCGCCGGAAGGGCGCCACGTCGCCGGCTTCTTTTACGTGCTCCCACCTCTGAACCGAGGCAACTCGGGCACGAAGTTGGCGAGCCGACGTGCCCAAGGTTTGCTGTAGAATGTAGTGTAGAGAACTAAGTCTCTTTTGGGGTTGTGGAAGTTGCCATATTAGTGGAGGAAATGATATGAACTTTTTGGAGATGAAATTGAGATTTTTGCAAGCATGAAGAGAGTGAAAAATCCCATACCAAAATGAATCAATCTTCACCCTCTAGTGCTTGGCCGGCCATATCATGGTGAGGGGTCCAAAAAAAAAAGAGTGAGAGAGAGAGAGCAACCATAATGCAAGAGGGAATGCGATGTGATCATGAGAAGAAATCATCACAAGGAAAGTCCAACACTCAACCAACCAATCATCACTCCAAAAGGTCAAGCCATCATGAACCATCATGAACTAAGAAGTCAATCTTATGGTGGAGGAATTATCATGAAACAACAAGATGCAAATAACACCCTCCACAAATGCTTATTTGCACAAATGCAAATAAGCCTCCATCCACCAATCTTCGGCCAATGATAGAATCAAAGGAAAATGGCCGAAACCGGAAAGCAAACTAGCAACTCCAGAAAACTGATCCCGTAATAAATTACAGGAAAAACCCGCCACTGTATATACATACCCGTATTTGTATTCCGACCGAATACAAATGCAATGAGACAAAATCTACACTGTGCAATACTAGGTTCCGGCTTAAACCAAAGCCCGCTAGTATTCTCATCCGATCATGATCCGTGCAATACCGCACTTATCTGATCGAACCCTGCCATATCTCCATACGGCCTCTACAGCGTTTCGCCCGAAAACTTGAGCAACTGAATGTAAGGGACTCTAAAGACTCGTCAATACTATGGCTGTGGATTTAACCACTAGCAAGTCAGAGTTTTTAGCCAGACGTGACGGGCTACCAGCTATTGACCAAAAGGGACGTCGATGAGCGAACTCATCCTGACACCTTACTAAGCCTGTCAGTGACAATACCCGTACAGTCCGGTCCGTTCGTTTATGAGCATCGCATGGTGGGCCTAGGGGGTTGGTAAAAGTCAGACCCCTAAAAGCGGTACAAGTCGTGTCGGAGTGTAGCCCAGAACACCCTGAGATACTACTGGAATACCTACCAGTAAATCTCCTGCCTTGGCCAAGGACTTCATGTATGGGCTCTCCTAGACACAGCGTGACCTCACCCCCAATACCGAGAGAGACGAACCCCGGAAGATCCGCTCACTGCCTCCATGTGGCTCGGGACTGTACGCAACTAAAACCTTTTTTCACGTCTTCTTTGAGCGTGGTAGGGTAGTAATCAAAGCACAGTGGGAACTCACACGAGACAAATGACGATCTCAGGTCGATGAACTAACCTGTACACATGTCACCAGGGAACTGCTATCTGACATCAGGTATAATACCAACTAGCAGGTTCCCGGCGAGTCATGTCCGGTGTACTCATAACCCAATGAGCACCTGTATACTTCTTAGGTGAACCAACTGACACCAGTGGCTTGTGAGACCGGCCACCGCACCTCGTCGGGGTCTCGACTATATACACTAGTCTACTTTGGAGTATCGATGCCCTGTCTTGAAACTCCCACGACTAGGGACCTTTTAAGGATGTGCTTATAGACTACCAGCTCCGACGTATATGATCGCCCTCGTACTGCTGGCAGTCAAGCAAGAATCCTAGGGGCTCTATCAACATGTAATAGCGACCTGTCAGGTCATCTAAAGCAGTACACGATAATAAAGGTAAACCAAATAGCATACTATCATCTTGAGTAAGACTGTCCTACCGGGATTGGTCCTCCCTCAACCATTGCAATCACGTGCCTGTGATCCAATAATTGACTCTGAGGGCACCATCTCCAACAATCTCCCACTTGCACTCAAGGCTAATTATTGCGATGTCGCATACTCACAGCCCGTGTGATACCGAACACCCAACTCCTCTACTAGTCAGTCTCAAAAAGCTCGTTTGCGAAACTATTGCGTTCGAGAAATAGCCTCGGTGAGTGGATCCGCCTTGATGTTTCTTTCTATTTCTCTCTATATCTCAAGTTCGCGGAGAAAGCCATCTCCCGAAATGAGCAATACCTGTCTTTGAATGTGTCTGGATGTCTGATAAGATCTAGCTCATAAATGAACTCCAAATCCAAACTTCTTAGACTGTATCGTCAACTGAACTTAATCAGTATCCTGCGCCATGCCTCCCTCAGTATTTCCTTGGACCACCTGTCCAAAATACTGCCCCTCGTCAGAAGGAAAACAATAACTCTGACAACCTCCCTGTCGTCCAAGTCACCTTGGAAGCCTGGAATGATAACTGTCTCCCGAATAGGGCTGTCGTTATCATATCCCTAGAACATCCACTTATGTTCTAAAACTGCTTCTGACTGTTTCTCCAGGATTGGATCAATGTCAACTTACTTGCATCTAGTGCAAAAACAACATCTGGTGTGGTACATGACATCTCATGATTGACTCAATTGCCTAAGCAAGTGATCTGCCAATCGTGCACATCCCTCTTCACTTTAGTCTGTAAGACACCTTTAGAGAGGGTGACTCCATCACCTGCAGGTACACTACCATGCCAGGAGTCGTCCATTCTAAATACTCTTAGAATGCTGTCAAAGTACCCTTAATTGGGAAACCACCCAAATCTAGATCTAAAAACATAGATCTAGTAACCAATATGTCTGATATAATGTCCAAGTCCCATGTAGAGAAACCACTGTGTGACGACCAAAGTATAACCGATCGTAGTATAGGAATATCACTTCCTACTCTGTGTATGTCATCCAAATACCAGGACATCACACCCTACTACCTTCTTAACAGATCCATCCCCTATTCTGATGAAGTCAAACCTATGACTATCACATCAGAAATAGATGATCTATCTCCGCTATATCTGCTTTAGTTTATAAATAGACATAAGCCACCTGTCCACCATACTTCCGCTGCTCCCACTGACTACGACAACCCTTTGGCAGAGTCATATACACACACACTTCTAAAGCTACTTTAGAACGACGCTATACTCATCCTCCTACCGGGTCTCACAGTCTGGAACAACAGGAATGGCAAGTCTAAACAAGAACTTCCCTGTCACCGTCCTTGAGGCTACCGGAGTACCTCTCGGGTGCCTGAAGTTACCCACCTTATCTGCGGAGTGGCTAATGGAATGTCAAACCAGAATGAATCTTTAGGTTCCTATCAAAATCTTCAGTAATCATTTGTGGTTCTGGAATCACTTCCAGTTCTACCATACTCCCACTACTGTTTTCTGAAAAAATCCATTTTTATTAAAACTGTGGCGAGTCTAGAACGATATCATTATTGATCTTCCAGATGGTAGAAAGTCAACCCTCGTCATAGCCTGGGTCAACCCACAAACAGCCATTACAGAAACATGCCTTGAGTTATCCAGAGTCTGGTTTTAAGCATAGGCCGGACAACTCCCCGTACCTTAACATCGTTAAGATATGAACTGTTCTATATCCAATATAGAAACAGAGGCACTGATTTAATTGAACCAGATTCAAATCATGCAGCTGTCTCCAGTGCATGTCAAATAAATGGAAGGAGGCCGATCAGCGTTACTCAACTTAGGAATGCTTCCAATTATGAGTAACCTGTAAGAGAAGCAAGTTCTCTTAATCATTAATATCAACTGAATACCACACATAAGTATCTACATCTTCGATCACCTTGAAGAATCACGATACTTGCAACACCTGGTTCTCTACTTTATTCATATACCTATAACTTCTCAAAATTCGGACCCTGTGTTTCCACGAAACACCTGTCTAAAAACTAGAGAAGTCATAAGTAAACCGAATATAGTACGAGAACCAACCCCTTTGTCCTCATGGACACTGGACAACATACAATACTTTGTATAAGTCCCTTGAGTCTGATAACTCACTCTCTGTGTGTCGTAGGTTGAAAACTGTATTTATGGTTAAGAAGAATTACACCGCTGTTTAATTCTCCTTACCTAACCATCCACTGAAATAGGTAAATGTCATCGACATAATTTCAAAAAGGTATATCTCACTCTATAAAAATAGACGTACAGATATATCAATTTGAAATTGGTGCATGACAGCGGATATTCAAAACCAAATATTTGCCGTCCGGCAAACAACCCAGGTGAATTCCTCAAATATCACCGATTACAACGAATCCCGATATAATGAGGATGATCACCCAATTCCCAATAACTTACTCCCACTCATCATCTGTAAAACCATACAGATGTGAGAATCAGACTTGGTAAATACATACCGTGGAGCAAGTGTCTAATTGGGAAATCAGTTTTCCTTTAACAGTACACAGTAAAACTGAAACATTGAAATGTTTCGATGGGGTATCCTGGTATTCCTAGTAATGCCTCTTCCAGATTCACAACTGTAACCGTTATAAATCTCTGCCACCTCTCCAAATCCCTTCATATGTCTTTAGTCATTACCTTCTGTACACCCCTTTAGGCCAAATGGTTTTCTTCCTTCCCTACCGTTCGGCACCAGCCTATGGTTTGGAAGAAGACTATCCAATAAGCATAATGGGTATACTGTCCCGATCCTAGGAACACTCGCAATACGAGAGAAGGTGAAGATAAAAGACACCTGAATAAACCTTATTCCTATTTCTCCTGAACCAGAATCCATCCCCGAACTGGAACAAATTCCTTTCGAGTTCGTATATAACCATACGATGGAATATCCAATAAACTGTGGATCTTCGTAGTGATACGGAGTGTCCTGGAGAAATACAAAGGTGAAGTGGGAGTGGTAATGAAATACTTGGTTTGGTCGTGAATATCAGTCGCAATTTACTTTGCTCTCTTACTAATCCCTTTCTTTGTCTTTACATAATACCTTCTGTACACCGTTTAGGCTAATTGGTTTCTTCATTCCCTACCGTTCGGCACCTGCCTATGGTTTGGAAGAAGACTATCCAATTTGCGTAATAGGTATAGTATCTCCTAAACCAAGAAGTACTCGCAACTTGAGAGAAGGTAAAAAGGAAAAGACAACTGAATAGTCCTATTCGTTTTCTCCAGAACTGGAAACCATCCTCGAATAAATTCCTTCGAGTTTGTATATAACCATACGATGGTTTTGTCCAATAGAAGTGGACGTTCATAGTCTAACCTAGATCAGAATGGTTATCAGTTTATTTAATCTGGAAACCTCCCACTGTACCGTCAAATTCTCCTCCAACCTAAAAGAAGAATTAGTCGGGATGTCCCGAGGAGTAAACCAACTCATCAGTGGGAATCGGGATCCAACTATCACCGCATGATAACATGACGGAATCCACTCACGCTATCATACTCCAGAAGGTATGCGCATATCTGGCAAGTTTCAGTTTCTTTAGAAACTCCCGATTTGATTTTTGCCCCATGCTCTTATGACCTTGGCGTGAGGTCAAAATATCATAAGTCACATGTCAAGTTCTACCCATCATTGTCCAGGTTAATTTGAACCTACCCGTACATACCCTTGACGTAGGCCAAAATTGTAGTACGACTGTCCCAAACCAACGCATCTATCTATGCAACAGCTAAATATCCGGCAGCTACCAATCACTATGCCTTGGCGTGAGGTCAAAATACATAGCTTGAATACTACCGAATATTTAACCGAAATGATTGAGGGCTACGAATGGTTTCTGGCGAAAACCTTTAACGTAATGAACTTGATATCGTTGAGGGAACCGGATAGCTTTGAAAAATATAGTGACGAAAACCTTTGCTAAAGAGGTCACTCCCGGTGAAGGGATCTCGGCTCTTTCCCCGTAGAATGAGGTGCAGGATATTCCAACTGAATACCACGATGCAAAGCAAAAGTAATCGGCTATACTGAAGTTATTGCCCTGACGCAAACTTCTGTCCAAGGGGCCACTCCTGGTGAAGGGATCTCGGCCCTTGCCTCGTCGACTGAGGAGCAGGATATTCCAACTCAATACCACTGTGCTAAACAAAAGTGAACGTCCTTGCAATAACAGCTTTTTGAAAAATGTTCCAACAACATCCGATTTGGTTTGTTTTAACTTGCATTGATCCGAATCAACGCATTCCCATCAATTGATCACACCAATAAAGAACGAAAATAATGACGTACGTATATGCCATCCGCATTTGCCACTGGGTCCCGTCATTACCCGTTAGGTTAGTTAACTAACGACAGAGCGGGGACTGGACTAGCGCGGATGCAAAACATATACAACATCTACTTGTATATATATCAATATATAATATTTCGCTCAAGGCGTGATAAAATGCAACATCACAGAAATGTACAGCATCACAGAACAATACAGATATCTGGGATCCCCGGGTTTCACAGAGCCGCTACTTAAACCCGACGTTCCCCTGGTCGTATGGATAGCCTATGCAATGAAATTCCTAGACCCCTACGGGCGCGGCAAGTTACCCGTCAAAACCTGAAGCGAGGCAGCCCCCTTCAGCAACGTGAATGGACCACCCAGCACTTCACGGAATCCGGTAACTTGGGCACCCCTCCTGGTCAACCTGTACCCTCTACGAGTGCGGCGAATAGACCGCCAATTCTAGAGAGAGGCCCCCTCCGTCTCAACGCCATGAGATACGGGCCCGTTGCCCTCTAGAACCCGGCTATCCATGCACCCCTCCGGGGGGCAATCCTAGTACAGAAAGTAAAATATACATACAACGGGTACATCGACCGCAACCTGGTCGTGCCCCAAAAGAATAATACAAATAGGCAGTGACGGCAGTCCACATGTCGGACGCTCGCCCCGCAATATCAAATGTACATAATACAACAAAAACTGTACTAGCATTGCATCCAAGCTATCCCCCACAACCAATCCGCAACATCACAGCACAATCACAGAACATCAACGTGAATGTCACGTTCGCAAATCCGTCTAACCGGGCTATAGCAGTTAGACAGGATTTACCGATCAAGTGACATTCACGGTCGCAGATATAATGTAAATACTGTGAACTAATGTGTTTAAAATTTTCGATCGATCAAATTTTACCAAGTGGGCCCCAAGCACTACTGTAGAACATAAAGAAATTCTGGGCCCAAAAAGAATGTTCGAAAACCCCTATATCCCTGCAAAAAGATCACTGTGAAAAATTGGTGCGCTGAAGGCACTGTACTGCGGCGGAACCGCGGCCAGAAGGGATGTTTGGCCGCGGTTCCGCGGTCATCCTACAGTATCAGCTTACCAAATTTTCACAGAAGTCTTATCTTTCTCTGTACATCATTCTGCAACTACCTGAAAAAATTTTCGAGCTAAAAAAATTTCGACAGAAAACTGATGTTTTGAAAACTAATTCAAAAAGTCAAGACCCCATTTCTTTCTCTCTTGCCACATTAAATGCAAGCATGGGCTTGCCATGATGCACTCCCTCTCTCCCTCATTTAATGCAAGCATGGCTTAGCCATAATGCACTCTCTGAAGTCAACCAAATAAATTTTAAATCCCTTTTCATTTTGAAAAAAAAATACCCTTAATTAAAATCATTTAACTTAATAATAGTGGGGTTAATCTACCATGGTTGTTAAACATGGTTTAACCCAAATTTTAACCCTAGTTTACATGCACAAGTTTGCGCAAGCTTAGGAAAATTCTAGAAAAATATTTATAATTCTTGATAAAATATTTTAAAACAAATTTGGTAAACTTTTTATTAAAAATCATTTATTAACATATAATTAGCCACTAAACACATACTAACGTGTTACACCACGGTAGTCGACGAGTACATCCTATAACTGTTCCTAGTCGAGGGTGTATCGAGACAGGGCATCGATACACCAAAGTAGACTAGCGTATACGCATCTTGACTCATATGATGGGCGATGGATGATCCCATATCCATCGGTGTTTGACATCAAGGATGGTGTACGGGTGCTCAGTGGAGACAGGGTACACTGGACGGACTCGCCGAGAACTCCCAGATGGCATTATACCTCACGTCAGATGGCAGTTCCCCGGTGACACTGGTACAGAGTAGTCTGTTGACCCGAGATCGTCATAGAGTCTTGTGTGATTCACACTGTGCTTTGATTTCCATCATACCACGTCCAAGAGGGCGTGCAAAAAAGTGGCTTTTGGGTACAGTCCCGAATCACATGAAGGCAATGAGCGATAGGAGGGGATTCGTCTCTCTCGGTATAGGGAGTTGATGTTGCGCTGTGTTCGATTGGCTATAACTGGAAATCCTTGGCTAGGGTTGTTGAGATTTACTGGTAAGTGTTATCAGTAGTTTCTCGAACTGTTATAGACCTCATATCGACACGACTTATCGAGCTACTGGGGTCTGACGTTTACCACCCCTAGGCGAGATATGCGACATATCAGACGACGAGACCGGACTGTACGGGAGTGTTACCGATTGGATTCATAGGAGAATGTACAGTCTTGCTTGTTGATCTTCTTAGCGCTCAATACCTGGGTAGCTATTACGTTTAGCTGACCGCTTGCAGCTTGTGGGTGTTTTATATGATCATCACCTACTGCCGGCGTATTGACGATTCTTTAGAGTCCTACACAGAGGTTTCTTGACTCAGGAAAAACACAGTAGGAGCACATATGTGATATGTACGGGACCGAGGATAATGCGGTATGTGATACCGTATTGGATTCTCGCGATATAAGATATCGGCCGGGTATATGTAATATAGCCGGGTCATCGTATTAGTCGGTTATATGCGATATAGCCGGATTGTGGGATCAAGTGTTGATTCGATAATTTAATGTATAATAATATATATGATATATTAAATTACATTAACTAATATTAGCTCAGTAAAAGATTCTTTTTCTCACTCGGGTAATACATTGATATATATGCGATATATGTTAATTGTATTGTTTTGTTTTGTTACAATAAATATTGTATATGTGATATATAATATTGTAACATGATATGATTACTAATGCAACATGTTTAGTGGAGTTTAAACATGGTTAGGGTTTGGATTAGGGTTAAGACTTCTAGTAGCTTCTAGAAGCGTTTCTTTTGTCATGGAAAAGATATTATGCTTGATATTTTCAAGTGACTCACCTTTAACCCAACCCAAACCCTAGCCTTAGTTAAATCTCTACAAGGGTTTAGTTGACCATGGTTGCATTATTCATCATTATCTTCTTTGCATTATTCATCACAAAAGGATTATGATTTATTCTTCTTCTTCTTCTTTCATTTTTTCAGGGAAAAAGCTTACTAGTTTTTCTTGGTGATGATTATGTGTGAGAAAAAGATTATAAATGGGAGCTAAAAATCCTACTTCATCATCCTCATCTATCCTTGCCATTTAGATGAGGATGTTCACTTCATTTAGTGAGTGTTAGCTTGTGTTAATGAAACTTCAAGGTAGATCATCTATGTTATCGAAGATCGAAAGCAAGACTGCATCTTTCTCTTCGTGGAGCCTCTCGAGAGTCCGGAACACGATGATCGCAGCGAAGGGACTTCAACACGGAGCTTAAGAAGTGAAGGACTGGATCTACAAATGTTGTAATCCCTCTCACTTAGTGTTAAAGTGTTTAACATACTTGTTTTCACCTAAACTCTAGTTTAAAGATCCGGCTTTGGGTTGTTCGGCACGGCTAAATTTTAAATCGGGCATGGTTGATGCTTTGTAGAACCTTGTGCGTGTGCCTAGCAACCCTACAAGGGTGTTATTGCTCCGCCCCGATATACCATCTGCTATGGTGTGTACGGAGGAGTAATGCCGAGAGAGAATCTCATTCTCCTTTAGAATAGTCCAGGAGTTCCGTGCTCAAGTATTCTCCTCCTTGATCTCATCAAAGGAAATAATACTTATACCCGTATTTTGGTTCTCTACTTCTAACTTATATTCTGTGAATATCTCAAAAGCTTCGGTCTTGTGTTTCAACAGGAACATATGTCTGAATCTTGAGAGATCATCAGAGAATGTAATGAAGTAAAAAGAACTGGCCTTGGCATGTGAAGACAGGGGACCTTCATACATCAGCATGTATCAATCCCAAAATTTCACTAACTCTTTCTCTGTTTCCAATAAACAGAGCTATGGTCTTCTTATTTTTGTGACATGACTGGCAAGTTTCACAAGATGTAAATTCAAACAAATTTAAATATGCATCTAAATGTAACTTAGCTAGTCGGGTCGCGTTGATATGACCTAGTCTACAATGCCTCAAGAAGGATCCGTTCATTTCTGAACTCTTCCTCTTGTGCATGTTCTTTATACTAAGAACTGTAGTTTGATTTAGAACTTCTATGCTTTTAGATAACGTACCTGAAGCGATCAACTCTTGATATAGGAAATGTTCAAAACATTATCCAGCAATACAAAATTATATCCTTCTTTACTAATAAAGAGACTGATATGATGTTATATATCAGGTTCGGTACCTAATAGCATTCGTTCAAAATCAATGTATTCTGGTAATACAGGGTGATAGTGACCAACAAACTTGGCTGCAACACTTGTACCTTTTCTATCTCATGAAACTTATCACCCATTCTCAGTTCTCTACCTATCTGTAGCCCATGTAACAAATTACATCTATGGGATCCTGATCCAGTATCACATACCCAGGACGTAAAGGTTACTGAGAAATGGTTCTCTGTAATGAACACACCTGAAGATGATGCATCATCATGCACTTTCTTCGTTTGGGCGGCACTGGAATTCTGGTAATCCCTTATATCCTGCTCTATCTTATAAAAATTATAAGTTGGAGCGGGACCAACATTCCCCAGCTCAGTATAACAAGAGGGTTCGGTCAATACATCCATATTATTATCTTGATTAAGGCGTGATATGGTCGCTACCTGGAGAGAGAGAGAAGAAAACACTCAGCGTATGCTCTTGCAAGATTAGATTGGTTATCTAATATATCTAATCAGGATGTCTCCCACTGTTTTAGTCAAATCTTCCTTCAAACCCTAAAAGGAAAGACTAGCCGGGATTAATTACACTCTATAAGTTCGCCAATCTTTCAGCCAGGCCAGTGTCGATACTTTGAGGGAGGTTCCCCGTGCTTTCGCACGGACCTAATTAAAGTAAACCTCGTTTTCCCAGGGATGTAACCCCATTAACACCTTTCTAGACACCTACTTGATCGGCTAATTGTAATGTGTAAAACTCTCCCAGGAGTAACTCTTACTCGCAGCGGGTATCGGGATCCAACTATCTCATAGAAGGTATGCAATCTCATTGCAAATTTCAACACTTGAAATTCCCAATAATATTTTACCCCTAGCAGCTATATGACCTTAACATAGTCAACAAATCATAAGTGTTAGTCAAGTTCAACCCGTCATTTCCCGATTGAATTAAACCCACCCGCACGACCCTTAACATAGTCAACAAAGTCGCACGACTACCCTAATCCAATCGCATCATATGCTTATATAGATTAGCACTATTCAGCTACCGCACACTACGCCTTAACATAGTCAACAAACTTAGCATGTATTAACTAGTACTTATCTGAAATGATGGAGGGCTACGACATGTTTTTAAGAAAACCCATTGCGTAATGAACTTGATATCGTTGTAGAATCGAGTGATTTTAAATGGAATGTTTTTTAGGCCTTTTCTAGTTTTGCTAAAGAGGTCACTCCCGGTGAAGGGATCGTCGGCTCTTTCCTCATCGAATAAGGTGCTGGATATATCATATATACCACTATGCAAAGCAAAAACTATAGAAACAATCAAAATACAAACCGAGTGTGTAGCGTTAGCTAGTTTCGCTAAAGAGGTCACTCCCGGTGAAGGGATCTCGGCTCTTTCCTTATCGAATAAGGTGCTGGATGTTCTACAAGGAACACCGCTATGCAAAGCAAGAACTAGAGCTATCAGTTTTTATACAAGTTTCTACAACATCTTAGGTTTCTTTTATTTCATTAATCTCATTAATAAAGTCCCATTTTATTATGCTTCACAAGCATCACATTTGAAACGAAATCTGCAATATAACATATATCTCATATATATAATATAAACATTCGTCTCAGGCAGTAATATGATCTCATCACAGAACAATGCAGCAGAAGAACATATATGAAATATTCGATATACTAAGACGTCCGTGTTTTAGTACGAGCCTGTATAAAACACGGATTCCACAGTCGCGATGAATAGCCAAACCCCACATCCCTAGACCCCTACGAGAGCGGCAAATAACACTGCCAATTCTAGGGTTAGGAGACCCGGTCTCGACTCCTCGAGATAGTCTCCCACTAGACCCTAGAACCCGGTTACTTGTGTTCCCCGCCTTGGGTCTACCTAATGCGGAAAAGTAAATAATATACAATGGTGACATCATCCTCAGCCCGGAAGTGCCCCAATAAAAGAATATTACATACAAATGAATTTTACATGAATGATAAAGAAAAACTCTCATCTCACATAAAACCCCCGGCTATTCAAAACACGACGATCCAATATAACATATCACAGCAACACATAATATCTCATATCATCAACGTAAGCAAGTATGCGTATCCCGATTGTCGTTGATGTATAGCAACGAAGCCGGTGATACTCCACATACTACGCTTACGGTCACAGAAAAGAAAGTGTAAAACAACAAAAGTTAGAATCCGCAATCTCTTTAGACATCGCATGCCTAACCAAATGAATTCCTTAGACATCGCATGCCTAACAATTATAAACCCCGCATTTTAGTCTCATTATCGAAAACTCTTTTCAATATCAAGTCGGGAAATTCAACAAGATTCCCGACTTACGGATCGAATGCTCATCGAAAACTTTAGTAGACGGTCGCACCCCCGAATGCGGTCGACGAAGTACACTAAGGCGGAACACCGCTGCCGCGAGCACCCGAACGGATGCTTTGGCGACGGGGTTCTCCTACAGTCACTTGGTCGGGGCTATGGGGCGTGGTTGTCTATTAAGTTTACCAGGCGAGTATCCGCTTACACTACGTGATTGCGACGGAATTTTGATCACATCAAAATCCCGTGGAAACCGATCATCTGAGACTGAACTGCTAGATTTATAACATTCAAATTAGTTATCTCATAACTACATGTGGATTCCAAATATTGTATCACATTCCAGATAAATAGACAATGTTAAACTGTCCGATCGAATAATCAAACATCCAAGTTTTCCCAAATAGTTCTTAACACTTGAAATTAGTTTAAAAACATCCATCACATGCTACAGTACCAATGGTCCAACCGTAGAAGGGTCAAGCCAACGCCTCACATGTGGCATGCCGTACTGCCATAAATCCTAAGGTTCAGAGGCAGTTCAAGACGGTCACATAATCGAGTTAAGGTTTGTTGTCTTCTAGAGGGTCCACCGCGTTACTTGCACGACTTAGAACGTTCTTAAACTACGGAAAAATCCAACGCTTGGAAATTTTCCGGCAGGGGAAAAAGTGAGTTATTGATATCCGTTCGAACTTTTTAACACGTTCTAAAAATTACCCGGAAAAACTAAACGAAGTTAAATTATCCGATCGAATCAACGAGTCCCCAATACACCCCAGAAAACTCAACACTTGAGCATAATTAAAAATTCCCAGAAGAATCAGGAATTACCTACGGAGGTTACTGTGCAAACCCTATCCCTCAATCCTCATTTCTTGTCGCGGAATCGCCGCCAATACACAGGTTTGGCCGTGGTTCCGTAGGACTTTGGGTGATTTAGGGGGTAGGGTTTCACAGTAATTCCTAGATTTCCATGCTGATTTTTTTGAGTATTTTTAATCCAGAAAAAATCACCTTTTTAGAAAAAATCCAGAGAGGGGTCTAAACTAGGGTTTCGGGGTTCGATCGGACTTTAAACTTCGTCTAGACTTCGCCTAAAGCTCTAGCTTGGCTCTGATACCACTGTAGAGTTGCTAGGCACATGCATAAGGGTCTACGAGGCATCAACCATGCCCGATTTAAAATTTAGCCGTGCTGAACAACCCAAAACCGGATCTTTAAACTAGATATTAGGCGAAAACAAATATGTTAAACACTTTAACACTAAGTGAGAGGGATTACAACCATTGTAGATCCGGTCCTTCACTTCTTAAGCTCCGTGTTGAGGTCCCTTCGCTACGATCATCGTGTTCCGGACTCTCGAGAGGCTTCACGAAGAGAAAGATGCAGTCTTGCTTCTGATCATCAATAACAAAGATGATCTATCTTGAAGTTTCATTAACATAAGCTAACACTCACTAAATGAAGTGAACACTCTCATCTAAAGGGAAAGGATAGATGAGAATGATGAAGTAGGATTTTTGCTCTCTTTTATTTTCTTATTCTCTCTCATTTTCATCACTTTGAAAAAAGCTAGAAAGATTTTTCCAAGAAAGAAAGAAGAAGGAAGAAGAAGAAGAGTATCATAATCCATTTGTGATGAATAATGCAAAGATAATAATGATGAATAATGTAACCATGGTCAACTAAACCCTTGTAAAGATTTAACTAGGGCTAGGGTTTGGGTTGGGTTAAAGGTGAGTCACTTGAAAATATCAAGCATAATATATTTTCCATGACAAAAAAAAGCTTCTAGAAGCTATTAGAAGTCTTAACCCTAATCCAAACCCTAACCATGTTTAAACTCCACTAAACATGTTGCATTAGTAATCATATCATGTTACAATATTATATATCACATATACAATATTTATTGTAACAAAATAAAATAATACAGTTAACATATATCGCATATATATCAATGTATTACCCGAGTGAGAAAAAGAATCTTTTAGTGAGCTAATATTAGTTAATGTAATTTAATATATCATATATATTATTATACATTAAATTATCGAATCAACACTTGATCCGATAATCCGGCTATTTAATAAATAACCGACTAATACGATGACCCGGCTATATCACATATACCCGGCCGATATCTCATATCGTGAGAATCCAATACGGTATCACATACCGCATTATCCTCGGTCGCGCACATATCACATATGTGCTCCTACTCCGTTTTGCCTGAGTCAAGAAACCTCTATGTAGGACTCTAAAGAATCGTCAATATGCCGGCACTAGGTGATGATCATATCAAACACCCACAAGCTGCAAGCGGTCAGCTAAACGTAACAGCCACCCAGGTATTGAGCGACAGAAGATCAACAAGCAAGCCTGTACATTCTCCTACAAATTCAATCAGTAACACTCCCGTACAGTCCGGTCTCGTCGTCTGATATGTCGCATATCTCGCCTAAGGGTGGTAAACGTCTGACCCCAGTAGCTCGATAAGTCGTGTCGATATGAGGTCTATAATAGTTCGAGAAACTATAGATAACACTTTCCAGTAAATCTCAGCAACCCTGGCCAGGGATTTCCAGTTATAGCCAATCGAACAAAGCACAACATCAACTCCCTATACCGGGAGAGACGAATCCCCTCCTATTGCTCATTGCCTCCATGTGATTCGGGGCTGTATCCAAAAGCCACCTTTTTGCACGCCCTCTTGGACGTGGTATGATGGAAATCAAAGCACAGTGGGAATCACACAAGACTCTATGACGATCTCGGGTCAACAGACTACTCTGTACCAGTGTCACCGGAGAACCCATCTGACGTAAGGTATAATACCATCTGGGAGTTATCGGCGAGTCCGTCCAGTGTACCCAGTCTCTACTGAGCACCCGTACACCATCCTTGATGCCAAACACCGATGGATATGGGATCATCCATCTCCCATCATATGGGTCAAGATGCGTATAAGCTAGTCTACTCTGGTGTATCAATGCCCTGTCTCGACACACCCTCGACTAGGAACTGTTATAGGATGCACTCGTCGACTACAGTGGCCCCACTAGTATGATCTCATCATTGTCCCAGTAGTCGAGTACATATCCTAAGGGCTTTATCAACATGTAACATAGAGACAATCAGAGTACATGTTAAGATAAAGTACAACCAGATAGCATACTATCATGTCGAGCAAGAAAGTCCTCCCTATATATGTCCAAGCATCCATTACAATATACATCATATGTACAGTAATGGCCTCTAGGGCATACATATAACTAACAAAAATGGTCCCAGATTTTACCCTAATTGAACTTAGTCAATTTTGCATATGTAAAGGATCTAGTTTACAGACAATGGAGCCAAGGACCCAATACGAAGCCCAAAGCTCCAGGTCTGGCCGCAAATAGCGACCAAAAAGGTTATTTCTGTGGCCAAGTAGAAGGTGTAGGGGCTGGGGTCTTGGGATTATCATCTAGGTGTCACGACCCGAAAGTACGGAACATGACCGGCACTTAAACTACGAACGTCTCGAGGCGTACGTAGTCTAAGTAAACCGAAAACCCAGAAATCCAAACCAAGAAAATAGTAGAGTGCAGGAAAAACAACTTAAAGCAAGTAATTTCAATAGCATAAGCCGAATTATGCGGTTTTTAAAACATCAAAAATTTACTGAAAATTTCGGCAGAGTCTCCTTTGTAAAAACTGGCCCCCAAACGGGATACAACATGAATAGTATACGAAAACAATAAAAAGGTATCCCCAAGCGGGAGCTAGCTCTTCATCAATCGACGGTCACAACCACACAAGCAATATAATATACAACGCCAACGGCGAGGATCAAAACTCAAAAGGAAACTCAAAACCACCAGAAATATAACGAGCGACTCTAAGGTCGAAAGAATAAACAACACTGGTCTCTATCTCAATAAATGCATGTTTGGTTGATGGAATTCTAGATACAACAGAATAATGATATACAAGATAAATAATGGGGGTATGATACAAGTAAACCCACCTACTAGCAAATCACCCGAATGAAACTATGCCCGCAAAGCCGTAATGAACCTGTACGGCAACCTGCAAGAAACTGGGGCACAACGGGGGTGAGTTGCCAACTCGTGAATAGAAAAACATCTACGCACAGAAATCGCATAAATAACGCAATCCTAGGTCTGTTAGGTCCACGTTACCTCTCCCGGTACTTACGGGGTTGCGGAAACGGTAAATCAAATTTTTTTTCTAAACTTTGTAACATGGACCGTAAAAGCCGGATCTTTGCTAAACTAAACTAGCATACTTGCTAAAGAGAGTTAGCTACTATGTTGATGGTTATACCTAAACTTGAACTCCTTCTCTTCTTGTTGTTGTTCTTCTTTCTTGTTCTTTGTAGAAGCTTGAATGGTTCTCTTCTCGTCGCCTTCTTCTTGCCGAAGATAGATCCACCTTGAAGGTTCGACCTTTGGGCTCTTCCTCGATCTTTGAGTGAACTAGGGTTTCCGGCTTGCTAAACCTTGAACCCTAGAGAGAGTAGAGAGTGTCTAGGGGTTGTTTTCTTTTCAAGGTGAAGGAATCTCAACACATGAGAAGGAATCACCTTGAGCTTGAGGAGGAAGAAGATGAAGAGAGGAGAGAGAATAGATATGAAAGAATGAGCTCTCTTTTTCTTTTTTTTGCAACCATAATGCAAAAGAAAAGTATTATCTAAATGATAATAATTGAAATAAGAATAGTTGATGGTAATTTTGGAATGACCACTATCATGCTTCTTTAAATGAAGTGTAAGCATGAATCAAGGAAGACTTTCAAGGCATGAAAGTGGTCAATGGTCAACAAGTCAACCAAGGTCAACAAGTCAACAAAAAAATCAACCATAACATAATTCTCATTTAATTACTATTATTAATAGATAATATATAAATCCATTAGGGTTTGGAAAATGAAGACTGTCAACTGTGCATACGCACCCGTTCCGAAACCCTAATGAAAAACCTCATTCTCCGCCTCAAGCAACTGTGCATACACACCTGCATTCTCGTTCCGAGGAACAAGAATACCAAGATATAAAAGCAACCCCCAAAACATATACCAGTATCTGGCTCAAACCAGAGCCTGCCAGTATAATCCGTCAGGACTCCAAACGTGCACAAGTGCGCGGATGAGAACGAACCCTGTCGCAAAACCATGCGACCTCTACTCTGTTTTGCCCAGAGGCGAATACCCTCTGTGTGGGACTCTAAAGACTCGACACTACGCTGGCAGTGGGTTTAACCACAGACCGCAAGCGGCACTAGCTGTGCGTAACGGTCCCCAGGTAGATGCCGACAAGAAGGCTGACGAGGTGAAACCCCATCTGAACTCCTACTGAGTCTGAATGTGACATTCTCCGTACAGTCCGGTCTGTTCGTCTGATACATCGCATGGCGGGCCTAGGGGGGCGGTAAACGTCAGTCCCCTAATAGCGGTACAAGTCGTGTCGGAGTGAAGCCCAATACACCCTGAGATAACACTGGAACCTACCAGTACATCTCGCTTGCCCTGGCCAGGGACTACTTGTGTAATGGCTCTCCTAGACACAGCGCGATGTCAACCCCCAATACCGGGAGAGACGAATCCTGTCTAACCGTCACTGCCTCCAAGTGCTTCGGGACTGCTCCCAACTACTACCTGTTTGCACGACTCAGTAGAGCCGTGGTAGGGTAGTAATCAAAGAACAGTGGGAACACACTCGAGGCGAAGTGACAGTGTCAAGTCAGCGGACTAAGCTGTACTCATGTCACCTGGGAACTGATAACTGACGATAGGTATAATACCAACCATCAGTTCCCGACGAGTCCTGTCCAGTGTACTCGTAACCCAACGAGCACCCGCATACTATCTCAAGTACGACGTACTGACGGCTGTGGGACAGACCGTCTCCCGTGCTGGGATGAGAAGCGCATACGCTAGTCTACTCCGGAGCATCGATGCCCTATCTCGATACTCCCACGACCAGGGACGTGTATAAGGATGTGCTTGTAGATTACCCAGCCCCCACGAGTGTGATCGCCATCACAACGCCGGTAATCAAGCAAAGATCCTAAGGGCTCTACTAATGCGTATAGGTGATATAATAAATAAACACACATGTACACATTAAAGCAGAGACAAACCAAGTAGCATACTACTATATTGAGCAAGATTATCTGTACAACTGTGAATATCCCAAGCTTCCATCAAGTAATATACATACTAGTATGATACAGTAATGGCCTCTAGGGCATATACACTAACAATCTCCCACTTGCACTAAGGCCATGTACTGGCGTATCGAAGACCTATCATCTCGATCAGCCGCTCGAACTGAGTCTGGGGTAAAGCCTTTGTGAATGGGTCCGCAGTGTTGTCCTTTGTATCCACTCTCCGCACCTCGATCTCCTGTCGATCAATGATCTCCCTGATCAGGTGATACCGCCTTAAGATGTGCCTGGATTTCTGATGGGACCTTGGTTCCTTCGCTAAGGCTATAGCCCCATTGTTATCGCAATACAAAGGTATTGGGTCAACAATGGACGGAACCACTTGAAGTTCACTAATGAACTTCTTAATCCAGACCGCCTCTTTTGCGGCATCGCTTGCAGCAATGTATTCAGCCTCCATCGTCGAGTCTGCGACGGTATCCTGCTTGGAACTCCTCCAACATACCGCCCCTCCGTTGAGGGTAAACACAAAACCCGAGACAGACTTGCTGTCATCTTTGTCACTCTGGAAGCTTGAATCGGTAAAGGACTCGACCCTGAGGTCTCCATTACCGTAAACCAGGAACATCTCCTTAGTCCTTCTCAGGTACTTGAGAATGTTCTTCACTGCTATCCAGTGGTCCTCCCCTGGGTTTGACTGATACCGGCTTACCGTGCTCAACGCGTAAGCTACATCTGGTCTTGTACCTAGCATCGCATACATTATAGATCCTACCGCCGAAGCGTAGGGTATAGTGCTCATGCGAACCCTCTCCTCGTCAGTCTTAGGAGACATCTTCTTGGAGAGGGTAATTCCGTGCAATGCGGGTATGTTACCGCGCTTGGAATCCTCCATACTAAATCTCTTTAGTACGGTCTCTATGTACCTGGACTGCGAAAGTCCCAACAGTTTCTTGGATCTATCTCTATAGATCTTGATCCCCAGAATGTACGAGGCATCACCCAGGTCCTTCATGGAGAACCTTTGTGACAAAAACAGCTTGACCGATTGTAGCATAGGAACATCATTTCCTATCAAAAGAATGTCGTCCACGTACAAGACTAGGAACACGACAGTTCGTCCTACAATCTTCTTATATACACAGGGTTCATCTTCGTTCTTGATGAAATCAAATTCCTTGATTGCCTCATCAAAACAGATGTTCCAGCTCCGCGATGCCTGCTTTAATCCATAAATGGATTTAAGCAACTTGCACACCTTTCCGCTGCTCCCACTGTCTACGAAACCTTCTGGTTGATCCATGTAAACGCACTCTTCCAAACAACCGTTTAGGAAAGCCGTTTTAACATCCATCTGCCAGATTTCATAGTCATGGAACGCAGCAATGGCAAGTAGGATCCGAATGGATTTGAGCATAGCCACCGGAGAAAAAGTTTCATCATAGTCCAAACCAGGTCTTTGACGAAAACCTTTTGCAACGAGTCTAGCTTTATAGGTTTCCACCTGCCCATCTACACCAAGTTTCCTTTTGTAGATCCATTTGCATCCAACGGGTTTTACCCCGGGTGGAGCAATATCCATGGTCCATACTTTATTGGCGTACATGGACTCCATTTCAGATTGCATTGCTTCCTGCCACTTATCAGAGTTCCTACTGACAATGGCCTGCCTGAAACTGGTAGGGTCATCTTCTTCCAAGATGCAATCCTCTCTATCCCCGTCAATGAGAAAACCGTAGTATCTCTCGGGCGGATGAGAAATCCTACCAGATCTGCGGAGTGGCTGAGGTTCTTCTGGGGTTATTGAATTCTGAGGTTCTGTCAAATTTTCAGTTTCATTTTGTGGTCGCTGAATTTCTTCCAGTTCTACCGAACTCCCACTTGTTTCTTTTGCAAGAAATTGCCACTCTAAAAAGGTGGCGTGGCGAGATACAAACACCTTCTGTTCCTCGGTGTGGTAGAACAGATATCATGCGGAGTTCTTAGGATATCCCACAAATTTACATAGAACTGAACGTGCCTTAAGTTTGTCCGGATTTTGTACTTTTACATAGGCCGGACAACCCCATATCTTAATGCCTTTAAGATACGGCTTCTTACCATTCCATATCTCGAACGGTGTCTTAGGCACAGATTTAGACGGAACATCGTTCAATAGGTATGCCGCTGTCTGAAGCGCATGTCCCCAAAATGAAAGAGGCAACTCAGCACTACTCATCATGGAGCGAACCATATCCAATAGGGTACGATTCCTCCGCTCCGAAACACCGTTGTGCTGTGGTGTATAAGGAGGAGTAAGCTGAGAGAGAATACCATTCTCTTTTAAGTAATCTAGGAATTCCGTGCTTAAGTACTCCCCTCCCCTGTCAGACCGGAGGATCTTGATACTTTTGCCAATCTGGTTCTCTACTTCCTTTCTGAATTCCTTGAATTTCTCAAAAGCTTCAGATTTGTGTTTCATCAGATACACATATCCGAACCTAGAGAGATCGTCAGTGAATGTGATGAAGTACGAGAACCCACCCCTTGCATGTATAGACATCGGACCACACACATCACTGTGTATGAGTCCCAAGAGCTCTCTTGCTCTTTCTCTATGTCCGGTGAACGGAGATTTGGTCATCTTCCCTTTGAGACAAGACTGACAAGTTTCATAAGATGAGAACTCGAACGCATTCAAGAGTCCATCTTTATGCAACTTACTCAGTCTTTTCTCTCCGATATGACCAAGTCTACAATGCCACAAGTAGGATTCATTCGTATCTGAATTCTTCCTCTTGCGTGTGTTTTGTATATTGAGAACTGTATTCTGATTTAGAACGTAGATACCATTAACCAGTGTACCCTCTGCAACCAGTACCTTATCAAGGTAAATGTTCATGATATTCTTTTCAAGAACAAACTTATATCTATCTTTATCGAGTAAAGAAACTGATATGATGTTGCAAACCATAGAGGGTACATAGTAGCAATCGTTCAAAATCATAGTCTTGCCATTTGGCAATACTAGGTGATATTCACCGACGGCTGCCGCATAAACTTGTGCTCCGTTCGCTACTCTGAGCGACATATCACCCGGTGCAACTTTCCTACTTTTTCTCAGTCCTTGCAATAAATTACAAATATGAGATCCTGATCCGGTATCAAGTACCCAGGAGGTAGGGCTGACCGTAAAACAGTTCTCAATTACAAGAACACCTGAAGTAGATGCAAAACCATGCTTCTTCTTCAACTGGGTATCCTGGAAATCCATACTTTCCTCTTTCCCATTCTCATACTCATGACGGTTGTCACAAGTTAGAGCTGAACCAACTTTCCCCAGTCCCGAATAAGAATTCGGTTCGGTCAAGCGATACATTTTATTATCTTGATTAGGGCGTGAAAAGGTTGCTGCCTGGAGAGAGAGAAAAGAAACACTCAGCGTATGCTCGTGCAAGATTAGATTGGTTTATTAATTTATCTAACCAGGGTGTCTCCCACTGTTTCCTCAAATCCTTCTTAAAACCTTTTTAAAAGAAGAACTAGCCGGGTTTTAATTCACGTTACAATACTTGCTTAACCTTTCAGCCAGGCTAGTGTCGGTACTTCGAGGGAGGTTTTCCAACGCTTTCGCGAAGTTCCTTAATTAAAGAACCTCTTTTCCCTGTGGGCGTAACCCCGCTAACACCTTTCTAGACACCTACTAGGTTTATAGCATTGATCGTTAAGTGAAAAAATCTCCCGAGAGTAAACCAACTCATCAGTGGGATCGAGATCCAACTGTCATTGTGTGATAACCTAGATGGAATCCACTCTAGTCACCACACTCCAGAAGGTATGCTAAACCTGCAAGTTTCAGTTCTTTTGAAACTCCCGATGTGGTTTTTGCCCCTAGGATCCAAGTGACCTTGACTGAGCCAAAATGTCAAAAGATCCTAGTCAAGTTCAACCCGTCATTATCTTGACTGCATTAGACCCACCCGTACGAGTCCTTGACTGAGCCAAAATGACCGCACGACTGTCCTAACCAATCACTTTGTATCCTACGGAAAAATATTACATAGCTACCGTTCACTACGCCTCGGCTGAGCACGAATACGTAGCACGAATACTAAGCAATATTAATCCGAAACGACGGAAGGCTACGACTGGGTTTTTGGCGAAAAACCCGTTAACGTAATGAACTTGATTTCGTTGAAGGAACGTGATACACCCTTTTGAAAATATAGTGGCGAAAAACTTTTGCTAAAGAGGTCACTCCCGGTGAAGGGATCTCGGCTCTTTCCTCGTCGAGTGAGGTGCTGGGCATTCGTAAGATGAATACCTCGATGCAAAGCAAGAATAATCGACTATAGTGAAGTTATTACCCTGACGCAAATTTTTGTCCAAGGGGTCACTCCCGGTGAAGGGATCTCGGCCCTTGCCTCGTCGACTGAGGTGCTGGGTATTCATAACCGAATACCGCGATGCAAAACAAAAATGAACGTCCTTGCAATAACAGCTTTTTGAAAAAATTTGTTCCAACAACGTCTTTTAGGTTTATTTTCTTGCATTAGTTCTTTTAATGCGTGATATTCTTGCATTAGTTCTTTTAATGCGTCCCATCATTTAATCCTACCATTGCAGAAAACAACCAAAATATGACGTACGCTTATGCCATTCGCATTCGCCACGGGGTCCCGTCATCACTCGTTAGGTTACTTAACTAACGACAGAGCGGGGGCTGGGCTAGCGCGGCTGTAAAACATAAGCAACGCCTAAATAGTAAAGCAATGATAGACATTACAGATCACAGATGAATACATTGGATATACTAGCAACCCGCAATCCTTTCGAGCCTGGAACGAAAAGCGGATAACACGGTCGCGGTGAATAGCCAAAACCCCACCCAAGACCCCTACGGGTGCGGCAAACCACCCGCCAAGTACCCGAAGCGAAGCAACCTCCCTCAATGCCATGAGTAGGCCACTCGGCACTTCGAGCTACCCGGTAGTTTGTGCACCCCTCCATGGGTCTATCCTAGGAGCAAAAACAGAAAAAGGAATTATACAATGACGGCTACAACCCCAACCCGGTTGTGCGGCCAAATAAAAATATTATTACATCAGTTTACATTTACAATGAATGAAAGAAAAACAAAAGCTCATCTCACATCCACCCCGGCTATTCACCCGCGACAGTCCAACAGATTCATATACACAATCCAATATCCAACACAGATCATGTATAACCCCGACTAATCGACTTATAGCGATTAGCCGACGTTCAATACATGCAAACAACACAGATATAACCAACATAGCCAAAGTGCAGTGAAGTTCGGAAAAAAATACGGAATTATAGGACCCCAAAAGTGAATTTCAGTTCTGGAAAATCTGGGCACATATAATATATCTGAAAAATCCCAAAATCCCACCAGAAGAACACTGCACGAAAAACGATGAAGAGAGAGAAACAAACTGCGGCGCTTCCGCGGCGCCATGCATACCTCATGCCGCGGAAGCGCGGCGGTTTAAACAAATTAGGGCATCGAATTTCTTGTGTCTTCAAACAAAACCCTGAGCCGATTTTACAAGTATAAAGTTTTTCATTTAGAGCAGAAAAAATTTCAACAGAAACTTAGGGTTTTGTTTTTCCGGTTTTGTGATTTTTCGGTTCCGAACTTCGTTACACTTTGCTACCAAGCTAGTTTAAGTTTAGTTAGGCTCTGATACCACTGTTAGGTCCACGTTACCTCTCCCGGTACTTACGGGGTTGCGGAAACGGTAAATCAAATTTTTTTCTAAACTTTGTAACATGGACCGTAAAAGCCGGATCTTTGCTAAACTAAACTAGCATACTTGCTAAAGAGAGTTAGCTACTATGTTGATGGTTATACCTAAACTTGAACTCCTTCTCTTCTTGTTGTTGTTCTTCTTTCTTGTTCTTTGTAGAAGCTTGAATGGTTCTCTTCTCGTCGCCTTCTTCTTGCCGAAGATAGATCCACCTTGAAGGTTCGACCTTTGGGCTCTTCCTCGATCTTTGAGTGAACTAGGGTTTCCGGCTTGCTAAACCTTGAACCCTAGAGAGAGTAGAGAGTGTCTAGGGGTTGTTTTCTTTTCAAGGTGAAGGAATCTCAACACATGAGAAGGAATCACCTTGAGCTTGAGGAGGAAGAAGATGAAGAGAGGAGAGAGAATAGATATGAAAGAATGAGCTCTCTTTTTCTTTTTTTTGCAACCATAATGCAAAAGAAAAGTATTATCTAAATGATAATAATTGAAATAAGAATAGTTGATGGTAATTTTGGAATGACCACTATCATGCTTCTTTAAATGAAGTGTAAGCATGAATCAAGGAAGACTTTCAAGGCATGAAAGTGGTCAATGGTCAACAAGTCAACCAAGGTCAACAAGTCAACAAAAAAATCAACCATAACATAATTCTCATTTAATTACTATTATTAATAGATAATATATAAATCCATTAGGGTTTGGAAAATGAAGACTGTCAACTGTGCATACGCACCCGTTCCGAAACCCTAATGAAAAACCTCATTCTCCGCCTCAAGCAACTGTGCATACACACCTGCATTCTCGTTCCGAGGAACAAGAATACCAAGATATAAAAGCAACCCCCAAAACATATACCAGTATCTGGCTCAAACCAGAGCCTGCCAGTATAATCCGTCAGGACTCCAAACGTGCACAAGTGCGCGGATGAGAACGAACCCTGTCGCAAAACCATGCGACCTCTACTCTGTTTTGCCCAGAGGCGAATACCCTCTGTGTGGGACTCTAAAGACTCGACACTACGCTGGCAGTGGGTTTAACCACAGACCGCAAGCGGCACTAGCTGTGCGTAACGGTCCCCAGGTAGATGCCGACAAGAAGGCTGACGAGGTGAAACCCCATCTGAACTCCTACTGAGTCTGAATGTGACATTCTCCGTACAGTCCGGTCTGTTCGTCTGATACATCGCATGGCGGGCCTAGGGGGGCGGTAAACGTCAGTCCCCTAATAGCGGTACAAGTCGTGTCGGAGTGAAGCCCAATACACCCTGAGATAACACTGGAACCTACCAGTACATCTCGCTTGCCCTGGCCAGGGACTACTTGTGTAATGGCTCTCCTAGACACAGCGCGATGTCAACCCCCAATACCGGGAGAGACGAATCCTGTCTAACCGTCACTGCCTCCAAGTGCTTCGGGACTGCTCCCAACTACTACCTGTTTGCACGACTCAGTAGAGCCGTGGTAGGGTAGTAATCAAAGAACAGTGGGAACACACTCGAGGCGAAGTGACAGTGTCAAGTCAGCGGACTAAGCTGTACTCATGTCACCTGGGAACTGATAACTGACGATAGGTATAATACCAACCATCAGTTCCCGACGAGTCCTGTCCAGTGTACTCGTAACCCAACGAGCACCCGCATACTATCTCAAGTACGACGTACTGACGGCTGTGGGACAGACCGTCTCCCGTGCTGGGATGAGAAGCGCATACGCTAGTCTACTCCGGAGCATCGATGCCCTATCTCGATACTCCCACGACCAGGGACGTGTATAAGGATGTGCTTGTAGATTACCCAGCCCCCACGAGTGTGATCGCCATCACAACGCCGGTAATCAAGCAAAGATCCTAAGGGCTCTACTAATGCGTATAGGTGATATAATAAATAAACACACATGTACACATTAAAGCAGAGACAAACCAAGTAGCATACTACTATATTGAGCAAGATTATCTGTACAACTGTGAATATCCCAAGCTTCCATCAAGTAATATACATACTAGTATGATACAGTAATGGCCTCTAGGGCATATACACTAACAAGGTCAATGATCACAATATATCCTCAAATATATATAACATGCAGCCTATAACAATGGCTAGGGTAAATATCTAACCCGAGTGTAAACTTATGTGCCCGTGTCAGTGCCTCAGGTAGCAATATATCATATGAATGAGGTATGAATGCATGAAAACAGAATACATATAAATGAAGAAACTGTTTTCATAAATTAGTGAGATTTCCTTCGTATTTTAAACTGAGGTATCATAATTAAAACCAGTATCAACAGTGTCTAGCATCGACACAAAACATAAATCTCACTGTCTCAAAATATCAATGTCTCAATCTCAAAATCTAGGGCGCCGTCAGTCCAGACCGGCCCCTACCATCCATCTCAAGACCACGACGGTATCCTCCGGATATCCGACGCTTTGGGTAATATCACCGGTAGGTAGTGCTCCCCAGCCAGGCTCAACGTCAACACCACATTCCTCTTGCCCCGGGGTACCATACCGGGCCCACCATGTACCCGTGACGGTTCCTCCACTCCTCGACACGGATCTCCAAAACCACAGCAAACTCATGGTGGACGACACTTTACATCACTAGAAAACTGCAACATTTTATATTTTAAAAGATCATAAGTTGTAAATTTTGCGGCTTTCCCCGAAATCCAGAAATATCATAAATCTCAAGAAATCATCACAAGTGCATATGTCAATGATAATGAACTAGGCATGAACAACTGAATAACAGTATGCATGAAGTGGTAGGTAATAACTACAATGTCTAATATGGCATATAAGGGAAGCACACTAATATCATGTCAACACTACTAGCTAACAATCTAAGTCAAGCAATTATATTCTCTAAAGTGTACGTGACATGGCAATTACCGATGAAGATGTGTGTGAGCCGGCAAGTAGGTGTACGTGGTACATACGCATCATCGGTAATGGTGCTGGTGTCCTAACAGCATGATATCAATAATGGAATATGCAGCAAAATAAATATGCGAGGCAGAGCGAACAGCAATAATGTGCGGGAGCTGAATACTAGACACAACGATAACTAATCTGCAATAATCTAATATAAGTCCTACAAATGGTGCCCTTTGAAATAACACGAATCATGGGGTTATGAAAATAGGGGCTACGGTGTTTTTTATGAAAAGATACGTCGTTTTTGAAATATCCGTAGATTCCCTTGAGCTGTCTTTAAAAATGCCCACGATTCGTTAGTTTTTGTAATAGGTAAGAAGTCTAATCTAATCTAACTACACTAAACTATACGGCTGAACTACAAGCTGAACTACAGGTAAGGAAACCGCCTATCATCTGAGTCGATACATATACATACCTGTATATGCATAGTCGGTGATCTCGCCTCAATAATATCATATCCGATACCATATCTATAATCAGGCATCCCAAGTCAAGAGTGCGGATCAATCATCAATATAGCTCGTACGTAAATCCGTCGTACGGCATCCCAATCTGGGTACGGGTCAATATCACATTCATCATACTATTCACCGGGTATCCTCTTTATCAAATATCATGATCGGGGTACTGATCTACGTCTAGTACCATACTGATACCGCCTGCGTATGCATGGACGTGTGTGAAACACTACGTCAAGAACCCGCTACAACGTCATGTCGTATCTAAGATACGAACCCTGCTATATCACCGATCTCACGGCCTCAAATCAAATCTCATCGACTCATCATAAATCCCAAGTACTATCATCCTCAATCCGTATGTGAACACATAGTCCCATACCCATGTGAACACATAACTATATAATCCCGTATAAGTGCAAATGAAAGAAGAAAGTATGCAAGTATGGGTGTGTGTGTGCATGTGTGGTGCGACCACTACTCTAGGGTTTCACGACACTAAATCATCCAAGAACACCAAATATCTATATCATCGATAATATCAAACAAATTATAGTCAAAATATATATATGTGTGTGTATACGTATTCGTATACATCACCACGAACTGCGGGGGTGCTATACGCCATCCACCCGACTTCTCCCCGTAGATATAAATCTACTCCCCTGGTCCTCGCTCGCCGGTGCCGACGTCGCCACGCGCTTGCTTGTCGTCTCGAAGTCCACGTGGGGGTACCTACATATCATAACGCACCATATCGCATTAAAACTAAATTCAAGATCGAAACGGCATACGAAAATCAAATCGGCACGCGTATCACGCATAGGTCCAAACCTATCGCCTACGCATGCAAGAATAGTAAAACCAACCCTCGATGTCGATGTACAAACGTCAAACCATCGAGAAAAATCCAATCACGCTCATTTGCACATTCACGAACACTAATTTTAATATAAACTAGGTTAAAACTCATAAAGACGCCAATTTCACTTAAAAAGTCATTTTTCCGAAAATCTAGCAAGCACAATTCGCCGTTTTTGTACAAAACACGATGTTTAAATGAATGTAGCGGCCAATATATTTATTAAATATCTTAAATAAGTCGTATAAACAATTTCCGGAATTTAATCTCATTAAATTCCAAAAATCCTAATATTCTAGTTTACAAAAATACCCTTTTTTAACAATTTCAAAGCAAAAATGCACAAACTACAATCTAGCTTAGATTTGCATGATCCAAAGCATTAAACCACACTTAATAAAGTTAATGAAGCCAAGAAAACCCTAATCACATTTTTAATCCCAAGAATTTAACAAATTTCAAAAACCTAGTAAGCAATTAGCAAATTAACACAATTTTTCAAGTAACAACTTGTAATTAACAACTAGATTAGTTTTCTACAAAACTAATTATGTTAAACCACTTCACTAAACCATGCACAATCAAACACAACTCATTTCCACAACAAACCCTAACTTGAAATCCAAAACTTGCAATTAAACTCACATATCCAAGTTAACACTTAATTTAAATTAGCTTTAAGAAACAAGTAACAATTTAAGCAAAAAGTTTTAGAATTATACCCAAAAATATATGAAGGTCCACAAGCATCCATGGCCTCCCAAAATGCTCTCTTTTCACAAGGATCCATGCTATACGGGCTAAGCTAAAATGGGTAGGAGTCGGATTTGGGTTTTGGGATTTTTTTGAAGGATTTTGGGGCAATTTTTGATGAAGTTTGAAGAGAAAAGAGAAGGGAAATTGAGGGGGGGGCTGTTTCTGCAGTAGGGGAGGGAAATTTCGGCTGGAATTGGGAGTGGGGGAGGAGAGAGAGGGAGGTAAAGAAAGTGGGGCAAAGTCAAGGTCAAAGAAAAGTCAAGGTCCACCTAATTCACCCATTTTCTTTTCTTTTCTTTCATTTCTTTTCCTTTGAAATCAAGTGGGGAAAAATTATGGTGGGTGATGAATTCAGCCATGGGGAGGAGTAAGTGGGGGTGTGTGGGTGTGGGTACGGATGTGGGGTGATGAAAAATGATAAATACAATACCCCAAATATCCATTTACGCTAAAAAAAAGCCTTTTTTCATCAATAATTTCTAAACCGTTTTGGCAAATGATTTCGTTCCAAAAACCACATGATAAAATTTTATTTAATGTTTTATGATGCACAAAATTTGTTTCAACTCATTCCAATTTGTAATTTTCCCTAATTAAATGTATTAGTGACGGCTTAAAATAATAATAAAATAATATTTTTTTCAGAAAATTTGAAATTTCACCAGCGGCTCAATAAACACCAAATAATACCAATTACATAGCTAGAATATGTATATTTAATTTTTATAATAAGATATTTGTATTTTGACTTTTTACAGAAAACTCCCTTATTTTACCGATTTTTCGAAATTTCACCGAAACGATTTTCAAAACGTTACAATCTTCCCCCCTTAAAGAAATTCGGTCCCCGAATTTAAATTCAAACTCCCCCAAATACTAAAACATTTAAGAAAAACCATCAAGTCGTCCGGGCTCCGAAATTGTAAATACATAAGACAAATCGTAGCGCAGCGCATGCGCTTGAAAAATGAGCATATAACTCAAATCAAAACTCCGTCAAGCATCCCGCAATCATCGGAGTCATGGAGAAGACATCAATGCCAAATCCAAATCAAAACCAATATGACATAACTCGAAACTATACATGTAAATATCGAATCTATATATGTAAGTATCTGAAGGAAATGCATGCCAAATCTCTTTATGTCGCTGTGCACGCGTATAACACTGCACAGTGGCGGACGTCTAACATAAGGAAATAACTATATACATATATACCTTTGTTTGAAATGTACGTTCCGCCGTTTTGGAAACAATTTAGAAGGGTCTCCTTGTTTTAAACATTTCGTGTCATATCAGACACGTAGCTAAATACTGGGGCTATAGCTCGCTTTTTTTTTTTGGAAATCCCTTCAATAACTATCAATGCATGCAAAATATATTCAGGTACTGTCCTCTGACTAGTCCTGCTCAGTACGAAAACACATAGCAATATCATAAAAACGTACTGCTCTATACGAAATCAATCCCCAAAATATGCACATGAATGCTACGTGCGTCTGGTGCGCACGGAAATCAAAATCCATGAATGTGCCATACATGCGCACAGAAACAACATCTAAGTGCATCAGGTGTGCACGAAACATCTGTCGTAGGCAACATGTGTGCCTGACAGCAAAATCAGGTGCATCTGACATGCACGAAAAATCTCAATTTAGTGCATCTGGTGTGCACCAAAATCGCATCTCAAGACATGCGCTCAACATGCGCGAAAATCCAAATCAGGTGCATCCATCGCGCATGAAATCATGAAATCCAATATCAAGCGCCGAACGTGCGCAAAATCAATCAGGTGCATAAGGTGCACAAAACAAATATCGAGTATCATAATCGAAATCGAAGTCCAGTGCATCTAAGTGCACATAAGGCGTATCACTGCACTGCAAGCATATATAAACTATACCGAGTGCAGGAACGAAATCGTGTGCATGCATACGCACAAAACCAACTCAACTATTTAAAACCGTAATATCACAAACATGTGAAACTAAAGCACGAAAACGATATCAAGTGCAACACTGTGCAAAGGTCGTAAATCCTCAATCATCAAAATCAAATCATACGAATAAATCACCCAAAACATCGTAATCAATAATGGCGGAATAGTACCGCTCAAGTGCATCCTCTAAGAATCTCGGCCAACTGTCGTGGTCACTAGTGGGACGTCTCGTCGATGATCATGAACTCTGTCCTGCTGGTGTGCGTAACCATGACCACTCCTGGGTCAAGGTCTTCACTGTGAATTACCAATCTTTCGGTCCATCGGCTCATCACCCCTGTCAGGTGTGCTAACGGGGACGATTCCGTTCTGGCACTTCTCTGGTCATCTCTTGGTCAATCATCGCGACCACTCGTAAGACAACATATCACTGGCGTCGGCCTCTGGCTCTCTGAATGTATGTGACACATCTGATCCTGGGTGCAAGTATCATTGCAGCAGTGTCCTGGAAGGAATCCTGCTCACGGTCTCTTCCATGTCTCGTCTCTTCCAACTGTCCGGAAGTCATTGTCCTTTCCTATATCTGCATCTTGCTCTGGAACGACTGCATACTCCTCGCGACTCCTTCTGGAAGGTAAGTCCAAGTACCATGCCTCGGCATGCGCATCGCCTCTCTGATGTCGGCGGAGTGGAACGTAATCTCATCTAGATCTGGTGCGAACCTCTTACTCCACTTTTCTCTAATGTCGTCTGCTTTGGACTCGTCTCGTCGCGGCTGCATGGACTGAGCTCCAACGGCTATCCTCGTATCTGGAGTCTCCCAAGAATGCATCTCACCACCTAGCATCCGAATTAAGTCGAGCCATCCGATCGAGTCGTCAAAACCTCATAATCCCCCAAGAGCTCAACCTCTTGGGCACAGTTTAATAGTATCGAGTACATACCACAGCATCGGTGGTCCAGCCGTAGAAGGGCAAACCCAAGCCTCACTAATGGCGCCGTAGAACTGCCGCAAACCCGAAGGTTCAAAGGCTCTCACACGGTCATTAAGTCGAGTTAGGGTTTCATTCTTCTAGAGGGACCATAGAATTTCCTGCATGTCTTTCCGACTACTTTAAACTTGGAATAATAGGTTTCTGACATTCGATCGTCTCTGTCGACTCCCAACGTCTCCGCGTGAAGTCGTCTCTAGCTGGAATCAATCTATCTGATGACCTCGCATCGGGTTAGGCGAACGATCCACATGTCCTAGTCATTCATCCACGATGACTAGCGACCTTCTATCATCTCTTAGTACAACTCGTTCTGCACTAACTCCAACATCTGGGGCAATACCTCGTCGTTCGCAGCAATAACTGGCTCGCTCGTCTGCACGCTGAACAATGCCTCGATCATCATGAATAAGCAACACACCAACGGTCATCAAGATCTGGCTGGCCTCTATCACTGGCTCAATCCTCTAATATCGATCAGCACATCCGAGTAACCTCATAAAGGCGATCCGCCAAACGCTCGTGGCGCGGAAACACAGTCAAAAGACACCTCTCCACAATCGGGTATCGCCGGAATCATGCCCTGGTCAGTCCTCGTTCGTGCCGAGCTCGTGCTGACCGCAACTCTAGCCGTAGCTCTCCCTGCCCGTAATCGTGGCAGCAAAACCAAACTGGTAGCGACGAGGCTAGATCAGGAAGGAATATAATACTGAACAAGGAAATGTACATCCTAAGGCTTCTTAAGTGGAGTGGCGTGTCGTAAATATGCCGCGGAACATACCAACGGTACGTCACTCTACTTTAGTCACCTATTCCATCAACCAAGGGTCATCCTACGCTCCGAAGGTAAAACCTAACGCTCTGATACCAACTTGTCACGACCCGAAAGTACGGAACATGACCGGCACTTAAACTACGAACGTCTCGAGGCGTACGTAATCTAAGTAAACCGAAAACCCAGAAATCCAAACCAAGAAAATAGTAGAGTGCAGGAAAAACAACTTAAAGCAAGTAATTTCAATAGCATAAGCCGAATTATGCGGTTTTTAAAACATCAAAAATTTACTGAAAATTTCGGCAGAGTCTCCTTTGTAAAAACTGGCCCCCAAACGGGATACAACATGAATAGTATACGAAAACAATAAAAAGGCATCCCCAAGCGGGAGCTAGCTCTTCGTCAATCGACGGTCACAACCACACAAGCAATATAATATACAACGCCAACGGCGAGGATCAAAACTCAAAAGGAAACTCAAAACCACCAGAAATATAACGAGCGACTCTAAGGTCGAAAGAATAAACAACACTGGTCTCTATCTCAATAAATGAATGTTTGGTTGATGGAATTCTAGATACAACAGAATAATGATATACAAGATAAATAATGGGGGTATGATACAAGTAAACCCACCTACTAGCAAATCACCCGAATGAAACTATGCCCGCAAAGCCGTAATGAACCTGTACGGCAACCTGCAAGAAACTGGGGCACAACGGGGGTGAGTTGCCAACTCGTGAATAGAAAAACATCTACGCACAGAAATCGCATAAATAACGCAATCCTAGGTCAATGATCACAATATATCCTCAAATATATATAACATGCAGCCTATAACAATGGCTAGGGTAAATATCTAACCCGAGTGTAAACTTATGTGCCCGTGTCAGTGCCTCAGGTAGCAATATATCATATGAATGAGGTATGAATGCATGAAAACAGAATACATGTAAATGAAGAAACTGTTTTCATAAATTAGTGAGATTTCCTTCGTATTTTAAACTGAGGTATCATAATTAAAATCAGTATCAACAGTGTCTAGCATCGACACAAAACATAAATCTCACTGTCTCGAAATATCAATGTCTCAATCTCAATATCTAGGGCGCCGTCAGTCCAGACCGGCCCCTACCATCCATCTCAAGACCACGACGGTATCCTCCGGATATCCGACGCGTCGGGTAATATCACCGGTAGGTAGTGCTCCCCAGCCAGGCTCAACGTCAACACCACATTCCTCTTGCCCCGGGGTACCATACCGGGCCCACCATGTACCCGTGACGGTTCCTCCACTCCTCGACACGGATCTCCAAAACCACAGCAAACTCATGGTGGACGACACTTTACATCACTAGAAAACCGCAACATTTTATATTTTAAAAGATCATAAGTTGTAAATTTTGCGGCTTTCCCCGAAATCCAGAAATATCATAAATCTCAAGAAATCATCACAAGTGCATATGTCAATGATAATGAACTAGGCATGAACAACTGAATAACAGTATGCATGAAGTGGTAGGTAATAACTACAATGTCTAATATGGCATATAAGGGAAGCACACTAATATCATGTCAACACTACTAGCTAACAATCTAAGTCAAGCAATTATATTCTCTAAAGTGTACGTGACATGGCAATTACCGATGAAGATGTGTGTGAGCCGGCAAGTAGGTGTACGTGGTACATACGCATCATCGGTAATGGTGCTGGTGTCCTAACAGCATGATATCAATAATGGAATATGCAGCAAAATAAATATGCGAGGCAGAGCGAACAGCAATAATGTGCGGGAGCTGAATACTAGACACAACGATAACTAATCTGCAATAATCTAATATAAGTCCTACAAATGGTGCCCTTTGAAATAACACGAATCATGGGGTTATGAAAATAGGGGCTACGGTGTTTTTTATGAAAAGATACGTCGTTTTTGAAATATCCGTAGATTCCCTTGAGCTGTCTTTAAAAATGCCCACGATTCGTTAGTTTTTGAAATAGGTAAGAAGTCTAATCTAATCTAACAACTACACTAAACTATACGGCTGAACTACAAGCTGAACTACAGGTAAGGAAACCGCCTATCATCTGAGTCGATACATATACATACCTGTATATGCATAGTCGGTGATCTCGCCTCAATAATATCATATCCGATACCATATCTATAATCAAGCATCCCAAGTCAAGAGTGCGGATCAATCATCAATATAGCTCGTACGTAAATCCGTCGTACGGCATCCCAATCTGGGTACGGGTCAATATCACATTCATCATACTATTCACCGGGTATCCTCTTTATCAAATATCATGATCGGGGTACTGATCTACGTTTAGTACCATACTGATACCGCCTACGTATGCATGGACGTGTGTGAAACACTACGTCAAGGACCCGCTACAACGTCATGTCGTATCTAAGATACGAACCCTGCTATATCACCGATCTCACGGCCTCAAATCAAATCTCATCGACTCATCATAAATCCCAAGTACTATCATCCTCAATCCGTATGTGAACACATAGTCCCATACCCATGTGAACACATAACTATATAATCCCGTATAAGCGCAAATGAAAGAAGAAAGTATGCAAGTATGGGTGTGTGTGTGCATGTGTGGTGCGACCACTACTCTAGGGTTTCGCGACACTAAATCATCCAAGAACACCAAATATCTATATCATCGATAATATCAAACAAATTATAGTCAAAATATATATACATGTGTGTATACGTATTCGTATACATCACCACGAACTGCGGGGGTGCTATACGCCATCCACCCGACTTCTCCCCGTAGATATAAATCTACTCACCTGGTCCTCGCTCGCCGGTGCCGACGTCGCCACGCGCTTGCTTGTCGTCTCGAAGTCCACGTGGGGGTACCTACATATCATAACGCACCATATCGCATTAAAACTAAATTCGAGATCGAAACGGCATACGAAAATCAAATCGGCACGCGTATCACGCATAGGTCCAAACCTATCGCCTACGCATGCAAGAATAGTAAAACCAACCCTCGATGTCGATGTACAAACGTCAAACCATCGAGAAAAATCCAATCACACTCATTTGCACATTCACGAACACTAATTTTAATATAAACTAGGTTAAAACTCACAAAGACGCCAATTTCATTTAAAAAGTCATTTTTCCGAAAATCTAGCAAGCACAATTCGCCGTTTTTGTACAAAACACGATGTTTAAATGAATGTAGCGGCCAATATATTTATTAAATATCTTAAATAAGTCGTATAAACAATTTCCGGAATTTAATCTCATTAAATTCCAAAAATCCTAATATTCTAGTTTACAAAAATACCCTTTTTTAACAATTTCAAAGCAAAAATGCACAAACTACAATCTAGCTTAGATTTGCATGATCCAAAGCATTAAACCACACTTAATAAAGTTAATGAAGCCAAGAAAACCCTAATCATATTTTTAATCCCAAGAATTTAACAAATTTCAAAAACCTAGTAAGCATTTAGCAAATTAACACAATTTTTCAAGTAACAACTTGTAATTAACAACTAGATTAGTTTTCTACAAAACTAATTATGTTAAACCACTTCACTAAACCATGCACAATCAAACACAACTCATTTCCACAACAAACCCTAACTTGAAATCCAAAACTTGCAATTAAACTCACATATCCAAGTTAACACTTAATTTAAATTAGTTTTAAGAAACAAGTAACAATTTAAGCAAAAAGTTTTAGAATTATACCCAAAAATATATGAAGGTCCACAAGCATCCATGGCCTTCCAAAATGCTCTCTTTTCACAAGGATCCATGCTATACGGGCTAAGCTAAAATGGGTAGGAGTCGGATTTGGGTTTTGGGATTTTTTTGAAGGATTTTGGGGCAATTTTTGATGAAGTTTGAAGAGAAAAGAGAAGGGAAATTGAGGGGGGGGCTGTTGCTGCAGTAGGGGAGGGAAATTTCGGCTGGAATTGGGAGTGGGGGAGGAGAGAGAGGGAGGTAAAGAAAGTGGGGCAAAGTCAAGGTCAAAGAAAAGTCAAGGTCCACCTAATTCACCCATTTTCTTTTCTTTTCTTTCATTTCTTTTCCTTTGAAATCAAGTGGGGAAAAATTATGGTGGGTGATGAATTCAGCCAAGGGGAGGAGTAAGTGCGGGTGTGTGGGTGTGGGTACGGGTGTGGGGTGATGAAAAATGATAAATACAATACCCCAAATATCGATTTACGCTAAAAAAAGCCTTTTTTCATCAATAATTTCTAAACCGTTTTGGCAAATGATTTCGTTCCAAAAACCACATGATAAAATTTTATTTAATGTTTTATGATGCACAAAATTTGTTTCAACTCATTCCAATTTGTAATTTTCCCTAATTAAACGTATTAGTGACGGCTTAAAATAATAATAAAATAATATTTTTTTCAGAAAATTTGAAATTTCACCAGCGGCTCAATAAACACCAAATAATAGCAATTACATAGCTAGAATATGTATATTTAATTTTTATAATAAGATATTTGTATTTTGACTTTTTACAGAAAACTCCCTTATTTTACCGATTTTTCGAAATTTCACCGAAACGATTTTCAAAACGTTACACTAGGTTACCTGCTTATACCACAGTGTTTGCTAAATAATTTTCCAGGTCTTCGGGTGTTAGCAGATATCCAAAAACCATCACAAATTCCACAATTTCCCGTATCGGCAGAATTTCAAAGTTCGTATTTTGGGTTAAGTCTCATGTTTTGGCCCAATATGATATTATTAAAGGGGGTTTAAGGTCACTACTAAGATCAATTACGCTTTTGGAATCAATTGAAACCCTAATCCCTAACTTGTTATTTCCAAACCTCACTAAACATCACCTAATCACTTCTAAACTAGCATAGGTGCTAAGGCAATTGAAATACTTCTTTAATGGTATAAGAATTAGCTCATTTGGCAACTCAAGAAAATTCTTTAGTTGCTCTAAGTGTCCAAAATTGAAACGTTTTAGAAATCGTTTTGCGAATTTTCCGTTTTTAGGGTAAAATAGTTGGTATTTTCCGTTTTAATCTGATTGTGATCAAACTTCTGTATAGACTTGTCGGCACCTAGTTTAGCTAGAATGAAGCTAGTGCGTGGACTTTGGGGGTCAAAGGGATGTTTTGGTTCACATAGAATTTTTACCTAATTAAATTTTATTTTAATGCTTTATTTGGGCACTTTATTAGTACTAATTATTTTTTGGTTTGGTTTAATTACTACTAATGTGGTTTTATACTAATCTAATCACTAGATATTTTGTTAAACCATTCATTCTAATATCTAGATATTTTGTGTCCTTAAAGTGAAAATTTAAAAGAAAAGAAATAAAAGAAAATGTGGCAATTTGCATTTAATGTAGCATTAATTGATTTTTGTTGGTAGAACTTTCTTCATTCTTCACAAAATACCTCCCCCACTCCAGCATGGCCGGCCTCCCTCATTCCTTGCTGCCCTCTTCTTCATCTTACCTAATTTCAACAATTTCTAGCACAAATAATTCATCAAAAATCCAAATAAATTCATACAAACTCAAATATAATCATTTCCCATCATTCTTCTTTTTAAACTAGCTTGGATCTTCATTCTAGTGAGGATTTTGGAGGCTAATGTTTGGATTTCTTTCTTGTTTGAAGTGGTGTTCTAGTGAGGTATAAAACCCTAACCCTAATCCTTAATTGTTATGTTTAAATCATAAGCTAGCTATTTAATTGTTTAATTATAGCTTTAAATTCATGTTTAATTCATTCATGTTAATGTTATTGAAGTTCAAGTTAGGTTTTATCATGATGAAATGCTTAATTGTTATTTGAAAATTATGAAAATTAACCAAGTTGCTAATTTGTTATATGATATTTTCCTAATCGGATAATTTAGCTAATTAGAAAACTAAACTTTTAGTAATCCTAATTAAGTGAGATTTAAAATTTTAGTAAAGGTTTCAACGGTTTAACCTTGCTATTTAGTGATGTTTGTAAATGCTAGTTTGGTAAAAAGTTGTAGTTTTGTGATAAAATGTTATATATTGCTTACTAGGTTTTTCTAAAATATAATTGGGCGAGTTTAAAATTATGGAAATGGTTTGGATAACTTAGTTATGCTGTTTTAAGATGTTTGATATCGCTAGAATTGTGTTAGCTTTAGACTTGTGTCGTGAATGCGCTATCGGTACGGTCAGGGTCTAGGCTTGGTAGTTATGTCGTTTTGCGTTCCTAGCTAGGGTCGTGCCGATGTCGTTCATGTCTTTGTGTAGCTTTTGCTCTTGAGTTGATTTCATAGTGTCGCTACGCGCGTTATCCACTTGACGAACACTTGAGAGTATGTTTGGAGTTTGTGCGTCGGTCAAACGTAGTTGGTACGTGTTTTGGGTTTATTGCTAATATATACTTGCTTTGTCGTATTATGTTTTAGGTTCGCAGGCGGGGTCTTCGGACGCTGCGACGAAGGGAAAACAGGTGATATGCTTCACTTAGCCAGGAGTGTTGGTGAGTAGATTTAACGTCTATAGGGGAATCGCCCGCATGGCGTTATGCGTCTGGGCTAGAGATGTTATGAATTGTCGCATATTCAACTTCATATATAGAATTGCGCATACACCTTATTGCTTGGTTTTGGATCAAAAAAATACAAAGGAGGTGCTGCTCAAATTTTCTAAAAGAAGAAACATGTTTTTAAACTTGCATAATCCACTTGAATTTTCATGTTCCTTTTCTATGCATTAAGAAAACTTGATTTCATTATACCTTTATTTCAAAACATCACCTCCTTTATTTTTCTTAAAATGTTTAGATTTCTGGGTTTCAGCTTACTTGAATTACGTTATGCCTTTAAACGTTGCATGATTTAAGTGCTGGTCAAGAACTGATATTTCGGGTCGTGACAAAGTTAGTATCAGAGCGTTAGGTTTAACCTTTGTTTGAGTCTATGTTTGACTATCCGGAGTCTAGGGCGGGTATGTATTTCGAAACCTAGGCTTGACCTTGCGGAACTTAGACTTGAACGCGGGGGGGGGGGTATTAGACCCGAACTTTCGTTTCATAGGTTGACCCTGATTTTTGGAGTAGTACGTATGTTCCGCGGTATATTTACGATACGATACTCCACTTAAGAAACCTTAGGATGTACATATTTTGAGATCTGTGATTCTCTTCGTATCCTTGATTATACATCCATTTGAGATCCTTGATGTTATTTATTCCATGATCATACTCTCATTGATGTTGTTCCTTCTTATGATCATGTATCCATTCTGGATCTGTCGTTTCCTTTCATACCGTTGATCTGCTTCCTTCGATACTCGATTGAGGTTCCGGTCACCATGGTTTGAGCGCAAATAGAGCTGCTGCTAGTGTTGCCGTCAGGGTGAGCTCGTCTGGTACGAGGGCTGACCACTGTGTTTTCTGGTGACATGGGAACATCTCGATGTAGTGTTATGTTGTTACCTCTTGTGGAGGCGAGTGCTTGGTTTTACACCGGATGTTCGGGCCACTAATAGAGCTGCCAGTTGCGAGAGGACTGTTGATGTACAACATACCTCAGAGATATTGATGTCGCCTACTATGCAGACAGATGACCCAGCTGTTGCTGAGATTAATGGAATGTCGCTTCCAGAGCTTACGAGCTGAGATCGCCGGAGCTTCCAGGCAGAAATGCGACAGATGATAGCTTGTCTATTCTGAGCTGAGAGACGAAGGTGATTCGTCAGATTGATGCGCCGACGCAGGCCCGGTTGATTTGAAGATTTTCAGTATGGATAGTCTTACTCAGATCTAGAGCAGACCGATCCAGAGATGGCCGCTGATGTATCGCCTTTCCTGGAGGATTGAGGCATTGTTTAGCGTGCGGACGGAGGGTATTCACATGTTGTATAGGCGAAGTTAAAAAGATTCGAACGAGTGTCAGGAAACCATTTTCCCCAAGTTTAAAGTGTTCGGAGGAACATGCAGGTAATTCTGTGGACCCTCTAGAAGAATGAAACCTTAACTCGACATGATGACCATGGAACAGCTTTGAACCTTAGGGTTTGTAGCAGTTTAGCGGTGCCATCAGTGTGGCTTGGGTTTGCCCTTCTACGGCTGGTCCAGAGGTGCTGTGGTATGCACCAGATATTTTTAGACTGCGCTCAGGTGTTGAGCCTTCGGGAAATTTTGGGACCTCGATGACTCGATCGAAAAGTTTGACGTCGCCCAGATATCTTGTGATAAGATACCATTAAGCTGACCGGTTTTGGATAGAGGACCTCGCTCAGATGCATTGTGAGTTGATCGAGAGCGGGCAAGTATAGAGTATTCCTTCGATGGTTGGGGCGAGTTCTCGAGGACGTGTTCGACCAGATATCTTCTACAGAGTGATGAAAATACCGAGTTTGTGACTTCGAGTCCGTATGGGAGACTCCAGATTGACCATGGCCGAGGACGGTTGTAGCGCACAGATAGCATAACGTGACGTCAAGATGGACGATGATAAAGGCGAGTGGAGCCAGAGGTTCATGCGAGATGCTGACAGGCTGTTACTACTACCCGTTGAGATTAGAGATCTGATATGTATACAGAGGCGTTAGGATACGGCCTGTTCCCGAAGGAAGGTGTGCGGAACACGCAAATGTCCAAAAAAACGAGAAAATATTATGCAAGAGTACCAGCCTCTGTACAATTCGGCATAGGCGAGATCGGAAGAAACCTTGAGCAGGATTCCTTCCGTGACACTGCTGCAATGAGATTTGCATCCAGTATCAGATGTGTCACGTTTATTCAGAGAGCCAGAGGCTGACGCCAGTGACGTGCTGCCTTACGAGTGGTCATGATGATTGACCGGGAGATGACCAGAGAAGTGCCAGAACGGAATCGTCCCCGTTAGCACACCTGACTTCATTTTGATGTCATTTGAGATATTTATTGTGATTTCATGCCTAGGGCATGCATATGATTTGATTTATGCTTTCGGCATAATTTTCATGCAATTTTTAGTATTTTGATTTACTTTTGTGCACGCTGATGCATATGGTTGTGAGATTATATGCCACGGTATACCTGCTTTGGATTTGGATTGAAAGGTGTTGTATACCGTCGATTTCGATTTTGATACTCGATATTTGTTTTGTGCACCTTGTGCACCTGATTGGATTCTTGCGCATATTTGACGCGCTTGGAGTGGACTTTTGCGCATGTTCGGCGCTTGATATTGGATTTCGTGATTTCGTGCATGTGGGATGCACATGATTTAGATTTTATTCGTTCATGTTGGGTGCACCTGATTTGGATTTTCGCGCGTGTTGTGTAAGTGCATGGCAGCGCCCCGGCCGTCTGAACGAGGCCAAAATGTGGAAACAAAACTTTTCTTTTACTTTGAAAACTGGCACTACCGCATACTAAAAACCCGGATCGGGCCATTAACCTAATGCTTGCTAACAAGAGAATGGGTAGAATGTTATACCGAGCGATCCGTGTCCTTCGGTCTTCGGCCTCCATCCCGATCTCCTCGCGGAATTTTCGGTCTTCATCTCCTCATCGGAAAGGGCACCACATCGCCGGGTTCTTTTACGGGCTCCCACCTCTGGACCGAGGCAACTCGGGCACGAAGTTGGCGAGTCGACGTGTCCAAGAATGATGTAGGCGAAGAGTAGGATGGTTTGTCTCTCGCGGGTATGAAGTTGCCATAATGATGTGGAGGTGAAAAGGAAGTTTGGAAGAAAATGGTGCTCTCATTTTTCTAGCAAAGAAAAATGAAATGAGATGAAGAAAATCCTCCACCAAAAAATGAATCCCTCATCCCCCAAAGATGTGGCCGGCCAAGACTATGGCAAAAGGGAAAAATCAAAGGGGGTGAACACAAGGCAAAAGCAAGGTGACCATAAGAAAAAAAATGGGTGATAAAGAGGAGAAATGGTCACAATACTTCCTAATCAAATCCCATCTCATTTAATGCTAAAGAAATGATCACTAGAAAAAGCAAAGATGCTATATCCATCATATAATCCAAATGCCACATACAACCCTCCACATTTGCTAATTTGCACACTCGCAAATTAGCCCCTCCTGAAGAAAAATCCGGCCAAGAAGGAAAAAAGGAAAACTGGCCGAAACGGAATGCAAACTGGCAACTTCAAAAAACTGATCCCGTAATAAATTACAGGAAAACCCCGCGACCGTATATACAAACCCGCATTTGTATTCCGACCGAATACAAATGCAAAGAGACAAAATATACACTGTACAATACTAGGATCCGGCTTAAACCAAAGCCCACAAGTATTATCCGTCGGATTATGATCCGTGCAATACCGCACGTATCTGATCGAACCCTGCCATATCTCCATACGGCCTCTACAGCGTTTCGCCCGAAACTTGAGAAACTGTCTGTGAGGGACTCTAAAGACTCGTCAATACTTTGGCTGTGGATTTAACCACTAGCATGTCAGAGGTATTAGCCATACGTAACGGGCTACCGGGTATTGACGAAAAGGGACGTCGATGAGCGAACTCATCCTGACACCCTATTGTGCCTGTCAGTGACAATATCCGTACAGTCCGGTCCGTTCGTCTATGAGCATCGCATGGCGGGCCTAGGGGGTTGGTAAAAGTCAGACCCCCAAAAGCGGTACAAGTCGTGTCGGAGTGTATCCCAGAACACCCTGAGATACTACTGGAATACCTACCAGTAAATCTCCTGCCTTGGCCAAGGACTTCGTGTAATGGCTCTCCTAGACACAGCGCGACCTCACCCCCAATACCGGGAGAGACGAACCCCTGCAGATCCGCTCACTGCCTCCATGTGGCTCGGGACTGTACCCAACTAAAACCTGTTTGCACGACTCCTTTGAGCCGTGGTAGGGTAGTAATCAAAGCACAGTGGGAACTCACACGAGACAAATGACGATCTCAGGTCGATGAACTAACCTGTATACATGTGACCAGGGAACTGCTATCTGACGTCTGGTATAATCCCAACTAGAAGGTTCCCGGCGAGTCCTGTCTAGTGTACTCATAACCCAATGAGCACCTGTATACATCTTAGGTGAACCAACTGACACCAGTGGCTTGTGAGACCGGCCACCGCCCCTCGTCGGGGTCTCGACTGTATACACTAGTCTACTCCGGAGTATCGATGCCCTGTCTCGAAACTCCCACGACTAGGGACCTTTTAAGAATGTGCTTATAGACCCCAGCTCCCACGTATATGATCGCCATCATACTGGTGGCTGTGAAGAAAGAATCCTAGGGGCTCTATCAATGTGTAATAGTGACCTGTAAGGTCACCTAAAGCAGTACAAGATGATAAAGATAAACCAGATAGCATACTATCATCTTGAGTAAGACTGTCCTACCGGCATAGGTCCTCCCTCAATCATTGCAATCACGTGCCTGTGATCCAATAATTGACTTTGAAGGAACTTTCTCCAACATGTTGGGCGCACGATATGAGATGCGATTTTGGTGCACACCAGATGCACTAAATCGGGATTCTTGTGCATATCAGATGCACCCGATATTGTTGTCGTGCACACCCGTTGCACTGGACAGATGCTTTCGTGTACACCCGTTGCTCGTAGTTTTGGCTTTTGTACATATTGTGGCACCTGTGCTTGGATTTGATTTCCGTGCGCAGCAGACGCATGTGATTGTCAGATATGCCTTTTGAGGCTGATTTTGCTTTTTGAGCACTTTGTTTTCATGATAGGTACTATATATAGTATATAATAGCTGAACAGGACTGATCTGAGGACAGTACCTGAGTACTTTGCATGCATTAAAAGCTTACCAAGAAGTTTTCAAAGAAGCTATAGTCTCGCTATTTCCTACATGTCCGTGAGCGACGCGAACGTTTATAAAGGAAAACCTTTTGGGATATTTTGAAAACGACGGAACGTATGTTTAGCAAAATATATATGGACATATATTATTTCCTTACAAATAGACATCCGTCACTTAGGCCGTGAGTTACGCATCACACGGTGATTTAAAAAAGATTTTTGCATGAGTTTTATTTAGTTCTTGGAAGATTTCCAAAGATGCGTACTATACACGTATTATAGTCTTTGACTAGTCTATATTGGATTCAGTAGTAGATTTCGAGATCTGTATCTCTATTGTAACTCCAAGAATATGCATACAAATCCGATGACTTGCGTGACGCTTGACGGAGTTCGATATTGAGTTTTGTACTCGTTTTCATGCGCACTTGACGCGCTGTGTTGTTTCTGCATCTTCCGTGATTTCGGAGCCCCGTTGATTTGAGCTGATTATTGAAATGTTTTAGGCTTTAGGGGTTTAAATTTAAATTTGGTGACCGAATTTCTTTAAGGGGAAAGAATGTAACATTTCAGAAAATATAAAATTCTATTTTTGGAATTTAATATTAAAATAATATTTTTCCCGAAAACTGCCCGATTTGCGAAATTGGGGTTTTCGAAAAAAGGTATAAATATATTCCAAGAATTGTGAAATAAATGAAAATTAAAATGATTTATTCATTTAATAATATAATTAAAGTATTGGGCATTTTTTAAAATTATTATACGCAGTTTCAATAAAAACCCGATTAGTGCACGGCTAATCGTGATTAAGCCAAATCCGTGTTTCTACAGTTTTCCATGGCTAGTGCACTATGTCATGCTCCATTTGGTTACATGTTGTTGCATTTGTGTTGTTTTATGGGTATTATGTGATTTGGTTTTGAAATTTAAAAGAGAAAAGATAAAGGAATGACAAAAGGGGTAATTTAGTGAAAAGGGGTATGATTGGAGAGAGAAAGAGTGTGAATGAGTGAGAGAGAGGGATGATGCTACCATCTTTATTCCCCCATATTTTTTTCTTCTCCCTCTTCATCTTCTTCAAGCCATTCCCCTCCACATAAAACCCTAGACCCATCTCCAAATAATCCCCAAAACCCTAAACCCCTTTCACAAAAATTAATCCCCGTCTCTTCCTCTACACATTGAACCAAGCAAAGTGGAATTTTGATGACATTGGGGAGCTAGGGTTTTCTTGGGTGGCCTTATTGAGGTATAACTTTTTCCCTTTAGATTAGTTTTGCGAGATATCGTGTTTTGAATGTCGTTTTGTGATGTCGCTAACCTGCTGTGACCCCGAGTGTTCACTGTAAAAACAAACAGTATGATAGTGTTGTACTCGAGCCCCTGAGTGTTCACCTGAAACCCTATCCCTTTCCCATCGGTTTTGGCCGGCGATTATGGGGCTAATTCCGGCGACCTCGGATGGGTAGGTGAGTTAGGGCTTGTATTTTTGTAGTGTAGTTATCTGAAGATGTTTAGAGTTGTTTGGTCCTCCTAGATTTTTCTGTAATGAATTTAGTTGAAATCTGGGAACTGTTGTGAGTGTTTGTATGACCATGGTGAGACGATTCCTGACCTGAGCCATAGAAGTGAACCCGATGCACGAACTTAGGATTTGTTCTGTATCAGTTTTTATGACTTTTAGTGTGCCTATAGGGTATCTGGAGCAACCTAGGACATTTTTGAGAGAACCAAACAATACATGGGACCAAATTAAGTCACTAGGAGACCACTCTGACAAGATGAACCCAAACATGGACCCCTGGGCCGGCGAACTTGGATTTTGGGTAGAAGTGGCCGACCACTTGGTGAGGGTAGGGATCTAGGTTGGTCCAGTAGGTCATATATACTATATACATCACCCTAGACTTGTTTTCTTAGATTTATTTGACCTGAGTCAAAATCTGGGAGCAGTTTAGTGTGATTTTGGCTATGGTTTTCTGAATTTTGAATGATGAGTTTTGATATTTGGATTCGTTTTTGGTTGTCGCATGTTTGTACATCGATGACAAGGATTGTTTGGTTGATTTTGAACGCGTATGCTATAGGTTCTAACCTACGACCAAGGCGCGTGCCGTTTTGGATTTTAGAACTTGATTTTAATAGCGTTGCGATATGGGTTGTTATTGTAGGTACCTTCGCGTAGATTCCGAGGCGACGGAGCGTGGCGTCATCGACTTCGGCAAACAAAAACCAAGGTGAGTGGATCTATATCCACGGGGGAAGTCGGGTGGATGGCGTATAACACCCCCGCAAAGTTTTGGTGTAAACCGATTTGTAGCTTATGGTTAAGGAAACCAAGATTGGGAAACTAGGGTTAGGGTTAAATGATAGTTAGTAAAACCATATTAGAAACTAAGGATAGTTAGAAGTGATATAATACGGCTAATATGTGATGACGGTATTTGAGGATGATATTTGACGATACTGCCGTTTAGGGTACTATAGGACTAGATAGTCGACGTAGATGTGTCATCCGAACCATAATTATTTTCAAACTGAAGAATCGTATGCATCTTTTAAACAGTTACCTTGAGGAACGTTACGGATTTTCAAATGATATCTTTTCTTTAAAAACACCGTAACCCCTATTTTCAAAACTATGATTCGCTTCTTTAAAAATCGGATTGTATGGTTCAGGTGTGTATGTTAGATTAGATACTTATACTTATCGTAGAGATAGAATGTTTATGTAAACTCGACTTGATGTGAGATATAAATGCGATGAAGGAATATAAGACGGATATGATGATTTGATGGTATGATGGTATACAGATGCGAGTCGATTGAGATGAATTGCCCTGTCGATCCCCTGATATGAGATTATTGCGGATGCGACCTAGGACATAGGTATATAGAGATATTTATATATGTTAGGAATCATGAGTGATAGCCGTACGAGACGTTAGGTCCGTACCCTCCTCGTCTTATAGGATGATAGGATCCCTGATAGCTTAATGCCGCCGTACGATGATTTTCCGTACGTGATGAGTTTGACTTGAGGTTTAATCCATACCCTTGACTAGAGGTTTCCGTACGATGGATTATACCGTACGTGGTGCCGTGAGGCTAGATGCCGATTGATAGATTCACCGACTCAGACATATGATAGTTACGTATACCTTATAACTTTTAGCTGATGATTTACCTTATGCGATTTAACTTATGCTACATTCATGATATTATTATTGCATTGCATATACCTGTGTTAGTACACTTACACCATTATCGATGATGTGTATGTTACACGTACACAGATTTGCTGGCTCACATACATCATCATCGATAATTGCCATGCCACTATACAGTAGGATTGCTGTATCATGATATGACTCTTTGTTTAATTTACTTGCTATAGTTACCTGTGCATTTTATTACGTTGTTGAATTTGACTTTAGAGATATTGGGAACCGCAAGACATATTTTCAAAACTGGAATTATTTAAAGTAGCGATTTTCCCTTAATATGATATATCAATGTTCCATGTTGCATGATATACGGATATGCTTACATTTCATCATATGTCGCATACATAATGCTTTATGATTTTATGCATTGAGATATGCTGTTTTCAGGAGATTTCTGGATTTGAGAACCGTGGTCATTTTAAAAGAAAGTATGTATTGTTTTAAAAACCCGGTTTCTCTTGATATGATATTTCAGTGCGTCCAACATGTGTTTTCTCGGTTCTGAGAGTTGCATGTGAAACCCGATTCGAGGAGCGGTAGGCACCGTCTGCGGGTACATGGTGGACCTGGTGAGGTACCCCGGGGCAAGAAAACTCGTATATGTTAGACGGTGAGCCTGGCAGGGGAGCACTACCTACCGGTGATAGTATTTGGACTCGGCGGTTATCCGAAGGATACCGACCGGAGTACCGAGATGGATATGAGGGCCGACAAGGGTGTGCGGCGCCTGAGGGCCGATCTGAAGATGCGGCGCCTGAGATATATGAGGATTTACGTGTTGATGCTGGACACGGTTTTCATGATGTTTCGAGTGTCGATGCCGGACACTTAGGTTCCATGATTTGGAGGTGTCGCGAGGGACACGTGTTGATTTATATCCTCGTATGTTCATGCATATGCTTTTATGATATTTACATGCATAATGTTGTTGTGTCAGTGGGTGACACATGGACGAGATCCACATGCATATATACTTTGATTATATGGGCGGACGAGATCCACTTGCATACATGCATTGATTTTACTGTTGGATGTTATCCATATGCTTATAGGCATTGACTACCTTGTTGGCACATACAGACCCGGTCACCCTAGATATCATAGTATTACCTTCATTATATAGTTGACCTAGGAGTCGTTGTTTATTCGATTTCTACTTGTTGATATTTTTCTACTCACGAGTTGGAAACTCACCCCCGTTGTGCCACAGTTCTTGCAGGTTGACCGCTTAGATCGGTAGCAGCTTCGCTGGCACACAATTGCATTCGGGTGTTTTGCATTGGTAGATGGGACACTTGTATCGTACCAACTGTTGTATCTATATTTCATATTGTATCTAGTTAACTCCATCAATCAAAATTAGTAAATTGTATAAGTAATGAGACTTAGTGAGACTTGTAGTTGCAAGATTTGAGCGATGGGTTTTATATTCGCTTTTGGGGTTATGTCTTGCTTATTTCTTTTTCTTTTATGGTGATCTTCACCGTTGGGCGTCGTATACTGATATTTAATGTTTTGCGTGGTTGTGATCAACCGTTGGCGAAGAGCTAGCTCCCGCTTGGGGATGCCTTTATTATCTTCATGTATTTGTGGTTTTGAATCAAAAAAATACAAAGGAGGTGCTGCCCAAATTTTCAAAAATACGAAACATGTTTTTAAACTTGCATAATCCACTTGCATTTTCATGTTCCTTTTCTATGCATTAAGAAACCTTGATTTCATTATACCTTTATTTCAAAACTTCACCTCCTTTATTTTTCTTAAAAGGTTTAGATTTCTAGGTTTCAGCTTACTTGAATTACGTTACTCCTTTAGATGTTGCGTGATTTAAGTGCTGGTCACAAGCTGATACTTCGGGTCATGACACTTGAGCACTCTTCCTGGGTCAACCTATACCCCCTACGAGTGCGGCGAATAGCCCGCCAATCCTAGAGTAAGGTCCCCTCCATCCCAAAGCTATGAGATGCGGACCCGTTACCCTCTAGAATCCGGCTATTCGTGCACTCGACCGCGAGGTAATCCTACTACAGAAACGAAAATAATATACAGGGGCGACATCGACCTCAACCCGGTCGTGCCTCAAAAGAATAATATACAAACTGGCAGTGACGGCAGTGCACATGTTGGACGCTCGCCCCGCAATATCAAATGTACAAATGAAATTAAACTGTACTAATATTACACCATAGCTATCCACCATGACGATCCAACCAACATCACAGCACAACACAAAACATCAACGTGAATGTCGCGTTCACAAACCCGTCTAAAGGAACATATAGCAGTTAGACGTGTTTACCGATCAAATCACATTCACGGTCACAGATTATAATGTATGTACTGATATAAAAATTTAAACAATGTTAAAACATCGACTCCGAAACACCCCGAATAGCCCCCGAACAACTGATAACAAAATTTCAAAAATGGGCAAAATAAACAATACCACTGCACCAAGTTTCCAGAGACCAAACCACACCCAAAAAACCAACTCCAAACACCCTATTAGGGCTGGCCTCCCCGGTTTTTCCTCGCATGTGCTCGGCCTAATTCCGGCGAGGTAGGTTCGTTTTTGGGGTGTGGTCTTCTGGTCACTCAAGAAGTCTTCCACACTTGTTTGCAAATTTTTTTGAACACTTTGAAAATCGACAGAGAACACAATCTACAGTGCATCATTTCGGGACTATTTCGATTTCAATATTTTAACATTGTCTAAACTAGCTAGCTAAGGATTTAAAGGGTGACACTGATACCATGTTGGGTTACGGCAGCGCCCCGGCCATCAAAACGCGGCCAAAATGCGGAACAAAAAATTTCTAAACTGGCGCTACCATTACCCGAATCTCGGATCGACCTTAAACCCTAAACTAGCAATTAAAACTAAGAGTTAGAATGGTTATACCGAGTTGATCCGTGTCCTTCGGTCTTCATTCCAAGCTCCTAGTGGTTCCTTGATGTGGTTTGGTTGCCGGTCTTCCTCCATCTCCGATGATCCACCCGAGGGATGTAACTCCGGCTCTAGCTCCATGATATGATGCAAATGAAGCAACTAGGGTCTCTAAGATGCTATCCTAGAGAGCCTAGGATGTAGTGTGTATGATCTATAAGTGTTATCTATCTCAAAACTTGAAGGTGTAAGCAATTCATGAAAGCTAGAGGTGGTGAAGCTCATGGTGAGGGAGAAGCTCAAGAACAAGGGAGGAGCTCAAGAAAAACCTACCATGCTTGCAAAAATGAACTCTTGCATGAAAGAGAAAATAGCATGCTTGGTTTTGTAAAAAGCATTTTTCAATTTTAAATTCTCACCATGCTTGAATAGTGAACACGAATGAATTAATAATTCATTTGTGTGCACTATTTCAATCATGATTGTCACCATACCTCCTTAAGCTAATATCCACCTCATTTATCCATTTAATAAAATGGTCAAATCAAGAAATAAGGTGGCACCATCTAGAATGTTATCCGGAAAAAAATACCGATTACATTCTACTGTAAATATATTTGCATTCGTACCGAAATACGAATACCCAAAGAGATAGAATAACACAAAGAATATAATACTAGAATATACGTACCGAAATACATATACGTAAATTATTAAATCAATACCAGATTTAATAATCCGTCTCTAACCCGAGCCGGCCAGTATTATCAACTGTCCAATCGAAAGTCTGAGTACTATGCACATCAATCGATCGGAACCCTGCACGTATCCAATACGGCTACTACATCATTTCGCCAGAACCAAGGAAACCCTCTGTTTGGGACTCTGAAGACTCGTCAATACGCTGGCAGTGGGTTTAACCACAAGCACGTCAGCGGCACTAGTTGTACGTGACGGCTACCCAGGTATTGAGCGAAAGGGAGGCCGACGAGCAAACTCATGCAGAACCCCTACTAAGCCTGATAGTGACAATATCCGTACAGTCCGGTCTGTTCGTTTAAGAGTATCGCATATCGAGTCTAAGGGGTGGATAAAGTCAGACCCCTAACAACGCGACATTTAGTGTCGGGATGAAACCCATCACCACCTGAGAAACTATCAATCCTGGATCGATAATTCTCGTCCACCGTGGCCACGGATTTATGGTGATGGCCATCCGTACACAACGCGACATCAACCCCAAATACCAGGAAAGACGAATCCCCGACGATCCGATCACTGCCTCCATGTGGCTCAGGACTGTACCCAACTAAAACCTGTTTGCACGACTCTTTTGAGCCGTGGTAGGGCAGTAATCAAAGCATAGTGGGAACTCACACAAGACAAATGACGATTTTAGATCGACAGACTAACCTGTACACATGTCACCTGGGAATTGCTATCTGACAATAGGTATAATACCAACTAGCAGGTTCTCGGCGAGTCCGTCCAGTGTACTCATCATCCAATGAGCACCTGTATACTATCTTAGGTGAACAAACTAACACCAATGGATTGTGAGACCTGGCCACCACCTCTCGTCGGGGTCTTGACCAGTATACACTAGTCTACACTGGAGTATCGATGGCCAGTCTTGATACTCCTACGACTAGGGACATTTAAGAATGTGCTTATAGACCCCCAGCTCCTACATATATGATCGCCATCATAATGCTGGCAGTCAAGCAAGAATCCTAAGGGTTCTATCAACATATACATGATGATAAAGACAAACCATATAGCATCCTATCATCTCAAGTAAGACTGTTCTATCGGTATAGGTCCTCACTCAATCATCATAATCACAAGTCTGCGACTTTGATAATTACCTTGAGGGCACTATAGCCAACAGAAAATGATTCATTTTTCATCATACCTTTATTTCAAAACTTCACCTCTTATATTTTCTTAAAAAGGTTTAGATTGCTGGGTTTTCGGTTCACTTGAGTTACGTTACGCCTTTAAACGTCGCGTGATTTAAGTGCCGATCACGAGCTAATATTTCGGGTCGTGACAGAGTTGGTATCAGAGCGTTAGGTTTAACCTTGGTTTGAGTCTATATTTGACTATGTGAAGTCTAGGGTGAGTATGTATTTCGGAACCTAGGCTTGACCTTACGGAACTTAGACTTGAACGCGGGGTATTAGACCCGAACTTTCGTTTCATAGGCTGACCCTGATTGATGGAGTAGGTAGCTTGGATAGAGTGACGTACCGTACGTATGTTCCACGGCATATTTACGATACGATACTCCACTTAAGAATCTTTAGGATGTACATATTCTGAGATCTGTGATTCTCTTCGTACCCATGATTATACATCCATTTGAGATCCTTGGTTCTGCCCGTCTCCATGATCATACTTTCATTGATGCTGTTTCTTCTTATGATCGTGTATCTATTCTGGATCCGTCGTTTCCTTTCATGCCCTTGGTCTGTTTTCGTCGACACACGATTGAGGTTCCTGTCACCATAGTTTGAGCACAGGTTGAGCTGCCGCTAATGTTGCGGTCAGGGCGAGCTCGTCTGGTACGAGGGCTGACCATTGTGTTTTCTGGTGAAATGGCAACGTCTCGATATAGTGTTTGAGTTGTGACCTCTTGTTGAGGCATGTGTTTGGTTTTACACCGGATGATCGGGCCATTGTTAGAGCTGCCAGTTGCAAGAGGACTGTTGATGTACAGCCTACCTCAAAGATTATGATGTCGTCTACCATGCAGACAGATGACCCAGCTGTTACTGAGATTGATAGGATGTCACCTCCAGAGCATACGGGCTGAGATCGCTGGAGCTTCCAGGCAGAGATGCGACAGACGATAGCTAGTCTATCCCGAGTTGAGAGACGAAGGTAATTTATCATATTGACGCGCCGACGCAGGCCCAGTAGTTGAAGATTTCCAATGCGGAGAGTCTTACTCAGATCTGGAGTAGACCGATCCAGAGATGACCGTTGGTATATCGTTTATCCTGGAGGATTGAGGCATTGTTTAGCGTGCGAATGAAGGACATTCACATGTCGGCTAGGCGAAGCTAAAAAGTTCGAACGAGTGTCAGAAACCCATTTTTCCAAGATTAAAGTGTTCGGAGGAACATGCAAGTAATTCTTTGGACCCTCCAGGAGAATGAAACCCTAACTCGACATGATGACCATGGAACCGCTTCTGAATCTTAGGGTTTGCGGCAGTTTAGCGGTGCCATCAGTGAGGCTTGGGTTTGCCCTTCTACGGCTGGTCCAGAGGTACTAAAGTATGTACTAAATATTTTTAGACTGTGGTCAGGTGTTGAACTTTCGGGAAATTTTGGGACCTCGATGACTCGATCGAAAAATTTGACGTCGTCCGGATATCATGTGATAGAAGAGCAGTAAGCTAACCAGCTTCGGATAGAGGACCTCACCCAGATGCGTTATGAGTAGATCGAGGACGGACGGGTATTGAGTATTCCTCCGAGGTTTGGGACAAGTTCCCGAGGATGTATTCGGCTAGTATGAAAACTGCGTGTACTCGAAGCAACTTAAGAATGGGTCGTCGATATATCTACTTTTATTTATTAATGACATGTTAATCGCGGCTAAGAGTATGACTAAAATAAATGCGCTTAAAGTTTCATTGAGCATGGATTTTAACATGAAAGACTTAGGTGAATCTAAGAAAATTCTTGAGATGCAAATTATTCGAGACAGGAAGGCTGAAAAGCTGTGGCTATCCCAAGTCAGATATATTAAGGTATTGGAAAGATTCGACATGAAGGACTCAAGACAAGTGAGCACCCCTATCACCGGTCATTTCAAGTTTTCCTCCATGGAGTGTCCAAAATCAGCGGAGGAGAAGGAAAAGATGTCACAAGTACCATATGCAAGTGCGGTGGGATCGCTAATGTATGCTATGGTATGCACACGTTCGGACATATCCTCTGCGGTATGTTTTGTTAGCCGGTACATGTCAAATCCAGGGAGCTTCATTGGGAACCTGTAAAGTGGATGCTTTGGTATCTAAAAGGAACTAAAGATATCGGTTTATTCTTTCACAAGTCAGAAGATAAATCGAGTCAATTGAAAGGATACGTAGATGCAAATTACGTTGAGGACTTGGACATAAGAAGATCTCTTACATGCTATGTATATAATGTTGCAGAATCTCCAATTAGTTAGAAGTCGACACTTCAGGATATCGTGGCGCTCTCAACGACGGAGGAAGAATATATGGCGGTAGTGGAAGTATTTAAGGAGGTCTTATGGTTAAAGTGCCTAGTTGGCGAGTTCGGGTTCAATTAGGGGCTGGTTCCATTGTTTTGCGATAGTCAAAACGCCATTCACTTGGTGAAGAATCAAGTATAGCATAGTCGAACTAAGTATATAGACGTACGGTATCACAAGATAAGAGAGTGGGCCAAAAAGGAGATCGATTTGATAAAGATCGAAACTAAGATGAATACGGCGGACATGCTAACGAAGGTCATTCCTGTGGAGTAGTTCAAGTCTGTCGTGGCTTCTGTTCAAGTCTGTCGTGGCATCTATTCAAGTATTCAAGTGTGAGGAAGGGTGGAGGGTCGCACCAGTTTCTCAGTTCTGGTTAAACACCGTGACATCATCAGTTTCACAATTATGAAGAAAGATTGTGCCGGCAGGGAAAACGGGAAGAACAACTAAAGCAACCCTAAAGAATACAAGACGAATGGGCAACAAGTTTTGAAGGTGGCTATAAGTTTATATGAGCCAAGGTAGAGATTGTTGTGAAGGTGTGTCGTATTTTTTCAAGACTGCGTAGCCCAAGAAGGGCCAGACGTCTGAAGTAAGACAAACGTCTGATATTTGAGGGCCAAAATCCAGAGCAGAAACCAGACGTTGTCTCTGTAGGTAGTAGACATCTGGCCACGCTCTGACCAGAAGCGTTTGAAAGAGACGGACATTTAACCTCATATGTTTAAACGTCTGGCAAACGCTCTTCTTTTTAGCAGAGAAAATGCAGACGTCTGCCCTTCAAAAGGTCAGACGTCTGTCTACAGATAAGCACAAATTTCAGGATGAGAATTATCTAAAAAATTCAGTTATTTGGTGGCATTCTTGTAATTTTTAGGAATTTACTATAACTTAAATTGTATACGCTATATATAGGATCTTAAGGTTAAAATTTAAAGTGCCGGAGATCTTGATCATATGATTTAAGAGATCAAAACGAAAGCTATTAAAGAAGATGTTTTTTCATTATAAAGTTTAAAAGGGAGAAGACGACGTCTCCATAAGAAATCGAAAAATATCGACTAAGGAGAACTTGTAGAGAGAGAGAGAGAGCAAGATGATTTTGTTGGAGATCTTGGAGGGAGTTATTTGTAATCGTCTTGTAAGGTCTTATTTTTTCTTTTAATTTCTAATAAAGATTCTTACTGTTTCCCCGCATTAATTCTTGTGTTATTTATTATTGCGTTTTGCATTAAATTTTGTTATTTTTCTATAAAGGGATCTAGGTTTATAGATCCGTAAGATTTTCCGCTGCGTTGCCAATTGATTTGTGGTCTCAACAATAAATAGGGATGTGTTTTCATTAAGGAAATTTGGCTTAGTCAGGATTGGCTAAAAGGTAAAACACAAATTAGAGATGTAGTTTAGGTCTTTTAGGATTGTAAATCCTCTCTCTTAAGGTGACCTCAAGAAATGGAAGATGAGATGTACGAGAGAGTTTATATCCATGAGATTTTGTAACTTTACATTTATCAAAGGAATCCTCATGTTTGCTCTTTAGATTGATTAGGCCGAGTTCGGTCGAACCGTGATAAACATTGTATTCTCTTCTTATGGATTGGCGCCTTGCATGCTCAAATGTAAAGACGAGCTCATCAATCGGTATCAGAGAGGAAAATCCCTAACATATTGACATTATTTAGACCATACTTTACCCAAGCAGTGATACAAGATCTTAATCCAAACATTGACAGAGGATAGAAACATCATCGATTGGTCACCCAATTTGAATTAAGAATTATAACAAAAGCGGAATTTAGAATTAAGAATTACTAATCTTGGGTGTTGGTTTCTAAATATGGGCAAAAGTGAAACTCAAGAAACTAAAATACAAAGTGGCTCATGCAGAACCTGAACAATTCATTGTGAGAAAAGTTGAGGCAATCTCTAGCATTTTATTATTCTCTTTATAATCCATGTTTTGCATGAGATGAAATTGTTTTTCAGTATAGAGGAAGCAAAAGTGTTTTAAATTTAAGGGCGTTTAAATGGAAATAAATAAGAGTAGGAAGTAGTTAATAATGATTGATCTTTATAATGCAGCCTTATTATTTTAAGTAGAGGCGACTTGAGAACTAGGGATAATATAATTTATAAGTAAATGGTCCAATGATAGGAACTGGTTGAATGGGAAAATAACTCGCAACCGCCATGGGTTCAAACATTAATTGGAAACTATAACATCCTGTTAAGAGATGGAGAGTGATACAGTACTTTGGAACTAAGGAAGTTTCTTAGTCGGATTGGGCAGGTTTTATATCCTCTCTGTATCTGCACCCGTAACATCGGAAGGGTTGTCATTGGACAAGGAAGGAAGCGCCCACCCTGCTGGAGGCTATTCGACGACCAGTAGTTTTGAAGCAACAAGCAAAGAATCGGATCAATTCCTGCTAAAAAGAAAATGCCGTCATCGCTTTCGTTCATTTGGCTAAACTCGATTGATGTAGGAAGAAGTTGTATCCGAACCAGCACTTACAGATATAATACGTTTTATCGCTTCGGTAGAAGTTGGTTTTCAGATACACAAGTGAATGATATTTGACATAAAAGAGAAATAATTAATATCCTTACAAATATAATTGATTCTTCTTGCAATCTCAATTTTCCGCTTATCACACTGTGAACGATGGATAACCATTTATATTTTAATGTCAGATGGGGATCCTGTAGGAACCTGATCCACAAAACTATATATGTTTACCTACATTAGAGTTTACTTTCCTAAGCAGTGGTACAAGATCTTAATCCTAATTTTGACCAAGCATAGAAACATCATCAATTGGACGCCCAAGATGATAAATGACACAGAGACAAAATTGAAAGAAAAAATTATTAGAAAAGCAGAATTTAGAATTCTGAAATATAAATCTTGAGTGTCAGTTTCTAAATATGTACAAAACTGAAACTCAAGAAACTAATATTGGAAATGGAACATGCAGAACCTGAATATGCAGTAGCTGCAGCTGTAGCAACCTTCTTGGCAAATACTCATAGCACTAATGCATACAGTCACAATTAGAGACCGTATGGAACTGTCTCCAAAAAATAATGAACGGTCCCTAATGTATATTAGCGACCGTTTATATTTTAAACGTTCGCTGATTGGGTGGTCGCTCATACATATATTAGCGACCGTTAATGAACGGTCTCTAATAAGAATGGTCGCTAATAGATATATCAGGGACCGTTCCATTAGTCGCTAATAAGCAGACATATGGACATCTCAACGAATTCACTTGTTTCCTAATATCAGCGAACGGTCGGTGATGAGATATTAGCGACCGTTTCTGTAGCTTATACAGTCGTTAATAACTATTTTTCCTTAAAAAAAATTATAGACAAAAACTATATTCAATACAATAATACACAATATCATAATATATTACGCCACAATAGCGTTTCGCATACAAATCAATATATATGCACAATCCACAACATATCCAACAAGATCAACAACAAATACGAACACATACGCATACAAACCAACATATAAATATTATCCACGATATATCCACCAATATCAACAACTCAATCAAATACATATGAACTAAAATTTTAATAAACAAGCATACATAAACAAAATCGTTTTGAATACGAATAACACAATACATACACTATATATATGTCCAACAATACGAAAAAAATCTCCAAATCGCTCGCAATCGCAGCTCACTCAACCCTATGAATCGAACTATATAAATATATGAACTCAAATCACAATATTCGAAATAATGTTAGCTATACTTACACACACACACACAATATATATATATATATATATATATATATGCTTAACTCACTAACTCCTGCCACTTCCATCATCAAAACATAATTCTTTTGCCATTAACTTATAAGAACCCTACGAATAGCCAACATGAATTTTAAATATCAAAACTCAACCCAGTTTAATTGTATCCTAAAATTTTTGTAAATAAAAACTATATGTACCTCACAAACTCCCACCGCTACCATCGCCACCAGAAACTCATCTTGAATAGTATCGATTCACATCGTCGAAGTCCTCCTGCGAAAAAAAATTTACCTAATAACCCTCTCCGTGGGGTCGGCTGATCAGGATTATACGATTCCTGTGACGGAGGGTTAGGGTAATAAGGATCTTGTGGCGAGGGAGGAGGTTAAGGGTAGTACCCACCTTGTGATTGCGGAGACGGTGGATAAGGATAGTACGGCATTCTCTATGATGAGATAGGGTAATACGGTCGTTGCGTCGGAAGAGGGTAATATGCCGGCTGCAGCGGGATTAGACCCTGTGCTGGCCAAGATTGGGGAGGCGGAACGTATTATTGCGAGAATTATTCCAACCACGCCTCTTTTTATGCTCTCTAAGCCGCTTCATCTTCTGCCCTCTTCTTATCTGCTTCATCCCTCCTCCTGAGCTGCTCTTCTAGCTCATTGATCCGTTGTGTTTCAGTTGATTGTTAGTTGGAGCGAGCGGTAGACGAAGTTGGAGTATTTCTTTTGCAACCGGACCACGAAAGATTGACAGGACCACCATATAAAGGAATACGACCGTGTCCTCTTGACTAAGAGAAAAGCTGCTCTATAATAGATATCTCGGCCTCTACAGGAAAAAAATCATCGGCCGTATATTCAAGATTTGATTCCCGGTAGCTCCTCTCCACCTCCTCGAAATCCTGCTGCGATAAATAAAAAAATAATCAATTTTCTTTACGAAGTTAACAAGTGTAATTAATTTACTTAAAAGAATTGAAAAATGCAAACTTACCACATGTTGAGTGGCTATATCCATCATTTCTTCTGACATGCCCTCTCTCATGTGTAATGTCTCCCAAGTCTCAGGGAGGCTCAGCTTTTTCCCAGCCTCCTCCTGTAACGGATATTTGATTTATTTATGTTAGTAATATCTATGCCCTAGAGGCCATTGTTGTATGATATAGTAGATACTTGGACATATATATAGAAGACTTTCTTGCTCGACATGATAGTTGCTGTTTGGTTGCTCTTTATCTTAACATGTACACTTGTATTATTATACCGTCTCTCTGATACATGTTAATAAAATCCTTAGGATGTGGACTTGACTATCAGGACTATGACGCATATCATACCAGTGGGGCCTGGATAGTCCACAAGCACATCCTTTTAGTTGTTCCTAGTCGAGGGGATATCGTGACAGAGCATCGATATTCCAGAGTAGACTAGTGTTTACGTTTTTTGACCCTATAGGGGGAGTTAGTTGATCCCATAACCATTGGTGTTTTACATCAAAAATTGTGCACAGGTGCTCATTAGAGAATGGGTACACCGAACAGGACTCGTCGAGAACTTTTAGATGGTACTATACCTATCATCAGATAGCAATTCTCTGGTGACATTGGTACAGGTTAGTCTGTAGACCCGAGATCGTCATAGTGTCTTGTGTGGTTCCCACTGTGCTTTGATTTCCTTCCTACAATGGCTCAATGGAGACATGCAAACAGGTGGATTTTGGGTACAGTCCCGAGTCATATGGAGGCAGTGAGTGATAGGAGGGGTTTCGTCTCTCCCGGTATAGGGAGTTGATGTTGCGCTATGCTTGATTGGCTATAACAGTAAGTCCGTGGCCAAGGCTGATGAGATTTACTGGTAGGTGTTATCAGTAGTTTCTCGAACCGTTATGAGCCACACATCGGCACGACTTATCAAGTTACTAGGGTCTGACGATTCCACTCCTAGACTCGATATGCGACATATCAGACGAAGAGACCGGACTGTACGGTAATTGTTACTTATAGGCTTCATGGGGGTTTGAACAAGCTGTCACAACCCGAAATATTTGCTCGTGACCAGCACTTAAATCACGCAATGTCTAAAGGCGTAACGTAGTTCAAGTAAGCTGAAACCCATAAATCTAAACCTTTTTAAGAAAATAAAGGAGGTGAAGTTTTGAAATAAAGGTATAATGAAATCAAGTTTTCTTGATGCATAGAAAAGGAACATGAAAATGCAAGTGAAATTTGCTAGTTTGAAAACGTGTTTCGTCTTTTAAAAATTTGGGCAGCACCTCCTTTATATATTTTGATCCAAAACCACAAATACAAGATAATAATAAAGGCATCCTCAAGCGGGAGCTAGCTCTTCGCCAAACGGCAGATCCACAACCACACAAAGCAGTATATATAAGTATACGACGCCCAACGGCGAAGTTCACCACAAAAGATAAAAAAAATAAGCAAGACATCGAAAGCACAAGTAGCGGAAAACCCCTCGCTCTAAGTCTCACAACCACAAGTCTCACTAAGTCTCATTACTTATACAATTACTAAATTTGATTGATGGAGTTGACTAGATACAATATGAAATATAAATACAAGAGTAGGTACGATACAAATGCCCTACCTACCAATGCAAAACACCCAAAAGAAGCTATGTGCTAGCGATACCGCTACGGATCCATGTGGTCCACCTGCAAGAACTGTGGCTCAACGGGGGTGAGTTGCCAACTCGTGAGTAGAAAAATATCTACAAGTAGAAATCGAATAAACAACGACTCCTAGGTTAACTATATCATAAAGGTAATATTATCACATCTAGGGTGACCGGGTCATCATATGTACCAACAATGTAATCAATACCTATATGTATACGGATATAATCCAACCATATAATCAATGTATGTATGCATGTGGATCTCGTCCAACCATATAATCAATGTCTGTATGCAGGTAAATATCATAAAAGAGTGTGCATGAAAGTATGAGAATATAAATCAAAGGTGTCCCTCGCGACATATCAAAATCATGGAACCTGGGGGTCCAACATCGACACCCGAAAACATCATGAAACCCTTGTCCAGTATCGACATGTAAATCCTCATATCTCGGGCTCCGTCAGTCCGGATCGGCCCACGGGCTCCGTCAGTCCGGATCGGCCCATATCATCTCTCGACTCTGGTTGGTATCCTCCGGATATCTGCCAGGCCCAACCAATCACCGGTAGGTAGTAGTCCCTCTGCCAGGCTCACCGTCTACAGCACAACATCCCTTTCTTGTCCCGGGGTACCATACCGGGTCCACCATATACCCGCAATCGGCCTCATCCAGCTCCTCGATCGGGTATCACTGTCATATGTCTCAGACCCGAGAAAACACATGGTGGACGTACCGAAATATCATATCAAGAGAAACCGGGTTTTTAAAACGATACAAACTTTCTTTTAAATTGACCACGGTTTTCAAATCCAGAAATCTCATGAAAATGACGTATCTCAACGCATATAATCGTAAAGCATGATGTATGCGAGATATAACAGAAATGTAAGCATATCCGTATATTATACAATATGGAACAGTAACATGCACATATCGAGGGAAAACCGCTCTTGTAAAGGAATCCAGTTTAAAAATATGTCTTGCGGTTCCTAAATTGTCCAAAGTCAAATACAACATCATATAAGGGTGCATATATAACTATAGCAAGTGAATCATGCAAGGTATCATATCATGATGCAGCAATTCTACTGTATAGTGACATGGAAATTATCGATGATGAAGTCTGTGAGTCGGCAAATCTGTGTATGTGTAACATACGCATCATCGATAATGGTGTAAGTGTACTAGCACAAGTATATCCAATGCAATGAGTATAACAAGAATGCTGCATAAGGTAAATCATCAGCTAAAAGCTATAAGGTATACGTATCTATCATATGTCTGAGTAGGTCAATCAATAAATTGGCATCCAGCTTCACAACATTGCGTACGTTATAATCCGTCGTACGACATCCTCTAGTCAAGGGTATGGATCAATTATCAAGTCAAACTCATCACGTACGGAAAATCATCGTACAGCGGCATTAAGCTATCAGGGATCCTATCAACCTATAATGACGAGGAGGGTACGGACCTAACATCATGTACAACTAAACTCACGATTCACAACACATATAATTATCTCTATATACCTATGTCCCAGGTCACATCTGCAATAATCTCATATTAGGGGACTGGCAGGGTATAAATCATCTCAATCGACTCGCATCCGTATACCAACATATCACCAAAACATCATATCGCGTCATATATCCTTTTTGTCGCATTTATATACCTCATCAAGTCAATTTTACAATTACATTCTACCTTTACTATAAGCATAAGTATCAAATCTAACATACACACCCGAACCATACAAAAAGTTTTTGAAAAGATGCGAATCATAGTTTTGAAACTATGGGCTACGGTGTTTATAAAGAAAAGATATTATTTGAAAATCTGTAACGTCCCTCAAGGTATCTATTTAAAAGATGCATACGATTCTTCAGTTTAGAAATAAGTATGGTTCGGACTACGTATCTACGTCGGCGATCTAGTCCTATAATACCCTAAACGGTACTATCGTCAAACGTTATCCTCAAATCCCGTCATCACATACAAGTCGTATTATATCGCTTATAACTATCCTTAGTTTCTAATATGTTTTATCTAACTATCCTTTAATTTTAACCCTAGTTTGCTACTCTAGGTTTTCTTAACCATATGCTACAAATCGGTTTCCACCAAAACTTTGCGGGTGTGCTATACGCCATCCACTCGACTTCCCCCATAGATATAGATCTACTCACCTTGGTCTTCGCTTGCCGAAGTCGATGATGACATGCTCCGTCGCCTCGGAATCCACACGAAGGTACCTACAATAACAACATATATCGCAACGCTATAAAAATCAAGTTCTGAAATCCAAAACGGCACATGGATCGCTATAGGTTAGAACCTATAGCCCACGAATGCAAAACCAATAAATTACCCCTAGTCGTTGATGTACAAACATCCAACAACCAAATAAAAATCTAAATATCAAAACTAAACATTTCAAAATACGGAAACATAGCCAAAAATCACACTAAAGGGCTCCCAGATTTTGACTCAGGCCAAAACAAGGTGCACAAACAATACTGGGGTGCTATATAGGGTGCATATAAGCTTTGGAAACAACCTGGACACCCCTATCCTCCAAGTGGACGGCCACTTCCTCAAAAAATCCGGCCTCCTCGGGTCCCCTTGGTCAGATTGGGTCCATCTCGTCAAGGTGGTCTCCTATTGGTCAAATTTGGTCCCTGGTAATGATCGCTACTCTCAAAAATCACCCGGGTTGCTCCAAATTTCTCTGCACACCACAAATCCTCACAAAACGGACATGAACTAAATCCTAAATCCGCATTTTGGTTTCCCATACTCATTCCCAAGTCTTAAACAGCCACTCAACAGCCATTCAAGCATAACCAATCCACAATTTCACTCAAACCCTCACTAGGATTTCTAAGTATCACCAATCCATCACTAAACGAACTCTAACTTACACAAAAAAGCTAGGAAAACTTAAAACTAAACTAATGGAAGAAATTATACCTCATGGATGTCACTTAAGCAAACCCTAGAAGTCCCAAAGTTGTCAAAATCCCATTTTGCTTGGTTCAATGTGTAGAGGAAGATATGGTGATTAATTTTTGTGAAGGTAGTATAAGATCTTGGGGATTATTTGGAGATGGATCTAGGGTTAGAAGTGGAGGGATGTGAGGTTGGAGGAAAATGAATAAGGAGAAGAAAATGAATAATGGTGGAGGGAATATGTTGCTTCCCCCCTTCTCTCTCTCCTTTATTCACACCCCCTCACTTTCCAAGTCATCATTATGTCCCCCCTCTCTCTCTAACTCATCATTACACCTTTTTCCTTTCTTTTCTCACCAAAAACACATACACCCAACTGAAACAATACAAATAAAATAACATGTAACATGTCATGATGCACTAGCCATGAAAAACTGTAGAAATACGGATTTGGCTTAATCGCGATTAGTAGTGCACTAATCGAGTTTTTATCCAAATTACATATAATAAATTTTAAAAATGCCAAATCCTTTAAATATATTTTTAAATGAATAAATCATTTTAATTTCCAATTATTTCACAATTATTGGTATATATTTATACCCTTTTCGAAAACCACAATTTCGCAAATCAGGCAGTTTTCGGGAAATATATTATTTTAATATTAAATTCCAAAAATAATATTTTATATTTTCTGAAATGTTACAATCTTCTCTCATCAAATAAATTCGGTTTCTGAATTTAAATTTAAACACCCAAAATCTAAAAATTTCGATAATCAACTCAAATCAACGGGGCTCCGAAATCACGGAAGATATAGAAGTAACACAATGCGTCAAGTGCGCATGAAAACGAGTACAAAAATCAAAATTGAACTCCGTAAAGCGTCACGCAAATCATCTGATTTGCACGCATATCCTCATAGTTACAATAGAGATACATATCTCGAAATCCACTACTGAAATCCAATATACACTAGTCAAATACTGTAATATGTGTATAGTACGCATCTTTGGAAAACTTTCAAGAACTAAATAAAACTCATGCAAAAATCTTTTCTAAATCGCTGTGTGATGCGTAACTCACGGCCTAAGTGACGGACGTTCATTTGTAAAATAATAATATTTGTCCATATATGTTTTCCTAATTACACGTTCCGTCGTTTTCAAAATATCCCAAAAGGTTTTCCTTTATAAACGTTCATGCCGCTCACGGACACGTAGGAAATAGAGAGACTATAGCTCTTTTTCAAAACCTCTTAGTAAACTTTTAATGCATGCAAAGTATTCAGGTACTGTCCTTAGATCAGTCCTGTTTGGCTACTACACAATATAGTGCCCAACATGAAAACAAAGTGCTCAAAAGCAAAATCAGCCTCAAAAGGCGTATCCAATAATCACGTGCGTCTATTGCACACGGAAATTAAATCCAAATACGAGTGCTACGAATGTGCACAAAACCAAAACTAAGTGCAACTGGTGTGCACGAAAGCATCTGTCCAGTGCAACGGGTGTGCACGACAACAATATCAAGTGCATCTAGAGTGCATCCTGTGTAACTAACATGCATGAATGAAAATCCTAAATCGAGTGTATCCGGTGTGCATAAAATCACGTCTCATATCATGCGCCCAACATACGCGAAAATCCAAATCAAGTGCATCCATCATACATGAATGAAATCCAAATCAAGTGCATCCATCATGCATGAATGAAATCTAAATCAAGTGCATCAAACATGCATGAATAAAAGCTATATCAAGTGCATCCATCATGCACGAATAAAAGCTAAATCAAGTGCATCCCTCATGCACGAATACTAATACATTGCATCATGTGCACGAAATACAAATATAGTGGATACAGTGCACGAAATACGAATCTATAACTCAAATGCGTAAACAACAACACCGAGTGTGCCAAGGTGTATAAAATCATAAACGTGTGCAACTGCGTGCAAAAAACACATATCAATGCACTACAAGCACATATAAGCTATACCGAGTGCAAAAATCAAATCAAGTGCATACCACACGGACAAAAATCAAATCAACTGTATGAAATCACGAAATCATAAACATATGCAGCCAAGGCACAAAACCAATATCAAGTGCAATAAATATGCTCAAATCAAAAACCCACACAACGGTGTATAAAAACATATCTCAAGTGCAATAACTATGTACAAAATGTAAATACCCAGAAGGTGCAGCCATGGTGCACGAAACCAATATCAGGAAACTCATCATCAAAACTCAAATCTAAGCGATATAAGTGTGACATTCAGATCACAAACGCAAATCGCAACAAAAGACTTTGAGGTACACCTTTTACAATGTCGACGAATAAATCGGTGTGCCCAAAACCGGTAGAACAAGAAGATCCGCTTGCTTTCTGCTCACGGTCTGGCGTCCTCGGTCTCTATGTCCTTATCTTCTCTGTGGATTTACCAATCTCGCAATCCATCGGCTCATCGGCCCAGTCAGGTGTGCTAACGGGGACAATTCCATCCCGGCACTTCTCTGGTCATCTCTCGGCCAATCATCACGACCACTCATAAAGCAGCACGTCACTGACGTTGGCCTCTGACTCTCTGAATACATATGACACATCTGATCCTGGGTGAAAATTGTAGGGTTCCTAGGCACACTAATGAGGTCTCACAAGGCATCAACCATGCCAATTTCAAATCTTAACTAGGTGCCGAGAAACCCTAACAAGATCGTTGGCTAGAAATTTAGGCGACAAAACAAACTAGTAAACTACTTTACTAAGAGTAAACGGAAATACAACCTTTGTAGATTCGGTTCTCCACCTCCATGGCTCCGCGATGATGTCTCCTCGCTGTACAAGACGGATCTTGGGCTCTAGCGTCGGCTTCATCGGAGAAAAAGCGGGCTAGGTCATCGACGACGATGCCGAAGATGATCTACGTCGAGGCATCGCTAGATCAAGCTCCACCTTCACCAAGCCATGAAAACTTGTGAAGGAAACACCCTATACTACTTAGCAAGAGGTAGAGGATGAAGAAATAGGAAGTGGGTTCACTTTAGAATTGGATTTCTCACTCATTTCATCAATTCACCATTGATGAAGTCAAGCTTTCTTCATTGAAGAAGATGAAGAAGAAGAAGAAAGAATATCATCAGTATTTCTAAAATAGAAAATAATATGAATACTTATCATATCCTAACCCTAGTTAAGTGTAGAGAATAGACCATGGTTTGTTTAAATGGTTAGGGTTAAGCATGAAGACAAAATGATTACAAAGTCAAACCTTCATGAAGATTCAACTACAAACAAAGAAAGCCACCATTTTCTCTTTATTCTTTCCAAAATAAATAAATAAATAAATAAGAAAGAAAAGCAAAACCCTAATCATTAACTTAACCATGGTTTAATCTTTACACTTAACCAAGTTAACATGTATCATCAAACATGATACAATCAAGTGCACAAAAGTATATCACATATACAACTTGTGAACATCCAAGTGAGAAAATCCTTTAAAGTGAACCAATACTAGTTACTGCAAAGTAATATATCAAATATATAATTATACATTAAATCATTAAATCAACACTTGATTTAACGATCCGGTCATATCGCATATAACCGACTAGTATCCTTTGTATCGGCTTATCGAATCAATACTTGATTTGATAACTAGGTTATATCGCATACAACCAATCGATACATTCATCACGAGAATAGAATACGGTATCACATACACGCATTATTCTCGGTCCCGCACATATCTCATATGTGCTCCTATTTCGTTTTGCTTGAGCCAGGAAACCTCTGTGTAGGACTCTAAAGACTCGTCAATACGCCGGCAGCAGGTGATGATCATATCAAACACCCACAAGCCGCAAGCGGTCTGCTAAACGTAACGGCCACCCGGGTATTGATCGATTAGAAGATCGACGAGCAAGACCGCTCACACTCCTGTGAATCCAACCAGTAACACTACCGTACAGTCCGGTCTGATCGTCTGATATGTCGCATATCTCGCCTAGGGGTGGTTAACGTCAGACCCCAATAGCTCGATAAGTCGTGTCGATATGAGGTCTATAACAGTTCAAGAAACTACTGGTAACACTTACCAGTAAATCTCAGCAACCCTGGCCAGGGATTTCCGGTTATAGCCAATCGAACACAGCGCAACATCAACTCCCTATACCGGGAGAGACGAATCCCCTCCTATCGTTCATTGCCTCCATGTGATTCGGGACTGTACCCAAAAGCCACCGTTTTGCACGCCCTCTTGGACGTGGTAAGGTGGAAATCAAAGCACAGTGGGAACCACACAAGACTCTATGACGATCTCGGATCAACAGACTACTCTGTACCAGTGTCACCAGAGAACTGCCATCTGACGTAAGGTATAATACCATCTGGGAGTTCTCGGCGAGTCCGTCCAGTGTACCCAGTCTCCACTGAGCACCCGTATATCATCTCTGATGTCAAACACCAATGGATATGGGATCATCCATCGCCCATCTGTATGGGTCGAGAAGGTATACGCTAGTCTACTCTGGTATATCGATGCCCCGTCTCGATACACCCATGACTAGGGACTTTGAAGGATGTACTTATAGACTATCTGTCCCCACTAATATGATCTGCATCATAGTCCAGGTAGTCAAGTACACATCCTAAGGGCTTTACCAACATGTAACAGAGAGACAATCAGTGTACACGTTAAGGTAAAGATCAACCAGATAGCATACTATCATGTCGAGCAAGAGAGTCCTCCCTATATATGTCCCAGCATCCACTACAATATACATCCTATGTACAGTAATGGCCTCTAGGGCATACATATAACTAACAATCTCCCACTTGCACTAGGGCCATCTGTAGCAGTGGTTGCAGTATCTCATACTCAACCATCCCATAAAAATCTCTCTCTGGGAATAGGCCTTCGTCAGTTGATCCGCCGTGTTGTCCTCTGAGTCTACTCTCCTAACCTCGATCACCCTGGAGATCAACTATCTCCATGATCAGGTGACACTGCCTTAGAATATGTCTGGATCACTGATGGGACGGGTGTTCCTTGGCATAAACCACAACTCCATTGTCACACAATGGGAGGAACAAAGTTCATCTCATGAACAAATATACATCCAGACTGCCTCTTTGGTAGCATCTTAAGTAGCGATGTATCGAGCCTTTATCGTCTAGTATGCCACGGTATCTAGCTTGGAACTCTTCCAACATACCGTCCCTTTACTAAGGGTAAAGACAATGCCTGTGACTGACTTTCAGTCGTCCTTATCACCCTGGAACCCTTCCAGTGATTCTCCCCAGGATCGGTTGATACCATCTCACTACAACTAGTGAGAATCCTAACATCCAATTAGATCTATCTCATAGATCCAAAACCCAGGATTTAGGAGGTATCACTTTGATCCTATATGGAGAATCATTGTGATAAGCGAAGATTGACCGAGCGTAGCATAGGAAACTCCTTCCCTATCAAGAGCATGTCATCCACGTACTCTACGAGGATCGTCACTATACTCCCTACTACCTTTTTATTTATACAAGATTCATCTACCATTTTGATGATGTCAAACTCTTTGACTAACACATCAAAACAGATGTTCCAACTCCGCGATACCTGCTTTATCCTATAAAGCATCTTGTACACGTTTCCGCTGCTCCCACTGTCTACGAAGCCCTCTGGCTGTGTACTTATAGACGCTCTCTTCCAAAACATCATTTAGAAAAGCAGTCATGACACCCAACCACCAGATAACATAGTCATGGTATGTAGCCGTGGCAAGTAGGATCTGGATGGACTTAAGCATAGCCACTGAAAAAGGATTCATCATTATCCACGCCTGGTCGATGATGAAAACCTTTAACATGTCTAGCTTTGAAAGTCTCAACCTTTCCATCTACACCAAGTAATCTTCTCAAGATATACTTGCTCCTGATGGGGATTTAACCCTTCAGATATAGCAACCAAAGTCCATACTTTGTTGGTGTACATGGATTCCATCTCAGATCACTAAGCATCCAGCCATTCTTACAGAGTCACTACTCTCGATGGCCTGCTCAAAACTAGTTGGGTCATCATCACATGATGCATTCCTCGCTCCCACTGTCATCGAGAAACCGAGGTATCTCTCAGGCGGATGAGGAAACCTACTAGATCGGCGAAGAGGCTGAGGTTCGTTGGTTTCTACTGAATCCTTTGGTTCTATCAAATCATCAGCTGTAGTTTGTATAGCTGGAACCTTTCTAGTTCTACATTACAGACCTTGCCTCGAGCTTGTCCGGATTTTGCTTTTAGACATAGGCCGGACAACCCCAAATCTTAACTAGCTTAAGACATGGGCTCTTTCCATACCATATCTCATATGGAGTGGTAGGCAACTGATTTGATTCGAACCCTATTCAATAGGTATGCAGCTTCTCAAGCGCATAACTCCCAAAAAGGAAACAGGTAACTCAGTATTACTCATCATAGAGCACACCTTATCACATGGGGTGTGATTGCTCCGCCCCGATATACCATCGTGCTATGGTGTATACGGAGGAGTAATGCTGAGAGAGAATCTCATTCTCTTTTAGAATAGTCCAGGAATTCCATGCTCAAGTATTCTCCTCCTTGATCTCATCTAAGGACATAATACTTATACCCGTGTTTTGGTTCTCTACTTCTAACTCATATTCTGTGAATATCTCAAAAGGTTCGGACCTGTGTTTCAACAGGAACGTAGGTCTGAATCTCGAAAGATCATCAGAGAATGTAATGAAGTATAAAGAACCGGTCTTGGCAAGTGTAGACAGGGGACCTACATACATCAACATGTATCATCCCAAGAGTTCACTAACTCTTTCTCTGTTTCCAATAAACAGAGCTGGTGTCATTATATCTTTGTGACATGACTGGCAAGTTTCATAAGATGCAGATTCAAATAGATTTAAATATGCATCTACATGTAACTTCAGCTAGTCGGGTCGCATTGATATGACCTAGTCTACAATGTCTCAAGAAGAATTTGTTCATTTCTGAACTCTTCCTCTTATGTGTGTTCCATATACTAAGAACTGTAGTTTGATTTAGAACATCAATGCTTTTAGATAACGTGCCTGAACCGATCAACTTTTGATACAGGAAATGTTCAAAACATTATCCAACTATACAAAATTTTATCATTTCTTTACTAATAAAGAGACTGATATGATTTTGTATATCAGGTTCGGTATCTAATAACATTTGTTCAGAATCAATGTATTGGTAATACAGGGTGACAGTGACCAACAGACTTGGCTGCAACTCTTACCCCGTTTTCTGCCTCATAAAACTTATCACCCGTTCTCAGTCCTCTACCTTTCTGTAGCCCTATGTAACAGATTACATATCTGGGATCCTGATCTGGTATCACATACTCAGGACGTAAAGGATACTGAGAAACAGTTCTCTGTAACGAACACACCCGAAGATGATGCATCAGCATGCACTCTCTTCGTTTGGGCGGCACGAGAATTCTGGTAATCCCCAATTTCCTGCTCTGTCTTATAACAATTATAAGTTGGAGCGGGACCAACGTTCCCCAGCTCAGTATAACAAGCGGGTTCGGTCAATATTCCGTATTATTATCTTGATTAAGGCGTGATATGGTCGCTACCTGGAGAGAGTGAGAAGAAAACACTCTGCGTGCGCTCTTGCAAGATCAGATTGGTTATTATTTTATCTAATCAGGATGGCTCCCACTGCTTTTTATCAAATCTTCCTTCAAACCTTAAAAGGAAAGACAAGCCGGGATTAATTACACACTACAAGTTCGCCAATCTTTCAGCCAGGCCAGTGTCGGTACTTTGAGGGAGGTCCCCCGTGCTTTCGCACGAACCTAATTAATGTAAACCTCGTTTTCCCAGAGGCGTAACCCCGTTAACACCTTTCTAGACACCTACTTGATCGGCTAATTGTAATGTATAAAACTCTCCCAGGAGTAACTCTTACTCGCAGCGGGTATCGGGATCCAACTATCTCATAGAAGGTATGCAATCTCATTGCAAATTTCAACACTTGAAATTCCCGATAATATTTTGCCCCTAGCAGCTATATGACCTTAACATAGTCAACAAATCATAAGTGCTAGTCAAGTTCAACCCGTCATTTCCCGATTGAATTAAACCCACCCGCACGACCCTTAACATAGTCAACAAAGTCGCACGACTACCCTAATCCAATCGCATCATATGCTTATGCAGATAAGCACTAATTAGCTACCGCACACTACGCCTTAACATAGTCAACAAACGTAGCAAGAATACTAACTAGTACTTATCTGAAATGACGGAGGGCTACGACAGGTTTTTCTGAAAACCTATTGCGTAATGAACTTGATGTCGTTGTAGAATCAAATGATTTTAAAATGGAGTGCTTTTGAGGCTTTTCTAGTTTTGCTAAAGGGGTCACTCCCGGTGAAGGGATCGTCGGCCCTTTCCTCGTCGAATGAGGTGCGGGACATATCATATATATCACTGTGCAAAGCAAAAACTCTTAAAAGCAATCAGAAAACAAACCGAGTGTGTAGCATCTGCCAGTTATTGCTAAAGGAGTCACTCCCTGTGAAGGGATCTCGGTCCTTTCCTCATCGAATAAGGTGCAGGATATATCACATATACCGCTGTGCAAAGCAAGAACTGTAGCTACCTGTTTTATTTTTGAAATTCGATTCTACAACATATTAGGTTTCTTTTATTTCATTAATCTCATTAATGAAGTCCCATCATTAAAGTTACCTAAACATCACAGATAAATACGACGTACACTTATGCCATCCGCATTCGCCTCGATGTCCCCTCGTGCACCGTTAGGTTAGGTAACTAACGGCAGAGCGGGGCAGGGCTAGCGCGGGTGTAAAACATAAGTAACGTCTATATAATATATCATATATACTATATGAAGTATCCATCAAAGAACATATCATATGATCACATCACAGATATCGCAGCAGAAGAATCATATGAAATATTGGATATACTAGGACGTCCGTGTTTTCAATACGAGCCAGTATAAAACACGGAATCCACGGTCGTGATGAATAGCCAAACCCACACCCCTAGACCCCTGTGAGAGCGGCAAGCAACCCTACCAATTCTAGGGTTAGGAGACCCGGGCTCGACTCCTCGAGTTGGTCTCCCACTGGACCCCAGAACCCGGTTACTTGTGCTTCCACCCTTGGGTCTATCCTAGTGCGGAAAAGTAAATAATATACAAACGGTGACATCTTCCGCAACCTGGAAGTGCCCCAATAAAAGAATATTACATACAAGTTTTTACATGAATGAAAATGAAAAACACTCATCTCACATAAAAACCCCCGGCTATTCAAACATGACGATCCAATATAACATATCCAGCAACACATAACATCACATGTCATCAACGTAAGTATATATGCGCATCCCAATTGTCGTTGACATATAGCAACGAAACTGGCGATATCACATATTATACTTACGGTCACAGAAAAGAAAGTGTAAAACTACAACAGTTGGAATCCGCAATTTGCATAGACATCGTATGCCTAATCAAATGAATTCCTTAGACATCGCATGCCTAACAATTATAAACCCCGCATTTTAGTCTCATTATCGAAAACACTTTTCAATATCAAGTCGGGCAATTCAACAAGATTCCCGACATCCTGATCGAATGCTCGTCGCAAACTTCAGTAGACGGCAGCACCCCCGATACCGTCGACGAAGTGCACAAGGCGGAACACCGCTACCGGGAGCACCCAAACGGATGCTTTCGGCGACGGGGTTCTCCTACAGTCACTTGGTCGGGGCTATGGAGTGAGGCTGTCTATTAAGTTTACTCGGAGAGTATCCGCGTACGCTACGTGATTGCGACGGAGTTTTGATCGCATCAAAATTCCGTGGCAACCGATCAAATGAGACTAAACTGCTATGTTTATAACATTCATTCAGTTATCTCATAACTACTTGTGAATTCCAATTATTGTATCCCATTCCGAATAAGATAGAAAATGTTAAACTTTTCGATCGAATAATCGAACACCCATGTTTTTCCGATACAGATCAACTCATGAAATAAGTTCAAAGACATTCACTTCATGCCTCAGTACCAACGGTCCAGCCGTAGAAGGGTCAAGCCAACGCCTCACATGTGGCACGCCGTACTGCCCCAAACCCGAGGGTTCAAAGGGCAGTTCAAGACGGTCACATAATCGAGTTAAGGTTTGTTGTCTTCTAGAGGGACCATCGCGTTACTTGCACTACTTAGAACGTCTTTGAACCACGGAAAAATCCAACACTTGGAAATTTCCCGACAGGGGAAAAATTGGGTATTTATATCCGGTCGAACTTTTTAACATATTCTAAAATTTATTCGGAAAAACACATAGACAGAGTTTGACATTCCGATCGAATGTACGAACTCCCAATACAACCCAAAATACTCAACTCTGGAATTCAGATTAAGAATTCCCAAGAAAACCAGCACTGCCAAATAAGAATTACTGTGCAAAATTTGATGGGAGAAGAGACAAAAGGGCCGCGGAACCGCCGCATTAGCACGCTAATGCCGCGGTTCCGCCGCACTTTTATGGAATTAGGAGCTAAATTTTGCGCCGTAATTCTTATATTTCCTTGCTGATTTTTCTGCATATTTTTAATTTGCAAAAATCCACAAATTTTAAAAATGTACAGAGAGCAAGTTTAAGTTAGGGTTTCGAATCGATCGGGTTTCAAACTTCGTCTACGCATCGCCTAAGGCTCTAGCTAGGCTCTGATACCACTGTAGGGTTCCTAGGCACACTAATGAGGTCTCACAAGGCATCAACCATGCCAATTTCAAATCTTAACTAGGTGCCGAGAAACCCTAACAAGATCGTTGGCTAGAAATTTAGGCGACAAAACAAACTAGTAAACTACTTTACTAAGAGTAAACGGAAATACAACCTTTGTAGATCCGGTTCTCCACCTCCATGGCTCCGCGATGATGTCTCCTCGCGGTACAAGATGGATCTTGGGCTCTAGCGTCGGCTTCATCGGAGAAAAAGCGGGCTAGGTCATCGACGACGATGCCGAAGGTGTTCTACGTCGAGGCATCGCTAGATCAAGCTCCACCTTCACCAAGCCATGAAAACTTGTGAAGGAAACACCCTATACTACTTGGCAAGAGGTAGAGGATGAAGAAATAGGAAGTGGGTTCACTTTAGAATTGGATTTCTCACTCATTTCATCAATTCACCATTGATGAAGTCAAGCTTTCTTCATTGAAGAAGATGAAGAAGAAGAAGAAAGAATATCATCAGTATTTCTAAAATAGAAAATAATATGAATACTTATCATATCCTAACCCTAGTTAAGTGTAGAGAATAGACCATGGTTTGTTTAAATGGTTAAGGTTAAGCATGAAGACAAAATGGTTACAAAATCAAACCTTCATGAAGATTCAACTACAAACAAAGAAAGCCACCATTTTCTCTTTATTCTTTCCAAAATAAATAAATAAATAAATAAGAAAGAAAAGAAAAACCCTAATCATTAACTTAACCATGGTTTAATCTTTACACTTAACCAAGTTAACATGTATCATCAAACATGATACAATCAAGTGCACAAAAGTATATCACATATACAACTTGTGAACATCCAAGTGAGAAAATCCTTTAAAGTGAACCAATACTAGTTAATGCAAAGTAATATATCAAATATATAATTATACATTAAATCATTAAATCAACACTTGATTTAACGATCCGGTCATATCGCATATAACCGACTAGTATCCTTTGTATCGGCTTATCGAATCAATACTTGATTTGATAACTATGTTATATCGCATACAACCAATCGATACATTCATCGCGAGAATAGAATACGTTATCACATACACGCATTATTCTCGGTCCCGCACATATCTCATATGCGCTCCTATTTCGTTTTGCTTGAGCCAGGAAACCTCTGTGTAGGACTCTAAAGACTCGTCAATACGCCGGCAGCAGGTGATGATCATATCAAACACCCACAAGCCGCAAGCGGTCTGCTAAACGTAACGGCCACCCGGGTATTGATCGATCAGAAGATCGACGAGCAAGCCCGCTCACACTCCTGTGAATCCAACCAGTAACACTACCGTACAGTCCGGTCTGATCGTCTGATATGTCGCATATCTCGCCTAGGGGTGGTTAACGTCAGACCCCAATAGCTCGATAAGTCGTGTCGATATGAGGTCTATAACAGTTCGAGAAACTACTGGTAACACTTACCAGTAAATCTCAGCAACCCTGGCCCGGGATTTCCGGTTATAGCCAATCGAACACAGCGCAATATCAACTCCCTATACCAGGAGAGACGAATCCCCTCCTATCGTTCATTGCCTCCATGTGATTCGGGACTGTACCCAAAAGCCACCGTTTTGCACGCCCTCTTGGACGTGGTAAGGTGGAAATCAAAGCACAGTGGGAACCACACAAGACTCTATGACGATCTCGGGTCAACAGACTACTCTGTACCAGTGTCACTAGAGAACTGCCATCTGACGTAAGGTATAATACCATCTGGGAGTTCTCGGCGAGTCCGTCCAGTGTACCCAGTCTCCACTGAGCACCCGTATATCATCTCTGATGTCAAACACCAATGGATATGGGATCATCCATCGCCCATCTGTATGGGTCGAGAAGGTATACGCTAGTCTACTCTGGTATATCGATGCCCCGTCTCGATACACCCATGACTAGGGACTTTGAAGGATGTACTTATAGACTATCTGTCCCCACTAATATGATCCGCATCATAGTCCAGGTAGTCAAGTACACATCCTAAGGGCTTTACCAACATGTAACAGAGAGACAATCAGTGTACACGTTAAGGTAAAGAGCAACCAGATAGCATACTATCATGTCGAGCGAGAAAGTCCTCCCTATATATGTCCCAGCATCCACTATAATATACATCCTATGTACAGTAATGGCCTCTAGGGCATACATATAACTAACAATCTCCCACTTGCACTAGGGCCATCTGTAGCAGTGGTTGCAGTATCTCATACTCAACCATCCCATAAAAATCTCTCTCTGGGAAAAGGCCTTTGTGAGTGGATCCGCCGTGTTGTCCTCTGAGTCTACTCTCCCAACCTCGATCACCCTGGAGATCAACTATCTCCATGATCAGGCGATACTACCTTAGAATGTGTCTGGATCACTGATGGGACCGACGTTCCTTGGCATAAGCCACAACTCCATTGTCACACAATGGGAGGAACTAAGTTCATCTCATAAACAAATATACACCCAGACATACACTTTGGTAGCATCTTTAGTAGCGATGTATCCAGCCTTTATCGTCTAGTATGCCACGGTATCTAGCTTGGAACTCTTCCAACATACCGTCCCTTTACTAAGGGTAAAGACAATGCCTGTGACTGACTTTCAGTCGTTCTTATCACCCTGGAACCCTTCCAGTGATTCTCCCCAGGATCGGTTGTTACCATCTCACTACAACTAGTGAGAATCCTAACATCCAATTAGATCTATCTCATAGATCCAAAACCCAGGATTTAGGAGGTATCACTTTGATCCTTTACGGAGAATCCTTGTGATAAGCGGAGATTGACCGAGCGTAGCATAGGAAACTCCTTCCCTATCAAGAGTATATTATCCACGTACTCTACGAGGATCATTACTATACTCCCTACTACCTTTTTGTTTATACAAGGTTCATCTACCATTTTGATGATGTCAAACTCTTTGAATAACACATCAAAACAGATGTTCCAACTCCGCGATACCTGCTTTATCCTATAAAGCATCTTGTACACGTTTCCGCTGCTCCCACTGTCTACGAAGCCCCCTGGCTGTGTACTTATAGACGCTCTCTTCTAAAATATCATTTAGAAAAGCAGTCATGGCACCCAACCGCCAGATATCGTAGTCATGGTATGTAGCCGTGGCAAGTAGGATCTGGATGGACTTAAGCATAGCTACTTAGAAAAGGTTTCATCATAATCCACGCCTGGTCGATGACGAAAAGCTTTAATAAGTCTAGCTTTGAAAGTCTCAACCTTTCCATATACACCAAGTAATCTTCTCAAGATATACTTGCTCCTGATGGGGATTTAACCCTTCAGATATAGCAATCAAAGTCCATACTTTGTTGGTGTACATGGATTCCATCTCAGATCGCTAAGCATCCAGCCATTCTTATAGAGTCCCACTCCCGATGGCCAGCTCGAAACTAGTTGGGTCATCATCTCATGATGCAATCCTCGCTCCCACTGTCATAGAGAAACAGAAGTATCTCTCAGGTGGATGAGAAAACCCTACTAGATCGGCGGAGAGGCTGAGGTTCGTTGGTTACTATTGAATCCTTTGGTTCTACCAAATCTTCAGCTGCAGTTTGTATAGCTGGAACCTTTCCAGTTCAACATAACTGACCTTTGCCTCGAGCTTGTCCCGATTATGCTTTTAGACATAGCCCGGACAACCCCAAATCTTAACCATCTTAAGATATGGGCTCTTCCCATTCCATATCACATATGAAGTGGTAGGCAACTGATTTGGTTTGAACCCTATTCAATAGGTATGCAGCTTCTCAAGTGCATAACTCCCAAAAAAGGAAATAGGTAACTCAGTAGTACTCATCATAGAGCACACCTTATCATATAGGGTGTTATTGCTCCGCCCCGATATACCATCGTGCTATGGTGTATACGGAGGAGTAATGCTGAGAGAGAATCTCATTCTCCTTTAGAATAGACCAGGAATTCCGTGCTCAAGTATTCTCCTCCCTGATCACATCAAAGGACATAATACTTATACCCGTATTGGTTCTCTACTTCTAGCTTATATTCTGTGAATATCTCAAAAGGTTCGGACTCATGTTTCAACAGGAACATAGGTCTGAATCTTGAAAGATCATCAGAGAATGTAATGAAGTATAAAGAACCGGTCTTGGCAAGTGTAGACAGGGGACCTACATACATCAACATGTATCATCCCAAGAGTTCACTAACTCTTTCTCTGTTTCCAGTAAACGGAGCTATGGTCATCTTATCTCTGTGACATGACTGGCAAGTTTCATAAGATGTAAATTCAAACTGATTTAAATATGCATCTAATATGTAACTTCAGCCAGTCGGATCGCATTGATGTGACCTAGTCTACAATGCCTGAAGAAGGATCCGTTCATTTCTGAACTCTTCCTCTTCTGTGTGTTCCATATACTAAGAACTGTAGTTTGATTTAGAACATTAATGCTTTTAGATAACGTGCCTGAACCGATCAACTTTTGATATAGGAAATGTTCAAAACATTATCCAACAATACAAAATTTTATCATTTCTTTACTAATAAAGACATAGATACGATTTTGTATATCAGGTTCGGTATCTAATAACATTCGTTCAGAATCAATGTATTCGTAATACAGGGTGACAGTGACCAACAGACTTGGCTGCAACACTTGCCCCGTTTTCTGCCTCATGAAACTTATCACCCGTTCTCAGTTCTTTACCTATCAGTAGCCCATGTAACATATTACATATGCGGGATCCTGATCCGGTATCATATACCCAGGACGTAAAGGATACTGAGAAACAGTTCTCTGTAATGAACACACCCGAAGATGATGCATCAGCATGCACTCTCTTCGTTTGGGCGGCACGGGAATTCTGGTAATCTCCAATTTCCTACTCTGTCTTATAACAATTATAAGTTGGAGCGGGACCAACGTTCCCCAGCTCAGTATAACAAGCGGGTTCGGTCAATAATCCGTATTATTATCTTGATTAAGGCGTGATATGGTCGCTACCTGGAGAGAGAGAGAGAGAAGAAAACACTCAGCGTGCGCTCTTGCAAGAATAGATTGGTTATTATTTTATCTAATCAGGATGGCTCCCACTGTTTTTATCAAATCTTCCTTCAAACCCTAAAAGGAAAGACTAGCCAGGATTAATTACACAGTACAAGTTCGCCAATCTTTCAGCCAGGCCAGTGTCGGTACTTTGAGGGAGGTCCCCCGTGCTTTCGCACGAACCTAATTAATGTAAACCTCATTTTCCCAGAGGCGTAACCTCGTTAACACCTTTCTAGACACCTACTTGATCGGCTAATTGTAATGTGTAAAACTCTCCCAGGAGTAACTCTTACTCGCAGTGGGTATCGGGATCCAACTATCTCATAGAAGGTATGCAATCTCATTGCAAATTTCAACACTTGAAATTCCCGATAATATTTTGCCCATAGCGTCCTATGACCTTGACGGAGGCCAAACTAACCATAGTCCGCTAGTCAAGTTCAACCCGTCATTTCCTGATTGAATTAAACCCACCCGCACGACCCTTGACGGAGGCCAAACAACGCCGTACGAATACCCTAATCCAATCGCATCATATGCTAGCAGATAAGCACTAGTTAGCTACCGTACACTACGCCTTGACGGAGGCCAAACTACCGCAGCACGAATACTAACTAGTACTTATCTGAAATGACGGAGGGCTACGACAGGTTTTTCTGAAAACCTATTGCGTAATGAACTTGATATCGTTGTAGAATCAAATGATTTTAAAAATGGAGTGTTTTTTAGGCTTTTGTAGTTTTGCTAAAGGAGTCACTCCCGGTGAAGGGATCGTCGGTCCTTTCCTCGTCGAATGAGGTGCAGGATATATCATATATATCACTGTGCAAAGCAAAAACTCTTAAAAGCAATCAGAAGACAAACCGAGTGTGTAGCATCAGCCAGTTATTGCTAAAGGAGTCACTCCCGGTGAAGGGATCTCGGTCCTTTCCTCATCGAATAAGGTGCAGGATATATCACATATACCGCTGTGCAAAGCAAGAACTGTAGCTACCTGTTTTATTTTGAAATTCGATTCTACAACATCTTAGGTTTCTTTTATTTCATTAATCACATTAATGAAGTCCCATCATTTAAGTTACCTAATCATCACAGATAAATACGACGTACACTTATGCCATCCGCATTCGCCTCGATGTCCCCTCGTGCACCGTTAGGTTAGGTAACTAACGGCAGAGCAGGGCAGGGCTAGCGCGGGTGTAAAACATAAGTAACGCCTATATAATATATCATATATACTATATACAGTATCTATCACAGAACATATCACATGATCACATCACAGATATCGCAGCAGAAGAATCATATGAAATATTGGATATACTAGGACGTCCGTGTTTTCAATACGAGCCAGTATAAAACACGGATTCCACGGTCGCGATGAATAGCCAAACCCACACCCCTAGACCCCTACGAGAGCGGCAAGCAACCCTACCAATTCTAGAGTTAGGAGACCCGCACTCGACTCCTCGAGTTGGTCTCCCACTGGACTCCAGAACCCGGTTACTTGTGCCCTCCTCCTTGAGTCTATCCTAGTGCGGAAAAGTAAATAATATACAAACGGTGACATCTTCCGCAACCTGGAAGTGCCCCAATAAAAGAATATTACATACAAGTTTTTACATGAATGAAAATGAAAAACACTCATCTTACATAAAAACCCCCGGCTATTCGAACACGACAATCCAATATAACATATCCAGCAACTGTTAGTGTATATGCCCTAGAGGCCATTACTGTATCATACTAGTTTGTATATTACTTGATGGAAGCTTGGGATATTCACCTTGTATAAACAATCTTGCTCAATATAGTAGTTTGCTACTTGGTTTGTTTCTACTTCAATGTGTACTTGTGTTTATTTCAGTATATCACTTATACGCATTAGTGGAGCCCTTAGGATCTTTGCCTGATTACCAGCGTTGTGATGGCAGTCACACTAGTGGGGGCTGGGTAATCTATAGGCACATCCTTATACAGGTCCCTAGTCGTAGGACTATCGAGACAGGGCATCGATACTCCGGAGTAGACTAGCGTATGCGCTTCTCATCTCAGTGTGGGAGATGGTCTGTCCCACAGCCATCAGTACGTCGTACTGGAGATAGTATACGGGTGCTCGTTGGGTTACGAGTACACTGGACAGGACTCGTCGGGAACTGACAGGTTGGTATTATACCTATCGTCAGTTATCAGTTCCCAGGTGACATGAGTACAGCTTAGTCCGCTGACTTGACACTGACACTTTGCCTCGAGTGTGTTCCCACTGCACTTTGATCACTACCCTACCACGGCTCAAAGGAGTCGTGCAAACAGGTAGTGGTTGGGTGCAGTCCCGAAGCACTTGGAGGCAGTGACGGTTAGACAGGATTCGTCTCTCCCGGTATTGGGGGTTGACATCGCGCTGTGTCTAGGAGAGCCATTACACGAGTAGTCCCTGGCCAGGGCAAGCGAGATATACTGGTAGGTTTCCAGTGTTATCTCAGGGTGTTTTGGGCTTCACTCCGACACGACTTGTACCGCTATTGGGGGACTGACGTTTTACCGCCCCCTAGGCCCGCCATGCGATGTATCAGACGAACAGACCGGACTGTACGGAGAATGTCACATTCAGACTCAGTAGGAGTTCAGATGGGGTTTCACCTCGTCAGCCTTCTTGTCGGCATCTACCTGGGGACCGTTACGCACAGCTAGTGCCGCTTGCGGTCTGTGGTTAAACCCACTGCCAGCGTAGTGTCGAGTCTTTAGAGTCCCACACAGAGGGTATTCGCCTCTGGGCAAAACAGAGTAGAGGTCGCATGGTTTTGCGACAGGGTTCGTTCTCATCCGCGCACTTGTGCACGTTTGGAGTCCGGACGGATTATACTGGCAGGCTCTGGTTTGAGCCAGATACTGGTATATGTTTTTGGGGTTGCTTTTATATCTTGGTATTCTTGTTCCTCGGAACGAGAATGCAGGTGTGTATGCACAGTTGCTTGAGGCGGAGAATGAGTTTTTTTTCATTAGGGTTTCGGATCGGGTGCGTATGCACAGTTGACAGTTATCATTTTCCAAACCCTAATGGATTTGTATATTATCTATTAATATTAGTAATTAAATAAGAATTATGTTATGGTTGTTTTTCTTGTTGACTTGTTGACCTTGGTTGACTTGTTGACCATTGACCACTTTTTATGCCTTGAAAGTCTTCCTTGATTCATGCTTACACTTCATTAAAAGAGGTATGATAGTGGTCATTCCAAAATAACCATCAACTATTCTTATTTCAATTATTATCATTTAGATAATTCATTTCTTTTGCAATATGGTTGCAAGAAATGAATTATTGAGCTCATTCTATCATAACCTCTCTCTCTCCTCATTTTCATCTTCTTCCTCCTCTTGAAAAGAGAAACCTTCTCATGTGTTGAGAATCATTCTCTTTTGATAGAAAAGCAAACCCTAATCCTCATCTACTCATTCTAGGATGAAGGTTTAGCAAGCCGGAAACCCTAGTTCACTCAAAGATCGAGGAAGAGCCCAAAGTCGAACCTTCGAGGTGGATCCATCTTCGACGGGAGAAGGCGACGAAAAGAGAACCATCAACCTCTACAAGGTTTGAAGAAGAAGGAGTTCAAGTTTAGGTATAACCATCTTCCATAGTAGCTAACTCTCTTTAGCTTGTTAACTAGTTTTAGTTTAGACAACGATCCCGACAAAGTTTAGTCCATGTTGCCTCTTGCGATAAAAATTCGTTTTTTATACCGTTTCCGCCTCCCCGTAAGTACCGGGGGTCGCAATATGGACTTACATTGGTATCAGAGCCTAACTAAACTTAAACTAGCTTGGTAGTGAAGTGTAACGAAGTTCGGAACCGAAAAATCGCAAAACCGGAAAAACGAAAACCTAACTTTCTGTTGAAATTTTTTCTGCTCAAAATGAAAAACTTTATACTTGTAAAATCGTCTCAGGGTTTTCTAAGAACACACAAGAAAAACGACATCATGTTACCTCCAAACCGCCGCGCTTCCGCGGCCTCACCTACTCATTTGGCCGCGGAACCGCCGCAAGTTGGTGTCCTCTTTGCATCGTTTTTCGTGCAGTGTTCTTCTGTGTTGGTTTTGGGATTTTTAAGATATATTATATGTACCCAGATTTTCCAGAACAGAAATTCACTTTTGGGGTCCTATAATTCCGTATTTTTTTTCCGAACTTCACTGCACTTTGGCTATGTTGGTTATATCTGTAATGTTTGCATGTATTGAACGTCGGCTAATCGCTATAAGTCGATTAGTCGGGGTTATACATGATCTGTAATGTTCTGGAATGTGTATATGAATGTGTTGGACTGTCGCGGGTGAATAGCCGGGGTGGATGTGAGATGAGCTTTTGTTTTTCTTTCATTCATTGTAAATGTAAATTGATGTAATAATATTATTTGTTTGGCCGCACAACCGGGTCGGGGTTGTAGCCGTCATTGTATAATTCTTTTTACTGTTTTTGCTCCTAGGATAGACCCATTGTGGGGTGCACAAACTACCGGGAACATGGAGGGTAGTTTGCCGCACCCGTAGGGGTCTTGGGTGGGGTATTTGCTATTCACCGCGACCGTGTTATCCGCTTTTCGTTTCAGGCTCGAAAGGAATGCGGATTGCTAGTATATCCAATGTATTCATCTGTGATCTGTAATGTCTATCATTGCTTTCTATTTAGGCGTTGCTTATGTTTTACAGCCGCGCTAGCCCAGCCCCCGCTCTGTCGTTAGTTAAGTAACCTAACGAGTGATGACGGGACCCCGTGGCGAATGCGAATGGCATAAGCGTACGTCATATTTTGGTTGTTTTCTGCAATGGTAGGATTAAATGATGGGACGCATTAAAAGAACTAATGCAAGAATATCACGCATTAAAAGAACTAATGCAAGATAATAAACCAAGTTTAAGTCGATGGAACACTTTCGAAAAACCACTCGGTTCTTTTCAAAAACTAACTTTTAAATGCGGAGCTTGAGCCACTCCTTCTAAAAGCTATCTCGTTCCATCGATTATATCAAGTTCACTACGTTCACGGTTTCGCCAAAACCATTCGTAGCCCTCCATCATTTCAGTTAGATATACGGTAGTATTCAAGCTATGTATTTTGACCTCACGCCAAGGCATAGTGATTGGTAGCTGCCGGATATTTATCTGTTGCATAGATAGAATGCGTTGTTTTGAGACAGTCGTACCACCATTTTGGCCTACGTCAAGGGTAGGTACGGGTGGATTCAAATCAACCGGGATAATGATGGGAAGAACTTGACATGTGACTTATGACATTTTGACCTCACGCCAAGGTCATAAGAGCATGGGGCAAAAATCAACATCGGGAGTTTCATAAGTACTGAAACTTGCTAGATTTGCATACCATTTGGAGTGTGATGATTATGGTAGGATTCCTTCATTTTCGTCACGCAATGATATTTGGATCCCGATCCTACTGTGAGTATATGCTACTCCTCGGGAAATTTCTCACTAAACGATCAATGCTATAAACCTAGTAGGTGCCTAGAAAGGTGTTAGCGGGGCTACGCCCCCAGGGAAAAGAGGTTCTTAAATTAAGGAACTTCGCGAAAGCGTTGGAAAACCTCCCTCGAAGTACCGACACTGGCCTGGCTGAACGGTTAAGCAAGTATTGTACGGTGGGATTGATCCCGGCTAATTCTTCCTTTGTGGTTTGAGGAGGGATTCGAGAGACAGTGGGAGCCATCCTGTTTAGACAAATTAAAAACCATTCTAAACTTGCAAGAGCATCGTGCTAAGTGTTTCTTCTCTCCCCCTGCAGCGACCAAATCGAAATGACTGGACTTAAGTTACTTCTAGATAAAAACATACTGACAGGGCCAAACTACAAAGATTGGCTCAGGAATGTCAAATTGGCAATCTCTTACGACAAGCTGGGGTATCTTCTTACCAGCAAAGCTCCCCCCGTCCCAGGTCCCACCTCCAGCGTCGCGGATAAGGAAATCCGTAAGACTTGGGAGATTGACAGCGCGAAGGCCAGATGCCTCGTACTTGCCTCGATGGACAATGACCATCAGAGGAGGCACGAGAATATGGATTTGGAATCCATATTTCTTCATACAAAAGAACTGTATGGAGAGCAGTCTCGTATCGCAAGATACGAAGTGTCGAAGAAGTTATTTTCGACAAAGTTGGCCGTCGGATCATCGGTAGCGGACCACGTGCTTAAGATGATTGGCTACACTGAGGAGCTCGCGGAACTTGGGACCACGTTGGATAGTGAACTTTACACGGATATAATTCTCCAGTCCCTTCCATCCACTTACGCCCAGTTCATACTGAATTTCAACTTGCAAGAAAAGGAAGTTGAACTTTCTGAACTCCTCAACCTGCTGAGGAGCGCAGAGGGCACCCTACAGAAGGGTAGGGATACATCCACTTTGTTTGTAGGAGGATCTTCTTCTTCTAGGTCCAAGGCGAAAGCCAAGGGAAAGAAGAAGAAAGCCCCCGCCAAACCAAGAGGCGGTGTTAGTAAAGTGGGTGCGAAGGGAAAGGAAAAGGCAACAAAGATAGCGGGGAAGCTTGTTGGTAAAGAGGAATGCTTCTATTGTCACAAGAGTGGACACTGGAAGAAAGATTGCAGGGCTTGGAAAGCCAGGACACAGGAACTGAAGCAGGTTGCGGCTTCAGCTTCAGGTGTGTATGTTATTGAAAACTGTCTTTCTATAAACTCTACTTCCTGGGTATTGGATACCGGATCAGGATCTCATATCTGTAATTCTTTGCAGGCGTTGAGAAACCGTAGGTTTTTGAAGGAAGGTGACATGACCCTCAGAGTTGCGAACGGAGCTAGCATGGATGCTAAAGCCGTGGGGGACTATCACCTAGGAATGTCAGATGGACATGTTTTGGTTTTGCGTAATTGCTTTTTTGTACCCAACGCAACTTGTAATATCATTTCTGTATCTTTGGTTTCTAAAGAAGGTTATGAATTTGCGTTTGTAAGTAATGTTGTTAACATTCACCTTAATCAAGTTCTGATTGGGTCAGGTACACTGAGCAATGGTATATACGTATTAAACCAACCACAGATTTTCAATGTCCAGAATACACACAAAAGAAAGTCACCAGATATTAATCAGACTTTCTTATGGCATTGTAGATTGGGTCACATCAATGAGAGAAGGTTGACGAAGTTACATACAGAAGGGTATTTGAATGCGTTCGAATATCAATCGTATGCCACTTGTCAATCCTGTCTCAAGGGAAAGATGACAAAGACTCCGTTTACTGGACATGGAGTAAGAGCGAGCGAGCTCTTGGGACTCGTACACAGTGACGTGTGCGGTCCAATGTCTACACATGCCCGAAGCGGACATTCTTACTTCATTACTTTTACGGATGACTTCTCAAGGTACGGTTATGTCTTCTTAATGAAACATAAGTCCGAGGCCTTTGGAAAATTCCAGGAGTATAAGAATGAAGTAGAGAAACAGACCGGCAAAAGTATTAAGATTCTAAGATCGGATCGAGGTGGAGAATACTTAAGTGCCGAATTCCTGGACTATTTAAAAGAGAATGGGATTCTCTCTCAGCTTACTCCTCCATACACCCCGCAACATAACGGTGTATCGGAGAGACGGAATCGCACCCTATTGGATATGGTACGGTCTATGATGAGTAACGCTGAGTTACCGCGATCATTCTGGGGGTATGCGCTAGAAACAGCTGCATACCTATTGAACCGAGTTCCTACTAAGACTGTGCCTACCACACCATATGAGTTATGGAGTGGGAAGAAACCCTATCTTCAGTACCTGAAAATTTGGGGATGTCCAGCTTATGTCAAAAAGCAGCATACGGACAAGCTCGAGGCGCGCTCAGTACTGTGCAAGTTTGTGGGATACCCAAAGAACTCCAGGGGGTATTTTTTCTATTACGCAGAGGAGCAAAAAGTCCTTGTTTCTCGTAATGCCCATTTTCTGGAACATCAGTTCTTAGAAAAAGAAGTAAGTGGGAGCGAAATAGAACTGGAAGAAATTCCAGAACCACAGACTATTACTGAAAGCTTAATGGAACCAGAGGGTTCAAATGAACAGGACATTCCTATGCCGCTCCGCAGAAGTAGTAGGCAGTCTCATCCGCCCGAGAGATACTACGGTTTTCTCATAGACGGGGATAGAGAGGATTGCATCATAGACTATGATGAGCCTACTAGCTTCCAGCAGGCCGTTCAGAGCATTGACTCGGTAAAATGGCTGGATGCAATGCGGACCGAAATGGAGTCCATGTACACCAACAAAGTATGGACGTTGGACATTGCTCCAGACGGGGTAAAACCCGTAGGATGCAAGTGGATCTTCAAAAGGAAGATTGGTGTAGATGGACAGGTTGAGACCTATAAAGCTAGACTTGTAGCAAAGGGTTTCCGTCAAAGACCTGGCTTGGACTACGACGAAACCTTTTCTCCAGTGGCTATGCTGAAATCCATTCGGATCCTTCTTGCCATTGCTGCCTTCCACGATTATGAGATTTGGCAGATGGACGTAAAAACCGCTTTTCTAAATGGAAATTTAGAGGAGTGTGTCTATATGGATCAGCCAGAGGGTTTCATTCAGAGTGGGAGCAGCGGAAAGGTGTGCAAGTTGCTTAAGTCCATCTATGGACTAAAGCAGGCATCACGGAGTTGGAACATCTGTTTTGATGAGACGGTCAAGGAATTTGACTTTATCAAAAATCCAGATGAACCATGCATCTATAGTAGATTTGTAGCGAGAACTGTGGTATTCCTTGTTTTATACGTGGATGACATTCTCTTAATAGGAAATGACATTCCTATGCTACAATCTGTCAAGGGTTTCTTGTCACACAGGTTCTCCATGAAAGACCTGGGTGATGCCTCTTACATCCTGGGGATCCGGATCCATCGTGATAGATCCAAAAGGATATTAGGACTTTCACAGTCCAGGTACATCGACACCGTACTGAAAAGATTCAGTATGGAAGATTCCAAGCGCGGTAACTTACCGGCTTGTCACGGGATCACCCTCTCTAAAGAGATGTCTCCCAAGACTGATTTGGAGAGGGATCGCATGTCTATTATACCCTACGCTTCTGCGGTAGGCTCTATAATGTATGCGATGTTGTGTACCAGACCGGATGTAGCTTATGCACTGAGTGTAGTAAGCCGGTATCAGTCAAACCCTGGGGAGAAACATTGGATAGCGGTAAAGAACATTCTCAAGTACCTGAGGAGGACTAAGGAGATGTTCTTGGTGTATGGCGGAAAAGACCTCCAGATTGAGGCCTTTGCTGACTCCAGCTTCCAGAGTGACAAGGATGATTCCAAGTCCATGTCGGGTTTTGTCTTTACCCTCAATGGAGGGGCGGTGTGTTGGAAGAGTTCCAAACAGGAAACCGTTGCAGACTCGACTATGGAAGCGGAATACATCGCTGCATCTGATGCCGCAAAAGAAGCTGTCTGGATAAGGAAGTTCTTAAAAGAACTTCAGGTGGTTCCGTCCATTGTTGACCCAGTACCTCTGTATTGCGACAACAACGGGGCTATAGCTTTAGCAAAGGAACCCAGGTCCCATCAGAGATCCAGGCACATCTTGAGGCGGTATCACCTGATCAGGGAGATCGTAGATCGCAAGGAGATCGAGGTTCGGAGGGTTGCTTCAGAAGAGAACACTGCAGATCCATTCACCAAGGCCCTACCCCAGACTCAGTTCGAGCGGCTGATCGAGATGATAGGTCTTCGATACGCCAGTACATGGCCTTAGTGCAAGTGGGAGATTGTTAGTGTATATGCCCTAGAGGCCATTACTGTATCATACTAGTTTGTATATTACTTGATGGAAGCTTGGGATATTCACCTTGTATAAACAATCTTGCTCAATATAGTAGTTTGCTACTTGGTTTGTTTCTACTTCAATGTGTACTTGTGTTTATTTCAGTATATCACTTATACGCATTAGTGGAGCCCTTAGGATCTTTGCCTGATTACCAGCGTTGTGATGGCAGTCACACTAGTGGGGGCTGGGTAATCTATAGGCACATCCTTATACAGGTCCCTAGTCGTAGGACTATCGAGACAGGGCATCGATACTCCGGAGTAGACTAGCGTATGCGCTTCTCATCCCAGTGTGGGAGATGGTCTGTCCCACAGCCATCAGTACGTCGTACTGGAGATAGTATACGGGTGCTCGTTGGGTTACGAGTACACTGGACAGGACTCGTCGGGAACTGACAGGTTGGTATTATACCTATCGTCAGTTATCAGTTCCCAGGTGACATGAGTACAGCTTAGTCCGCTGACTTGACACTGACACTTCGCCTCGAGTGTGTTCCCACTGCACTTTGATCACTACCCTACCACGGCTCAAAGGAGTCGTGCAAACAGGTAGTGGTTGGGTGCAGTCCCGAAGCACTTGGAGGCAGTGACGGTTAGACAGGATTCGTCTCTCCCGGTATTGGGGGTTGACATCGCGCTGTGTCTAGGAGAGCCATTACACGAGTAGTCCCTGGCCAGGGCAAGCGAGATATACTGGTAGGTTTCCAGTGTTATCTCAGGGTGTTTTGGGCTTCACTCCGACACGACTTGTACCGCTATTGGGGGACTGACGTTTTACCGCCCCCTAGGCCCGCCATGCGATGTATCAGACGAACAGACCGGACTGTACGGAGAATGTCACATTCAGACTCAGTAGGAGTTCAGATGGGGTTTCACCTCGTCAGCCTTCTTGTCGGCATCTACCTGGGGACCGTTACGCACAGCTAGTGCCGCTTGCGGTCTGTGGTTAAACCCACTGCCAGCGTAGTGTCGAGTCTTTAGAGTCCCACACAGAGGGTATTCGCCTCTGGGCAAAACAGAGTAGAGGTCGCATGGTTTTGCGACAGGGTTCGTTCTCATCCGCGCACTTGTGCACGTTTGGAGTCCGGACGGATTATACTGGCAGGCTCTGGTTTGAGCCAGATACTGGTATATGTTTTTGGGGTTGCTTTTATATCTTGGTATTCTTGTTCCTCGGAACGAGAATGCAGGTGTGTATGCACAGTTGCTTGAGGCGGAGAATGAGTTTTTTTTCATTAGGGTTTCGGATCGGGTGCGTATGCACAGTTGACAGTTATCATTTTCCAAACCCTAATGGATTTGTATATTATCTATTAATATTAGTAATTAAATAAGAATTATGTTATGGTTGTTTTTCTTGTTGACTTGTTGACCTTGGTTGACTTGTTGACCATTGACCACTTTTTATGCCTTGAAAGTCTTCCTTGATTCATGCTTACACTTCATTAAAAGAGGTATGATAGTGGTCATTCCAAAATAACCATCAACTATTCTTATTTCAATTATTATCATTTAGATAATTCATTTCTTTTGCAATATGGTTGCAAGAAATGAATTATTGAGCTCATTCTATCATAACCTCTCTCTCTCCTCATTTTCATCTTCTTCCTCCTCTTGAAAAGAGAAACCTTCTCATGTGTTGAGAATCATTCTCTTTTGATAGAAAAGCAAACCCTAATCCTCATCTACTCATTCTAGGATGAAGGTTTAGCAAGCCGGAAACCCTAGTTCACTCAAAGATCGAGGAAGAGCCCAAAGTCGAACCTTCGAGGTGGATCCATCTTCGACGGGAGAAGGCGACGAAAAGAGAACCATCAACCTCTACAAGGTTTGAAGAAGAAGGAGTTCAAGTTTAGGTATAACCATCTTCCATAGTAGCTAACTCTCTTTAGCTTGTTAACTAGTTTTAGTTTAGACAACGATCCCGACAAAGTTTAGTCCATGTTGCCTCTTGCGATAAAAATTCGTTTTTTATACCGTTTCCGCCTCCCCGTAAGTACCGGGGGTCGCAATATGGACTTACAGCAACACATAACAACACATGTCATCAACGTAAGTAAATATGTGCATCCCAATTGTCGTTGACATATAGCAACGAAACCGGCGATTTCACATATTACACTTACGGTCACAGAAAAGAAAGTGTAAAACTAAAACAGTTGGAATCCGCAACCTGCATAGACATCGCATGCCTAATCAAATGAATTCCTTAGACATCGCATGCCTAACAATTATAAACCCCGCATTTTAGTCTCAAAATCGAAAACACTTTTCAATATCAAGTCGGGCAATTCAACAAGATTTCTGACATCCTGATCGAATGCTCGTCACAAACTTCAAGATGGCCGCACCCCCGATACCGTCGACGAAGTGCACCAAGGCGGAACACCGCTACCGCGAACACCCGGACGGATGCTTTCGGCGACGGGGTTCTCCTACAGTCACTTGCTCGGGGCTATGGAGCGAGGCTGTCTATTAAGTTTACCCGGTGAGTATCCGCGTACGCTACGTGATTGCGACGGACTTTTGATCGCATCAAAATTCCGTAGCAACCGATCAAGTGAGACTAAATTGCTAGATTTATAACATTCATTCAGTTATCTCATAACTACTTGTGAATTCCAAATATTGTATCACATTCCGAATAAGATAGAAAATGTTAAACTTTCCGATCGAACAATCGAACACCCAAGTTTCCCCGAAACAGCTCAACACATGAAATAAGTTCAAAGACATTCACTTCATGCCTCAGTATCAACGGTCCAGCCGTAGAAGGGTCAAGCCAACGCCTCACATGTGGCACGCCGTACTGCCCCAAACCCTAAGGTTCAAAGGGCAGTTCAAGACAGTCACATAATCGAGTTAAGGTTTGTTGTCTTCTAGAGGGTCCATCGCGTTACTTGCATTACTTAGAACGTCTTTAAACTATGGAAAAATCCAACACTTGGAAATTTCCCGGCAGGGGAAAAAGTGGGTATTTATATCCGGTCGAACTTTTTAACATATTCAAATAATTATCCGGAAAGACACATAGACAAAGTATGACAATCCGATCGAATGTACGAACTCCCAATACAACCCAAAATACTCAACTCTAGATTTCAGATTAAAAATTCCCAGGAACACCAGCACTGCAAAATAGGAATTACTGTGCAAAATTTAATGGGAGAAGAGACAAAAGGGCCGCGGAACCGCCGCATTAGCATGCTAATACCGCGGTTCCGCCGCACTTTTATGGAATTAGGTCATCAAACTTCACAGTAATTCTTATAATTTCCTGCTGGTTTTTCTGCATATTTTTTATTCTGAAAAATCCCCGAATTTCAAAAATGTCCAGAGAGCAAATTCCAATTAGGGTTTCGGTTCGATCGGACTTCAAACTCCGTCTACGCATCGCCTAAGGCTCTAGCTAGGCTCTGATACCACTGTAGGGTTCCTAGGCACTCTCAAGAGGTCTCACAAGGCATTAACCATGCCAATTTCAAAAATTTACGGTGCCGAGAAACCCTAGACTACGGATCGTTAACTAGAAATCTAGGCGACCAAAGCAACTAGTTTACAACTAAACTAAAAGAACGGAAATACAACCTTTGTAGATCCGGTTCTCCACCTCCATGGCTCCGCGATGAAGTCTCCTCGCTGTCCAAATCGGATCTTGGGCTCTAGCGTCGGCTTCATCGGAGAAATGGGCGGGCAAGGTCGTCGGCTTCGTGCCGAAGATGATCTACGTCGAGGCATCACTAGATCAAGCTCCCACTTCACCAAGTCATGAAACTTGTGAAGAAAACACACTCTACTACTTGGCATGAGGTAGAGGATGAAGAAATAGGAAGTGGGTTCACTTTAGAATTGGATTTCTCACTCTTTTTCATCAATCACCATTGATGAAGTCAAGGTTCTTCATCTTGAAGAAGAAGAAGAAGATGATGATAATATTATGATAAGTTCTTTAAAAATAGATAATAAAATGAATAATTATCATAATCTTAACCTTAGTTAAGTGTAGAGAATTGACTAAGGTTAGGTTGAATGGTTAGGGTTAAGGATAAGAACAAAAAGGTCATTTAGTCAAAGCTTCATGAAGCTTCAACTAAAAACAAATGAAGCCACCATTCATTTATCTTTCAATTTATTCAAAATGAATAAATAAATAAGATAAATGAACAAGTAAAACCCTAATCAACAACTTAACCATGGTTTAATTCTTTACACTTAACCAAATAAGCATGTATCATCAAACATGATACAATCAAGTGCACAAAAGTATATCACATATACAACTTGCACAATTCAAGTGAGAAAATCCATTTAAAGTGAACCAATACTAGTTAATGCAAAGTAATATATCAAATATATAATTATACATTAAATCATTAAATCAACACTTGATTTAACGATCCGGTCATATCGCATATAACCGACTAGTATCCTATGTATCGGCTTACCGAATCAATCCTTGATTCGATAACTAGGTTATATCGCATACAACCTTTCGATACATCCATCGCGAGAATGGAATACGGTATCACATACACGCATTATTCTCGGTCCCGCACATATCTCATATGCGCTCCTATTTCGTTTTTCTTGAGCCAGGAAACCTCTGTGTAGGACTCTAAAGACTCGTCAATACGCCAGCAGCAGATGATGATCATATCAAGCACCCACAAGCCGCAAGCGGTCTGCTAAACGTAACGGCCACCCGGGTATTGAGCGATCAGAAGATCGATGAGCAAGCCCGCTCACACTCCTGTGAATCCAACCAGTAACACTTATCGTACAGTCCGGTCTGATCGTCTGATATGTCGCATATCTTGCCTAGGGGTGGTAAACGTCAGACCCCAATAGATCGATAAGTCGTGTCGATATGAGGCCTATAACAGTTCGAGAAACTACAGGTAACACTTACCAGTAAATCTCAGCAACCCTGGCCAGGGATTTCCGGTTATAGCCAATCCAACACAGCGCAACATCAACTCCCTATACCGGGAGAGACGAATCCCCTCCTATCGCTCATTGCCTCCATGTGATTCGGGACTGTACCCAAAAACCACCGTTTTGCACGCCCTCTTGGACGTGGTAAGGTGGAAATCAAAGCACAGTGGGAACCACACAAGACTTTATGACGATCTCGGGTCAACAGACTACTCTGTACCAGTGTCACCAGAGAACTGCCATCTGACGTGAGCTATAATACCATCTGGGAGTTCTCGGCGAGTCCGTCCAGTGTACCCAGTCTCTACTGAGCACCCGTATATCATCTCTGATGTCAAACACCAATGGATATGGGATCATCCATCGCCCATCTGTATGGGTCGAGAAGGTATACGCTAGTCTACTCTGGTATATCGATGCCCCGTCTCGATATACCCACGACTAGGGACTGTGAAGGATGTACTTATGGACTATCATGTCCCCACTAGTATGATCCGCATCATAGTCCAGGTAGTCAAGTACACATCCTAAGGGCTTTACCAACATGTAACCGAGAGACAATCAGTGTACACGTTAAGGTAAAGAGCAACCAGATAGCATACTATCATGTCGAGCGAGAAAGTCCTCCCAATATATGTCCCAGCATCCACTACAATATACATCCTATGTACAGTAATGGCCTCTAGGGCATACATATAACTAACAAGCACAACAATAATTCATTATTCATCACAAAAGCTTTCTTCTTCCTCTTCCTCCTTGAAAAAGCTTTCTAGGTTTTCGTGTTATGATGATTTAAAATGAGAAATTGAAAACAAAAGAGAGCAAAATTCCTACTTCATCTTCCTCATCTATTCTAGCAACTTAGATTAGGGTGTTCACTTCAGTAATACTTGATTAGAGAAGTGAGAGCTTGAGTTTGAGATTCTTCAAGGTATATTATCTTCGAAAAGGAAGACTTCTAGCATGCATGGATCATTCGACTTGTGGAGCCTCTGTAGAGTCCGGAAGTTCATGGATCGCGGCGAAGGTACTACTACTTGGAGCTTATGAAGCGAAGGAACGGACTACAAAGGTTGTAATCCCTCTGTCACGCCCCACCTCCAATACAGAGAATATTGTCCTCTCTGGCCGAAGCCGCACGGTTTTGTCCTTCGGAGCGAACCGGACCCGACCAGGGGGCACTTCCCAGGAGGTCACCCATCCCAGGACTTCCCTGGCCCGAGCACGCTTAACTACGGAGTTCTCAAACTCCTGTAGTGCCGGTTCACTTAAAAGGAGCCTCTTCAGTGAACCGGCACTACAGGAGCTTGAGAACTCCGTAGTTAAGAGTGCTCGAGCCAGGGAAGTTTTGGGATGGTTGACCTCCTGGGAAGTGGCCCCTGGTCGGGTCCGGTTCGCCCCGAAGGACAAAACCGTGCGGTTTCGGCCAGAGCGGACAATACTCTCTGTATTGGGGGTGGGGCATGACACCCTCTTTCTTAGATGTAAAGTTGTTTAGTTAACCCTAATTGTCTAGTTAAGATCTTGGTTAGGGTTGCAGGGTTATTAGGCACTCTCACAAGGGTCTATAAGGCATCAACCAGGCCCGATTTAAAATTTAGATGTGCCGAACAACCCTAACCAAGATCTTTAAACTAGAGATTAGGCGAAACAAAGCATGTTAAACACTTTAACACTAAGAGTTTGGGATTACAACCTTTGTAGTCCGGTCCTTCACTTCTAAAGCTCCGTGTTGAGGTCCCTTCACTTCGATCATCGAGTACCCGGACTCTAGAGAGGCTTCACGAAGAAAGATGCAAGCTTGCTTCCGATCTTCGATAACTAAGATGATCTACCTTGAAGTTTCTTTAACACAAGCTCTCACTCACTAAATGAAGTGAACCCCCTAATCTAAATGGCTTGGATAGATTAGGATGATGAAGTAAGATTTTAGCTTTTATTTGTTTTCTTAATCTCACTCATAATCATCACAAGAGCAAAAGCTAGAAAGCTTTTCTCCAAGGACGAAGAAGAAGAATATGAATCAATAATCCATTTTTGATGAATAATGAAATGTTAATATGATTACAAATGTAACCATGGTTGTTTACCCCAATAAGAGCAAAGCTCTGTTCAAATTCCAAGGCGGGAAACGAAGCAACGCTTCTGTTTCCCCCAATCAGAGCAAGGCTCTATTTTGAAAATTAAAGTGAAGATTAAAATTAAAATAAATGAAGCAACGCTTCAAATCCCCTGCGCTGCACAGAGCGCCACGTGTCAAAATCAGACACGCCAGCACAGGGAGCGCAGCGCCTAAGGCAGTGAGCCCAATCAGAGTAAGGCTCTATTAAAGAAACAAAATTAAAGGAAGCAAAACTTCAGTTGCGCAAGCGCTGCGCTGCGCGACACGTGTCAGCGCAGTTGCTTCTGCGCAAGCGCTGCGCTGCGCGACACGTGTCAGTGCAGGTGCGCAAGCACAGCTGCGCTGCGCTGTGCGCTGCGCGACACGTGTCAGCGCAGGTGCGCTAGCGCAGCTGCGCTGCGCACGTGTCAAGCGTAGGGGCGCTTGCGCCAAACAGAAAAATTCTGAAAGATCTTTCTCAATCTTGTTAAAAATAAGAAGATTGCCTTCTGTAAAACAGAAGCCCTTGGATCAAAGATCCAATGGTGGGGTAAAATCCCCAAATCACTCAGAGAAAGATCTCTTTAACTGGTCTAACAAACTAATTGGCACTATATAAAGGCCCCTAGACCCCAAGTCTAAAAGAGAGAGACAACAACAACATCAACATCAAGATCGAGATTAAGAGAACTCTTGAGAAGAACTCTTCTCAAATACAAAAAAAGAAAAAAAGGTAAAAACCTTTATATAAGAGAAGGTTCTATTCTGAATAGATCATTGATCTAAGAACAAGATCAATGATCTTCAATAAAAAGAAAAATAAATAATAACAGTGCCTTGCACTTTTTTATGAACCACTGGTTCTTTGAAAACAAGGAAAACTTGTTTTCTTTGATCTAAAATTGATCAAAATATAAAACAGTGCCCTGCACTTGCAAAATTGTCACTGTTGCGCTCTTGGGTTGGCGCAAGCCACCAGAGAGCGCTACGTGTCAGCTCCAGAATCACTTGCGCCATGCGCTTTTAAAATAGAACACTGCTCTCATGAATTGGCGCAACCCACCAGAGCGCGCTACGTGTCAAAAGCGCAACAGCGCAGTGCACTGGCGCAGTGCACTGCGCTTGCGCTCACCAGAGCGTGACACGTGTCACCATCACAAGCGCTTGCACTCCTCAATCAGCGCAAAGCGCCCGACAAATCATGTGGCACTCCGTCAGACTAATTAATGCAATGCATTATCAAGGGCAGAGCCCAATAAAGAAAGGTCTATCAGACCAAACAAAGTGCTATGCGGTATTAAAAGGGACAGAGCCCAAATCAAAAAGGCCTAATAGGACAGAATAAAATGCAGTACATTATTAAACAGGGGCAAAGTCCTAGCACAGGCCTAATAGGCCAAAAATAAAAACGTTGAATATTCTCAACTGGACTTAGCCCAATCATGGCCGTAAGTCCTCAAAATTAAATTGATTGAGCACGGCTGCTCTCCTAAATCAATTTATATTCGGTTCAAGGGTACATCTCCGAATTCCTCTGACACCTATCGTTGTAATCCTTCAACGACGTCAGAGGGGTGACGGGTCCCGACGGCCATACTAGCAATGGACCGCAATGTCCATAAACTACATATGGACCACCATGTCCCTAAACTGGCGATGGACCACAACGTCGCTAAACTAGAACACGGACCACTACGTCCCTAAACTGGAACAATAGAGCCCAAATGCTCTTTTGTCGGATCTAAACGATCCAGTTAAGTCGATCTTAGTCTCAAATCGGACTAACGTATCCTAAACAAACGTTTGAGTTGATCTTAGCCTCAAATATGGCTAACGTATCTTTAAACATTCAAACAGATTTTAGTCCCAAATTAGACTATAAGACCCCCAATCCACTTTGGTCCAAGGGTACATCTCTGAACTCCTCTGACACCTATCATTGTAATCCTTCAACGACGTCAGAGAGGCGACGGGTCCCGATGGCGATGCATACTACGGACCACTACGTCCCTAAACTGGAATAATAGAGCCCCTAAATGCTCTTTCCGTTAAGTTGATCTTAGTCTCAAATTAGACTAACGTATCCTTAACGAACGTTTAAGTTGATCTTAGACTCAATACGGCTAACGTATCCTTAAACTAAAACACCAAACCCAAATCTAAGTAAATACGGATTTGGACTAATCCACGTCCTACGGGCGACGACATAACTTAGTCTCCGTATACAATCCACAGGCATCCACAAACAAAACAAACGCCCACGACACGAAGTGAAATTCTGGAGAAGGAGAAAGTTGTTACCGCAATGCGGTAGCATAATTAACTGTAGGGGCTTACGCCTGCAGGGAAGAGCGTCCCCACAATCAAAAACCCCTCAAGCGAGGGGGAATCTGACGAAGTCTGCTAAATCGGCCGCATCCGTATAAACCTCCGATACACGGTGCCATAAATCAACTTGGCATCTTCGGAGAGGTGGACGGATAAAACCAAATAGCATCTGCCCCGAATCTCAGGCAAGACGTCCTCACGTCGTCACCGCCATTCGGAGGGGAACAGATTCTGGCACGCCCGGTGAGACCTTTTCCTCTATCCACTCCACACTTCGTGCGTCATGTTCGCGAATAAATCGCGGTTTGCTGTGGTTTCCTGTGGATTCAAGGTACTAACATTTGGTGTCTTGCTCTGTGCAGAAGAAAAAGGAAGATAAATGGCTTCAAACTGCACTACTTGCAACAGCAACTCTCGCTAGGTCTCTGCTGGAAGAGTGACTGACGGGCCCCAAGCGACCTCTCTTTTTAAGATGCCAGTGGAGCAGGTAACTCAAGCCACCACTAGACTATTCTTAGAGACCATGCTCCTACCGTTGAGCTTCAATACCACAATGATGTTGCAAGAAGCCCCAAAGAAGTCGGTCTTTGATCGACTTACCCCTGCCGTGGCCCCTCTCAACGGGTCGCCCAACTTCAATACTTCAGTTTTCAACAGACTGGGTCAGAGCACCTACAAGACCGCGATACCCGAAACTGCCATCCCAAAGCGGATAGCCTTCCCGGCTCAAGCGGACGAGATCATTGGAAATGCTCCTCCTTCCAAGAAGTCAGTTTTTATAAGGCTGGCCATTCCGGTTTCTACTCCAGGCGAGGTCCTCAAAGTTGCTTCCCCTACCCAGAGGTCTGTCTTTGATATTGTTTCTCAACGGGTGTCAGTGTTTGACAGGCTAGCACCAATAACAGTCTCTCCTCAAAGCAGGGGGCACGATAAAGTCACCTTTATAGCTGAAACAACTCAATCCGCAAGAAACGCTCAACGTCGTTACTGGCGTCGAGTGAGGAAGGCTGGGGGCAACTCCACCTCTGGATTTACTCCACCAGCTCCAACGGTGGGGATCGATACTGCTGTTCCAACCGGGAACAGCTTTGAATTGCTGAACACGGTGCGCAGAAACTCTCCTACTGCGTTGTTGAAATGATCTCCTCCACCTGTAGAGAATGCTCCAGAGAAGAAGCCGGAGCAGCCCCCTCAGCGGCTGTCCTCCAAAATTTATAAAGTCTGGCGACAGGTCCAAGAGTCGGTGATTGATCAAGATTACTCCCGCCGACAGAAAAAGATAAAGGTTCAGCGAGAAGAAAACCGTCCTGTCAAGCCACAAAAGGCGACAGCTGGCTGGGTCCCCACTGCAACGGCTCACTCAACGTCAATCACTCAAAAGAAAAGGAGGCCGCAAAAAGCCCCTGTGAATATGGCGAATCGTAAAAGCGCTGAAGCCAAACGCCCCAAGTCTGGGGGCATAGTGCTGCATACTGTTTATATGACTTTCGGAAAGGAGGAAAGCCGTGCTTCGACGGGTCACCGACCGCTCATCCGATCCGTGACCAAAGCTCAGGAGCAACAACAGAAGCTTCAGGAAATGATGACTGCAATGGCTGCACTTACCGGGCCAAAATAAAGCTCGGAGGCGTCATCAGAACAGCGTCACGAACAGGAGACTGATGCTGATTTCTTACGCCGAGTCCTCGAAAAGAAGGACAAAGAAGCCGCAGAACAAGTGGCTAACATAAAACAAATGGCACTCCTCTTCCAAGACGTGGTAGGGATGATGTTACAGCCGGACCCTCCAGCTGAAGACCCTCCAATCATTGCCGGAAATGACGGAGGGGAAACATCTGATCCTCCTCCGACCCATTCAACAGCCAAAGAGGAAACTATCTCCAAGGCTACCTTGGATGATTATATTGCTCAGCAGATACAAGCTCATCTGGCGAATGAAGCGGCTGGCCAAGTTGCCAAGACTGGATGACCTTATCCAAGCTGGTATGACCAAATCAGTTACCCGCCGGGATATACGATCCCTAAATTCCATGTGTACAAGGGGACAGGGAATCCGCATCAGCATGTCGCTCAATTCAGGGCCTTATGCGGCAATACTGGAGGCGATGACAAATTGTTGCTTCGACAATTTGTCGGCAGCTTAGCAGAAACAGCCTTTGAATGGTATTCGGAGCTACCTAACGACTATGTCAAAACATTTGCGGAGATGGAGCTACTGTTTACACAAAGATTCACGAGTGCTAGTGGACGCACCCCGATAACAGCACTGATCAATACCAGGATAAGGCCAGGCGAAACGTGGGTCCAATATGCAACACGATGGCGGAACCTATGGTCGAAATGCGAACAACGTATTGAAGAAGCGCCAGCGGTGGGCATGTTCGTGGGCACTCTCGATCCACAGGCGACTATATCCCAATTCATGATGTTCTTCAGGCCGACCACTTTCCAGGCCTTGATCGACAAAATAGCCCAAATGGACCATGGACCGTCTCCTCCAAAACTGGACTCTCGAAATGAGAAGAAAGGAAAAGCGGTCGTTGTTGCCAATACACAACAACAGCCGAGCAAATCAAAGCCGGTTGCTCACCAAAACAACGTGCATCCACGCCCATCCCTCAAGGAGATGTTAGTGTATATGCCCTAGAGGCCATACTGTATCATACTAGTTTGTATATTACTTAATGGAAGCTTGGTATATTCACCTTGTATATACAATCTTGCTCAAAATAGTAGTATGCTACTTGCTTTGTTTCTACTTCAATGTGTACATGTGTTTATTTTAGTATATCGCCTATACACATTAGTGGAGCCCTTAGGATCTTTGCTTGATTACCAGCGTTGTGATGGCAGTCACACTAGTGGGGCTGGGTAATCTATAAGCACATCCTTATGCAGGTCCCTGGTCGCAGGACTATCGAGACAGGGCATCGATACTCCGGAGTAGACTAGCACATGCGCTTCTCATCCCAGTGTGGGAGACGGTCTGTCCCACAGCCGTCGGTACGTCGTACTTGAGATAATATGCGGGTGCTCGTTGGGTTACGAGTACACTGGACAGGACTCGTCGGGAACAGACTAGTTGGTATTATGCCTATCGTCAGTTATCAGTTCCCAGGTGACATGAGTACAGCTTAGTCCGCTGACTTGACACTGTCACTTCGCCTCGAGTGTGTTCCCACTGTACTTTGATTACTACCCTACCACGGCTCAAAAGAGTCGTGCAAACAGGTGGTAGTTGGGTGCAGTCCTGAAGCACTTGGAGGCAGTGACGGTTAGACAGGATTCGTCTCTCCCGGTATTGGGGGTTGACATCGTGCTGTGTCTAGGAGAGCCATTACACGAGTAGTCCCTGGCCAGGGCAAATGAGATATACTGGTAGGCTTCCAGTGTTATCTCAGGGTGTTTTGGGCTTCACTCCGACACGACTTGTACCTTTATTGGGGGACTGACGTTTACCGCCCCCTAGGCCCGCCATGCGATGTATCAGACGAACAGACCGGACTGTACGGAGAATGTTACATTCAGGCTCAGTAGGAGTTCAGATGGGTTTCGCCTCGTCAGTCTTCTTGTCGGCATCTACCTGGGGACCGTTACGCACAGCTAGTGCCGCTTGCGGTCTGTGGTTAAACCCACTGCCAGCGTAGTGTCGAGTCTTTAGAGTCCCACACAGAAAGCTGTTCGCCTTTAGGCAAAAGAGTGGAGGTCGCATGGTTTTGCGACAGGTCACATGGTTTTGCGACAGGGTTCGGTCACATCCGTGCACTTGTGCACGTACAGTGTCCGGACAGTTTACACTAGCGGGCTTTGGTTTAAGCCAGATCCTAGTGTACGTATTGGGATTGGTTTTATCCAGTTTGCATCCGTGTTTCTCGGAACGCGGATGCGGGTGTGTATGCACAGTTGACGGAGAGACAGAGGCAGAGGATTCTCATTAGGGTTGTTGACCGTTGACAGTTGACTATTGACTTTTTGCTCAACCCTAATGAGAATATGATATATGATTAACAATTATTTTAATTAAGTATTATGGTGACATGGTTGTTGAGGGGTTGACTTTGTTGTCTTGTTGACTTTGTTGACTTGTTGACTTTGTTGACCGGTTGACTAGGCTTGACTAGTTGACCATCATGATAACTATAGCTATCATTTCATGGCAAAGACTTTTGCTTGCTTGCTCTTTTGTGCAAAATGAGTGCATGAAATGATATGGCTATGGTTGCTTAAACCATCCCATAATACTTGATTGATATGAGGTGTTATGATTGTTTTGGATTATGAGATCCAAATGAGAAAAGTCTTCTCTCATTCTTTCATGCTCATTCTCTCTCTTGTTCTTGAGCTCTCATCTTCCTCCACTTGCTCTCCCTCTCTTGACTCTATGGTTCACTTGTCTCATGAGTTGAGAACCAAGAACCATAGATAAAATCCCATACAAACTCTTCTCTACTCGCTCTAGTTCACAAGGTTTAGCAAACCGAGTGAACTAGTTTCTTCAAAGTTCGAAGAAGGAGCCAAAGGTTGAAGCTTTCAGGTGGATCTATCTTCGGCGTAAGGAGACGACGGGGAGAAGCCGATTCGGACGACCATCGAAGCTTGAAGACGAAGGAGTTCGAGAAAAAGAAAGGTATAACCCCCTAACCGAGTAGTTAGCAACTCGTAGTTAGGTTGTTAGTTAGATGTTTAATAAAGATCCGGTTTTGAGTCCATGTTACCACCTCTAGAAAATTGTTTTTCACCAAATTCCGCATGCCCGAAAGTACCGGGAGAGGTAGCATGGACTTACAGTGGTATCAGAGCCAGGTTAAACTCTATCTAACATGTTAGCAAAGTAGCTAGAAGATCGATCAAAGAAAAAGTCACAAAACGAACCCGATATGCCAAGTTTCTGCCGAATTTTTTTCTGTTCAAAAATTGATAAATTTTATCTTAAAAATCGGCTCAGGCTTTTGTGTGATCACCCACCAAATTTCGTCAACCGATCGAGTCAAAGCACCGCGGAAACGCGGCGGGAGCACGCTCCCGCCGCGATTCCGCGGCCGAGTTGACTCGGCAGAGGTCCAAGTTTGGTGCAGTGTTTTCCTGGGGTTGTTTTGGGATTTTTGGAATATGTATTTTCTGCCCAGATTTTCCAGAACGAAAATTTTATTTTTGGGGTCCTAAAAATCCGTATTTTTGATCGAACTTCTAAAAAACTTAAGCTGACGGGTTTTTCTGTAATGTGATATTTGTATTGAACGTCTGCTAATTGCTATATGTCGATTAGTGGGGGTTATACAAATCTGTGATCTGTAATGTTATTGGAATGTGTATATGAATTCATTGGATTGTCGCGGGTGAAAAGCCGGGGGTTGTGAGACGAGAGTTTTCTTTTCTTTCAATTCATGTAAATTTGTAAATTAATGTAATAATTATTTGTATGGCCGCACAACCGGGTCGGGGTTGTAGCCGTCATTGTATAATTTCTTTTTACTGTTTTTGCTCCTAGGATAGACCCATGGAGGGGGTGCACAAACTACCGGGTATGCCGAAGTGCCGAGTGGCCTAATCACGGAGTTGAGGGAGGTTGCTTCGCTTCGGGTACTTGGCGGGTAGTTTGCCGCACCCGTAGGGGTCTTGGGTGGGGTATTTGCTATTCACCGCGACCGTGTAATCTGCTTTTCGTTACAGGCTCGTATGAATTGCGGATTCCTAGTATATCCAATGTATTCATCTGTGATCTGAGATGGCTATCATTGCAGTATATCTATATATGATATTATTTAGGCGTTGCTTATGTTTTACAGCCGCGCTAGCCCAGTCCCCGCTCTGTCGTTAGTTAACTAACCGAACGGGTAATGACGGAGCCCCGTGGCGAATGCGAATGGCATAAGCGTACGTTATATTTTGGTTGTTTTCTGCAATGGTAGGATTAAATGATGGGACGCATTAAAAGAACTAATGCAAGAATATCACGCATTAAAAGAACTAATGCAAGAAAATAAACCAAGTTAAAATCGTTGGAACACTTTCGGAAAACCACTCGGTTCTTTTCAAAACTAACTTTTAAATGCGGAGCTTGAGCCACTCCTTTTAAAAGCTATCTCGTTCTATCGATTATATCAAGTTCACTACGTTCACGGTTTTGCCAAAACTATTCGTAGCCCTCCGTCGTTTCACATGAATAGTCAATAGTATTCAAGCGGTGTATGTTGGCCAAAGTCAAGGCATAGTGATTGGTAGCTATTGGGTATTCATGTGTAGCATAGATAGATGCGTTGGTTTGGGACAGTCGTACTGCCATTTTGGCCAAAGTCAAGGGTAGGTACGGATGGATCCAAATTAACCTGGAGAATGATGGGTAGAACTTGACATGTGACTTATGATATTTTGGCCAAAGTCAAGGTCATAAGAGCATGGGGCAAAAATCCACATCGGGAGTTTCATAAGTACTGAAACTTGCTAGATTTGCATACCACTTGGAGTGTGATGATTCTGGTATGTTCCTTCAGTTTCGTCACGCGATGATATTTGGATCTCGATCCTACTGTGAGTATATGCTACTCCTCGGGAAATTTCTCACTAAACGATCAATGCTATAAACCTAGTAGGTGCCTAGAAAGGTGTTAGCGGGGCTACGCCCCCAGGGAAAAGAGGTTATTTAATTAAGGAACTTCGCGAAAGCGTTGGAAAATCTCCCTCGAAGTACCGACACTGGCCTGGCTGAACGGTTAAGCAAGTATTGTACGGTGAGATTGATCCTGACTAATTCTTCCTTTTTGGTTTGAGGAGGGATTCGAGAAACAGTGGGAGCCATCCTGTTTAGACAAACTAAAAACCATTCTAAACTTGCAAGAGCATCAAGCTGAGTGTTTCTTCTCTCTCCTAATTGCAGCGACCAATCGACATGACTGGACTTAAGTTACTTCTAGATAAAAACATACTGACAGGGCCAAACTACAAAGATTGGCTCAGGAATGTCAAAATGGCATTCACTTACGACAAGCTGGGGTATCTTCTTACCACCAAAGCTCCCCCTGTCCCTGGTCCCACTTCCAGCGTCGCGGATAAGGAAATCCGTAAGACTTGGGATATTGATAGCACGAAGGCCAAGTGCCTCGTACTTGCCTCTATGGACAATGAACATCAGAGGAGGCACGAGAATATGGACTTGGAATCCATATTTCTTCATACAAAAGAACTGTATGGAGAGCAATCTCGTATCGCAAGATACGAAGCATCGAAAAAGTTATTTTCGGCAAGGATGGCCGTCGGATCATCAGTAGCAGAACACATGCTTAAGATGATCGGCTACATTGAGGAGCTCGCGGACCTAGGGACCACATTGGAGAGTGAGCTCTATACGGACTTAGTTCTCCAGTCCCTTCCTTCCACTTACGCCCAGTTTATACTGAACTTCAACTTACAAGAAAAAGAAGTTGAACTTTCAGAGCTCCTCAACATGCTGAGGAGCGCAGAGGGCACCCTACAGAAAGGTAGGGAAACATCCACTTTGTTTGTAGGAGGATCATCTTCTTCTAGGTCCAAGGCGAAAGCCAAGGGAAAGAAGAAGAAAGCCCCCGCCAAACCAAGAGGCGGTGTTAGTAAAGTGGATACGAAGGGAAAAGCTAAAGCAACAAAGAAAGTGGGGAAGCTTGTGGATAAGGAAGAATGCTTCTATTGTCATAAGAAAGGACACTGGAAGAATGATTGCAGGGCCTGGAAGGCCAGAACAAAGGAATTGAAGCAGGTTGCATCTTCAGCTTCAGGTGTGTATGTTATTGAAAACTGTCTTTCAATAAACTCTACTTCCTGGGTATTGGATACCGGATCAGGATCTCATATCTGTAATTCTTTGCAGGCGTTGAGAAACCGTTGTGTTTTGAAAGCAGGTGACATGACCCTCAGAGTTGCGAACGGAGCTAGCATGGATGCTAAAGCCGTGGGGGACTATCACCTGGGAATGTCAGATGGACATGTTTTGGTTTTGCGTAATTGCTTTTTTGTACCCAACGCAACTTGTAATATCATTTCTGTATCTTTGGTTTCTAAAGAAGGTTATGAATTTGCGTTTGTAAGCAATGTTGTAAACATTCACCTTAATCAAGTTCTGATTGGGTCAGGTACATTGAGCAATGGTATATACGTATTAAACCAACCACAGATTTTCAATGTCCAGAATACACACAAAAGAAAGTCTCCGGAAATAAATCAGACTTTCTTATGGCATTGTAGACTGGGTCACATCAATGAGAGAAAGTTGACAAAGTTACATACAGAAGGATATTTGAATCCGTTCGAATATCAATCGTATGCCACTTGTCAATCCTGTCTCAAAGGAAAGATGACAAAGTCTCCGTTCACTGGACATGGAGTGAGAGCGAGCGAGCTCTTGGGACTCGTACACAACGACGTGTGCGGTCCAATGTCTACACATGCGCGAAGCGGTTTTTCTTACTTCATTACTTTTACGGATGACTTTTCAAGGTACGGTTATGTCTTCTTAATGAAACATAAGTCCGAAGCCTTTGGAAAATTCCAGGAATATAAGAATGAAGTAGAAAAACAAACCGGCAAAAGTATCAAGATTCTAAGATCGGATCGAGGTGGAGAATACTTAAGTGCCGAGTTCCTGGATTATTTAAAAGAGAACGGAATTCTCTCTCAGCTTACTCCTCCATACACTCCGCAACATAACGGTGTATCGGAGAGACGGAACCGAACCATATTGGATATGGTACGGTCCATGATAAGTAACGCTGAGTTACCGCGATCATTCTGGGGGTATGCGCTAGAATCAGCTGCATACGTTTTGAACCGAGTTCCTACTAAGACTGTGCCTACCACACCATATGAGATGTGGTGTGGGAAGAGGCCCCATCTTAATCACATTAAGACATGGGGAAGTCCAGCTTTTGTCAAAAAGCAGCATGCGGACAAGCTCGAGGCACGCTCATTACAGTGCAAGTTTGTGGGATATCCAAAGAACTCCAAGGGATATTTCTTCTACTGCGAAGAGGAACAAAAAGTTATTGTTTCTCGTCATGCCCACTTTCTAGAACACCAGTTCTTAGAAAAGGAAATAAGTGGGAGCGCAGTAGAACTGGAAGAAATTCCAGAACCACGACCTATTACTGAAAGCTTAGTGGAACAAGAGGGTTCAAAAGAACAGGACATTCCTACGCCGCTCCGCAGGAGTAGTAGGCAGTCTCATCCGCCCGAGAGATACTACGGTTTTCTCATAGACGGGGATAGAGAGGATTGCATCATAGATTATGATGAGCCTACTAGCTTCCAGCAGGCCGTTCAGAGCGTTGACTCAGTAAAATGGCTGGATGCAATGCGGACCGAAATGGAGTCCATGTACACCAACAAGGTATGGACGTTGGACATTGCTCCAGACGGGGTAAAACCCGTAGGATGCAAGTGGATCTTCAAAAGGAAGATTGGTGTAGATGGACAGGTTGAGACCTATAAAGATAGACTTGTTGCAAAGGGTTTTCGTCAAAGACCTGGTTTGGACTATGACGAAACCTTTTCTCCAGTGGCTATGCTGAAATCCATTCGGATCCTTCTTGCCATTGCTGCCTTCCACGATTATGAGATCTGGCAGACGGACGTAAAGTCCGCTTTTCTAAATGGAAATTTAGAGGAGTGTGTCTATATGGACCAACCAGAGGGTTTCATTCAGAGTGGGAGCAGCGGAAAGGTGTGCAAGTTTCTTAAGTCCATCTATGGACTAAAGCAGGCATCGCGGAGTTGGAACATCTGTTTTGATGAGACGGTCAAGGAATTTGGCTTTATCAAAAATCCAGATGAACCATGCATCTATAGTAGATTTGTAGCGAGAACTGTAGTATTCCTTGTTTTATACGTGGATGACATTCTCTTAATAGGAAATGACATTCCTATGCTACAATCTGTTAAGGGGTTCTTGCCACACAGGTTCTCCATGAAAGACCTGGGTGATGCCTCATACATCCTGGGGATCCGGATCCATCGTGATAGATCCAAGAGGATATTAGGACTTTCACAGTCTAGGTACATCGACACCATACTGAAAAGATTCAGTATGGAAGATTCCAAGCGCGGTAATCTACCGGCTTGTCACGGGATCACCCTCTCTAAAGATATGTCTCCCAAGACTGATTTGGAGAGGGATCGCATGTCTATTATACCCTACACTTCTGCGGTAGGCTCTATAATGTATGCGATGTTGTGTACCAGACCGGATGTAGCTTATGCACTGAGTGTGGTAAGCTGGTATCAGTCAAACCCCGGGGAGAAACACTGGATAGCGGTAAAAAACATTCTCAAGTACCTGAGAAGGACTAAGGAGATGTTCTTGGTGTTGTAGGGTTCCTTGGCACTCTAGTGAGGTCTCACAAGGCATCGAACATGCCAATTTAAAAAAAATGGTGCCGGGAAACCCTAGACTACGGATCTTAGACTAGATGTTTAGGCGAAACAAGAAACTAGTTAACTATTTAACTAGAAGTTAGATGCTACAACCTTTGTAGATCCGGATTTCCACTTCCTTAGCTCCACGAGGGCGTCCTCTCGCTGTCCTTCTTGAACCTTGGACTCTCGTGACGGCTTCATCGGAGAAACGTGCGGAATAGGTCGTCGGCTTCGTGTCAAAGACGATCTACGTCGAGGTTGCACAAGCTCAAGCTCTGACTTCACAAAGTAGTGAAACATGTGAAGAAAACACCCAAAACCACTTGGCAAGAGGTAGAGGATGAAGAAATAGGAGGTGGGTTCACTTTAGATTTGGATTTCTCTCACTAGATCTCAAGTTGCCATTAGAGTAGCAAGCTTGAAGAAGAAGAAGAAGATGATGGAATATGATAAAAGTGTTATTCAAAATAGAAAAGAAAACAATATTTATCATATCCTAACCATGGTCAAGTGTAGAGAATAGACCATGGTTAGTGGGAGTGGTTAGGGTTAAGCATGAAGACAAAATGGCATCATTAGAAAAAGCATCATGAAGCTTCACCATTCTTCATGAAAAAATGAAACCAATTTGTTTTCATAAATCCATTTAAATAAATAATGAATGGATTAAATAATAAGTGAATAAATCATAAACCCTAACCACTCTCATAACCATGGTTCAATTCTTTTACACATAGCCAAAACAACATGCATCATCAAACATGATACATGCATGTGTACACAAAACATATCACATATACAATGTGCACATCAAGTGAGAAAAATCCGTTTAAAGTGAACCAATACTAGTTAATGCAAAGTAATATATCAAATATACAATTATACATTAAATCATTAAATCAACACTTGATTCAATGATCCCGTCATGTCGCACATAACCGACTAGTATTCAATGCATCGATTTATCGAATCAATGATTCGATAACTAGGTCATATCTCATACAACCAATCGAAACATTAATCACGAGAATCAAATACGGTATCACATACACACATTATTCTCGGTCCCGCACATATCTCATATGCACTCCTATTTCGTTTCGCTTGAGCTAGGAAACCTCTGTGTAGGACTCTAAAGACTCGTCAATACGCCGGTAGCAGATGATGATCATATCAAGCACCCACAAGCCGCAAGCGGTCTGCTAAACGTAACGGCCACCCGGGTATTGAGCGATCAGAAGATCGACGAGCTAGCCTGCTCACACTCCTACGAATCCGACCAGTAACACTTACCGTACAGTCCGGTCTCTTCGTCTGATATGTCGCATATCAAGTCTAGGGGTGGTAAACGTTAGACCCCAATAACCCGATAAGTCGTGCCGATGTGAGGCTCATAACGGGTCGAGAAACTACTGGTAACACTTACCAGCAAATCTCTGATCAGCCCTGGCCAGGGACTTCCCTGCTACGGCCAATCGAGCACTGCGCATCATCAACCCCCAATACCGGGAGAGACGAAACCCCTCCTATCGCTCATTGCCACCATGTGACTCGGGACTGTACCCAAAGACCACCGTTTTGCACGCCCTCATGGACGTGGTAAGGTGGAGATCAAAGCACAGTGGGAATCACACAAGACTCTATGACGATCTCGGGTCTACAGACTAACCTGTACAAGTGTCACCTGAGAACTGCCATCTGACGTGAGGTATAATGCCATCTGGGAGTTCTCGGCGAGTCCGTCCAGTGTACCCAGTCTCCACTGAGCACCCGTATACCATCTCTGATGTCAAACACCAATGGATATGGGATCATCCATCGCCCATCACATGGGTCGAGAAGCGTATACGCTAGTCTACTCTGGTATATCGATGCCCCGTCTCGATACACCCACGACTAGGGACCTTGAAGGATGTACTTATAGACTACCATGTCCCCACTAGTATGATCTGCATCATAGTCCAGGTAGTCAAGTACACATCCTAAGGGCTTTACCAACATGTAATTATAAGACAGTATAAAGAGACTAGTGTACACGTTAAGATAAAGAGCAACCAGATAGCATACTATCATATCGAGCAAGAAAGTCATCTCTATATATGTCCAAGCATCCAATATAATATACAACATCTGTACAATACTGGCCTCTAGGGCATACATACAACTAACAATCTCCCACTTGCACTAGGGCCAGCTGCTGTAGTATCGCATACCAAGCATCCCGAAGAGTCTCTCAAACTGTATCTGGGGAATGGCCTTCGTGAGTGGATCCGCCGTGTTGTTCTTCGTGTCAACCCTCCTAACCTCGATCTCCCGGCGATCAACTATCTCCCGGATCAGGTGATACCGCCTCAGAATATGCCTGGATCGCTGATGGGACCTGGGTTCCTTGGCCAAAGCCACCGCTCCATTGTTATCGCAATACAAAGATATTGGATACTCAATGGATGGAACCACTCCAAGTTCAGTAATGAACTTCTTGATCCAGACAGCCTCTTTGGCAGCATCGTTGGCAGCGATGTATTCAGCCTCCATCGTCGAGTCTGCCACGGTTTCCTGCTTGGAACTCTTCCAGCTAACCGCTCCTCCGTAAAGGGTAAAGACAAAGCCCGACTGCGATTTAGAGTCGTCCTTATCACTCTGGAAGCTCGAATCGGTAAAGGACTCCACTTGGAGCTCTCCGTTACCATACACCAAGAACATATCTCTAGTCCTTCGTAAGTACTTGAGAATGCTCTTCATAGCTGTCCAGTGACTCTCTCCAGGATCAGCTTGATACCTGCTCACTACACTTAGTGAGTATGCTACATCGGGTCTGGTACATAGCATCGCATACATGATAGAGCCTACTGCCGAAGCATAGGGTATCCCTTGCATGCGAGCTCTCTCCAAATCAGTCTTGGGAGACATCTCTTTGGAGAGAGTGACTCCAGAGATCGTGGGCAAGTTCCCACGCTTGGACTCTTCCATACTAAACCTCTTTAGTATGGTGTCAATGTACCTGGATTGGGACAATCCCAAAATCCGTTTGGATCTATCTCTATAGATCCTGATTCCCAATATGCAGGAGGCATCACCAAGATCTTTCATCGAGAATCTTTGTGATAAGAAGAGCTTGACCGATTGCAGCATAGGAATATCATTTCCTATCAAGAGTATGTCGTCCACGTACAATACGAGGAAGACAACCTTACTCTCTGCCACCTTCTTGTAGATACAAGGTTCATCTGGATTTTTGACGAAATCAAACTCTTTGATAACGACATCAAAGCAGATGTTCCAACTCCGCGATGCTTGCTTTAATCCATAGATGGATTTAAGCAGCTTGCACACCTTCCCGCTGCTCCCACTGTCTACGAAGCCCTCTGGCTGAGTCATGTACACGCACTCTTCTAAATCACCATTTAGAAAGGCGGTCTTAACATCCATTTGCCAGATTTCGTAGTCATGAAAGGCAGCAATGGCAAGCACGATCCGGATGGATTTAACCATAGCCACTGGAGAAAAGGTTTCGTCATAGTCCACACCTGGTCTTTGACGAAAACCCTTTGCTACAAGTCTAGATTTGAAAGTCTCCACTTTCCCATCTACACCAAGTTTCTTCTTGAAGATCCACTTGCTCCCAATGGGTTTTACCCCTTCAGGAGCAACGTCCAAAGTCCATACTTTGTTGGTGTACATGGATTCCATCTCAGACCGCATAGCATCTAGCCATTTCATTGAGTCCCCACTCGTGATGGCCTGCTCGAAGCTAGTTGGGTCATCATCCTCCATGATGCAATCCTCACTGCCACCATCAATGAGAAAACCATAGTATCTCTCAGGTTGGCGAGGAACCCTACTAGATCGGCGGAGAGGCTGGGGTTCGTCGGGTACTACTGAATCCTCTGGTTCTACCAAATCGTTAGTTGCAGTTTGTGGTGTGGGAACCTCTTCCAGCGCTACCTCTTTGCCATTAATTTCTTTTGCAAGAAATTCCCTTTCCAAAAAGGTGGCATGTTGAGCAACAAACACTCTTTGTTCCTCAGGTTGGTAGAAAAAATATCCTTGAGAATTCTTAGGATATCCCACAAACTTGCAAAGGACTGATCGTGCCTCGAGTTTGTCCGGATTTTGTTTTTTGACATAGGCCGGACAACCCCATATCTTAATTCGTTTAAAATATGGTCTCTTCCCACTCCATATCTCATATGGTGTGGTAGGTACAGATTTAGACGGAACCAGATTCAATAGGTATATGGCTGTCTCAAGCGCAACCCCCAAAAGGAAATAGGTAACTCAGCATTACTCATCATTGAACGCACCATATCTAATAGGGTGCGATTCCTTCGTTCCGATACACCGTTGTGCTGTGGTGTATAAGGAGGAGTAAGCTGAGAGAGAATCCCATTCTCTTTTAGATAATCCAGGAATTCACTGCTTAAGTATTCACCTCCTCGATCAGATCGAAGAACCTTAATACTTTTGCCCGTTTGGTTCTCTACCTCGTGCTTATATTCTTTGAATTTCTCAAAAGCTTCAGACTTGTGTATCAACAGGAACACATGCCCGTATCTAGAGAGATCGTCAGTGAATGTAATGAAGTAGGAAGAACCATTTCTGGCGTGTGTAGACATTGGACCGCATACATCACTATGCACCAGTCCCAAGAGTTCAGTAACTCTTTCTCCGTGTCCCGTAAACGGAGTTTTGGTCATTTTTCCTTTGAGACATGAATGGCAAGTGTCATAAGATGATAATTCGAATGAATTCAAATATCCATTCTTATGCAACTTAGCTAGTCGTGTCTCATTGATATGGCCAAGTCTACAGTGCCACAAAAAGGATTCGTTCATTTCTGAGCTTTTCCTTTTGTGTGTGTTTTGTATATTGAAGACTGTATTTTGATTGAGAATGAATATGCCATTATGTAGCGAGCCTGATGCAATCAACTTTTGATCCAGGAATATGTTCATAACATTATCCTTTACTACAAAATTATATCCTTCTTTACTTAATAAAGAAACCGATATAATGTTGCACATCATGTTCGGTATATAATAGCACTCATTCAGGACTAGTGTATCACCATTTGGTAATACCAGGTGATATATGCCAACTGCTTTGGCTGCAACATTTGCCCCATTCCCTACATGAACGGAATGATCACCTTTTCTCAGTTCTCTACCTTTTTGTAGCCCATGTAACATCTTACATATGTAGGATCCTGACCCGGTATCTAATACCCAGGACGTAGGGTGAACTGAGAAACAGTTCTCAATGACAAACACACCCGAAGATGATGCATCAACATGCATGTTCTCCGTTTGGGCGGTGTGAGAATCCAGATATTCTCCTGTTTCCTGTTCAGTCTTATAACATTTATAAGATAGAACGGGTCCAACGTTCCCCTGCACAGTATAACATGCGGGTTCGGTCAATACATCCATATTATTATCTTTATTAGGGCATGAAATGGTCGGTACCTGGAGAGAGAGAGAAGAAAACACTTTAGCGTATGCTCGTGTAAGATCAGATTGGTTATTATCTTATCTAATCAGGATGGCTCCCACTGCTTTTTATCAAATCTTCCTTCAAACCCTAAAAGGAAAGACTAGCCGGGATTAATCACACACTACAAGTTCGCCAATATTTCAGCCAGGCCAGTGTCGGTACTTTTAGGGAGGTCCCCCGTGCTTTCGCACGAACCTAATTAATGTAAACCTCGTTTTCCCAGAGGCGTAACCTCGTTAACACCTTTCTAGACACCTACTTGATCGGCTAATTGTAATGTGTAAAACTCTCCCAGGAGTAACTCTTACTCGCAGTGGGTATCGGGATCCAACTATCTCATAGAAGGTATGCAATCTCATTGCAAATTTCAACACTTGAAATTCCCGATAATGCTTTTGCCCCTAGCGATCTATGACCTTGACTAAGTCAACAAACCATAGATCGCAAGTCAAGTTCAACCCGTACATTTCCCGATTGAATTAAACCCACCCGTACGACCCTTGACTGAGTCAACAAGGCCGTGCGAATGCTCTAATCCAATCACATCTCATGTTGTTACAGATAAACATAATTTAGCTACCATACACTATGCCTTGACTAAGTCAACAAACATAGCACGAATACTAAATAATATCTATCTGAAATGACGGAGGGCTACGCTGGTTCTTTCATAAAAAACCATGAGCGTAATGAACTTGATATCGTTGTAGAATCGAATGAAGTTTTGAAATGGAGTGATTTTGAGGCTTTTCTAGTTTTGCTAAAGGGGTCACTCCCGGTGAAGGGATCGTCGGCCCTTTCCTCGTCGAATGAGGTGCGGGATATATCATATATATCGCTGTGCAAAGCAAAAACCCAAAAGCAGTCAAAAACAAACCGAGTGTGTAGCATCTGCCAGTTATTGCTAAAGGAGTCACTCCCGGTGAAGGGATCTCGGTCCTTTCCTCATCGAATAAGGTGCAGGATATATCATATATATCACTGTTCAAAGCAAGAACTGTAGCTACCTGTTTTGTTTTAAAATTTGATTCTACAACATCTTAGGTTTCTTAGCTTTCATTAATCACATTAATGAAGTCCCATCATTTAAATACCTAAACATCACAGATAGATATGACGTACACTTATGCCATCCGCATTCGCCTCGATGTCCCCTCGTGCACCGTTAGGTTAGGTAACTAACGACAGAGCAGGGCAGGGCTAGCGCGGGTGTAAAACATAAGTAACGTCTATATACTATATCCATCACAGAATCATAACACAGATATCGCAGCAGAATCAACATATGAAATATTGGATATACTAGGACGTCCATGTTTTCAATACGAGCCAGTATAAAACACGGATTCCACGGTCGTGATGAATAGCCAATCCCACACCCTTAGACCCCTACGAGAGCGGCAAGCAACCCTGCCAATTCTAGGGTTAGGAGACCCGGACTCGACTCCTCGAGTTGGTCTCCCACTGGACCCCAGAACCCGGTTACTTGTGCTCCCCTCCTTGGGTCTATCCTAATGCGGAAAAGTAAATAATATACAAAGGGTGACAACTTCCGCTACCTGGAAGTGCCCTAAATAAAAGAATATTACATACAAGTTTTTACATGAATGAAAATGAAAAACACTCATCTCACATAAAAACCCCCGGCTATTCGAACACGACGATCCAATATAACATATCCAGCAACACATAACATCACATGTCATCAACGTAAGTAAGTATGCATACCCCAATTGTCGTTGACGTATAGCAACGAAACCGGCGATATGAACATACTACACTTACGGTCACAGAAAAGAAAGTGTAAAACTACAACAATTGGAATCCGCAACCTCTTTAGACATCACATGCCTAACAGTTACAAACCCCGCATTTTAGTCTCATTATCGAAAACTCTTTTCAATATCATATGGGACTAAACTGCTAGATTTATAACATTCATTCAGTTATCTCATAACTGTTTGTGAATTCCAATTATTGTATCCAATTCCGGACAAATAGAATATATTAAACTTTCCGATCGAACATTCGAACACCCAAGTTTTCCCGACACCGATCAACACATGAAATAGGTTCAAAGACATTCATTTCTTGCCTCAGTACCAACGGTCCAGCCGTAGAAGGGTCAAGCCAACGTCTCACATGTGGCAAGCCGTACTGCCCCAAACCCGAAGGTTCAAAGGGCAGTTCAAGACGGTCACATAATCGAGTTAAGGTTTGTTGTCTTCTAGAGGGACCATCGCGTTACTTGCACTACTCAGAACGTCCTTAAACCACACAATAATCCAACACTTGGATATTTTTGGCAGGGGAAAGATTGGGTATTTATATCCGGTCGAACTTTTTAACATATTCAAAAAATTATCCGGAAAACACTTAGACAAAGTTCGATAATCCGATCGAATCGTCGATTCCCTAAACAACCCCAGAACACTCTACTCTGAAGTCAATTTAAAATTCCCAGAAAACTCAGAACAATTTATCAGGAATTACTGTGCAAAGAAATATGGCTGACGTCATCAAAGAGCCGCGGAACCGCCGCAGAAGCCATGCTTCTGCCGCGGTTCCGCCGCACAAAACACTGTTCATGGGAAACTTTTTGCATCGTAATTCTTAGATTTCATTGCTGAATTTTTTAAGCATTTTTAATTGACAAAAAACCACAAATTTGAAAAATTTCCAGAGAGCTATTTTGGGGTTGGGTTTTCGGTTCGTCCGGGTTTCAAACTCCGTCTAGACTTCGCCTAAGGCTCTAGCCAGTCTCTGATATCACTGTAGGGTTCCTTGGCACTCTAGTGAGGTCTCACAAGGCATCGAACATGCCAATTTAAAAAAAAATGGTGCCGGGAAACCCTAGACTACGGATCTTAGACTAGATGTTTAGGCGAAACAAGAAACTAGTTAACTATTTAACTAGAAGTTAGATGCTACAACCTTTGTAGATCCGGATTTCCACCTCCTTAGCTCCACGAGGGCGTCCTCTCGCTGTCCTTCTTGAACCTTGGACTTTCGTGACGGCTTCATCGGAGAAACGTGTGGAATAGGTCGTCGGCTTCGTGTCAAAGACGATCTACGTCGAGGTTGCACAAGCTCAAGCTCCGACTTTACAAAGTAGTGAAACTTGTGAAGAAAACACCCAAAACCACTTGGCAAGAGGTAGAGGATGAAGAAATAGGAGGTGGGTTCACTTTAGATTTGGATTTCTCTCACTAGATCTCAAGTTGCCATTAGAGTAGCAAGCTTGAAGAAGAAGAAGAAGATGATGGAATATGATAAAAGTGTTATTCAAAATAGAAAAGAAAACAATATTTATCATATCCTAACCATGGTCAAGTGTAGAGAATAGACCATGGTTAGTGGGAGTGGTTAGGGTTAAGCATGAAGACAAAATAGCATCATTAGAAAAAGCTTCACCATTCTTCAAGAAAAAATGAAACCAATTTGTTTTCATAAATCCATTTAAATAAATAATGAATGGATTAAATAATAAGTGAATAAATCATAAACCCTAACCACTCTCATAACCATGGTTCAATTCTTTTACACATAGCCAAAACAACATGCATCATCAAACATGATACATGCAAGTGTACACAAAACATATCACATATACAATGTGCACATCAAGTGAGAAAAATCCGTTTAAAGTGAACCAATACTAGTTAATGCAAAGTAATATATCAAATATACAATTATACATTAAATCATTAATCAACACTTGATTCAATGATCCGGTCATGTCGCACATAACCGACTAGTATTCAATGCATCGATTTATCGAATCAATGATTCGATAACTAGGTCATATCTCATACAACCAATCGAAACATTAATCGCGAGAATCAAATACGGTATCACATACACGCATTATTCTCGGTCCCGCACATATCTCATATGCACTCCTATTTCGTTTCGCTTGAGCTAGGAAACCTCTGTGTAGGACTCTAAAGACTCGTCAATACGCCGGTAGCAGATGATGATCATATCAAGCACCCACAAGCCGCAAGCGGTCTGCTAAACATAACGGCCACCCGGGTATTGAGCGATCAGAAGATCGACGAGCTAGCCTGCTCACACTCCTACGAATCAGACCAGTAACACTTACCGTACAGTCCGGTCTCTTCGTCTGATATGTCGCATATCAAGTCTAGGGGTAGTAAACGTCAGACCCCAATAACCCGATAAGTCATGCCGATGTGAGGCTCATAACGGGTCGAGAAACTACTGGTAACACTTACCAGCAAATCTCTGATCAGCCCTGGCCAGGGACTTCCCTGCTACGGCCAATCGAGCACTGCGCATCATCAACCCCCAATACCGGGAGAGACGAAACCCCTCCTATTGCTCATTGCCTCCATGTGACTCGGGACTGTACCCAAAGACCACCGTTTTGCACGCCCTCATGGACGTGGTAAGGTGGAGATCAAAGCACAGTGGGAATCACACAAGACTCTATGACGATCTCGGGTCTACAGACTAACCTGTACAAGTGTCACCTGAGAACTGCCATCTGACGTGAGGTATAATACCATCTGGGAGTTCTCGGCGAGTCCGTCCAGTGTACCCAGTCTCCACTGAGCACCCGTATACCATCTCTGATGTCAAACACCAATGGATATGGGATCATCCATCGCCCATCACATGGGTCGAGAAGTGTATACGCTAGTCTACTCTGGTATATCGATGCCCCGTCTCGATACACCCACGACTAGGGACCTTGAAGGATGTACTTATAGACTACCATGTCCCCACTAGTATGATCTGCATCATAGTCCAGGTAGTCAAGTACACATCCTAAGGGCTTTACCAACATGTAACTATAAGACAGTATAAAGAGACTAGTGTACACGTTAAGATAAAGAGCAACCAGATAGCATACTATCATATCGAGCAAGAAAGTCATCTCTATATATGTCCAAGCATCCAATATAATATACAACATCTGTACAATACTGGCCTCTAGGGCATACATACAACTAACAGGTGTATGGCGGAAAAGACCTCCAGATCGAGGCCTTTGCTGACTCCAGCTTCCAGAGTGATAAGGATGATTCCAAGTCCATGTCGGCTTTTGTCTTTACCCTCAATGGAGGGGCGGTGTGTTGGAAGAGTTCCAAACAGGAAACCGTTGCAGACTCAACGATGGAAGCGGAATACATCGCTGCATCTGATGCCGCAAAAGAAGCTGTCTGGATGAGGAAGTTCTTGAAAGAGCGTCAGGTGGTTCCGTCCATTGTTGATCCAATACCTCTGTATTGCGACAACAACGGGGCTATAGCTTTAGCGAAGGAACCCAGGTCCCATCAGAGATCCAGACACATCTTGAGGAGGTATCACCTGATCAGGGAGATCGTGGATCGCCAGGAGATCGAGGTTCGGAGAGTCGCTTCAGAAGATAACACTGCAGATCCATTCACTAAGGCCTTGGCCCAGACTCAGTTCGAGCGGCTGATCGAGATGATAGGTCTTTGATACGCCAGTACATGGCCTTAGTGCAAGTGGGAGATTGTTAGTGTATATGCCCTAGAGGCCATTACTGTATCATACTAGTTTGTATATTACTTAATGGAAGCTTGGGATATTCACCTTGTATATACAATCTTGCTCAAAATAGTAGTATGCTACTTGGTTTGTTTCTACTTCAATGTGTACATGTGTTTATTTTAGTATATCGCCTATACACATTAGTGGAGCCCTTAGGATCTTTGCTTGATTACCAGCGTTGTGATGGCAGTCACACTAGTGGGGCTGGGTAATCTATAAGCACATCCTTATGTAGGTCCCTGGTCGCAGGACTATCGAGATAGGGCATCGATACTCCGGAGTAGACTAGCGCATGCGCTTCTCATCCCAGTGTGGGAGACGGTCTGTCCCACAGCCATCGGTACGTCGTACTTGAGATAGTATGCGGGTGCTCGTTGGGTTACGAGTACACTGGATAGGACTCGTCGGGAACTGACTAGTTGGTATTATGCCTATCGTCAGTTATCAGTTCCCAGGTGACATGAGTACAGCTTAGTCTGCTGACTTGACACTATCACTTCGCCTCGAGTGTGTTCCCACTGTACATTGATTACTACCCTACCACGGCTCAAAGGAGTCGTGCAAACAGGTGGTAGTTGGGTGCAGTGCCGAAGCACTTGGAGGCAGTGACGGTTAGACAGGATTCGTCTCTCCCGGTATTGGGGGTTGACATCGTGCTGTGTCTAGGAGAGCCATTACACGAGTAGTCCCTGGCCAGGGCAAATGAGATATACTGGTAGGCTTCCAGTGTTATCTCAGGGTGTTTTGGGCTTCACTCCGACACGACTTGTACCGCTATTGGGGGACTGACGTTTACCGCCCCCTAGGCCTGCCATGCGATGTATCAGACGAACAGACCGGACTGTACGGAGAATGTCACATTCAGGCTCAGTAGGAGTTCAGATGGGTTTCGCCTCATCAGTCTTCTTGTCGGCATCTACCTGGGGACCATTACGCACAGCTAGTGCCGCTTGTGGTCTGTGGTTAAACCCACTGCCAGCGTAGTGTCGAGTCTTTAGAGTCCCACACAGAAAGCTGTTCGCCTTTAGGCAAAAGCGTAGAGGTCGCATGGTTTTGCGACAGGGTTCGGTCACATCCGTGCACTTGTGCACGTACAGTGTCCGGACAGTTTACACTAGCGGGCTTTGGTTTAAACCAGATCCTAGTGTACGTATTGGGATTGGTTTTATCCAGTTTGCATCCGTGTTCCTCGGAACTCGGATGCGGGTGTGTATGCACAGTTGACGGAGAGACAGAGCCAGAGGATTCTCATTAGGGTTGTTGACCGTTGACAGTTGACTATTGACTTTTTGCTCAACCCTAATGAGAATATGATATATGATTAACAATTATATTAATTAAGTATTATGGTGACATGGTTGTTGAGGGGTTGACTTTGTTGACTTGTTGACTTGTTGACTTTGTTGACCGGTTGACTAGGCTTGACTAGTTGACCATCATGATAACTATAGCTATCATTTCATGGCAAAGACTTTTGCTTGCTTGCTCTTTTGTGCAAAATGAGTGCATGAAATGATATGGCTATGGTTGCTTAAACCATCACATAATACTTGATTGATATGAGGTGTTATGATTGTTTTGGATTATGAGAGCCAAATGAGAAAAGTCTTCTCTCATTCTTTCATGCTCATTCTCTCTCTTGTTCTTGAGCTCTGATCTTCCTCCTCTTGCTCTCCCTCTGTTGACTCTATGGTTCACTTGTCTCATGAGTTGAGAACCAAGAACCATAGATAAAATCCCATACAAACTCTTTTCTACTCACTCTAGTTCACAAGGTTTAGCAAACCGAGTGAACTAGTTTCTTCAAAGTTCGAAGAAGGAGCCAAAGGTTGAAGCTTTCAGGTGGATCTATTTTCGGCGTAAGGAGACGACGGGGAGAAGCCGATTCGGACGACCATCGAAGCTTGAAGACGAAGGAGTTCGAGAAAAAGAAAGGTATAACCCCCTAACCGAGTAGTTAGCAACTCGTAGTTAGGTTGTTAGTTAGATGTTTAACAAAGATCCGGTTTTGAGTCCATGTTACCACCTCTAGAAAATTGTTTATCACCAAATTCCGCATGCCCGAAAGTACCGGGAGAGGTAGGATCGATTTACAGGAGAGACTGGGACGTCCTTACTCGTTTCCTCAGAATAAAACAAGGAAACTGTTCGAGCTGGCCACGCGCAACAGACTCATCAATCTTCCGAATCCAAAACGTTTGTTGCAGCCAGGCGATCTCAATAATCCCAATTATTGCCCTTACCACCAGACGGTATGTCACCCGATCGAGGATTGTTTCGTCTTTAAGGGATGGATCGAGGATCAGTACCTACAAGGCAAGTTCGCGCTGTCTGAAAACTGGAAAGTAAACCCACCACAGCCACACACTCCAAAGAAGACAGACGCACCGAGGGCGACTTGTCATGTGATCTCTCCCTCATTGGCGGAAGATAAAGAGGCTCCTTGCGCCGAGAAACCGAGGGCGGACCCTGAACCAGAAATTCCGCGGCCGTCAGACGAGTTGATCGATGCCTTCCTGAATAAGATTCGTCTGAAAGTTAAAGCCAATCAAGAGCGTGAGATGGCCATATTGGAAGGAGCCAAACACCGATGACTGGACCAAAGAGTCGAGGCACTCTCGTCAAATCAAAAGTCATCCACTGCGGATAAAAACAAATTCAAGACGAGGAAAAGGTTCGTCAAAGCTCTGTCAGTGGGAATGAAAATACCGCCTTCTGAAGAAAATACTCTAGGTGGATTAGAGATGCATCCTAACTTCTGCTTATATCATCAGAAGATAATACATCCTACCGAAGACTGCGACTCCTTTAAGTGTTGGTGGCAAGGATATGTCGCTCAAAAGCAACACTTCAACAGGACAAAGCGTGAAGCTCGTAGACATCAAAAAAATGCGATAGATTAGCGCAGAAAAGCCGCCGACGACTGTCACATAGCCGACTCCAAGGGATCGCAAATTATTACCTTTGGAAGCGACTCTGACGAAGAAGCTGTCCTCAACCCTCTCCTCAAGGAATCCATTTCAAAAATGAAAGAATTGAGGAGTTGCGAGAACATTCGGCCGTGCAATCGCATGCTACTCGGAAAAAATCTCGGCCACGTAAACAAAGGATCGAGCAAAAAGGATAAAGGGAAGGGAAAAACAGCCCTCGTAGCCAACACTCAACAACAATCGAGTGGCTCTAGACCGGTTGTTCGCCAAAACAATGTGCGACCACGCCCATCCCTCGAAGAGAGGTTGAAACGTCCTTACTCATTTCCTCAGGATGAAACAAGGAGGCTGTTCGAAGTGGCAGTGCATAACAGGCTTATCACTCTACCGGAGCTGAAACACCAACTACAACTGGATGATGTCAACAGTTCTAATTATTGCCCTTACCACAAAGTATTGGGCTATCCGATCAAGCACTGCTACGTCTTCAAAAACTGGGTTGAAGATCAATACCAACAGGGCGAGTTCGCGTTGTCCGAAAACTGGAAGGTGAGCCCGCCACAACCACATGCTCCAAGAAAGATGGATACGCCGGCGGCATCCTGCTCATTCATAGGGAAAACCCCATAGACCGAAAAGTCAGTAAACTAGAGATTCGCCTCAAATACGGCGACGGTAGACCGAAACGTCGTTAAACTAACAATGGACCACTATGTCCTAAAACTGGATACGGACCGAAACGTCCTTAAACTAATGATGGACCGCAATGTCCTAAAACTTACAAACGACCGAAACGTATTTAAACTACTACCGCAGCATCCTCAGGCTGACGAGATAAAAAAAAGGTATGTCCATAAGCAAAATGGGCACGGATGAAAACTCGAAAGGGCTCCGTGAGTAAAAACAGCAGGGCTACCGGCGAATGTTCATGAAAACCCGAAAGGGCACGACCTCGTTAAAAAAAAAAGTGAATAAAAACAATAGAAAAAAAGACGGTACGTCCATAAGCAAAATGGGCACGGATGAAAACCCGAAAGGGCTCCGTGAGTAAAAACAGCAAGGGTACCGGCGAGTGTTTGTGAAAACCCGAAAGGGCGCAACCTCGTTAAAAGATACTTACAGGGTCCTCTCGACCTTGTAAGGAGAAACCACCTTTGTGAGTGTTGGAGATAGTGCCCTCAGAGTCAATTATTAGGTCACAGGTACGTGATTGTAATGATTGAGGGAGGACCTATCCCGGTAGGACAGTCTTACTCGAGATGATAGTATGCTATCTGGTTTACCTTTATCATCGTGTACTGCTTTAGGTGACATGACACGTCGCTATTACACGTTGATAGAGCCCCTAGGATTCTTGCTTGACCACCAGCAGTATGAGGGCGATCATATAAGTGGGAGCTGGGGGTCTACAAGCATATCCTTAAAAGGTCCCTAGTCGTGGGAGTTTCGAGACCGGGCATCGATACTCCATTAGTAGACTAGTGTATACAGTCGAGACCCCGACGAGGGGCGGTGGCCGGTCTCACAAGCCACTGGTGTCAGTTGGATCACCTAAGATGTATACAGGTGCTCATTGGGTTATGAGTACACCGGACAGGACTCGCCGGGAACATGCTAGTTGGTCATATACCAGACGTCAGATGGCAGTTCCCTGGTGACATGTGTGCAGGTTAGTTCATCGACCTGGGGATCGTCATTTGTCTCGTGTGAGTTCCCACTGTACTTTGATTACTACCCTACCACGGCTCAAAGGAGTCGTGCAAACAGGTTTTAGTTGGGTACAGTCCCGAGCCACATGGAGGCAGTGAGCGTATCTTCAGGGGTTCGTCTCTCCCGGTATTGGGGGTGAGGTCGTGCTGTGTCTAGGAGAGCCATTACACAAAGTCCTTGGCCAAGGCAAGGAGATTTACTGGTAGGTATTCCAGTAGTATCTCAGGGTGTTCTGGGCTACACTCCGACACGACTTGTACCGCTTTTGGGGGTCTGACTTTTACCAACCCCCTAGGCCCGCCATGCGATACTCATAGACGAACGGACCGGACTGCGCGGATATTGTCACTGACAGGCTCAGTAAGGTGTCAGGATGAGTTCGCTCATCGACGTCCCTTTTGGTCAATAGCTGGCGGCCCGTTACGTATTGGCTTATACCTCTGACGGGCTAGTGGTTAAATCCACAGCCATAGTATTGACGAGTCTTTAGAGTCCACCACACTTTCAGTTACTCAGCTTTCGGGCGAAACGCTGTAGAGGCCGTATGGAGATATGGCAAGGTCCGATCAGATACGTGCGGTATTGCACGGATCAGGATCGGACAGTTTTGTACTAGTGGCCGTATAGTTATATGGCAGGGTTTGATCTGATACGTGCGGTATTGCACGGATCAGGATCGAACGGATAATACTAGCCGGCTTTGGTTTAAGCCGGTCCTAGTTTAGTACAGTGTAGATTTTGTCTCATTGCATTTGTATCCGGACGGAATACAGATGCGGGTGTGTATGCACAGTATTGGGGTTTTTCCTGTAATTTATTAAGGGACCAGTTTTCTGGAGTTGCCAGTTTGCATTCCGTTCCGGCCGGTTTTCCTTTGTTCTTTCCCGGCCGGACTTTTCCGATGGAGGGGGTTATTTGCAATTGTGCAAATAACATTTGTGGAGGGGGTTTCTTGTAAATGTTTGATTATGATAGCTATCATTTTCTTTTCAACCATGCTTTTGCTTTATGAGATTTGATTGTGATAAAGTGAGGGTATGGGTTTAATAGTGAAAGGCATGGTTGTATGTTTCTTTGTCCCTTGATATGGTCACCTCTTCTCATCTCCTACACTCACCTCCCTTTGCATTATGTGTTGATTCCTCCACCATTCTCATTCTCACTAGAAAATAAGTTTTTTTCATGGTTGAGTGAGAAGAAGAAAAGAGAAGGAGAGAGCTTCATCCTTAAAAGTGTTTTTCATTCTTGATCTCTTTTCATGCCAAGAAAAATGAAAGCACCATTTTTCATACCTTCATTCCTCCATCTTCAAAAGGCAACCCAAACCCCAATGAGACATAAACCCTACACATCCTACAGCAAGCCTTGGGCATGTCGAGTTGCCGGCTTCATGCGCGAGTTGCCTCGGTATAGAGGCGGGAGCCCGTAAAAGTACCCGGCTTCGTGGTGCCCTTTCCGACGAGGAGGAGACGGACGGAGATCCCGCGAGGAGATCGGAGTGGAGATGAAGACCGGAGGACTTGGATCGTCGGTATACATCTCTATTCCCATTCTTGTAGATAGCTTAGACTAGTTAATGGTTTCGATCCGGTTAAAGTGCGCGGTGGTGCCGGTTTGCAAAGTCCGCAAAATTTAAGTTTTTCACCGTTTCCGCATTCCGGCGTCGGATTGACGGCCGGGGCGCCGCCATCCACTTACAGTGGTATCAGAGCCTCCCCATTAACTTAGTCTAGCTTTGTGTAATGTGTTTGCATTTCCGATCGATCAAAAAGTTCCAAAACTGCATTTTACCCACGACAGTTTCTGTTGAAATTTTTCAGTCTCGAAAAATTTTTCAGGTTGTAAAATATTGATGTACTGGATAATCTAAGAGTTCTGTAAAAATTTGATGAAGTAACTCCACAGTTGGAGCGCGGAACCGCAGCGAAAACCACCTTTGTGCGGCCCTTCCGCCGCGCACTATTCACATCACTTCACCATTTTTTTACAGAGGCCTTATGGGCTTAAAATATGGGCTTTGGAATATTAAAGTTGGGCCAATTGTTTCTGTGAGTGCTACAGTTTTCTTTGGGGCCCACTTGTTAATTGTTTGATCAATCGGAAATTTTTTAAACACATTTTTCACAGTATTTACATTATATCTGCGACCGTGAATGTCACTCGATCGGTAAATCCGGTCTAACTGCTATAGCCCGGTTAGACGGATTTGCGAACGTGATTTTCACGTTGATGTTCTATGTATTTGCTGTGATGTTGCGGATCGGTCGTGGGGGATAGCCTGGATGCAATGCTAGTACTGTTTTGTTGTATTATGTACATTTGATATTGCGGGGCGTGCGTCCGACATGTGGACTGCCGTCACTGCCTGATTGTATTATTCTTTTGGGGCACGACCTGGTTGCGGTCGATGTACCCGGTGTATGTATATTTTACTTTCTGTACTAGGATTGCCCCGCGGAGGGGTGCACGGATAGCCGGGTTCTGGAGGGCAACAAGCCCGCATCTCATGGCATTGAGACGGAGGGGGCTTCGCTCTAGGATTGGCGGGCTATTCGCCGCACTCGTAGGGGGTACAGGTTGACCCAGGAGGGGTGCCCAAGTTGCCGGATTCCGTGAAGTGCTGGGTGGTCCATTCACGGCGCTGAAGGGGGCTGCCTCGCTTCAGGTTTTGGCGGGTGACTTGCCGCGCCCGTAGGGGTCTAGGATTTCATTGCACAGGCTATCCACACGACCAGGGGAACGTCGGGTTTCAGTAGTGGCTCTGTGAAACCCGGGGATCCCAGATATCTGTATTGTTTCTGTGATGTTGTTCATTCTCTGTGATGTTGCATTTTATTCACGCCTTGAGCGAATATAATATATTGGTATATATATTAGTAGATGTTGTATATGTTTTGCATCCGCGCTAGTCCAGTCCCCGCTCTGTCGTTAGTAAGCTAACCTAACGGGTAATGACGGGACCCAGTGGCGAATGCGGATGGCATATACGTACATCAGTATATTTTCGTTCTTTGTGGTGTGATCAATTGATGGGACTGCATTGATTCGGATCAATGCAAGTTAAAAACAAACCTAATCTGATGTTGTTGGAACACTTTTCAAAAAGCTGTTATTGCAAGGACGTTTACTTTTGTTTTGCATCGTGGTATTCATTAGAATATCCAGCTCCTCAGTCGACGAGGCAAGGGCCGAGATCCCTTCACCGGGAGTGACCCCTTGGACAAAAAGTTTGCGTCAGGGCATTAACTTCACTATAGCCGATTACTTTTGCTTTGCACCGTGGTATTCAGTTGGAATATCCTGCACCTCATTCTACGGGGAAAGAGCCGAGATCCCTTCACCGGGAGTGACCTCTTTAGTAAAGGTTTTCGTCACTATATTTTCTAAAAAGCTATCCGTTCCTTCAACGATATCAAGTTCATTACGTTAAAGGTTTTCGCCAGAAACCATTCGTAGCCCTCCATCATTTCAGTTAAATATTCGGTAGTATTCAAGCTATGTATTTTGACCTCACGCCAAGGCATAGTGTTTGGTAGCTGCCGGGTATTTATCTGTTGCATAGATAGATGCGTTGGTTTGGGACAGTCGTACTACTATTTTGGCCTACGTCAAGGGTATGTACGGGTGGATTCAAATTAACCTGGATAATGATGGGCAGAACTTGACATGTGACTTATGATATTTTGACCTCACGCCAAGGTCATAAGAGCATGGGGCAGAAATCACATCGGGAGTTTCAAAAGTACTGAAACTTGCCAGATATGCGCATACCTTCTGGAGTGTGATACCGTGAGCGGATTCCGTCACGTTATCATGCGATGAGAGTTGGATCCCGATTCCCACTGATGAGTTAGTTTACTCCTCGGGTGACCCCGACTAATTCTTCTTTCAGGTTTGGAGGAGAATTTGAGGTACAGTGGGAGGATTCCAGATTAGATAAATTGGTAACCATTCTGATCTAGGTTAGAGTGCACGCTGAGTGTTTCTTTTCTCTCTCTCTTTGGCAGCGACCATTGACCCGACCCTAAGACTATGACTCAGTGACCAAGTTAACCGAACCTTACTTAACACTGGCTTTTGGATTGTCAGAGTTGCGGACCTCATTGCCACTCCTACTTTTACCCTTTTCTCCGGGACACCCCGTATTGCTACGAACGTCCACTTCCATTGGACAAAACCATCGTATGGTTAGATACGAACTCGAAGGAATTCGAGGATGGTTTCCGGTTCTGGAGAAAACGGATAGGATTATTCAGTTGTCTTTTCCTTTTACCCTCTCTCAGGTTACGAGTACTCCTTGGTTTAGGGGTAGTACACCTATTACGCAAATTGGATTGTCTTCTTCCAAACCTTAGGCTGGTGCCGACCGGTAGGGAATGAAGAAAACCAATTAGCATAACGATGGTGTGCAGAAGGTATTAAGTTTAGACAAAGCAAGGGATTAGTAAGAGGGCAAAGTAAATTGCAACAGATATTCACGACCAAACCAAATATTTCGTTACCACTCCCACATCACCTTTGTATTTCTCCAGGACACTCCGTATCACTACGAAGATCCACAGTTTATTTGGATAATCCATCGTATGGTTATATACGAACTCGAAAAGAACTTGTTCCAGTTCGGGGATGGATCCTGGTTCAGGAGAAATAGGAATAAAGTACATTCAGGTGTCTTTTATCTTCACCTTCTCTCGCATTGCGAGTGTTCCTAGGATTGGGACAGTACACCCATTATGCTTACTGGATAGTCTTCTTCCAAACCATAGGCTGGTGCCGAACGGTAGGGAAGGAAGAAAACCATTCGGCCTAAAAGGGTGTGCAGAAGGTAAAGACTAAAGACATATGAAGGGATTTTGAGAGGTGGCAAAGAATTATACGGTTACAGTCGTGAATCTGGAAGAGGCATTACTAGGAATACCAGGATACCCCATCGGAACATTTCAATGTTTCAGTTTCACTGTGTAATGTTAAAGGAAAACTGATTTCCCGATTAGATACTTACTCCAGGGTATGTATTTACCAGGTACGATTCTCACATCTGTATGGTTTTACAGATGATGAGTGGGAGTAAGTTATTGGGAATTAGGTGATTATCCTTATTATATCAGGATTCGTTGTAATCGGTGATATTTGAGGAAATCACCTGGGCTGTTTGCCGGTCGGCAAATATCTGGTTTTGAATATCCGCTGTTATGCACCAATTTCAAATTGATATATCTGTACGTCTATTTTCATAGAGTGAGATATACCTTTCTGAAATTATGTCTACGACATTTACCTATATCAGTGGATGGTTAGGTAAGGAGCATTAAACAGCGGTGTAATTCTTCTTAACCATAAGTACAGTTTTCAACCTACGACACACAGTGAATGAGTTTTCAGACTCAAGGGACTTATACAGAGTATTGTATGTTGTCCAGGGTCCATCAGGACAAAGGGGTTGGTCCTCGTACTATATTCGGTTTACTTATGACTTCTCTAGTTTTTAGACAAGTGTTTCGTGGAAACACAGGGTCCGAATTTTGAGAAGTTATAGGTATTTGAATAGAGTAGAGAACCAGGTATAGCAAGTATCGGGATTCTTCAAAGAGATCGAAGATGTAGGTACTTGTATATGGTATTCAGTTGATAGTAATGATTAAGAGATCTTGCTTCTCTTTCAGGTTACTCATAATTGGAAGTATTCCTAAGTTGAGTAACGCTGATCGGCCTCCTTCCATTTAGTTGACATGCGCTGGGGACAGCTGCATGATTTGAATCTGGTTCAATTAAATCAGTGCCTCTGTTTCTATATTGGATATAGAACAGTTCATATCTTAACGATGTTAAGGTACGGGGAGTTGTCCGGTTTATGATTAAAACCAGACACTGGACAACTCAAGGCACGTTTCTGTAATGGCTGTTTGTGGGTTGACCCAGGCTATGACGAGGGTTGACTTTCTACCATCTGGATGAACAATAGCGATATTGTTCTAGACTCGCCACAGTTTTATTAAAAATGGATTTTTTTCAGAAAACAGTAGTGGGAGTATGGTAGAACTGGAAGTGATTCCAGAACCACAAACGATTACTGAAGATTTGATAAGGAACCTAAAGATTCAATCTGGATTGACATTCCATTGGCCACTCCGCAGATACGGTGGGTAACTTCAGGCACCCGAGAGGTACTACGGTAGCCTCAAGGACGGTGACAGGGAAGTTCTTGTTTACCCACAATTACCATTGCTGTTGTTCCAGGCTGCGAGACCCGGCGGGAGGATGAGTATAGCGTCGTTCTAAACTAGTTTTAGAAGTGTACGTCTATATGACTCTGCCAGAGGGTTGTCGTAGTCAGTGGGAGCAGCGGAAGCATTGGTGGACAGGTAGCTTATGTCTATTTATAGACTAAAGCAGATGTAGCGGAGATAGATCATCTATTTCTGACGTGACAGTCATGAGTTTGACTTCATCAGAATAGGGGATGGATCTGTTGAGAAGGTAGTAGGGTGTGATGTCCTGGTATCTGGATGACATACACAGAGTAGGAAAAGAAACTCCTACACTACGATCGGTTATACTTTGGTCGTCACACAGTGGTTTCTCCACAAAGGACATGGATTTTATATCAGACATACTGGTTACTAGATCTATGGTTTTAGATCTAGATTTGGGTGGTTTCCCAATCAGGGTACTTGACAGCATTCTAAGAGTTTTTAGGATGGACGACTCCTGGCACGGTAGTGTACCTGCAGGTAATGGAGTCACCCTCTCCAAAGGTGTCTTACAGACTAAAGGGGAGAGGGACGTGCATGAGTGGCAGATCACTTGCTTAGGCAATTGAGTCAATCGTGAGATGTCAAGTACCACACCAGATGTTGTTCTTGCACAAGATGCAATAAGTTGACATTAATCCAATCCTGGAGAAACAGTCGGAAGCAGTTTTAGAACATAAGTGGATGTTCTAGGGATATGATAACGACAGCCTCATTCAGGAGACAGTTATCATTCCAGGCTTCCAAGGTGACATGGACGACAAGGAGGTTGTCAGAGTTATAGTTTTCCTTCTGATGAGGGGCAGTATTTTGGACAGGTGGTCCAAAGCAATACTGAGGGAGGCATGGCGCGCAGGATACTGATTAAGTTCAGTTGACGATACAGTCTAAGAAGTTTGGATTTGGAGTTCATTTATGAACTATGTCCCATCAGACATCCAGACACATTCTAAGACAGGTATTGCTCATTTCGGGAGATGGGTTTCTCCGCGAACATGAGATATAGAGAGACATGGAAAGAAACAACAAAGCGGATCCACTCACTGAGGCTATTCCTCGAACGCAATAGTTCCGCAAACGAGCTTTGTGAGACTGACTAGTAGAGGAGTTGGATGTTCGGTATCACACGGGCTGTGAGTATGCGACATCGCAATAATTAGCCTTGAGTGCAAGTGGGAGATTGTTGGAGATAGTGCCCTCAGAGTCAATTATTAGGTCACAGGTACGTGATTGTAATGATTGAGGGAGGACCTATCCCGGTAGGACAGTCTTACTCGAGATGATAGTATGCTATCTGGTTTACCTTTATCATCGTGTACTGCTTTAGGTGACATGACACGTCGCTATTACACATTGATAGAGCCCCTAGGATTCTTGCTTGACCACCAGCAGTATGAGGGCGATCATATAAGTGGGAGCTGGGGGTCTACAAGCATATCCTTAAAAGGTCCCTAGTCGTGGGAGTTTCGAGACCGGGCATCGATACTCCATTAGTAGACTAGTGTATACAGTCGAGACCCCGACGAGGGGCGGTGGCCGGTCTCACAAGCCACTGGTGTCAGTTGGATCACCTAAGATGTATACAGGTGCTCATTGGGTTATGAGTACACCGGACAGGACTCGCCGGGAACATGCTAGTTGGTCATATACCAGACGTCAGATGGCAGTTCCCTGGTGACATGTGTGCAGGTTAGTTCATCGACCTGGGGATCGTCATTTGTCTCGTGTGAGTTCCCACTGTACTTTGATTACTACCCTACCACGGCTCAAAGGAGTCGTGCAAACAGGTTTTAGTTGGGTACAGTCCCGAGCCACATGGAGGCAGTGAGCGTATCTTCAGGGGTTCGTCTCTCCCGGTATTGGGGGTGAGGTCGTGCTGTGTCTAGGAGAGCCATTACACAAAGTCCTTGGCCAAGGCAAGGAGATTTACTGGTAGGTATTCCAGTAGTATCTCAGGGTGTTCTGGGCTACACTCCGACATGACTTGTACCGCTTTTGGGGGTCTGACTTTTACCAACCCCCTAGGCCCGCCATGCGATACTCATAGACGAACGGACTGGACTGCGCGGATATTGTCACTGACAGGCTCAGTAGGGTGTCAGGATGAGTTCGCTCATCGACGTCCCTTTTGGTCAATAGCTGGCGGCCCGTTACGTATTGGCTTATACCTCTGACGGGCTAGTGGTTAAATCCACAGCCATAGTATTGACGAGTCTTTAGAGTCCACCACACTTTCAGTTACTCAGCTTTCGGGCGAAACGCTGTAGAGGCCGTATGGAGATATGGCAAGGTCCGATCAGATACGTGCGGTATTGCACGGATCAGGATCGGACAGTTTTGTACTAGTGGCCGTATAGTTATATGGCAGGGTTTGATCTGATACGTGCGGTATTGCACGGATCAGGATCGAACGGATAATACTAGCCGGCTTTGGTTTAAGCCGGTCCTAGTTTAGTACAGTGTAGATTTTGTCTCATTGCATTTGTATCCGGACGGAATACAGATGCGGGTGTGTATGCACAGTATTGGGGTTTTTCCTGTAATTTATTAAGGGACCAGTTTTCTGGAGTTGCCAGTTTGCATTCCGTTCCGGCCGGTTTTCCTTTGTTCTTTCCCGGCCGGACTTTTCCGATGGAGGGGGTTATTTGCAATTGTGCAAATAACATTTGTGGAGGGGGTTTCTTGTAAATGTTTGATTATGATAGCTATCATTTTCTTTTCAACCATGCTTTTGCTTTATGAGATTTGATTGTGATAAAGTGAGGGTATGGGTTTAATAGTGAAAGGCATGGTTGTATGTTTCTTTGTCCCTTGATGTGGTCACCTCTTCTCATCTCCTACACTCACCTCCCTTTGCATTATGTGTTGATTCCTCCACCATTCTCATTCTCACTAGAAAATAAGTTTTTTTCATGGTTGAGTGAGAAGAAGAAAAGAGAAGGAGAGAGCTTCATCCTTAAAAGTGTTTTTCATTCTTGATCTCTTTTCATGCCAAGAAAAATGAAAGCACCATTTTTCATACCTTCATTCCTCCATCTTCAAAAGGCAACCCAAACCCCAATGAGACATAAACCCTACACATCCTACAGCAAGCCTTGGGCATGTCGAGTTGCCGGCTTCATGCGCGAGTTGCCTCGGTATAGAGGCGGGAGCCCGTAAAAGTACCCGGCTTCGTGGTGCCCTTTCCGACGAGGAGGAGACGGACGGAGATCCCGCGAGGAGATCGGAGTGGAGATGAAGACCGGAGGACTTGGATCGTCGGTATACATCTCTATTCCCATTCTTGTAGATAGCTTAGACTAGTTAATGGTTTCGATCCGGTTAAAGTGCGCGGTGGTGCCGGTTTGCAAAGTCCGCAAAATTTAAGTTTTTCACCGTTTCCGCATTCCGGCGTCGGATTGACGGCCGGGGCGCCGCCGTCCACTTACAGTGAGATCCTTATGACTCATAAGGGAACAATACACTTAGGGATCCTCACGACTCCTAAGGAGAAATTGCACTTACGAGATCCTCACGACTCGTAAGGAGAACTCTCTTATGGGACCCTCACGGCTCATAAGATTTGAAAGTCTTAAGTTACAGAGACCTGAATCTGTTCTTAAGCAACCCCCACAACCTTCGATAGTGCCTTACAAGTGGCTCATACTGACCCTTGTATACAATCCATGGGTTCGAATAAACATTTCCTTAACCAGGTCCCACGCGTGACTAGGGATATATCCATACGGTGAACAACCCTTGTAAGTCCTCTCGACTTATAAGGAGAAAACCCTTTTGTAGGATCCTTACGACTTACAGAGGAACATACACTTAGGAATCCACACGATCCCTAAGGAGAAAATGTAAGTCGATGTGCAACACCCCACGACTTGCGGGGAGGCGGAAATATGAAAAACGATCTTGTTCTTTGCTTAAACATCGACTAACCGCATGAATCGAAGCTAAACGATAACTAACATCAAACATAGAAGTTCTAAACTACTATGTGAAGTGATTATACCTAAAGATCCGAGTCCTTCGTCTTGTCGTTCTCCACGTCCTCTCCGGCCTTCTCTAAGTAGTAGAAGATACACCCGAGAGCTTTACTATAAGCTTCACCTCAAACTAGAGGTAACTAGGTTTCTTTAAGTGCTAATCAATGTACCAAGATGATATAGAGAGAGGGTTATGGTTTAATTAGTCTAACTAATCCTTGTACTCAACATATGAGAGGGGAGGATTAGGGTTTGAAGAGAGAGAGCTTGAGGAGAGAGAAGATGAACATGATAATGAAATGAGAAAATGAGCTATCATAATATATATCAAGCATTATTGTTTTTCAAGAAAAGAAAATAAAATGATTTACAACCATGATTGATAAATATCTTATAGTGATTCATCTCCATGAGTCATTAAGCAATTATGAAGCATTAATGACATGGATGAATCATCCATATGACTCACTAATCTCATTCAATGTATATGCCACCTAAACCTCCTTAGTCACCATCTTCTAGAAGCTTCTCGCGCAATTACGAGAACGTCCCTCCTATCCGTGAAAACACGGAAAAACTTTAGACTGTATAAATCCAATAACCGGATACTAGTAACTGGCTTAAACCAAAGCCGACTAGTAAAAACTGTCCGGATCTCGTACGTGCGTAAACACACGTATGCGTCCGAACCCTTGTCGTAAAACCATATGACCTCTATATCGTTTCGCCTGGAGTAGGGAAACTCTCTGTATGGGACTCTAGAGACTCGACTACTACGCTGGCAGTGGGTTTAACCACAGACCGCAAGCGGCACTAGCTGTACGTAACGGTCCCCATGTAGATGTCGATAAGAAGGCCGATGAGGAAACCCATCCGAACTCCTACCGAGTCTGATGTGACAATCTCTATACAGTCCGGTCCGTTCGTCTAAGACTATCGCATATCGGGCCTAGGGAGGCGGTAAGTGTCAGTCCCCTAATAGCGGTATAAGTCGTGTCGGAGCGAAGCCCATTACACCCTGAGAAACTACTGGAACCTACCAGCAAATCTTGCTTGCCCTGGCCAGGGACTTTGCGTAATGGCTCTCTGACACAGTGCGATATCAACCGCCAATACTGGGAGAGACGAATCCTGTCTAACCGCCACTGCCTCCAAGTGCTCGGGACTGCACCCAACTGCTACCTTTTTGCACGACTCCTTTGAGCCGTGGTAGGGTAGCAATCTAAGAACAGTGGGACACACTCAAGGCGAAGTAGCAGTGTCAAGTCTGCGGACTATGCTGTACTCATGTCACCTGGGAACTGTTAACTGACGACTGGTATAAAACCAACCAACAGTTCCCTGTGAGTCCTGTCCGGTGTACCCGTAACCCAACGAGCACCTGCATATTATCTCCTGTACGACGTACTGACGGCTGTGGGACAGACCATCTCCCCAACTGGTATGAGAAGCGTACACACTAGTCTACTCCGGAGTATCGATGCTCTGTCTCGATAATCCAACGACTAAGGACCTGAGTAAGGATGTGCTTGTAGTCTACCCAGCCCCCACTAGTGTGACTGCCATCACAACGCTGGTAGTCAAGCAAGATCCTAAGAGCTCTATCAATACGTATACTCACATATTAAGATAGAAAAACTAAGTAGCATACTACCATATTTAGCAAGACTGTTATATACATGTGAATATACCAAGCTTCCATTAAGTAACATACAAACTAGTATGATACAATAATGGCCCCTAGGGCATATACACTAATAATCTCCCACTTGCACTAGGGCCATGTACTGGCGTATCGAAGACCGATGATCTCGAGTAGCCACTCGAACTGAATCTGAGGTAGGGCCTTCATGAATGGATCAGCAATGTTCTCTTCAGAAGCAACTCTCCGAACCTCGATCTCCTGACGATCAATGTTCTCCCTGATCAGGTGATACTGCCTTAAGATGTGTCTGGACTTCTGATGGGACCTTGGTTCCTTCGCTAAAGCTGTAGCTCCGTTGTTGTCGCAATACAGAGGTATTGGATCAACAATGGTAGGAACCACCGGAAGTTCTGTTAGGAACTTCTTCATCCAGACTGCTTCTTTTGCGGCATCGCAAGCAGCAATATACCCCGCTTCCATCGTCGAGTCAGCAACGGTGTCCTGCTTGGAACTCTTCCAGCACACCGCCCCTCCATTGAGGATAAAGACATAACCCGACATGGACTTGGAATCGTCCTTATCACTCTGGAAGCCGGAATCAGCAAATGCCTCCAACCTGAGGTCTTTTCGGCCGTAAACCAAGAACATCTCCTTAGTCCTCCTCAGGTACTTGAGAATGTTCTTTACTGCTATCCAGTGCTTCTCCCCTGGGTCTGACTGATACCGGCTTACCACGCTCAGTGCGTAAGCTACATCTGGTCTGGTGCACAACATCGCATACATTATAGAGCCTACCGCAGAAGCGTATGGTATAATAGACATGCGTTCCCTTTCCAAATCAGTCTTGGGAGACATCTCTTTGGATAGGGTGATTCCGTGACAAGCCGGTAGATTACCGCGCTTAGAATCTTCCATACTGAATCTTTTCAGTACAGTGTCGATATACCTGGACTGTGAAAGTCCCAACATCCTCTTGGATCTATCACGATAGATCCGGATCCCTAGAATGTAAGAGGCATCTCCCGGGTCTTTCATGGAGAACCTGTGTGATAAGAATCCTTTGACAGATTGTAGCATAGGAATGTCATTTCCTATCAATAGAATGTCATCTACGTACAAGACGAGGAATACGACACTTCTGGCTACAACTTTACTATATATGCACTGTTCATCTGGATTCTTGATGAAGTCATATTCTTTGACTGTTTCATCAAAACAGATGTTCCAACACCGCGATGCCTGCTTCAGTCCATAAATGGACTTAAGCAACTTATATACTTTCTCGCTGCTCCCACTCTGATTGAAACCCTCTGGCTGATCCATATAGACGCACTCTTCTAAATTACCATTCAGAAAAGCCGTTTTTACGTCCATCTGCCAGATTTCATAATCATGAAAGGCAGCAATAGCAAGAAGGACCCGAATGGATTTGAGCATAGCCACTGGAGAAAAAGTCTCGTCATAGTCCAAACCAGGTCTTTGACGAAAACCCTTTGCAACAAGTCTAGCCTTATAGGTTTCCACCTGTCCATCTACACCAATCTTTTTCTTGAAGATCCATTTGCATCCTATGGGTTTTACCCCATCTGGAGCAAAGTCCAAAGTCCATACTTTGTTGGTGTACATGGACTCCATTTCGGTCCGCATTGCATCTAGCCATCGTACCGAGTCACCGCTCTGGATGGCCTGCTGGAAGCTAGTAGGTTCATCATCATCTATGATGCAATCCTCTCTATCCCCATCTATGAGTAAACTGTAGTATCTCTCACGCGGATGAGACGGCCTACTACTCCTGTGGAGGGGTGCGGGAATGTCCTGTTCTTCTTAAACTACTTGTTCTACAAAACTTTCAGTATTAGTTTGTGGTTCTGGAATTTCTTCCAGTTCTATTTCGCTCCCACTTATCTCCTTTTCTAAAAACTGCTGTTCCAGAAAATGGGCATTACGAGAAACAAAAACCTTTTGTTCCTCTGCGTAATAGAAATAATATCCCTTGGAGTTCTTTGGATATCCCACAAACTTACATCTTACTGATCGTGCCTCGAGCTTGTCCACATGCTGCTTTTTAACAAAAGCTGGACATCCCCAAATCTTCATATGCTGAAGATGGGGTTTCTTCCCACTCCACATCTGATATGGGGTGGTAGGCACAGTCTTGGTAGGAGCCCTGTTCAGAAGATATGCCGCTGAATCTAGCGCATAACCCCAAAAAGATCGCGGTAACTCAGCATTACTCATCATGGATCGTACCACATCCAATAGGGTTCGATTCCGTCTCTCCGATACACCGTTATGCTGTGGAGTGTATGGAGGAGTAAGATAAGAGAGAATTCCTTTCTCTTTTAGGTAACCTAGGAACTCGGCACTCAAGTATTCACCACCTCGATCAGATCTTAGTGTCTTGATACTTTTGCCGGTTTGGTTTTCTACTTCATTCTTATACTCTTGGAATTTCACAAAAGCCTCGGATTTATGTTTCATCAGATAAATGAATCCGTACCTTGAGTAATCATCCGTGAAAGTAATGAAATAGGAAAAACCACCTCTTGCATGTGTAGACATTGGACCACATACATCGCTATGTATGAGTCCTAAGAGCTCGCTCTCTTTTACTCCATGTCCAGTAAATGGAGTCTTTGTCATCTTTCCTTTGAGACAAGATTGACAAGTGTCATAAGTTTGATATTCGAACGAGTCCAAATATCCTTCTCTATGCAACTTAGTCAACCTTCTCTCATTGATGTGACCCAGTCTACAGTGCCATAAGAAAGCTTTATTTAAATCTGGAGACTTTCTTTTTAGTGTGTTCTGGACATTGAAAATTTGGAGTTGGTTTAACACATATATACCGTTTTCCAGTGTACTAGACCAAATCAAACTATGATTAAGGTGGATGTTAACAACACCACTTCCAAACGTGAAATCATAACCTTTATTTGATAACAAGGAAACAGATATGATATTACACGTTAAGCTGGGTACACAAAAATAGTTATGTAAAACCAAAATGTGTCCACTCGTCAATCCCAGGTGATAATCCCCTACGGACACAGCTCCCACGCTAGCTCCGTTAGCAACCATCAGGGTCATATCACGTTCCTTCAGCACTCTACGGTTTCTCAGTGCCTGCAATGAATTGCAAATATGAGATCCTGATCCGGTATCCAATACCCAGGAAGTAGAGTTGATTGACAGACATTCTCAATTACAAACACACCTGAAGTCGAAGTCACAGCTTGCTTCGGTTCCTGGTTCTTGGCGTTCCACGCCTTGCAATCCTTTTTCCAGTGCCCTTTCCTGTAACAATGGAAGCACTCATCCTGGCCCACTACTGGTACCGCAAAATTTTCCTTTCCCTTCCCTCCCACCTTACTTACACCTCCTCTAGGTCTGGGGGCGGCCTTCTTTTTCCTTCCTTTGGCCTTAGCCTTGGACCCGGAAGAAGAAGCACCGCTAACAAACATAGCGGGTGTTTCCCTTGCCTTCTGCAAGGTGCCCTCTGCACTCCTTAACATGTTCAGGAGTTCCGGAAGTTCAACTTCTTTTCTTTGAATGTTGAAGTTCAGGATAAACTGGGTGTAGGTGGGAGGAAGGGACTGGAGAATAAGGTCTGTATAGAGCTCATTATCCAAAGTCGTCCCAAGGTCTGCGAGCTCTTCTATATAGCCGATCATCTTTAGGACATGTTCTCCTACCGATGACCCGACAACCAACCTCGCTCGAAACAAGTTCTTTGAGGTCTCGTATCTTGCTATACGAGATTGCTCCCCATACAGATTTTTTGTATGGCGAAATATGGAGTCAAGATCCATATCCTCATGCCTCCTCTGATGTTCATTGTTCATCGAGGCAAGCATGATGCACTTGGCTTTCGTGCAATCTAAATCCCAGGTTTTGCGGATTTCCTTATCCGCATTACTGGATTTGGGACCAGGGACTTCAGGTGCCTTAGTGGTGAGGACATACCCCAATTTTTCATAAGTCAAGGCCATTTTGACATTCCGCGGCCAATCTTTATAGTTTGGCCCTGTCAGTATATTTTTCTCTAAAAGTAACTTAAGTCCAGTCATTTTCAGGGCCGCTGCAATTAGGAGAGAAGAGAACTCTTTAGCATGATGCTCTTGCAAGTTTAGAGTGGTTTTTAGTTTATCTAAACTGGATGGCTCCCACTGTTTCTCGAATCCTTCCCCAAACCATAAAAGAAGAATTAGCCAGGACTATTCTCACCGTACAATACTTGCTTAACCGTTCAGCCAGGCTAGTGTCGATACTTCGAGGGAGGTTTTCCAACGCTTTCGCGAAGTTCCTTAATTAAATAAGCTCTTTTCTCTGGGGCGTAACCCCGCTGACACCTTTCTTGACACCTACTTGGTTTATAGCATTGATCGTTAAGTGATGAATATCCTGATGAGTAGCATATACTCACAGTAGGATCGGGATACAAATATCATCGTATGATAATGTTGAAGGAATGCTACCAACATTCATCAAACTCCAAATGGTATGCATCTCTTTGCAAATTTCAGTTTCTTTAGAAATTCCCGATATAAGTTTTTGCCCCATGCTCTTATGACCTTGGCTTTGGTCAAAATGTCATAAGTCACATGTCAAGTTCTACCCGTCATTATCTTGTCAATTTGAACCCATCCGTATATACCCCTGACTTTGGTCAAATGATAATACGACTGTCCCAAACCAACTCATCTATCTCATGCAACAAATGAAAACCCAGCAGCTACCAAACACTATGCCTTGACTTTGGCCAAAATGCATAGCTTGAATACTACTGAATACCCAAATGAAATGACGGAGGGCTACGAATGGTTTTGGCGAAACCGTGAACGTAGTGAACTTGATATAACCGAAGGAACCTGATAGCTTTTAAAAGGAGTGGTTAAAGCTCCGCAATTAAAAATATCATCTGTTTTTAAAATAACCAAGTGGTTTCTTTTAAATTGTTCCAACGATTAAACTTTTGGTTTATTTTCTTTGCATTATAAATAATGCGTCCCATCATTAACCTATCATTGCAGAAAACAACGAAAATACAACGTTCTCTTATGCCATCCGCATTCGCCACTGGGTCCCGTCATCACCCGTTAGGTTACTTAACTAACAACAGAGCGGGGGCTGGGCTAGCGCGGGTGTAAAACATAAGTGACGTCTAAATATCTATCATATATATAGATATTTTACATTCGTCGAACGCAATAATATTCATTCCAGATCACAGATGAACTTTATTGGATTTGCAAGCAATCCGTGTTTTTTTAGAGCCTGCAACAAAAGACGGATTACACAGTTGTTTTGAATAGCCATTACCCCACCTAAGACCCCTACGGGTACGGCAAACTACCCGCCCGGCAGTTTGTGCACCCCACCTTGGGTCTGTCCTAGGAGCAAAAACAGTAAAATGAAATAATACAACGGTGGCTACAACCGCAACCTGGATGTGCCCCACAAAATAATATTACAACAAATTACATTTACATCAAATGAATTAAATAATAACCCATCACATAACCCCGGCTATACATCATAACAGTCCAACATAGTTCATATACACAAACAGATAAAATCCATTACAGAAATGTGCAACCCCCTACCAACCGACATACTAGCAGTTAGGGGAGGTTTACAAACACATTATACAAACACAGATATAATCCAACAAGCAAATACCGTATAATTTCGATCGATTAAACACATTTAATTTTGCTCTAATACTTTTCTGTAAATCTGAAACCTGAGCAAAAATTAAAAAATTCCAGAAAATACCAAATATCACAGAGGACCCACACAGGAAAATTGGGCTGATGAATCGGCAACTCGGCGGCGGAATCGCGGCGGATCGGTGGTATCCGCCGCGGTTCCGCGGCACTTTAGACGATTCATGAGCCCAGTTTTCTTGGGTGTTCTAATACTATCATTTAAGGCTTTCTGAAGGTCCCTGAAATATTTTTGGACCTCATTTAAAAATCGACAGAAACTCATGATATCGGGGTTTTCCGGTTTGTTTTTTCCGTTCGAAATTCGAACAATTTTGCAAGTGAGTTATTTATTGTTTAGCGAGGCTCTGATACCACTGTAAGTCGATGTGCAACACCCCACGACTTGCGGGGAGGCGGAAATATGAAAAACTATTTTGTTCCTTGCTTAAACATCGACTAACCGCATGAATCGAAGCTAAACGATAACTAACATCAAACATAGAAGTTCTAAACTACTATGTGAAGTGATTAAACCTAAAGATCCGAGTCCTTCATCTTGTCGTTCTCCACATCCTCTCCGGCCTTCTCTAAGTAGTAGAAGATCCACCCGAAAGATTTACTACAAGCTTCACCTCAAACTAGAGGTAACTAGGTTTCTTTAAGTGCTAATCAAAGTACCTAGATGATATAGAGAGAGGGTTATGGTTTAATTAGTCTAACTAATCCTTGTACTCAACACATGAGAGGGGAGGATTAGGGTTTGAAGAGAGAGCTTGAGGAAAGAGAAGATGAACATGATAATGAAATGAGAAAATGAGCTATCATAATATATATCAAGCATTATTGCTTTTCAAGAAAAGAAAAGAAAATGATTTACAACCATGCTTGATAAATATCTTATGGTGATTCATCTCCATGAGTCATTAAGCAATTATGAAGCATTAATGACATAGATGAATCATCCATATGACTCACTAATCTCATTCAATGTATATGCCACCTAAACCTCCTTAGTCACCATCTTCTAGAAGCTTCTCGCGCAATTACGAGAACGCCCCTCCTATCCGTGAAAATACGGAAAAACATGAGACTGTATAAATCCAATAACCGGATACTAGTAACTGGCTTAAACTAAAGCCGACTAGTAAAATCTGTTCGGATGTCGTACGTGCGTAAACACACATATGCGTCCGAACCCTTGTCGTAAAACCATACGACCTCTATATCGTTTCGCCTGGAGTAGGGAAACTCTCTGTGTGGGACTCTAGAGACTCGACTACTACGCTGGCAGTGGGTTTAACCACAGACCGCAAGCGACACTAGCTGTACGTAACGGTCCCCAGGTAGATGTCGATAAGAAGGCCGATGAGGAAACCAATCCGAACTCCTACTGAGTCTGATGTGACAATCTCCATACAGTCCGGTCCGTTCGTCTAAGACTATCGCATATCGGGCCTAGGGGGACGGCAAGCGTCAGTCCCCTAATAGCGGTATAAGTCGTGTCGGAGCGAAGCCCATTACACCCTAAGAAACTACTGGAACCTACCAGCAAATCTCGCTTGCTCTGGCCAGGGACTTTGCGTAATGGCTCTCTGACAAAGAGCAATATCAACCCCCAATACCAGGAGAGACGAATCCTGTCTAACCGCCACTGCCTCCAAGTGCTCGGGACTGCACCCAACTGCTACCTGTTTGCACGACTCCTTTGAGCCGTGGTAGGGTAGCAATCTAAGAATTGTGTGTAGGGTTCCTAGGCACACTAATGAGGTCTCACAAGGCATCAACCATGCCAAATTCAAATTTTACAAGTGCCGAGAAACCCTAATACGGATCGTTAACTAGAATTTTAGGCGACAAATGAAACTAGTTAACAACTTAACTAAAAGAACGGAAATACAATCTTTGTAGATCCCGTTCTCCACCTCCATAGCTCCATGATGAAGTCCTCTTGCTGTCCTAATCAGATCCCGGGCTCTAGCGTCGGCTTCATCGGAGAAATGGGCGGGCTAGGTCATCGACTACGATGCCGAAGATGATCTACGTCGAGGCATCACTAGATCAAGCTCCCACTTCACCAAGTCATGAAACTTGTGAAGAAAACACCCTATACTACTTGGCAAGAGGTAGAGGATAAAGAAATAGGAAGTGGGTTCACTTTAGAATAGGATTTTCACTTGATTTCATCACTTCACCATTGATGGTGCAAGCTTTTCTTCTTTATAAAAATGAAGAAGAAGAAGAAGATGAATATGATAAGAATAATCAAATAGGAAAGAAAAGGAATTCTTATCATATGCAAACCATGGTTAGGTGTAGAGAATGAACTAGGGTTAGTGAATGGTTAGGTTTAGACATGAAGACAAAATGGTCACTTTGGTCAAACCTTCATGAAGCTTCAACAAGCTTCATCTTTGAAAGCAACCCTTTTGTTTTCATTTCTCTTTTTCTTTTGTCAAAAATAAATAAATAAAGGCATAAATAAATCAAATGAAACCCTAACCATTAACTAACCATGGTTTAATCATACACTTAACCAAGTTAGCATGTATCATCAAACATGATACAATCATGTGCACAAAAGTATATCACATATACAACTTGCACAATACAAGTGAGAAAATCCATTTAAAGTGAACCAATACTAGTTAATGCAAAGTAACATATCAATTATATAATTATACATTAAATCATTAAATCAACACTTGATTTAACGATCCGGTCATATCGCATATAACCGACTAGTATCCTATGTATCGGCTTACCGAATCAATCCTTGATTCGATAACTAGGTTATATCGCATACAACCTTTCGATACATTCATCGCGAGAATGGAATACGGTATCACATACACGCATTATTCTCGGTCCTGCACATATCTCATATGCGCTCCTATTTCGTTTCGCTTGAGCCAGGAAACCTCTGTGTAGGACTCTAAAGACTCGTCAATACGCCGGCAGCAGGTGATGATCATATCAAACACCCACAAGCCGCAAGCGGTCTGCTAAACGTAACGGCCATCCGGGTATTGAGCGATCATAAGATCGACGAGCAAGCCCGCTCACACTCCTGTGAATCCAACCAGTAACACTTACCGTACAGTCCGGTCTCGTCGTCTGATATGTCGCATATCTCGCCTAGGGGTGGTAAACGTCAGACCCCAATAGCTCGATAAGTCGTGTCGATATGAGGTCTATAACAGTTCGAGAAACTACAGGTAACACTTACCAGTAAATCTCAGCAACCCTGGCCAGGGATTTCCGGTTATAGCCAATCGAACACAGCGCAACATCAACCCCCTATACCGGGAGAGACGAATCCCCTCCTATCGCTCATTGCCTCCATGTGACTCGGGACTGTACCCAAAAACCACCGTTTTGCATGCCCTCTTGGACGTGGTAAGGTGGAAATCAAAGCACAGTAGGAACCACACAAGACTCTATGACGATTTCGGGTCAACAGACTACTCTGTACCAGTGTCACCAGAGAACTGCCATCTGACGTAAGGTATAATACCATCTGGGAGTTCTCGGCGAGTCCGTCCAGTGTACCCAGTCTCCACTGAGCACCCGTATATCATCTCTGATGTCAAACACCAATGGATATGGGATCATCCATCGCCCATCTGTATGGGTCGAGAAGGTATACGCTAGTCTACTCTGGTATATCGATGCCCCATCTCGATACACCCATGACTAGGGACCTTGAAGGATGTACTTATGGACTACCATGTCCCCAGTAGTATGATCTGCATCATAGTCCAGGTAGTCAAGTACACATCCTAAGGGCTTTACCAACATGTAACAGAGAGACAATCAGTGTACACGTTAAGGTAAAGAGCAACCAGATAGCATACTATCATGTCGAGCAAGAAAGTCCTCCCTATATATGTCCCAGCATCCACTACAATATACATCCTATGTATAGCAATGGCCTCTAGGGCATACATATAACTAACAATCTCCCACTTGCACTAGGGCCATCTGATAGCAGTGGTTGCAGTATCTCATACTCAACCATCCAATAATAGTCTCTCTCTGGGAAAAGGCCTTTGTGAGTGGATCCGCCGTGTTGTCCTCTGAGTCTACTCTCCTAACCTCGATCACCCTGGAGATCAACTATCTCCATGATCAGGTGATACTGCCTTAGAATATGTCTGGATCACTGATGGGACGGACGTTCCTTGGCATAAGCCAAAACTCCATTGTCACACAATGGGAGGAACTAAGTTCATCTCATGAACAATTATACATCCAGACTGCCTCTTTGGTAGTATCTTAAGTAGCGATGTATCGAGCTTTTATCGTCTAGTATGCCACGGTATCTAGCTTGGAACCCTTCCAACATACCGTCCCTTTACTGAGGGTAAAGACAATGCCTGTGACTGACTTTCAGTCGTCCTTATCACCCTGGAACCCTTCCAGTGATTCTCCCTAGGATCGGTTGATACCATCTCACTACAACTAGTGAGAATCCTAACATCCAATTAGATTTATCTCATAGATAAAAAACCCAGGATTTAGGAGGTATCATCTTGATCCTATATGGAGAATCATTGTGATAAGCGGAGATTGACCAAGCGTAGAATAGAAAACTCCTTTCTTATCAAGAGCATGACATCCACGTACTCTACGAGGATCACCACCATACTCCCTACTACCTTTTTGTTTATACAAGGTTCATCTACCAATTTGATGATGTCAAACTTTTTGACTAATTCATCAAAACCGACGTTCCAACTCCGCGATGCCTGCTTTATCCTATAAAGCATCTTGTACACGTTTCCGCTGCTCCCACTTTTTACGAAGCCCTCTGGCTGTGTACTTACAGACGCTCTCTTCTAAAACATCATTTTAGAAAAGCAGTCATGACACCCAACCGCCAGATATCGTAGTCATGGTATGTAGCCGTGGCAAGTAGGATCTGGATGGACTTAAGCATAGCCACTTGAAAAGGTTTCATCATTATCCACGCCTGGTCGATGATGAAAAGCTTTAACAAGTCTAGCTTTGAAAGTCTCAACCTTTCCATCTACACCAAGTAATCTTCTCAAGATATACTTGCTCCTGATGGGGATTTAACCCTTCAGATATAGCAACCAAAGTCCATACATTGTTGGTGTCCATGGATTCCATCTCAGATCGCTAAGCATCCAGCCATTCTTACAGAGTCCCACTCCTGATGGCCAGCTCGAAACTAGTTGGGTCATCATCTTATGATGCAATCCTCGCTCCCACTGTCATAGAGAAACCGAAGTATCTCTCAGGTGGGTGAGGAACCCTACTAGATCGACGGAAAGGCTGAGGTTCGTTGGTTACTATTGAATCCTTGGGTTCTACCAAATCATTTGCTGTAGTTTGTATAGCTGAAACACTTCCAGTTCTACATAACTTACCTTACCTCGAGCTTGTCCGGATTTTTCTTTTAGACATAGGCCGGACAACCCCAAATCTTAACTAGCTTAAGACATGGGCTCTTCCCTTTCCATATCACATATGAAGTGGTAGGTAACTGATTTGATTCGAACCTATTCAATAGGTATGCAGCTTCTCAAGTGCATAACCCCCTAAAAGGAAACAGGTAACTCAGTAGTACTCATCATAGAGTACACCATATCATATAGGGTGTGATTGCTCCGCCCCGATATACCATCGTGCTATGGTGTATACGGAGGAGTAATGCTGAGAGAGAATCTCATTCCCCTTCAGAAAAGTCCAAGAATTCCGTGCTCAAGTATTCTCCTCCTTGATCACATCAAAGGACATAATACATATACCCGTTTTGGTTCTCTACTTCTAACTTATATTCTGTGAATATCTCAAAAGGTTCAGACATGTGTTTCAACAGGAACATATGTCTGAATCTTGAGAGATTATCAGAGAATGTAATGAAATACAAAGAACCAGTCTTGGCATATGTAGACAGGGGACCTACATACATCAACATGTATCATCCCAAGAGTTCACTAACTCTTTCTCTGTTTCCAATAAACAGAGCTATGGTCATCGTATCTTTGTGACATGACTGGCAAGTTTCATAAAATGTAAATTCAAACAGATTTGAATATGCATCTAAATGTAACTTCAGCTAGTCAGGTCGCATTGATATGACCTAGTCTACAATACCTCAAGAAAAATTCGTTCATTTCTGAACTTATCCTCTTGTGTGTGTTCTGTATACTAAGAACTGTAGTTTGATTTAGAACATCAACGCTTTTAGATAACGTGCCTGATCCGATCAACTTTTGATATAGGAAATGTTCAAAACATTATCCATCTATACAAAATTTTATCATTTCTTTACTAATAAAGAGATAGATATGATTTTGTATATCAGGTTCGGTATCTAATAGCATTTGTTAAGAATCAATGTATAGGTAATACAGGGTGACAGTTGTAGGGTTCCTAGGCACTCTAATGAGGTCTCACAAGGCATCAACCATGCCAATTTCAAATTTTACGGGTGCCGAGAAACCCTAATACGGATCGTTAACTAGATTTCTAGGCGAAAACAATAAGTAGTTAACAACTTAACTAAAAGAACGGAAATACAACCTTTGTAGATCCGGTGCTCCACCTCCATAGCTCCGCAATGATGTCCCTCCGCTGTCCAAATCGGATCCCGGACTCTAGCGTCGGCTTCGTCGGAGAAAAGGGCGGGCTAGGTCGACGATGTCGATGCCGAAGATGATCTACGTCGAGGCATCACAAGATCAAGCACCCACTTCACCAAGTCATGAAACTTGTGAAGAAAACACCCTATACTACTTGGCAAGAGGTAGAGGATGAAGAAATAGGAAGTGGGTTCACTTTAGAATTGGATTTCTCACTCATTTTCTCAACTTGCCATTGATGTAGCAAGCTTTCTTCATGTGATGAAGAAGAAGAAGAAGAAAAGAATGAATATGATAAGTTAATTTAAATTGAAAAGAAAAATGAATACTTATCATAATCAAACCATGGTCAAGTGTAGAGAATGAATCATGGTTAAGTGGAATGGTTAGGGTTAAGCATGAGACAAAATGGTCACTTGGTCAAAGTCTTCATGAAGCTTCAAGAAAGAAATAAAGAAGAAACCATTTTGTTCATTATCCTTTCATTTCCCAAAAGAATAAATGAATAAGAAATCAAAACCCTAACCATTCATAAAACCATGGTTTATTCTTTACACATGCTCAAGTAAACATGTATCATCAAACATGATACATCCGAGTGCACAAAAGTATATCACATATACAATGTGCTTATCCAAGTGAGAAAATCCATTTAAAGTGAACCAATACTAGTTAATGCAAAGTAATATATCAAATATATATAATTATACATTAAATCATTAAATCAACACTTGATTTAACGATCCGGTCATATCACATATAACCGACTAATATTCAATGTATCGGCTTATCGAATCAATCCTTGATTCGATAACTAGGTTATATCGCATACAACCAATCGATACATTCATCGCAAGAATAGAATACGGTATCACATACATGCATTATTCTCGGTCCCGCACATATCTCATATGCGCTCCTATTTCGTTTCGCTTGAGCCAGGAAACCTCTGTGTAGGACTCTAAAGACTCGTCAATACGCCGGCAGCAGGTGATGATCATATCAAACACCCACAAGCCGCAAGCGGTCTGCTAAACGTAACGGCCATCCGGGTATTGAGCGATCAGAAGATCGACAAGCAAGCCCACTCACACTCCTGTGAATCCAACCAGTAACACTTACCGTACAGTCCGGTCTGATCGTCTGATATGTCGCATATCTCGCCTAGGGGTGGTAAACGTCAGACCCCAATAGCTCGATAAGTCATGCCGACGTGAGGTCCATAACATGTGTGAAACTACTGATAACACTTACCAGTAGATCACTGCAACCCTGGCCAGGGATTTCCTGTTATGGCCAGTCGAGCAAAGCGCAACATCAACCCCCTATACCGGGAGAGACGAATCCCCTCCTATCGCTCATTGCTTCCATGTGATTCGGGACTGTACCCAAAAACCACCGTTTTGCACGCCCTCTTGGACGTGGTAAGGTGGAAATTAAAGCACAGTGGGAACCACACAAGCCTCTATGACGATCTCGGGTCAACAGACTACTCTGTACCAGTGTCACCAGAGAACTGCCATCTGACGTAAGGTATAATACCATCTGGGAGTTCTCGGCGAGTCCGTCCAGTGTACCCAGTCTCTACTGAGCACCCGTATATCATCTCTGATGTCAAACACCAATGGATATGGGATCATCCATCGCCCATCTGTATGGGTCGAGAAGGTATACGCTAGTCTACTCTGGTATATCGATGCCCCATCTCGATACACCCACGACTAGGGACCTTGAAGGATGTACTTATGGACTACCATGTCCCCACTAGTATGATCCGCATCACAGTCCAGGTAGTCAAGTACACATCCTAAGGGCTTTACCAACATGTATTAGAGAGACAATCAGTGTACACGTTAAGGTAAAGATCAACCAGATAGCATACTATCATGTCGAGCAAGAAAGTCCTCCCTATATATGTCCCAGCATCCACTACAATATACATCCTATGTATAGTAATGGCCTCTAGGGCATATATATAACTAACAATCTCCCACTTGCACTAAGGCCATCTGATAGCAGTGGTTGCAGTATCTCATACTCAACCATGCCATAAAAGTCTCTCTCTGGGAAAAGGCCTTTGTGAGTGGATCCGCCGTGCTGTCCTCCGAGTCTACTCTCCTAACCTCGATCACCCTGGAGATCAACTATCTCCATGATCAGGTGATACTGCCTTAGAATATGTCTGGATCACTGATGGGACCGGCGTTCCTTGGCATAAGCCACAACTCCATTGTCTCACAATGGTTGGAACGTAGTTCATCTCATGAACCAATATACACCCAAACATCCTCTTTGGTAGCATCTTAAGTAGCGATGTATCGAGCCTTTACCGTCTAGTATGCCACGGTATCTAGCTTGGAACTCTTCCAATATACCGTCCCTTTACTGAGGGTAAAGACAATGCCTGTGACTGACATTCAGTCGTCCTTATCACTCTGGAACCCTTCCAGTGATTCTCCCCAGGATCGGTTGATACCATCTCACTACAACTAGTAAGAATCCTAACATCCAATTAGATCTATCTCATAGATCCAAAACCCAGGATTTAGGAGGTATCACTTTGATCCTATATGGAGAATCATTGTGATAAGCGGAGATTGACCGAGCGTAGCATAGGAAACTCCTTCCCTATCAAGAGTATGTCATCCACGTACTCTACGAGGATCACCATCACACTCCCTACTACCTTTTCGTTAATACAAGGTTCATCTACCATTTTGATGATGTCAACTTCTTTGACTAACACATCAAAACAGATGTTCCAACTCCGCGATACCTGCTTTATCCTATAAAGCATCTTGTACACGTTTCCGCTGCTCTCACTGTCTACGAAGCCCTCTGGCTGTGTACTTATAGACGTTCTCTTCTAAAATATCATTTAGAAAAGCAGTCATGGCACCCAACCGCCAGATTTCGTAGTCATGGTATGTAGCCGTGGCAAGTAGGATCTGGATGGACTTAAGCATAGCCACTTGAAAAGGTTTCATCATTATCCACGCCTGGTCGATGACGAAAAGCTTTAACAAGTCTAGCTTTGAAAGTCTCAACCTTTCCATCTACACCAAGTAATCTTCTCAAGATATACTTGCTCCTGATGGGGATTTAACCCTTCAGATATAGCAACCAAAGTCCATACTTTGTTGGTGTACATGGATTCCATCTCAGATCGCTAAGCATCCAGCCATTCTTACAGAGTCCCACTCCTGATGGCCAGCTCGAAACTAGTTGGGTCATCATCTCATGATGCAATCCTCGCTCCCACTGTCATAGAGTAACCGTAGTATCTCTCAGGTGGGTGAGGAACCCTACTAGATCGGCGGAGAGGTTGAGGTTCGTTGGTAACTATTGAATCCTTTGGTTCTTTCAAATCATCAGCTACAGTTTGTATAGCTGGAACATTTCCAGTTCTACATAACAGTCCTTGCCTCGAGTTTTTCCCGATTATGCTTTTAGACATAGGCCGGACAACCCCAAATCTTAACTAGCTTAAGACATGGGCTCTTCCCATTCCATATCACATATGAAGTGGTAAGCAACTGATTTGATTTGAACCCTATTCAATAGGTATGCTGCTTCTCAAGCGCATAACTCCCAAAAAGGAAACAGGTAACTCAGTAGTACTCATCATAGAGCACACCTTATCATATAGGGTGAGATTGCTCCGCCCCGATATACCATCGTGCTATGGTGTATACGGAGGAGTAATGCTGAGAGAGAATCTCATTCTCCTTTAGAATAGTCCAGGAATTCCGTGCTCAAGTATTCTCCTCCCTGATCAGATCAAAGGACATAATACTTATAACCGTATTGGTTCTCTATTTCTAACTTATATTCTGTGAATATCTAAAAAGGTTCTGACTTGTGTTTCAACAGGAACATATGTCTGAATCAAATGAGATCATCAAAGAATTTAATGAAGTATAAAGAACTGGTCTTGGCAAGTGTAGACAGGGGACCTACATACATCAACATGTATCATCCCAAGAGTTCACTAACTCTTTCTCTGTTTCCAGTAAACGGAGCCATGGTCATCTTATCTCTGTGACATGACTGGCAAGTTTCACAAGATGTAAATTCAAACTGATTTAAATATGCATCTAAAATGTAACTTCAGCCAGTCGGATCGCATTGATATGACCTAGTCTACAATGCCTCAAGAAAGATTCATTCATTTCTGAACTCTTCCCCTTGTGTGCGTTCTGTATACTAAGAACTGTAGTTTGATTTAGAACATCAATGCTTTTAGATAACGTGCCTGAACCGATCAACTTTTGATATAGGAAATGTTCAAAACATTATCCAACAATACAAAATTATATCCTTTCTTTACTAATAAAGAGATTGATATGATTTTGTGTATCAGGTTCGGTATCTAATAACATTCGTTCAGAATCAATGTATTGGTAATACAGGGTGACAGTGACCAACAGACTTGGCTGCAACACTTGCCCCGTTTTCTGCCTCATAAAACTTATCACCCGTTCTCAGTTCTCTACCTATCTGTAGCCCTATGTAACAGATTACATATCTGGGATCCTGATCTGGTATCACATACCCAGGACGTAGAGGATACAGAGAAACAGTTCTTTGTAATGAACACACCCGAAGATGATGCATCAGCATGCACTCTCTTCGTTTGGGCGGCACGGGAAATCTGGTATTCCCAAATTTCCTGCTCTGTCTTATAACAATTATAAGGTAGAGCGGGACCAACGTTCCCCAGCTCAGTATAACAAGCGGGTTCGGTCAATAATCCGTATTATTATCTTGATTAAGGCGTGATATGGTCGATACCTGGAGAGAGAAAGAATAAAACACTCAGCGTGCGCTCTTGCAAGAATAGATTGGTTATTATTTTATCTAATCAGGATGGCTCCCACTGCTTTTTATCAAATCTTCCTTCAAACCCTAAAAGGAAAGACTAGCCGGGATTAATTACACACTACAAGTTCGCCAATCTTTCAGCCAGGCCAGTGTCGGTACTTTGAGGGAGGTCCCCCGTGCTTTCGCACGAACCTAATTAATGTAAACCTCGTTTTCCCAGAGGCGTAACCTCGTTAATACCTTTCTAGACACCTACTTGATCGGCTAATTGTAATGTGTAAAACTCTCCCAGGAGTAACTCTTACTCGCAGCGGGTATCGGGATCCAACTATCTCATAGAAGGTATGCAATCTCATTGCAAATTTCAACACTTGAAATTCCCGATAATATTTTGCCCCTAGTGTTCTATGACCTTGACGAATGCCAAACAACCCATAGTCCACTAGTCAAGTCCAACCCGTACATTTCTTGATTGAATTAAACCCACCCGCACGACCCTTGACGAATGCCAAACAACGCCGTACGAATACCCTAATCCAATCGTATCATATGCTCAAGCAGATAAATACTAGTTAGCTACCGTACACTACGCCTTGACGAATGCCAAACTACCGCAGCACGAATACTAACTAGTACATATCTGAAATGACGGAGGGCTACGACAGGTTTTTCTGAAAACCTATTGGGTAATGAACTTGATATCGTTGTAGAATCAAATGATTTTAAAATGGAGTGCTTTTGAGGCTTTTCTAGTTTTGCTAAAGGAGTCACTCCCGGTGAAGGGATCGTCGGTCCTTTCCTTATCGAATAAGGTGCAGGATATATCACATATACCGCTGTGCAAAGCAAAACTCTTAAAAGCAATCAGAAGACAAACCGAGTGTGTAGCATCTGCCAGTTATTGCTAAAGGAGTCACTCCCGGTAAAGGGATCTCGGTCCTTTCCTTATCGAATAAGGTGCAGGATATATCACATATACCTCTATGCAAAGCAAGAACTGTAGCTACCTGTTTTATTTTTAGAAATTCAATTCTACAACATCTTAAGTTTCTTTTTATTTCATTAATCATATTAATGAAGTCCCATCATTTAAGTACCTAAACATCACAGATAAATACGATGTACACTTATGCCATCCGCATTCGCCTCGATGTCCCCTCGTGCACCGTTAGGTTAGGTAACTAACGGCAGAGCGGGGCAGGGCTAGCGCGGGTGTAAAACATAAGTAACATCTATATAATATATCATATATACTATATACAGTATCCATCACAGAACATCACATGATCACATCACAGATATCGCAGATGAAGAATTATATGAAATATTGGATATACTAGGACGTCCGTGTTTTCAATACGAGCCAGTATAAAACACGGATTCCACGGTCGTGATGAATAGCCAAACCCACACCCCTAGACCCCTACGAGAGCGGCAAGCAACCCTACCAATTCTAGAGTTAGGAGACCCGGACTCGACTCCTCGAGTTGGTTTCCCACTGGACTCCAGAACCCGGTTACTTGTGCTCCCCTCCTTGGGTCTATCCTAGTGCGGAAAAGTAAATAATATACAAAGGGTGACATCTTCCGCAACCTGGAAGTGTTCCAAATAAAAGAATATTACATACAAGTTTTTACATGAATGAAAATGAAAAACACTCATCTCACATAAAAAACCCCGGCTATTCAAACACGACGATCCAATATAACATATCCAGCAACACATAGCATCACATGTCATCAACGTAAGTAAATATGCGCATCCCAATTGACGTTGACATATAGCAACGAAACCGGCGATATCACATATTACACTTACGGTCACAGAAAAGAAAGTGTAAAACTACAACAGTTGGAATCCGCAACCTCTTTAGACATCGCATGCCTAAACAAATGAATTCCTTAGACATCGCATGCCTAACAATTATAAACCCCGCATTTTAGTCTCAAAATCGAAAACACTTTTCAATATAAAGTCGGGCAATTCAACAGGATTCCCGACATACTGATCGAATGCTCGTCGCAAACTTCAGTAGACGGCCGCACCCCCGTTACCGTCGACGAAGTGCACCAAGGCGGAACACCGCTGCCGCGAGCACCCGAATGGATGCTTTCGGCGACGGGGTTCTCCTACAGTCACTTGGTCGGGGCTATGGAGTGAGGCTGTCTATTAAGTTTACCCGGCGAGTATCCGCGTACGCTACGTGATTGCGACGGACTTTTGATCACATCAAAATTCCGTGGAAACCGATCAAGTGAGACTAAAGTGCTATGTTTATAACATTCATTCAGTTATCTCATAACTACTTGTGAATTCCAATTATTGTATCCCATTCCGGATAAATAGAAAATTTTAAACTTTCCGATCGAACAATCGAACACCCAAGTTTTCCCAAAACAGATCAACGCATGAAATAGGTTTTAAAACATTCAGTTCATGCCTCAGTACCAACGGTCCAGCCGTAGAAGGGTCAAGCCAACGCCTCACATGTGGCACGCCGTACTGCCCCAAACCCGAAGGTTCAAAGGGCAGTTCAAGACGGTCACATAATCGAGTTAAGGTTTGTTGTCTTCTAGAGGGACCATCGCGTTACTTGCACTACTTAAGAAGTCTTTAAACCACGGAAAGATCCAACACTTGGAAATTTCCCGAAAGGGGAAAAGGTGGGTATTTATATCCGGTCGAACTTTTTAACATATTCTAACATTACCTGGAAATGCCACATAGACAAAGTTAAATAATCCGATCGATTCATCGAGTCCCAATACACCCCAGAAAATTCAACTCATAAATAAATTTTAAAAATTCCCAGAAAATCCAGAACCTAAAAATATAAATTACTGTGCAAAAATAATAAAATAATGTGATAAAGTTGCCGCCGAACCGCCGCACAAGCCATGCTTGTGCCGCGTTTCCGCCGCACTATTTATGAGTCAATGGATAATTTTTGCACCGTAATTCTTATATTTCCCTGCTGAATTTTTTAGCAATTTTTAATCTGGAAAAATCCCATTTTTTCAAAAAAGTCCAGAGAGCAAATACGGGTTAGGGTTTCGGGTCGATCGGGTTTCAAACTTCGTCTACGCATCGCCTAAGGCTCTAGCTAGTCTCTGATACCACTATAGGGTTCCTAGGCACTCTAATGAGGTCTCACAAGGCATCAACAATGCCAATTTCAAATTTTACGGGTGCCGAGAAACCCTAATACGGATTGTTAACTAGATTTCTAGGAGAAAACAATAAGTAGTTAACAACTTAACTAAAAGAACGGAAATACAACCTTTGTAGATCCGGTGCTCTACCTCCATAGCTCCGCAATGATGTCCCTCCGCTGTCCAAATCGGATCCCGGACTCTAGCGTCGGCTTCGTCGGAGAAAAGGGCGGGCTAGATCGACGATGTCGATGCCGAAGATGATCTACGTCGAGGCATCACAAGATCAAGCTCCCACTTCACCAAGTCATGAAACTTGTGAAGAAAACACCCTATACTACTTGGCAAGAGGTAGAGGATGAAGAAATAGGAAGTGGGTTCACTTTAGAATTGGATTTCTCACTCATTTTCTCAACTTGCCATTGATGTAGCAAGCTTTCTTCATGTGATGAAGAAGAAGAAGAAGAAAAGAATGAATATGATAAGTTAATTTAAATTGAAAAGAAAAATGAATACTTATCATAATCAAACCATGGTCAAGTGTAGAGAATGAATCATGGTTAAGTGGAATGGTTAGGGTTAAGCATGAGACAAAATGGTCACTTGGTCAAAGTCTTCATGAAGCTTCAAGAAAGAAATAAAGAAGAAACCATTTTGTTCATTATCCTTTCATTTCCCAAAAGAATAAATGAATAAGAAATCAAAACCCTAACCATTCATAAAACCATGGTTTATTCTTTACACATGCTCAAGTAAACATGTATCATCAAACATGATACATCCGAGTGCACAAAAGTATATCACATATACAATGTGCTTATCCAAGTGAGAAAATCCATTTAAAGTGAACCAATACTAGTTAATGCAAAGTAATATATCAAATATATATAATTATACATTAAATCATTAAATCAACACTTGATTTAATGATCCGGTCATATCACATATAACCGACTAATATTCAATGTATCGGCTTATCGAATCAATCCTTGATTCGATAACTAGGTTATATCGCATACAACCAATCGATACATTCATCGCGAGAATAGAATACGGTATCACATACACGCATTATTCTCGGTCCCGCACATATCTCATATGCGCTCCTATTTCGTTTCGCTTGAGCCAGGAAACCTCTGTGTAGGACTCTAAAGACTCGTCAATACGCCGGCAGCAGGTGATGATCATATCAAACACCCACAAGCCGCAAGCGGTCTGCTAAACGTAACGGCCACCCGGGTATTGAGCGATCAGAAGATCGACGAGCAAGCCCGCTCACACTCCTGTGAATCCAACCAGTAACACTTACCGTACAGTCCGGTCTGATCGTCTGATATGTCGCATATCTCGCCTAGGGGTGGTAAACGTCAGACCCCAATAGCTCGATAAGTCATGCCGACGTGAGGTCCATAACATGTGTGAAACTACTGATAACACTTACCAGTAGATCACTGCAACCCTGGCCAGGGATTTCCTGTTATGGCCAGTCGAGCAAAGCGCAACATCAACCCCCTATACCGGGAGAGACGAATCCCCTCCTATCGCTCATTGCCTCCATGTGATTCGGGACTGTACCCAAAAACCACCATTTTGCACGCCCTCTTGGACGTGGTAAGGTGGAAATCAAAGCACAGTGGGAACCACACAAGACTCTATGACGATCTCGGGTCAACAGACTACTCTGTACCAGTGTCACCAGAGAACTGCCATCTGACGTAAGGTATAATACCATCTGGGAGTTCTCGGCGAGTCCGTCCAATGTACCCAGTCTCTACTGAGCACCCGTATATCATCTCTGATATCAAACACCAATGGATATGGGATCATCCATCGCCCATCTGTATGGGTCGAGAAGGTATACGCTAGTCTACTCTTGTATATATCGATGCCCCATCTCGATACACCCACGACTAGGGACCTTGAAGGATGTACTTATGGACTACCATGTTCTCACTAGTATGATCCGCATCACAGTCCAGGTAGTCAAGTACACATCCTAAGGGCTTTACCAATATGTATTAGAGAGACAATCAGTGTACACGTTAAGGTAAAGATCAACCAGATAGCATACTATCATGTCGAGCAAGAAAGTCCTCCCTATATATATCCCAGCATCCACTACAATATACATCCTATATATAGTAATGGCCTCTAGGGCATACATATAAGTAACAACAGTGACCAACAGACTTGGCTGCAACACTTGCCCCGTTTTCTGTCTCATGAAACTTATCACCCGTTCTCAGTTCTCTACCTATCTGTAGCCCTATGGAACAGATTACATATCTGGGATCCTGATCCGGTATCATATACCCAGGATGCGGAGGATACTAAGAAACAGTTCTTTGTAATGAACACACCCGAAGATGATGCATCAGCATGCACTCTCTTCGTTTGGGCGGCACGGGAATTCTGGTAATCCCCAATTTCCTGCTCTGTCTTATAACAATTATAAGTTGGAGCGGGACCAACGTTCCCCAGCTCAGTATAACAAGCGGGTTAGGTCAATACATCCATATTATTATCTTGATTAAGGCGTGATATGGTCGCTACCTGGAGAGAGAGAGAAGAAAACACTCAGCATGCGCTCTTGCAAGAATAGATTGGTTATTATTTTATGTAATCAGGATGGCTCCCACTGTTTTTATCAAATCTTCCTTCAAACCCTAAAAGGAAAGACTAGCCGGGATTAATTACACACTACAAGTTCGCCAATCTTTCAGCCAGGCCAGTGTCGGTACTTTGAGGGAGGTCCCCCGCGCTTTCGCACGAACCTAATTAATGTAAACCTCGTTTTCCCAGAGGCGTAACCCCGCTGACACCTTTCTAGACACCTACTTGATCGGCTAATTGTAATGTATAAAACTCTCTCAGGAGTAACTCTTACTCGCAGCGGGTATCGGGATCCAACTATCTCATAGAAGGTATGCAATCTCATTGCAAATTTTAACACTTGAAATTCCCGATAATATTTTACCCCTAGTGTTCTATGACCTTGACGAATGCCACACAACCCATAGTGCACTAGTCAAGTTTAACCCGTACATTTCTTGATTGAATTAAACCCACCCGCACGACCCTTGACGAATGCCAAACAACGCCATACGAATACCCTAATCCAATCTGCATCATATGCATAAGCAGATAAATACTAGTTAGCTACCGCACACTACGCCTTGACGAATGCCAAACTACCGCAGCACGAATACTAACTAGTACTTATCTGAAATGACGGAGGGCTACGACAGGTTTTTCTGAAAACCTATTGCGTAATGAACTTGATATCGTTGTAGGATCGAATGAATTTTGAAATGGAGTGTTTTTGAGGCTTTTCTAGTTTTGCTAAAGGAGTCACTCACGGTGAAGGGATCGTCGGTCCTTTCCTCGTCGAATGAGGTGCAGGATATATCATATATATCACTGTGCAAAGCAGAACTCTTAAAAGCAATCAAAAGACAAACCGAGTGTGTAGCATCTGCCAGTTATTGCTAAAGGAGTCACTCCCGGTAAAGGGATCTCGGTCATTTCCTTATCGAATAAGGTGCAGGATATATCACATATACCGCTGTGCAAAGCAAGAACTGTAGCTACCTATTTTATTTTGAAATTCGATTCTACAACATCTTAGGTTTCTTTTATTTCATTAGTAACGCCTATATAATATATCATATATACTATATACAGTATCCATCACAGAACATCACATGATCACATCACAGATATCGCAGCAGAAGAATCATATGAATTATTGGATATACTAGGACGTCCGTGTTTTCAATACGAGCCAGTATAAAACACGGATTCCACGGTCGTGATGAATAGCCAAACCCACACCCCTAGACCCATACGAGAGCGGCAAGTAACCCTACCAATTCTAGAGTTAGGAGACCCGGACTCGACTCCTCGAGTTGGTCTCCCACTGGACTCCAGAACCCGGTTACTTGTGCTCCCCTCCTTGGGTCTATCCTAGTGCGGAAAAGTAAATAATATACAAAAGGTGACATCTTCCGCAACCTGGAAGTGCCCCAATAAAAGAATATTACATACAAGTTTTTACATGAATGAAAATGAAAAACACTCATCTCACATAAAAAACCCCGGCTATTCAAACACGACGATCCAATATAACATATCCAGCAACACATAACATCACATGTCATCAACGTAAGTAAATATGCGCATCCCAATTGTCGTTGATATATAGCAACGAAACCGGCGATATCACATATTACACTTACGGTCACAGAAAAGAAAGTGTAAAACTACAACAGTTGGAATCCGCAATCTGCATAGACATCGCATGCCTAATCAAATGAATACCTTAGACATCACATGCCTAACAATTATAAACCCCGCATTTTAGTCTCAAAATCGAAAACACTTTTCAATATCAAGTCGGGCAATTCAACAGGATTCCCGACATACTGATCGAATGCTCGTCGCAAACTTTAGTAGGCGGCCGCACCCCCGACGCCGTCGACGAAGTGCACCAAGGCGGAACACCGCTACCGCGAGCACCCGAACGGATGCTTTCGGCGACGGGGTTCTCCTACAGTCACTTAGTCGGGGCTAAGGGGTGTGGCTGTCTATTAAGTTTACCCGCGCGAGTATCCGCGTACGCTACGTGATTGAGACGGACTTTTGATCACATGAAAATTCCGTGGCAACCGATCAAGTGAGACTAAACTGCTATGTTTATAACATTCATTCAGTTATCTCATAACTTATTGTGAATTCCAATTATTGTATCCCATTCCAGATAAATAGAAAATGATAAACTTTCCGATCGAATATTCAAACACCGAAGTTTTCCCGAAATAGATCAACACATGAAATAAGTCTAAAAACATTCAGTTCGTGCCTCAGTACCAACGGTCCAGCCGTAGAAGGGTCAAGCCAACGCCTCACATGTGGCACGCCGTACCGCCCCAAACCCTAAGGTTCAAAGGGCAGTTCAAGACGGTCACATAATCGAGTTAAGGTTTGTTGTCTTCTAGAGAGTCCATCGCGTTACTTGCACTACTTAGAACGTCTTTAAACACCGGAAAAATCCAACACTTGGAAGTTTCCCGACAGGGGAAAAATTGGGTATTTATATCCGGTCGAACTTTTTAACATATTCAAAAATTATCCGGAAACCACATAGACAAAATCTGATAATCCGATCGAATCTACGAACTCCCAATACAACCCAGAATATTCAACTCTTGAATAAATATTAAAAATTCCCAGAAAACTCAGCAGCTGAAAACATGAATTACTGTGCAAAGTTTGGAGGCAAATCCTATCAAGTGGCCGCGGAACCGCCGCAGAAGCCAGGCTTCTGCCGCGGTTCCGCCGCGCATTATAGGGATCATGAGATAATTTTTGCACCGTAATTCTTAGAATTCCCTGCTGAATTTTTTAAGCATTTTTAATCTGGAAAAATCTCAGTTTTTGAAAAAAGTCCAGAGAGCATGTTTTGAATTAGGGTTTCGGTTCGATCGGGTTTCAAACGTCGTCTAGGCATCGCCTAAGGCTCTAGCTAGGCTCTGATACCACTGTAGGGTTCCTAGGCACACTAATGAGGTCTCACAAGGCTTCAACCATGCTAAATTCAAATTTTACAAGTGCCGAGAAACCCTAATACGGATCGTTAACTAGAATTTTAGGCGACAAATGAAACTAGTTAACAACTTAACTAAAAGAACGGAAATACAACCTTTGTAGATCTGGTTCTCCACCTCCATAGCTCCATGATGAAGTCCCCTTGCTGTCCTAATCAGATCCCGGGCTCTAGCGTCGGCTTCATCGGAGAAATGGGCGGGCTAGGTCATCGACTACGATGCCGAAGATGATCTACGTCGAGGCATCACTAGATCAAGCTCCCACTTCACCAAGTCATGAAACTTGTGAAGAAAACACCCTATACTACTTGGCAAAAGGTAGAGGATGAAGAAATAGGAAGTGGGTTCACTTTAGGATTGGATTTTCACTTGATTTCATCACTTCACCATTGATGGCGCAAGCTTTTCTTCTTTATAAAAATGAAGAAGAAGAAGAAGAAGAAGATGAATATGATAAGAATAATCAAATAGAAAAGAAAAGGAATTCTTATCATATGCAAACCATGGTTAGGTGTAGAGAATGAACTAGGGTTAGTGAATGGTTAGGTTTAGACATGAAAACAAAATGGTCACTTTGGTCAAACCTTCATGAAGCTTCAACAAGCTTCATCTTTGAAAGCAACCCTTTTGTTTTCATTTCTCTTTTTCTTTTGTCAAAACAAAATAAATAAAGGCATAAATAAATCAAATGAAACCCTAACCATTAACTAACCATGGTTTAATCATACACTTAACCAAGTTAGCATGTATCATCAAACATGATACAATCATGTGCACAAAAGTATATCACATATACAACTTGCACAATACAAGTGAGAAAATCCATTTAAAGTGAACCAATACTAGTTAATGCAAAGTAATATATCAATTATATAATTATACATTAAATCATTAAATCAACACTTGATTTAACGATCCGGTCATATCGCATATAACCGACTAGTATCCTATGTATCGGCTTACCGAATCAATCCTTGATTCGATAACTAGGTTATATCGCATACAACCTTTCGATACATTCATCGTGAGAATGGAATACGGTATCACATACACGCATTATTCTCGGTCCTGCACATATCTCATATGCGCTCCTATTTCGTTTCGCTTGAGCCAGGAAACCTCTGTGTAGGACTCTAAAGACTCGTCAATACGCCGGCAGCAGGTGATGATCATATCAGACACCCACAAGCCGCAAGCGGTCTGCTAAACGTAACGGCCACCTGGGTATTGAGAGATCAGAAGATCGACGAGCAAGCCCGCTCACACTCCTGTGAATCCAACCAGTAACACTTACCGTACAGTCCGGTCTCGTCGTCTGATATGTCGCATATCTTGCCTAGGGGTGGTAAACGTCAGACCCCAATACCTCGATAAGTCGTGTCGATATGAGGTCTATAACAGTTCGAGAAACTACAGGTAACACTTACCAGTAAATCTCAGCAACCCTGGCCAGGGATTTCCGGTTATAGCCAATCGAACACAGCGCAACATCAACCCCCTATACCGGGAGAGACGAATCCCCTCCTATCGCTCATTGCCTCCATGTGACTCGGGACTGTACCCAAAAACCACCGTTTTGCACGCCCTCTTGGATGTTGTAAGATGGAAATCAAAGCACAGTGGGAACCACACAAGACTCTATGACGATCTCGGGTCAATAGACTACTCTGTACCAGTGTCACCAGAGAACTGCCATCTGACGTAAGGTATAATACCATCTGGAAGTTCTCGGCGAGTCCGTCCAGTGTACCCAGTCTCCACTGAGCACCCGTATATCATCTCTGATGTCAAACACCAATGGATATGGGATCATCCATCGCCCATCTGTATGGGTCGAGAAGGTATACGCTAGTTTACTCTGGTATATCGATGCCCCATCTCGATACACCCATGACTAGGGACCTTGAAGGATGTACTTATGGACTACCATGTCCCCACTAGTATGATCTGCATCATAGTCCAGGTAGTCAAGTACACATCCTAAGGGCTTTACCAACATGTAACAGAGAGACAATCAGTGTACACGTTAAGGTAAAGAGCAACCAGATAGCATACTATCATGTCGAGCAAGAAAGTCCTCCCTATATATGTCCCAGCATCCACTACAATATACATCCTATGTATAGCAATGGCCTCTAGGGCATACATATAACTAACATAGTGGGACACACTCGAGGCGAAGTAGCAGTGTCAAGTCTGCGGACTATGCTGTACTCTTGTCACCTGGGAACTGTTAACTGACGACTGGTATAAAACCAACCAACAGTTCCCTGTGAGTCCTGTTCGGTGTACCCGTAACCCAACGAGCACCTGCATACTATCTCCAGTACGACGTACTGATGGCTGTGGGACAGACTATCTCCCCAACTGGGATGAGAAGCGTACACACTAGTCTACTCTGGAGTATCGATACTCTGTCTCGATAATCCAACGACTAGGGACCTGAATAAGGATGTGCTTGTAGACTACCCAGCCCCCACTAGTGTGACTGCCATCACAACGCTGGTAGTCAAGCAAGATCCTAAGAGCTCTATCAATAAGTATACTCACATATTAAGATAGAAAAACAAAGTAGCATACTACCATGTTTAGCAAGACTGTTATATACATGTGAATATCCCAAGCTTCCATTAAGTAATATACAAACTAGTATGATACAATAATGGCCCCTAGGGCATATACACTAACAGAAAACACACCTACGAGATCCTCACGACTTGTAGGGAGAAATACCTTTGTGAGACCCTTACGGCTCATGAATTCAAAAGCTTTAGTCGAAAGGACCCTAACCCTGTTTGCTAAGCCACCTTTATTCGACATCGACAGAGGCAAATGATGATTCGCTCCTAGCAATATCCCAGTTGTAGCGATGCTGATGCCTAAACTGGTATCAAATTCCAAGTCCTTTCATGGCAAATGATGATTCGCTCCTGGCAATATTCCAGTTGTAGCGATACTGATGCTGAGATTGGCACCAGATTCCAAGTTCCACACTCGCGATAAAAAAATCAGCGAGCTAAAAATGCATATGAAATAGCCGAAATGATGGGGCGACTTGCAATAAAAAGCAGCAAGTAAAAAACGTATGCATACGAAGTAGCCGAAATGATGGGGTAACTCACAATAAAAAGCAGCGAGTAAAAATAAAATAAACAGCCGAAATGATTGGGCACCGCGAAAAATAGCCGAAATGATTGGGCAATCGCGACTTTCGCGATATAAAAGCTGAAATGATAGAGCATCGCGGAAATAAAATAATAAAAAAAATGAATGAAACTTTTGCCCTACAGGAGATAGCACAGCAGTCCCTGTATACAATCCAGGGGCACAAACAAAGAAGGAAGCCACCCTTTCCCTCCCAATGCTCCATCAGAAAACAGAGCTAAATCTTAACGGCAATATCTACGGCCTAAGAAACAACAAAGGCGTCCTTCGCAATCCATCAAGATGCAGATACAACGCCAACAAAAGACCTCGCGTTCGAAAAAAAGCAAAGCAACGACAAATCCTAGCTTCATCTCAACAATCGTCTCGATACAGCAGACGGGATTTTAACGACGGCGTTCCTTCGCAGTCCATCAAGATGCAGATACAATGCCAACAAAAGGCCTCGCGGTCAAAACAAAACGGAGCCACGGCAAAATCCCAGCTCCACCTCGACGTTCGTCTCGATACAGTAGACGAGATGTCACCCCAGCATTCTTCCTCCAGCAGGGATCAGACGCGACAATCAAACAAACGGAGCCACGGCAAAATCCCAGCTCCACCCCGACGTTCGTCTCGATACAGTAGACGAGATGTCACCCGAGCGTTCTTCCTCCAGCAGGGATCAGACGCGACAATCAAACAAACGGAGCCATGGCAAAATCCCTAGTTCCAAACCTCGACGGTTCATCAACAACCTAGAGACAACCGCGACATTCGTCTCGATATAGCAGACGCGATGCCGACAAATGAAGCAAAGGCCAAATTCCTAGCTTCAGGGTCTTGACGGCAACTCACATAAAACCTGAAAGACTATCGGAGATCATCCCACACTAGCGCGGAGTGGTCATGACTCATCGGGGCTTTCCAAAATGAGCCTAACCTCAAGTAAAAAGCGGCATGGCAAATTCCTAACGCTTGCTCTTCCGACGGTCAAACTGCCTAGGAAGATTGTTTGAAGACGTCTTGTCCAGCCCCCGAAGGGATCAGAGACACGGCAGTCGCAGGGCTACTCGAACAACACAACTGCCTATCGAGGAATATATCAGTTGATGCGACGGTACGACGGTCAAAACCCTAAGTACTACAGACCCTAACAAACTTCTGTCGTAAAGAGCAGAGTTTAACTGTGACATTAGGATATTCTTGCGAGAAATGCTCGATTCGTCTCGACTTGATGTCTTTCCGAGAACTTCTCGATACGGCTCGACTCGTAAGATAAAGCCTTAGGCAGTAAGGATTAAAAACTTGTTCCCTAGGCACTGGGATCCTGCAAGTTAGCCCAAAACGGTCTCTTGCATACTATCCACGGGTCTCACTCTCCAAACTCGAATCTCGACAAGGAGGGAAACAACCTCTTAGGGGTCCTCTCGACTCGTAAGAGGGAAAAATTCTTTTATAGGATCCTTACGACTTATAAGAGAAAACACACTTAGGAATCATCACGATTCCTAAGGAGAAAATACACATACGAGATCCTCTCGATCCGTAGGGAGAAAATTCTTTATGAGACCCTCACGGCTCATAAAATTGAAAAGCCTTAGGTAGCAGACCTGAACCTGCTTCTTAAGCCATCACTACTCCCCAAAGTGTTTGAGACAAAATGTTCTATATCGCTTACAGGCTATGCTTACTTAAGGAATATGCCGATAACAAAGCAGAAAATAAACGAAAGGAGGAAAAAAGATTTGTCATTCATACTTGGAAAGTTTTTACATCGATTATAAAAAAGGGGGGGACATTATTGATATGATTACAACGGTATAACCACAGATTCAGGGCACGGATTAAGGAATTCAAAAGTAAGGCCATCTAGAGTTCTTCTGACCTTTCTGATTATTCTTGTGCGTAGCCTCTCGTGCTCACGGGTGTCAAGATCTTCAGCAAGGCCCCCTATCCTTTGTTAAGCAGCGATTATCGTCGTCTGCTGAAAAACTTGATGCAGAATGTCGATGAGGCTATCCCGCCGTTTCTTCGAGATCAGCCCCGATAGGTACACTAAATGCACCTTGTCTTCGGTATCATCCAGCACATTAAGCGGCATGGCCTCGTGGAACCCCGGGAGTGCCCTCCAGATTGCTCCCAGCACGACTTTCAAGAGAGCAGAGCGGCGAGGGAGCAGCCAACCAACACGTGCGTTCAAGCGACCCATGACCTCTGCACACTGGGCATCTGTAAACTCCTGGTTTTGATGACGACCCTGTACGCGGATATCCTCGTAGGTGATGAATTCGTGCAGATTGCATCGATGAATAGCCATAATGCCTGAAGGAAACATCAATTGAAGATTAGCGATAGAAAAGAAAAGGAGAAGAAAAAGAGAAAGGGGACTCGGGAAGTTAAACTCCTCAGGAGCAATGCTCTGCAGACAGAAGTGACACCTGTCAAAATTAGTTAGGAGGAGAATTTGAAGAAAATTGCCTAAGAACATTGAGAGCTTTGCTCTGAAAAGATGATATAATAATAATAATAATATAAAATGCCATCTTTAACTTCCAAGATCCATGAAGAACTCTTAAGAGTTCTTCTATATGATTTGGAAGGAGCAAAGCTCCTTTAATTAAGAAAATCCAAGGAAAATCTTTTAGAGAGCAGAGCTCTATTAATGGAACCCTAATAGGGTTCCCTTTAGTTCTCTTTAGATCCTTTTAGGCCTATAGAGCAAAGCTCTGCTAAGTAAAACCCTAAATGGGTTTTCTTTAGATCAGGGATCCATTGAGAGCAAGGCTCTGTTAATTAAAATTAATTTAATTTAATTCAATTTAAATTAAAAATTTTACCTAAAAAGTTTTAAGAAATTCTAACTCTTAGAGTTCTTAAAGGTAAGAGCAAGGCTCTGAAGTTTTGAAAGTAAAAATTTTGAAGATGATAATCATCTGTTGAGGACCAAATGTCCTATTTATAGGCATCAAATGCCCTTTCAACTTCCAAGAGTTGCCGCGACGGTTGGAATTCTGCCACCGCTGCGCTAACGTTTGGGGGCCACGTAAGCGCAACGGTGGGGGGGCATTTGTTTACCCCAATCAGAGCAAAGCTCTGTTCAAATTCCAAGACGGGAAACGAAGCAACGCTTCTGTTTCCCCCAATCAGAGCAAGGCTCTATTTTGAAAATTAAAGTGAAGATTAAAATTAAAATAAATGAAGCAACGCTTCAAATCCCCCGCGCTGCGCGCAGAGCACCACGTGTCAAAATCAGACATGCCAGCGCAGGGAGCGCAGCGCCCAAGGCAGTGTGTCCAATAAGAGCAAGGCTCTATTAAAGAAACAAAATTAAAGGAAGCAAAGTTTCAGTTGCGCAAGCGCTGCGCTGCGCGACACGTGTCAGCGCAGTTGCTTGTGCGCAAGCGCTGCGCTGCGAGACACGTGTCAGCGCAGTTACTTCTGCGCAAGCTGTACGCTGCGCGACACGTGTCAGCGCAGCTGCGCTGTGCTGTGCGCTGCACGACACGTGTCAAGCATAGGGGCGCTTACGACAAACAGAAATATTCTGAAAGATCTTTCTCATTCTTGTTAAAAACAAGAAGATTGCCTTTTGTAAAACAGAAGCTCTTGGATCAAAGATCCAACGGTGGGGAAAAACCCCAAATCACTCATAGAAAAATCTCTTTAACTGGTCTAACAAACTAATTGGCACTATATAAAGGCCCCTATACCCCAAATCTAAAAGAGAGAGATAACAACAACATCAACATCAAGATCGAGATTAAAAGAACTCTGAAGAATTTGAGAAGAACTCTTCTTAAATACAAAAAACGAAAAAAGGTAAAAACCTTTATAAAAGAGAAGGTTCTCTTCTGAATAGATCATTGATCTAAGAACAAGATCAATGATCTTCAATAAAAAGAAAAATAAATAATAACAGTGCCTTGCACATTTTTATGAACCACTGGTTCTTTGAAAACAAGAAAAACTTGTTTTCTTTGATCTAAAATTGATCAAAATATAAAACAGTGCCCTGGACATGCAAAATTGGCACTGTTGCGCTCTTGGGTTGGCGCAAGCCGCCAGAGAGCGCCCCGTGTCAGCTCCAGAATCACTTGCGCCATGCGCTTTTAAAATAGAGCACTGCTCTCATGAATTGGCGCAACCCACCAGAGCGCGCCAAGTGTCAAAAGCGCAACAGCGCAGCGCACTGGCGCAGTGCACTGCGCTTGCGCTCACCAGAGCGTAACACGTGTCACCACCACAAGCGCTTGCGCTCCTCAATCAGCTCAAAGCTCCTGACAAACCATGTGACACTCTGTCAGACTAATTAATGTAATGCATTATCAAGGGCAGAGCCCAATAAAGAAAGGTCTATCAGACCAAACAAAGTGCTATCCACTATTAAAAGGGACAGAGCCCAAATCAAAAAGGCCTAATAGGCCAGAATAAAATGCAGTGCATTATTAAACAGAGGCAAAGCCCTAGCACAGGCCTAATAGGCCAAAAATAAAAACGTTGAATATTCTCAACTGGACTTAGCCCAATCATGGCCGTAAGTCCTCAAAATTAAATTCACTGAGCACGGCTGCTCTCCTAAATCAATTTACATTTGGTTCAAGCGTACATCTCTGAACTCCTCTGACACCTATCGTTGTAATCCTTCAACGACGTCAGAGAGGTGACGGGTCCCGACGGCCATACTGGCAATGGACTGCAATGTCCTTAAACTACCTATGGACCACCATGTTCCTAAACTGGCGATGGACCACCACGTCCCTAAACTAGAACACGGACCACCACGTCCCTAAATTAGAACAATAGAGCCCAAATGCTCTTTTGTCGGATCTAAACGATCCAGTTAAGTTGATCTTAGTCTCAAATCGGACTAACATATCCTTAACAAACGTTTGAGTTGATCTTAGCCTCAAATATGGCTAACGTATCCTTAAACATTCAAAGAGCTTTTAGTCCCAAATTGGACTATAAGACCCCCGATCAATTTTGGTCCAAGGGTACATCTCTGAACTCCTCTGACACCTATCGTTGTAATCCTTCAACGACGTCAGAGAGGCGACGGGTCCCGATGGCCATGCATATTACGGACCACTCCCTAAACTGGAATAATAGAGCCCCTAAATGCTCTTTCCGTTAAGTTGATCTTAGTCTCAAATAAGACTAACGTATCCTTAAGGAACATTTAAGTTGATCTTAGCCTCAATACGGCTAACGTATCCTTAAACTAAAACACCAAACCCAAATCTAAGTAAATACGGATTTGGACTAATCCACATCCTACGGGCGACGCCAAAACTTAGTCTCCGTATACAATCCACGGGCATCCACAAACAAAACAAACACTCACGACACGAAGTGAAATTCTGGAGAAGGAGAAAGTTGTTACCGCAATGCGGTAGCGTAATTAACTGCAGGGGCTTGCACCTGCAGGGAAGAGCGTCCCCACAATAAAAAAACCCTCAAGCGAAGGGGAATTTGATGAAGTTTGCTAAATCGTCCGCATCCTTCTAAACCTTCGATACACGGTGCCATAAATCAACTTGGCATCTTCGGAGAGGTGGACAGATAAAACCAAATAGCATTGCCCCGAATCTCAGGCAAGTCGTCCTCACGTCGTCGCCGCCATTCGGAAGGGAACAATGGTCAAGGATGACAAGGCTAACCCATGTAGAGATTTAACCTAGGGTGAAGGGTTTGGATTGGGTTAGAAATATCTATCAAAATATCAAGCATAATATCTTTTGCTAGAAACAAAGTAAAACCTTCTAGAAGCATCAAGAAAGAACTGACCCAAATCAAACCCTAACCTTGTTTAATCTCCACTAAACATGTTGCATTAGTAATCATATCATGTTACAATATTATATATCACATATACAATATTTATTGTAACAAAATAAAATAATACAATTAACATATATCGCATATATATATCAATGTATTATCCGAGTGAGAAAAAGAATCTTTTAGTGAGCTTATATCAGTTAATGTAATTTAATATATCAAATATATAATTATACATTTAATTATCGAATCAACACTTGATCCGATAATCCGGCTATTTCACAAATAACCGACTAATATAATCTGTATCAGTTCATCGAATCAACACTTGATCCGAAAACCCGGCTATATCACATATACCCGGCCGATATCTCATATCGCGAGAATCTAATATGGTATCACATACACGTATTGTAGGGATGCTAGGCACATGCACAAGGGTCTATAAGGCATCAACCATGCCCGATTTAAAATTTAGCCATGTCGAACAACCCTAAAACAAGATCTTTATACTAGAGTTTAGGTGAAACAAAACATGTTAAACACTTTAACACTAAGTGAGAGGGATTACAACCTTTGTAGATCCTGTCGTTCACTTCTAAAGCTCCGTGTTGAGCTCCCTTCGCTGCGATCATCGTGCATCCGGACTTTAGAGAAGCTCTACGAAGAGAAAGATGAAAGCTTGCTTCCGATCTTCGATAACAAAGATGATCTAACTTGAAGTTTCCTTAACCCAAGCTCTCACTCACTAATGAAGTGAACACCCTCATCTAAATGGCAAGGATAGATGAGGATGATGAAGTAGGATTTTTGATCTCATGTTTTCTTATTCTCACTAACTTTCATCACAAAAATCAAAGCAAGAAAGCTTTGCAAGGAGGAAGAAGAAGAAGAATGAATAAAAATCCTTTTGTGATGAATAATGAATATCTAATAATAATAACTTATGCAACCATGGTTGCTAAATGAAAAGGCTAACCAATGTAGAGAATTTACTAGGGTTATGGGTTTGGGTTAGGTTTAATAATATCTCACAAAAATATCTTTGCAAGAAACAAAACAAAAAGCTTCTAGAAGCTTCATGAATGAACTAACCCAAATCAAACCCTTACCTTGTTTAATCTCCACTAATCATGATGCATTAGTTATCATAACTTGTTACAATATTATATATCACATATATAATATATTTTGTAACAAAAGAAAATAATACAATTAACATATATCGCATATATATTAATGTATTACCCGAGTGAGAAAATGAATCAATTAGTGAGCTTATTTCAGTTAATGTAATTTAATATATCAAATATATAATTATACATTAAATTATCGAATCAACACTTGATCCGATAATTCGGCTATTTCTCAAATAACCGACTAATATAATCTGTATCAGTTCATCGAATCAACACTTGATCCGATGACCCGGCTATATCACATATACCCGGCCGATATCTCATATCGTGAGAATCTAACACGGTATCACATACACGTATTGTTCTCGATCCCGCACATATCATATATGTGCTCCTACTCTATTTTGCCTGAGCCAAGAAACCTCTGTATAGGACTCTAAAGAATCGTCAATACGCCGGCAGTAGGTGATGATCATAATAAACACCCAAAAGCTGCAAGCGGTCAGCTAAACGTAACAGCCACCCAGGTATTGAGCGCTCAGAAGATCAACAAGCAAGCCTATACATTCTCCTATGAATCCAGTCAGTAACACTCCCGTACAGCCCGGTCTCTTCGTCTGATATGTCGCATACCTCGCCTAGGGGTGGTAAACATCAGACCCCAGTAGCTCGATAAGTCGTGTCGATATGAGATCTATAACAGATCGAGAAACTACTGATAACACTTACCAGTAAATCTCAGCAACCTTGGCCAGGGATTTCTAGTTATAGCCAATCGAACACAGCGCAACTTCAACTCCCTATACCGGGAGAGACGAATCCCCTCCCTATACCGGGAGAGACGAATCCCTTCCTATCGCTCATTGCCTCCATGTGATTCGGGACTGTACCCAAAAACCACCTTTTTGCACGCCCTCTTGGACATGGTATGATGGAAATCAAAGCACAGTGGGAATCACACAAGACTCTATGACGATCTCGGGTCAACAGACTACTCTGTACCAGTGTCACCAGAGAACTGCCATCTGACGTGAGGTATAATACCATGTAGGAGTTCTCGGTGAGTCCGTCCAGTGTACCCAGTCTCCATTGAGCACCCGTATACCTTCTCTGATGTCAAACACTAATGGATATGAGATCATCCATCGCCCATCATATGGATCAAGAAGCGCATATGCTAGTCTACTATGGAGTATCGATGTCCTGTCTCGGTACTCCCACGACTAGGAACATTTGAAGGACGTACTTGGCGACTACATTGTCCTAACTAGTTTGTTCTGCAGCATAGTCCTGGTAGTCAAGTACTCATCCTAAGTGCTTTATCAACATGTAACATAGAGAAAATCAGAGTACATGTTAAGATAAAGGGCAACCAGATAGCGTACTATCATGTTAAGCAAGAAAGTCCTCCCTATATATGTCCAAGCATCCACTACAATATACATCGTATGTAAAGTAATGGCCTCTAGGGAATACATATAACTAACAATCTCCCACTTGCACTAGGGCCATCTGTTGTGGTATCGCACACCCAACAATTAGCTGTGGTTAAAGTATCTCATACTTAACCATCCCATAAAAGTCTCTACTGGGAAAAAGGCCTTTATGAGTGGATCCGCGCTGTTGTCCTCTGTGTCTACTCTCCAAACCTTGATCTCCCTGGAGATCAACCATCTCCATGATCAGGTGATACTGCCTAAGAATTATATCTGGATTTTTGATGGGACGAGGGGTTCCTTGGCATAAGTCACAACTCCATTATCACACAATGGTAGGAACGAAGTTCCTCTCATGAACTTATATCTATCCAGACTGCCTCTTTGGGAGCATCCTTGGTAACGATGTATCTTGCCTTTAATCGTCTAGTAAGTCACGGTATCTAGCTTGGAACTCTTCCAACATACCGTCCCTCCACTGAGGGTAAAGACAATGCTTGCGACTGACATTCAGTCGTCCTTATCACCCTGGAACCGTTTCTAGTTATTCTCCCCAGGATCGATTGAAACCATCTCACTACAACAAGTGAGTATCCTAATATCCAATTAGATTTATCTCATAGATCCAAAACCCAGGATTTAGGAGGTATCACTTTGATCCTATATGGAGAATCATTGTGATAAGTGGAGATTGACCGAGCGTAGCATTGGAAAATCCTTCCCTATCAAGAGTATGTCATCCACGTACTCTACGAGAATCACCACCATACTCCCTACTACCTTTTTGTATATACAAGATTCATCTACCATTTTGATGAAGTCAAACTCTTGACTACCACATCAAAACAGATGTTCTAATTCCGTGATGCCTGTTTTATCACATAAAACATCTTGCACACGTTTCCGCTGTTCCATCTATCTACGAAGCCCTCTGGTTGTGTACTTATAGACGCTCTCTTCCAAATCAATATTTAGAAAAGCAGTCATGACACCCAATCGCCAGATATCGTAGTCATGGTATGTAGCCGTGGCAAGTAGGATCTGAATAGACTTAAGCATAGCTTTGAAAGTCTCAACTTTTCCATGTACACCAAGTAATCTTCTCAAGATATACTTGCTCCTGATGGGAATTTAACCCTTCAGATAAAGCAACCAAAGTCCATACTTTGTTGGTGTATAAGGATTCCATCTCAGATCGCTTAAGCATCCAGCCATTCTTACAGAGTCCCACTCCTGATGGCCAGCTCGAAACTAGTTGGGTCATCATCTCATGATGCAATCCTCGCTCCCGCTGTCATAGAGAAACCGAAGTATCTCTCAGGTGGGTGAGGAACCCTACTAGATCGGCGGAGAGGCTGAGCTTCATTGGAAACTACTGAATCCTTTGGTTCTACCAAATCATCAGTTGCAGTTTGTATAGCTGGAACTCTTTACAGTTCTACCTCATGACCACTAATTTCTTCACAAGAAATTCCCTTTCACAAAGGTGGCATGTGTAAGTGCACGGCGGCGCCCCGGCCGTCAATCCGACGGCCAAATGCGGAAGCGGTGATAAACTTTAAATTTTTCTTGAACTGGCAAACCGCCGCGCACTAATACCCGGATCGAACCACTAACTAGTCCTAGCTAACAATAAGATGGGAAAGAGATATACCGACGATCCAAGTCCTCCGGTCTTCTCGTCATCGTCCCGATCTCTTGCGGAATGTCCCGTCTCCTCCTCGTCGCCGGAAGTGCACCACATCGCCTACTTCTTTTACGGGCTCCCACCTCAATGCCGAGGCAACTCGGGCACGAAGCCGGCTACTCGACGTGCCCAAGGTTCGCTGTAGAATGTGTAGTGAGCAAGTCTCATTTGGGGTTGTAGGAATTGCCATTGGTGGAGGTGTTGATACAAGCTTTTAGAGGAGGAGCTAATATGATTTTTGCCAAGCCAAATGAGTGAAAATCCCTCATGCCAAAAATGGGACAGCCCCTCTAGGAGCATGGCCGGCCACCACAAGAGAGAGGAGAGTGAGAATGGAGAGAGTCATTCTCATATCAAAAACAAGAGAGAGAGAGAGGAAAGTCTATCATGCAAAAGGGAATGATCACAAGGTAAACTCAACACTCAACACCACCATCATCACCTCACAAAGTCCAACCATCATGAACCATGATGACTCAAAAAGTCATGCCATCATGAAGAAATCAAGTCAAAGGATGGTGCTATAATCATGACATGATAAAAATGCAAAGACCCCCTCCACAATTGCTTATTTGCAACAATGCAAATAAGCCCTCCTCCACCAAACTTCGGCCAATGAACGATACAAAGGAAATCGGCCGAAACAGAAAGCAAACTGGCAACTCCTGAAAACTGGTCCCGCAATAAATTACAGGAAAACCCCGATACTGTGCATACACACCCGCATTTGTATTCCGACCGAAATACAAATGCAATGAGACAAAATCTACACTGTACTATACTAGGATCCGGCTTAAACCAAAGCCGGCTAGTAATATCCGTTCGATCCTGATCCGTGCAATACCGCACGTATCTGATCGAACCCTGCCATATAACCATACGGCCTATAGTACAAAATGTCCGATCCTGATCCGTGCAATACCGCACGTATCTGATCAGACCTTGCCATATCTCCATACGGCCTCTACAACCTTTCGCCCGAAAGCTGAGTAACTGAATGTGGGGGACTCTAAAGACTCATCAACACCTTGGTTGTGGATTTAACCACTAGCACGTCAGAGGTATAAGCCAATATGTAACGGGCTACCAGGTACTGACTAAAAGGGATGTCTGTGAGCGAACTCAGCCTGACAACCCTACTGAGCCTGTCAGTGACAATATCCGTACAGTCCGGTCCGTTCGTCTATGAGCATCGCATGGCGGGCCTAGGGGGTTGGTAAAAGTCAGACCCCCAAAAGCGGTACAAGTCGTGTCGGAGTGTAGCCCAGAACACCCTGAGATACTACTGGAATACCTACCAGTAAATCTCCTTGCCTCGGCCGAGGGCTTCGTGTAATGGCTCTCCTAGACACAGCACGACCTCCCCCCCAATACCGGGAGAGACGAACCCCTGAAGATGCGCTCACTGCCTCCATGTGGCTCGGGACTGTACCCAACTAAAACCTGTTTGCACGACTCCTTTGAGCCGTGGTAGGGTAGTAATCAAAGTACAGTGGGAACTCACACGAGACAAATGACGATCCCCAGGTCGATGAAATAACCTGTACACATGTCACCAGGGAACTGCCTGTAAGTGCACGGCGGCGCCCCGGCCGTCAATCCGACGGCCGAATGAGGAAGCGGTGATAAACTTTAATTTTACTTGAACTGGCAAACCGCCGCGCACTAACACCCGGATCGAACCACTAACTAGTCCTAGCTAACAACAAGAAAGGGAAGAGAGATATACCGACGATCCAAGTCCTCCGGTCTTCTCATCATCGTCCCGATCTCCTGCGGAATGTCCCGTCTCCTCCTTGTCGCCGGAAGTGCACCACATCGCCTACTTCTTTTACGGGCTCCCACCTCAATGCCGAGGCAACTCGGGCACGAAGCCGGCTACTCGACGTGCCCAAGGTTCGCTGTAGAATATGTAGTCCTCAAGTCTCACTTTGGGGTTCATGGAGATGCCATTTTAGGTGGAGGGATGATACAAGAACAATGTGGAGGAACTTGGGGATTTTTCTAACATCAAGAGAGCAAAAATCCCAACTACAAAAATAGGCAACCCCTCCTCCAAGCTTGGCCGGCCATAACTAGAGAGGGAGGAGAGAATGAGAGTGAAGATAGTGTATCAAAAGATAAAAATCAACCTCATAATGCAAGAGAGAGAGGGAGAAAAACTATCATGCAAAAACATGATAACAAACCAAAACCAACACTCCACAACCATATCATAACCCATCATCAAGCATGATGACTTCAAAAAGTCAAGCCATCATGAAGAAGTCAAGAAGTCAAGGTCAATGGATGGTGCACCACATGAAAGCCATCATGATGCAACAAGATGCAAAGAACCCCCTCCACTAATGCCTATTTGCAACAATGCAAATAAACCCTCCTCCACCAATCTTCGGCCAATGAACGGAACAATGGAAATCGGCCGAAACGGAAAGCAAACTGGCAACTCCAGAAAACCGGTCCCGTGATAAATTACAGGAAAACCCCGATACTGTGCATACACACCCGCATTTGTAATCCGACCGAAATACAAATGCAATGAGACAAAATCTACACTGTACTATACTAGGATCCGGCTTATACCAAAGCCGGCTAGTATTATCCGTCCGATCCTGATCCGTGCAATACCGCATGTATCTGATCAAACCCTGCCATATAACCATACGGCCTATAGTACAGACTGTCCGATCCTGATCCGTGCAATACCGCACGTATCTGATCGGACCTTGCCATATCTCCATACGGCCTCTACAACCTTTCGCCCGAAAGCTGAGTAACTGAATGTGGGGGACTCTAAAGACTCATCAACACCTTGGTTGTGGATTTAACCACTAGCACGTTAGAGGTATAAGCCAATACATAACGGGCCACCAGGTATTGACCAAAAGGGACGTCTGTGAGCGAACTCAGCCTGACACCCTACTGAGCCTGTCAGTGACAATATCCGTACAGTCCGGTCCGTTCGTCTATGAGCATCGCATGGCGGGCCTAGGGGGTTGGTAAAAGTCAGACCCCCAAAAGCGGTACAAGTCGTGTCGGAGTGTAGCCCAGAACACCCTGAGATACTACTGGAATACCTACCAGTAAATCTCCTTGCCTCGGCCGAGGGCTTCGTGTAATGGCTCTCCTAGACACAGCACGACCTCACCCCCAATACCGGGAGAGACGAACCCCTGAAGATACGCTCACTGCCTCCATGTGGCTCGGAACTGTACCCAACTAAAACTTGTTTGCACGACTCCTTTGAGCCGTGGTAGGGTAGTAATCAAAGTACAGTGGGAACTCACACGAGACAAATGACGATCCCCAGGTCGATGAACTAACCTGCACACATGTCACCAGGGAACTGCCATCTGACGTCTGGTATATGACCAACTAGCATGTTCCCGGCGAGTCCTGTCCGGTGTACTCATAACCCAATGAGCACCTGTATACATCTTAGGTGATCCAACTGACACCAGTGGCTTGTGAGACCGGCCACCGCCCCTCGTCGGGGTCTCGACTGTATACACTAGTGAATCGATGCCCTGTCTCGAAACTCTCACGACTAGGGACCTTTTAAGGATATGCTTATAGACCCCCAGCTCCCACTTATATGATCGCCCTCATACTGCTGGTGGTCAAGCAAAAATCCTAGGGGCTCTATCAACGTGTAATAGCGACGTGTCAGGTCACTTAAAACAGTACACGATGATAAAGGTAAACCAGATAGCATACTATCATCTCGAGTAAGACTGTCCTACCGGGATAGGTCCTCCATCAATCATTGCAATCACGTACCTGTGACCTAATAATTGACTCTGAGGGCACTGTCTCTAACAATCTCCCACTTGCACTCAAGGCTAATTATTGCGATGTCGCATACTCACAGCCCGTGTGATACCGAACACCCAACTCCTCTACTAGTCAGTCTCACAAAGCTCGTTTGCGAAACTATTGCGTTCGAGAAATAGCCTCAGTGAGTGGATCCGCCTTGATGTTTCTTTCTATGTCTCTCTATATCTCAAGTTCGCGGAGAAAACCATCTCTCGAAATGAGCAATACCTGTCTTAGAATGTGTCTGGATGTCTGATGGGACATAGCTCATAAATGAACTCCAAATCCAAACTTCTTAGACTGTATCGTCAACCGAACTTAATCAGTATCCTGCGCCATGCCACCCTCAGTATTGTCTTGGACCACCTGTCCAAAATACTGCCCCTCATCAGAAGGAAAACCATAACTCTGACAACCTTCTTGTCGTCCAGGTCACCTTGGAAGCCTGGAATGATAACTGTCTCCCGAATGAGGCTGTCGTTATCATATCCCTAGAACATCCACTTATGTTCTAAAACAGCTTCCGACCGTTTCTCCAGGATTGGATCAATGTCAACTTATTGCATCTAGTGCAAGAACAACATCTGGTGTGGTACTTGACATCTCATGATTGACTCAATTGCCTGAGCAAGTGATCTGCCAATCATGCACATCCCTCTCTACTTTAGTCTGTAAGACACCTTTAGAGAGGGTGACTCCATCTTCTGCAGGTACACTACCGTGCATGGAGTCGTCCATTCTAAATACTCTTAGAATGCTGTCTAAGTACCCTGATTGGGAAACCACCCAAATCTAGATCTAAAATCATAGATCTAGTAACCAGTATGTCTGATATAAAATCCATTTCCTTTGTGGAGAAACTACTGTGTGACGACCAATGTATAACCGACTGTAGTATAGGAGTTTCTTTTCCTACTCTGTGTATGTTATCCAAATACCAGGATATCACACCCTACTACCTTCTCAACAGATCCATCCCCTATTCTGATGAAGTCAAACCTATGACTGTCACGTCAGAAATAGATGATCTATCTCCGCTACATCTGCTTTAGTCTATAAATAGACATAAGCTACCTGTCCACCAATGCTTCCGCTGCTCCCACTGACTACGACAACCCTCTGGCAGAGTCATATAGACGTACACTTCTAAAACTAGTTTAGAACGACGCTATACTCATCCTCCCACCGGGTCTCGCAGCCTGGAACAACAGCAATGGTAATTGTGGGTAAACAAGAACTTCCCTGTTACCGTCCTTGAGGCTACCGTAGCACCTCTCGGGTGGCTGAAGTTACCTACCTTATCTGCGGAGTGGCCAATGGAATGTCAATCCAGATTGAATCTTTAGGTTCCTTATCAAATCTTCAGTAATCGTTTGTGGTTCTGGAATCACTTCCAGTTCTACCATACTCCCACTACTGTTTTATGAAAAAATCCATTTTTATTAAAACTGTGGCGAGTGTAGAACAATATTTCTATTGTTCATCCAGATGGTAGAAAATCAACCCGCGTCATAGCCTGGGTCAACCCACAAACAGCCATTACAGAAACGTGCCTTGAGTTGTCCAGTGTCTGGTTTTAAGTATAAGCCGGACAACTCCCCGTACCTTAACATCGTTAAGATATGAACTGTTCTATATCCCATATAGGACCAGAGGCACTGATTTAACTGAACCAGATCCAAATCATGCAACTGTCTCCAGTGCATGTCAACTAAATGGAAGGAGGTCGATCAGTGTTACTCAACTTAGGAAAGCTTCCAATCATGAGTAACCTGAAAGAGAAGCAAGATCTCTTTATCATTACTAGCAACTGAATACCATTGACAAGTATCTACATCTTCGATCTCTTTGAAGAATCCCGATACTTGCTATACCTGGTTCTCTACTGTATTCAAATACCTATAACTTCTCCAAATTCGGACCCTGTGTTTCCACGAAACAATTGTCTAAAAGCTAGAGAAGTCATAAGTAAACCGAATATAGTACGAGGACCAACCCCTCTGTTCTGATGGACCCTGGACAACATACAATACTCTGTATAAGTCCCTTGAGTCTAATAACTCATTCACTGTGTGTCGTAGGTTGAAAACTGTACTTATGGTTAAGAAGAATTACACCGCTGTTTAATGCTCCTTGCCTAACCATCCACTGATATAGGTAAATGTCGTAGACATAATTTCAGAAAGGTATATCTCACTCTATGAAAATAGACGTACAGATATATCAATTTGAAATTGGTGCATAACTGCGGATATTCAAAACCAAATATTTGCCAACCGGCAAACAGCCCAGGTGATTTCCTCAAATATCACCGATTACAACGAATCCCGATATAATGAGGATGATCACCCAATTCCCAATAACTTACTCCCACTCATCATCTGTAAAACCATACAGATGTGAGAATCGTACCTGGTAAATACATACCCTGGAGCAAGTGTCTAACTGGGAAATCAGTCTTCCTTTAACAGTATATAGTGAAACTGAAACATTGAAATGTTTCGATGGGGTATCCCGGTATTCCTAGTAATGCCTCTTCCAGATTCACGACTGTAACCATATAATTCTTTGCCACCTCTCCAAATCCCTTCATATGTCTTTAGTCTTTACCTTCTGCACACCCCTTTAGGCCAAATGGTTTTCTTCCTTCCCTACCGTTCGGCACCAGCCTATGGTTTGGAAGAAGACTATCCAATAAGCATAATGGGTGTACTGTCCTAATCCTAGGAACACTCGCAATGCGAGAGAAGGTGAGGATAAAAGACAACCGAATAAACCTTATTCCTATTTCTCCTGAACCAGAATCCATCCCCGAACTGGAACAAGTTCCTTTCGAGTTCGTATATAACCATACGATGGAGTATCCAATAAACTGTGGATCTTCGTAGTGATACGGAGTGTCCTGGAGAAATACAAAGGTGATTTAGGATTGGCGAAGGAAAACTTGGTTTGGTCGTGAATATCTGTTGCAATTTACTTTGCCCTCTTACTAATCCCTTGCTTTGTCTAAACTTAATACCTTCTGTACACCATCGTTATGCTAATTGGTTTTCTTCATTCCCTACCAGTCGGCACCAGCCTATGGTTTTGAAGAAGACTATCCAATTTGCGTAATAGGTGTACTATCTCCTAAACCAAGGAGTACTCGCAACCTGAGAGAAGGTAAAAAGAAAAGACAACTGAATAATCCTATCCGTTTCCTCCAGAACCGGAAACCATCCTCGAATAAATTCTTTCGAGTTCGTATCTAACCATACGATGGTTTTGTCCAATAGAAGTGGACGTTCGTAGTAATACGGGGTGTCCTGGAGAAAAGGGTAAAAGTAGGAGTGGCAATGAGGTTCGCAACTCTGACAATCCAAAAGCCAGTGTTAAGAAGGTTCGGTCAACTTGGTCACTGAGTCATAGTCTTAGGGTCGGGTCAATGGTCGCTGCCGAAGAGAGAGAGAAAAGAAACACCCAGCGTGCACTCTAACCTAGATCAGAATGGTTACCAATTTATCTAATCTGGAAACCTCCCACTGTATCTCAAATTCTCCTCCAAACCTGAAAGAAGAATTAGTCGGGGTCACCCGAGGAGTAAACTAACTCATCAGTGGGAATCGGGATCCAACTATCATCACATGATAACGTGACGGAATCCGCTCACGCTACCACACTCCAGAAGGTATGCGCATATCTGGCAAGTTTCAGTTCTTTTGAAACTCCCGATGTGATTTCTGCCCCATGCTCTTATGACCTTGACTTTGGCCAACATATCATAAGTCACATGTCAAGTTCTACCCGTCATTCTCCAGGTTAATTTGAATCCACCCGTACATACCCTTGACTTTGGCCAACATGGCAGTACGACTGTTCCAAACCAACGCATCTATCTATGCTGCATATGAATACCCAATAGCTACCAATCACTGTGCCTTGACTTTGGCCAACATACACAGCTTGAATACTATTGACCACCCATATGAAACGACGGAGGGCTACGAATGGTTTCTGGCGAAAACCTTTAACGTAAAGAACTTGATATCGTTGAAGGAACTGATAGCTTTTAAAAATATAGTGACGAAAACCTTCGCTAAAGAGGTCACTCCCGGTGAAGGGATCTCGGCTCTTTCCCCGTAGAATGGGGTGCAGGATATTCCAACTGAATACCACGATGCAAAGCAAAAGTAATCGGCTATAGTGAAGTTAATGCCCTGACGCAAACTTATTGTCCAAGGGGTCACTCCCGGTGAAGGGATCTCGGCCCTTACCTCGTCGACTGAGGAGCAGGATATTCTAAATGAATACCGCGATGCAAAACAAAAGTGAACGTCCTTGCAATAACAGCTTTTTTGAAAAGTGTTCCAACAACATCAGTTTAGGTTTGTTTTTAACTTGCATTGATCCGAATCAATGCAGTCCCATCAATTGATCACACCAAAAAGAACGAAAATATACTGATGTACGTATATGCCATCCGCATTCACCACTGGGTCCCGTCATTACCCGTTAGGTTAGCTAACTAACGACAGAGCGGGGACTGGACTAGCGCGGATGTAAAACATATACAACATCTACTAATATATATACCAATATATTATATTCGCTCAAGGCGTGAATAAAATGCAACATCACAGAAATGTACAGCATCACAGAAACAATACAGATATCTGGGATCCCCGGGTTTCACAGAGCCGCTGAAACCCGACGTTCCCCTGGTCGTGTGGATAGCCTGTGCAATGAGAACCTAGACCCCTACGGGCACGGCAAGTCACCCGCCAAAACCTAAAGCGAGGCAGCCCCCTTCAGCGCCGTGAATGGACCACCCAGCACTTCACGGAATCCGGTAACTTGGGCACCCCTCCTGGGTCAACCTGTACCCCTTACGAGTGCGGCGAATAGCCCGCCAATCCTAGAGTGAAGCCCCCTCCCTCTCAATGCCATGAGATGCGGGCTTGTTGCCCTCTAGAACCCGGCTATCCGTGCACCCCTCCGCGGGGCAATCCTAGTACAGAAAGTAAAATATACATACAACGGGTACATCGACCGCAACCTGGTCGTGCCCTAAAATAATAATACAATCAGGCAGTGACGGCAGTCCACATGTCGGACGCTCGCCCCGCAATATCAAATGTACATAATACAACCACAACTGTACTAGCATTGCATCCAGGCTATCCCCCACGACCGATCCGCAACATCACAGCAAAAACAGAACATCAACGTGAAAGTCACGTTCGCAAATCCGTCTAACCGGGCTATAGCAGTTAGACCGGATTTACCGATCGAGTAACATTCACGGTCGCAGATATAATGTAAATACTATGAAATAATGTGTTTAAAATATCCGATCAATCAAACTTTAACAAGTGGGCCCCCAAACAATACTGTAGCACTCACAGAAATTATGGGCCCAAAATTAATATTCCAAAACCAATATTTTAAGCCCAGAAAGCCTCTGTAAAAAATTGGTGCAGGGATCCCCACAGTGTGCGGCGGAACAGCGGCGGGAAGGGGGTATTTGCGGCGGTTCCGCGCTCCCACTGTGGATTCACTTCATCGAATTTTTACAGAGCTCTTAGATTTTCCAGTACATCAATATTTTACAACCTGAAAAAATTTTCGAGACCAAAAAATTTCAACAGAAACTGATGCTAACAAAAATGTAGATTTTGGAGTTTTGGTCGATCGGAAATGCAAAACACATTAAACCAAGCTAGACTAAGTTAATGGCGAGGCTCTCATACCACTGTAAGTGCACGGCGGCGCCCCGGCCGTCAATCCGACGGCCGAATGCGGAAGCGGTGATATACTTTAATTTTACTTGAACTGGCAAACCGCCGCGCACTAACACCCGGATCGAACCACTAACTAGTCCTAGCTAACAACAAGAAAGGGAAGAGAGATATACCGACGATCCAAGTCCTCCGGTCTTCTCATCATCGTCCCGATCTCCTGCGGAATGTCCCGTCTCCTCCTTGTCGCCGGAAGTGCACCACATCGCCTACTTCTTTTACGGGCTCCCACCTCAATGCCGAGGCAACTCGGGCACGAAGCCGGCTACTCGACGTGCCCAAGGTTCGCTGTAGAATATGTAGTCCTCAAGTCTCACTTTGGGGTTCATGGAGATGCCATTTTAGGTGGAGGGATGATACAAGAACAATGTGGAGGAACTTGGGGATTTTTCTAACATCAAGAGAGCAAAAATCCCCACTACAAAAATGGGCAACCCCTCCTCCAAGCTTGGCCGGCCATAACTAGAGTGGGAGGAGAGAATGAGAGTGAAGATAGTGTAACAAAAGATAAAAATCAACCTCATAATGCAAGAGAGAGAGGGAGAAAAACTATCATGTAAAAACATGATAACAAACCAAAACCAACACTCCACAACCATATCATAACCCATCATCAAGCATGATGACTTCAAAAAGTCAAGCCATCATGAAGAAGTCAAGAAGTCAAGGTCAATGGATGGTGCACCACATGAAAGCTATCATGATGCAACAAGATGCAAAGAACCCCCTCCACTAATGCCTATTTGCAACAATGCAAATAAACCCTCCTCCACCAATCTTCGGCCAATGAACGGAACAATGGAAATCGGCCGAAACGGAAAGCAAACTGGCAACTCCAGAAAACTGGTCCCGTGATAAATTACAGGAAAACCCCGATACTGTGCATACACACCCGCATTTGTAATCCGACCGAAATACAAATGCAATGAGACAAAATCTACACTGTACTATACTAGGATCCGGCTTATACCAAAGCCGGCTAGTATTATCCGTCCGATCCTGATCCGTGCAATACCGCACATATCTGATCAAACCCTGCCATATAACCATACGGCCTATAGTACAGACTGTCCGATCCTGATCCGTGCAATACCGCACGTATCTGATCGGACCTTGCCATATCTCCATACGGTCTCTACAACTTTTCGCCCGAAAGCTGAGTAACTGAATGTGGGGGACTCTAAAGACTCATCAACACCTTGGTTGTGGATTTAACCACTAGCACGTTAGAGGTATAAGCCAATACATAACGGCCACCAGGTATTGACCAAAAGGGACGTCTGTGAGCGAACTCAGCCTGACACCCTACTGAGCCTGTCAGTGACAATATCCGTACAGTCCGGTCCGTTCGTCTATGAGCATCGCATGGCGGGCCTAGGGGGTTGGTAAAAGTCAGACCCCCAAAAGCGGTACAAGTCGTGTCGGAGTGTAGCCCAGAACACCCTGAGATACTACTGGAATACTTACCAGTAAATCTCCTTGCCTCGGCCGAGGGCTTCGTGTAATGGCTCTCCTAGACACAGCACGACCTCACCCCCAAAACCGGGAGAGACGAACCCCTGAAGATACGCTCACTGCCTCCATGTGGCTCGGGACTGTACCCAACTAAAACCTGTTTGCACGACTCCTTTGAGCCGTGGTAGGGTAGTAATCAAAGTACAGTGGGAACTCACACGAGACAAATGACGATCCCCAGGTCGATGAACTAACCTGCACACATGTCACCAGGGAACTGCCATCTGACGTCTGGTATATGACCAACTAGCATGTTCCCGGCGAGTCCTGTCCGGTGTACTCATAACCCAATGAGCACCTGTATACATCTTAGGTGATCCAACTGACACCAGTGGCTTGTGAGACCGGCCACCGCCCCTCGTCGGGGTCTCGACTGTATACACTAGTGAATCGATGCCCTGTCTCGAAACTCTCACGACTAGGGACCTTTTAAGGATATGCTTATAGACCCCCAGCTCCCACTTAGATGATCGCCCTCATACTGCTGGTGGTCAAGCAAGAATCCTAAGGGCTCTATCAACGTGTAATAGCGACGTGTCAGGTCACTTAAAACAGTACACGATGATAAAGGTAAACCAGATAGCATACTATCATCTCGAGTAAGACTGTCCTACCGGGATAGGTCCTCCATCAATCATTGCAATCACGTACCTGTGACCTAATAATTGACTCTGAGGGCACTATCTCCAACACTGCCATCTGACGTCTGGTATATGACCAACTAGCATGTTCCCGGCGAGTCCTGTCCGGTGTACTCATAACCCAATGAGCACCTGTATACATCTTAGGTGATCCAACTGACACCAGTGGCTTGTGAGACCGGCCACCGCCCCTCGTCGGGGTCTCGACTGTATACACTAGTCTACTATGGAGAATCGATGCCCTGTCTCGAAACTCTCACGACTAGGGACCTTTTAAGGATATGCTTATAGACCCCCAGCTCCTACTTATATGATCGCCCTCATACTGCTGGTGGTCAAGCAAGAATCCTAGGGGCTCTATCAACGTGTAATAGCGACGTGTCAGGTCACTTAAAAAAGTACACGATGATAAAGGTAAACCAGATAGCATACTATCATCTCGAGTAAGACTGTCCTACCGGGATAGGTCCTCCATCAATCATTACAATCACATACCTGTGACCTAATAATTGACTCTGAGGGCACTATCTCCAACAGCATGCTGAGAAACAAAACATCTTTTGTTCCTCGGTTTGGTAGAAGATATTCCCTTGCGAATGCTTAGGATATCCAACAAACTTCCACAGAACTGACTTTGCCTCGAACTTGTCCGGATTTTGCTTTTAGACATAGGCCGGACAGCCCTAAATCTTAACTTACTTAGGATATGGGCTCTTCCCTTTTTATATCACATATGAAGTGGTAAGCAATTGATTTGATTTGAACCCTATTCAATAGGTATGCAGCTGCTCAAGTGCATAACTCCCAAAAGGAAATAGGAAACTCAGTAGTACTCATCATAGAGCACCCCATATCACATAGGGTGCTATTGCTCCGCCCCGATATCCCGACGTGCTATGGTGTATATGGAGGAGTAATGCTGATAGCTCCTTTAGAATAGTCCAGGAATCTCCGTGCTCAAGTATTCTCCTCCTTAATCTCGTCAAAGGACATAATACTTATACCTGTTTTTGGTTCTCTACTTCTAACTTATATTCATTGAATTTCTCAAAAGTTCCAGACTTGTGTTTCAACAAGAACATATGTCCGAATCTTGAGAGATAATCAGTGAATGTAATGAAGTACAAAGAACCGGTCCCGGTATGTGTAGACATGGGATCTCATACATCAACATGTATCAATCCCAAGAGTTCACTAACTCTTTCTCTGTTTCCAATAAACAGAGCTGTGGTCATCTTATCTTTGTGACATGACTGGCAAGTTTTACAAGATGTAAATTCAAACAAATTTAAATATGCATCTAAATGTAACTTCAGCTAGTCGGGTCACATTGATATAACCTAGTCTACAATACCTCAAGAAGGATTCCTTCATTTCTGAACTCTTCCTCTTGTGTGTGTTCTGTACATTAAGAACTGTGGTTTGATTTAGAACGTCTATGCTTTTAGATAACGTGCTTGAACCGATCAACTATTGATATAGGAAATGTTCAAAACATTATCCAACAATATAAAATTATATCCTTCTTTACTAATAAAGAGACTGATATGATATTGTATATCAAGTTCGGTATCTAATAACATTCTTTCAGAATCAATGTATTTGTTAATACAGAGTGATAGTTACCAACAGACTTGGCTGCAACACTTGCACCGTTTCTATCTCATGAAACTTATCACCCGTTCTCAGTTCTCTACCTATCTGTAGCCCATGTAACAGATTACATATGCGGAATCCTGATCCGGTATCTCATACCCAGGACGTAAAGGATATTTGAGAAACAGTTCTGCGTAATGAACACACCCGAAGAAGATGCATCAACATGCACTTTCTTCGTTTGGGCGGCACGGGAATTCTGGTAATCCCAATTTCCTGCTCTGTCTTATAACAATTATAAGTTGGAGCGGGACCAACTTTCCATAGCACAGTATAACAACCGGGTTCGATCAATACATCCGTATTTTTACCTTGATTAAGGCGTGGCATAGTCGCAACCAGGAGAGAGAGAGAGAAGAAAACACTCAGCGTGCGCTTTTACAAGATTAGATTGGTTATCAATTTATCTAATCAGGATGTCTCCCCCTATTTTAGTCAAATCTTCCTTCAAACCCTAAAAGGATAGACTAGCCGGGATTAATTACACGCTACAAGTTCGCCAATCTTTCAGCCAGGCCAGCGCCGGTACTTTGAGTGAGGTTCCCCGTGCTTTCACACGGACCTAATTAAAGTAAACCTCATTTTCCAAGGGGCGTAACCCCGTTGACACCTTTCTAGACACCTACTTGATCGGCTAATTGTAATGTGTAAAACTCTCCGAGGAGTAACTCTTACTCGCAGCGGGTATCGGGATCCAATTATCTCATAGAAGGTATGCAATCTCATTGCAAATTTCAACACTTGAAATTCCCAATAATATTTTGTCCCAAGCGATCTATAACCTTGACAAGGTCAACAAATTATAGACCACAAGTCAAGTTCATCCCGTCATTTCCTGATATGAATTAAACCCATCCGCACGACCCTTGACAAGGTCAACAAAGTCGCACGACTACCCTAATCCAATCGCATCATATACTAATACAGATAAGCAGTAATTAGCTACCGCACACTACGCATTGACAAGATCAACAAACGCAGCACGAATACTAACTATTACTTATCTGAAATGACGGAGGGCTACGACAGGTTTCTAAGAAAACGCTTTGCGTAATGAACTTGATATCGTTGTAGAATTGAGTGATTTTAAATGGAGTGTTTTTTAGGCTTTTCTAGTTTTGCTAAAGAGGTCACTTCCGGTGAAGGGATCATGGGCTCTTTCTTCATCGAATAAGGTGCAGGGTATATCATATATACCACTATGCAAAGCAAAAACTATAGAAGTAATCAAAAGACAAATCGAGTTTGTAGCATCTGCTAGTTTCACTAAAGAGGTCACTCCCGGTGAAGGGATCTCGGCTCTTTCCTTATCGAATAAGGTGCTGCATGTTCTACATGGAACACCGCTATGCAAAGCAAGAACTAGATCTACCAGTTTTTAAAAAAGTTTCTACAACATCTTTAGGTTTCTTTTAATTCATTAATCTCATTAATAAAGTCCCATTTTATTATGCTTCACAAGCATCACATTTGAAATGAAATCTGCAATATAACATATATCTCATATATAAAATATATAAACATTCATCTCGGGCAGTAATATGATCTCATTACAGAAGATTGCAGCAGAAGAATATATATGAAATATTTGATATATTAGGAGGTCCGTGTTTTCAATATGAGCTTGTATAAAACACAGATTCCGCGGTCGCGATGAATAGCTAAACCCACATCCCTAGACCCCTACAAGAGCGGCAAGCAACACTGCCAATTCTAGGGTTAGGAGACCCGGTCTCGACTCCTTGAGATGGTCTTCCACTGGAACCTAGAACCCGGTTACTTGTGCTCCCCGCCTTGGGTCTACCTAATGCGGAAAAGTAAATAATATACAATGGTGACATCATTCTCAGCCCGGAAGTGCCCCAATAAAAGAATATTACATACAAATGAAATTCTACATGAATGAAAAAGAAAACCCCCCATCTCACATAAAACCCCCGGCTATTCAAAACGCGAAGATCCAATATAATATATCACAGCAATACATAATATCTCATATCATCAACGTAAGCAAGTATGCGTATCCCGATTGTCGTTGATGTATAGCAACGAAGCCGGCGATACACCACATACTACGTTTACGGTCACAGAAAAGAAAGTGTAAAACTACAACAGTTGGAATCCGCAACCTCCTTAGATATCGCATGCCAAACCAAATGAATTCCTTTGACATCGCATGCCTAACAATTATAAACTCTGCATTTTAGTCTCATTATCGAAAACTCTTTTCAATATCAAGTCGGGCAATTCAATAAGATTCCCGATATCCTAATCGAATGCTCGTCGCAAACTTTAGTAGATGGCCGCACCCCCGGATGCCGTCGATGAAGTGCACTAAGGCGGAACACCGCTGCCGCGAGCACCCGAATGGATGCTTTTGGCGACGGGGTTCTCCTACAGTCACTTGGTCGGGGCTTTGGGGCGTGGCTGTCTATTAAGTTTACCCGGCGAGTATCCGCGTACGCTACGTGATTGCGACGGACTTTTGATTGCATCAAAATCCCGTGGCAACCGATCAACTGAGACTGAACTGCTAGATTTATAACATTCAAATTAGTTATCTCATAACTACTTATGGATTCCAAATATTGTATCACATTCCAGATAAATAGACAATGTTAAACTTTCCGATCGAATAAATAAACACCCAAGATTTCCCAAATAGCTCAACACTTGAGCGGTGTTTAAAAGCATCTATCACATGCCACAGTACCAATGGTCTAGTCGTAGAAAGGTCAAGCCAACGCCTCATATGTGGCAACGCCGTACTGCCCCAAACCCTAAGGTTCAGAGACGGTTCAGACGGTCACATAATCGAGTTAAGGTTTATTGTCTTCTAGAGGGTTCACCGCGTTACTTTCACGATTTTCCGAAAGTTTCAAACTCGAGAAGAATTCAACTTTTGAAAATTTTCCGACAGGGGAAAAAGTGAGTTATTGATATCCGTTCGAACTTTTTAACAGTTTCTAAAATTATCCGGAAAAAACTTAAACTAAGTTAAATTATCCGATCGAATCAACGAGCTCCCACTACAACCCAGAAAACTCAACACTTGAGTAAAAATTAAAAATACACAGAAGCATCAGGAAATACATAGGGACTTTACTGTGCAAAAAGAAAACAATGATTTCACTGTACGGCCGCGGAACCGCCGCGCGACCCATGCTCATGCAGTGGTTCCGCGGCACCTTGGGTGAATTACCTTGTCGTTTTTCACACAGTTCCATAGAATTCCCTGCTGATTTTTTAAACAATTTTTAATATGAAAAAAATCTACTTTTTGAAAAATTTCCAGAAACTAGGGTTTTACGGGTATTCGGAGTTCGATCGGACGTTAAACTTCGCCTAGACTTCGCCTAAAGCTCTAGCTTAGCTCTGATACCACTGTAGGGATGCTAGGTATATGCATAAGGGTCTATAAGGAATCAACCTTGCCCGATTTAAAAATTAGCCGTGCCGAACAACCCTAAAACAAGATCTTTATACTAGAGTTTAGGTGAAACAAAGCATGTTAAACACATTAACACTAAGTGAGAGGGATTACAACCTTTGTACATCCTGTCCTTCACTTCTAAACCTCCGTGTTGAGGTCCCTTCGCTGTGATCATCATGCATCCGGACTCTAGAGAGGCTCCACGAAGAGAAAGATGCTAGCTTGCTTCCGATCTTCGATAACAAAGATGATCTACCTTGAAGTTTCCTTAACCCTAGCTCTCACTCACTAATGAGGTGAACACCCTCATCTAATTGGCAAGGATAGATGAGGATGATGAAGTAGGATTTTAGCTCTCAGTTGTTTTCTTATTCTCATTCACTTTCATCACAAAAATCAAAGCAAGAAAGCTTTGCAAGGAGGAGGAAGAAGAAGAATGAATAAAAATCCTTTTATGATGAATAATGTGTTGGAGATAGTGCCCTCAGAGTCAATTATTGGATCACAGGCACGTGATTGCAATGATTGAGGGAGGACCTGTCCTAGTAGGACAGTCTTACTCGGGATGATAGTATGCTATCTGGTTTATCTTTATCATCGTGTACTGCTTTAGGTGATCTGACATGTCGCTATTACACGTTGATAGAGCCCCTAGAATTCTTGCTTGACCACCAGCAGTATGAGGGCGATCATATACGTGGGAGCTGGTAGTCTATAAGCACATCCTTAAAAGGTCCCTAGTCGTGGGAGTTTCGAGACAGGGCATCGATACTCCAGAGTAGACTAGTGTATACAGTTGAGACCCCGACGAGGGGCGGTGGCCGGTCTCACAAGCCACTGGTGTCAGTTGGTTCACCTAAGATGTATACAGGTGCTCATTGGGTTATGAGTACACCGGACAGGACTCGCCGGGAACATGCTAGTTGGTCTTATACCTGACGTCAGATAGCAGTTCCCTGGTGACATGTGTACAGGTTAGTTCATCGACCTGGGGATCGTCATTTGTCTCATGTGAGTTCCCACTGTACTTTGATTACTACCCTACCACGCTCAAAGGAGACGTGCAAACAGGTTTTAGTTGGGTACAGTCCCGAGCCACATGGAGGCAGTGAGCGGATCTCCAGGGGTTCTTCTCTTCCGGTATTGGGGGTGAGGTCGCGCTGTGTCTAAGAGAGCCATTACACGAAGCCCTCGACCGAGGCAGGAGATTTACTAGTAGATATTCCAGTAGTATCTCAGGGTGTTCTGGGCTACACTCCGACATGACTTGTACCGCTTTTGGGGGTCTGACTTTTACCAACCCCCTAGGCCCGCCATGCGACGCTCATAGACGAACGGACCGGACTGTACGGATATTGTCACTGACAGGCTCAGTAGGGTGTCAGGATGAGTTGCTCATCGACGTCGCTTTTGGTCAATAGCTGGTAGCCCGTTACGTATTGGCTTATACCTCTGACGTGCTAGTGGTTAAATCCACAACCAAAGTGTTAACGAGTCTTTAGAGTCCACCACACATACAGTTGCTCAAGTTTTCGGGCGAAACGCTGTAGAGGCCGTATGGAGATATGGCAGGGTTCGATCAGATACGTGCGGTATTGCACGGATCAGGATCGGACGGATATTACTAGTCGGCTTTGGTTTAAGCCGGATCCTAGTATAGTACAGTGTAGATTTTGTCTCATTGCATTTGTATTTCGGTCGGAATACAGATGCGGGTGTGTATACACAGTATCGGGGTTTTCCTGTAATTTATTACGGGACCAGTTTTCTGGAGTTGCTAGTTTGCTTTCCGTTTCGGCCATTTTCATTTGTATCTTTCAATGGCCGAAGATTGGTGGAGGAGGGCTTATTTGCATTTATGCAAATAAGCAATTTGGAAGGGGGTCTTTGCATATTGTTGTGTCATGATCACTTGACTTTCGTTAGTCATCATGGCTAGTCTTGTAGTGTCATGATGGCATGACTTTTGGTGTTGATGATGGATGATGATGGTTGTATGAGTATTGGAGTTTCTTTGTGATCATTTCTTGATATGATAACTTTTCCTCTCACTTGCATTATTCTTGTGGCTATCCTTTTCACTTACTTATTCTCACTCTCACCTCACCAAGTGCCATGGCCGGCCACTCCCTCTTGGGGCTGCCCATTTTTTGGTGTGGGGTTTTTGTTCATTTCATGCTACAAAAAATCCCCAAGTTACTCCACATAGTTCATGTATCATCCCTCCACCAAAATGGCAACCTCCATGAACCCCAAAATGAGACATGGTTCTACACTATATTCTACAGCAAACCTTGGGCACGTCGGCTCGCCAACTTCGTGCCGGAGTTGCCTCGGTATAGAGGCGGGAACCCGTAAAAGAAGCCGGCGACGTGATGCCCTTCCGGCGACGAGGTGGAGACCGGACATTCCGCGGGAGATCGGGACGACGACGAGAAGACCGGAGGACACGGATCAGTAGGTATTTCTCTCTTCCCCATCTTGTAGTTAGCTAGGACTAGTTAATGGTTCGATCCGGGTTTTTAGTGCACGGTGGTGCCGGTTCAAGAAAATTTAAAGTTAACCATCGCTTCCGCATTTGTCCTCGGGATGGAGGCCGGGGCGCCGCCGTGCACTTACACTGGTATCAGAGCCTCGCCATTAACATAGTCTAGCTTTGTCTAAAGTGTTTTACATTTCCGATCGAACAAATGTTCCAAAACCGTGTTTTTCAAAACAACAGTTTTCTGTCGAAATTTTTTTGTCTCGAAATTTTTTTTAGGTAGTCTCAGAATACTGTGCAGGGAAGCATAAGCCTACTGTAAAAATTTGGTCACGGGATCTCATTACTCGACCGCGGAACCGCGGCCAAACCCATGCTTGGGCCGCGGTTCCGCCGCAGTTTTGACAGATCGGTACACCAATTTTTTACAGAGGCCTTCTGGGTTGAAAATAGGGTTTTTGGAATATTAATTTTGGGCCCAGAATTTCTTTAACTGCTACAGTATTGCTTGGGGCCCACTTGGGTAAATTTTGATCGATCGGATATTTTAAACACATTTTTTAACAGTATTTACATTATATCTGCGACCGTGAATGTCACTTGATAGGTAAATCCTGTCTAACTGCTATAGCCCGGTTAGACGGATTTGCGAACGTGGCTTTCACGTTGATGTTCTGTGTTATGTTGTGATGTTGCGGATCGGTCGTGGGGGATAGCCTGGATGCAATGCTAGTACAGTTCTGTTGTATTATGTACATTTGATATTGCGGGGCGAGCGTCCGACATGTGGACTGCCATCACTGCCTGTTTGTATTATTATTTTGGGGCACGACCAGGTTGCGGTCGATGTACCCATTGTTTGTATATTTTACTTTCTGTACTAGGATTACCCCGCGGAGGGGTGCACGGATAGCCGGGTTCTGGAGGGCATCAAGCCCGCATCTCATGGCATTGAGACGGAGGGGGCTTCACTCTAGAATTGGCAGGCTATTCGCCGCACTCGTAGGGGGTACAGGTTGACCCAGGAGGGGTGCCCAAGTTACCGGATTTCGTGAAGTGTTGGGTGGTCCATTCACGTTGCTGAAGGGGGCTGCCTCGCTTCAGGTTTTGGCGGGTGACTTGCCGCGCCCGTAGGGGTCTAGGATTTCATTGTACAGGCTATCCACACGACCAGGGGAAGGTCGGGTTTCAGTAGTGGCTCTATGAAACCCGGGGATCCCAGATATCTGTATTGTTCTGTGATGCTGTACATTTTTGTCATGTTGCATTTTTTATCACGCCTTGAGCGAAAAATTATATTATATATATATATATATATATTAGTAGATGTTGTATATGTTTTGCATCCGCGCTAGTCCAGCCCCCGCTCTGTCGTTAGTTAGCTAACCTAACGGGTAATGACGGGACCCAGTGGCGAATGCGGATGGCATATACGTACATCAGTATATTTTCGTTCTTTATGGTGTGATCAATTGATGGGACTGCGTTGATTCGGATGAATACAAGTTAAAAACAAACCTAATCTGATGTTGTTGGAACACTTTTCAAAAAGCTGTTATTGCAAGGACGTTCTCTTTTGTTTAGCATCGTGGTATTCAGTTGGAATATCCTGCTCCTCAGTCGACGAGGCAAGGGCCGAGATCCCTTCACCGGGAGTGACCCCTTGGACAAAAGTTTGCATCAGGGCAATGACTTCACTATAGCCGATTACTTTTGCTTTGCACCGTGGTATTCAGTTGGAATACCCTGCACCTCATTCTACGAGGAAAGAGCCGAGATCCCTTCAACGGGAGTGACCTCTTTAGCAATGGTTTTCGTCACTATATTTTTAAAAAAGCTATCAGTTCCTTCAACGATATCAAGTTCATTACGTTAAAGGTTTTCGCCAGAAACCATTCGTAGCCCTCCGTCATTTCAGTTAAATATTCGGTAGTATTTAAGCTATGTATTTTGACCTCACGCCAAGGCATAGTGATTGGTAGCTGCCGGGTATTTATCTGTTGCATACATAGATGCGTTGGTTTAGGACAGTCGTACTACTATTTTGGCCTACTTCAAGGGTATGTGCGGGTGGGTTCAAATTAACCTGGATAATGACGGGTAGAACTTGACATGTGACTTATGATATTTTGACCTCACGCCAAGGTCATAAGAGCATGGGGTAAAAATCACATCGGGAGTTTCAAAAGAACTGAAACTTGCCTGATATGTGCATACCTTCTGGAGTGTGACACCGTGAGCAGATTCCGTCATGTTATCATGCAATGATAGTTGGATCTCGATTCCCACTGATGAGTTGGTTTACTCCTCGGGTGATCCCGACTAATTCTTCTTTCAGGTTTGGAGGAGAATTTGACGGTACGGTGGGAGGTTTCCAGATTAGATAAATTGGTAACCATTCTGATCTAGGTTAGAGTGCACGCTGAGTGTTTCTTTTCTCTCTCTTTTCGGCAGCGACCATTGACCCGACCCTAAGACTTTGACTCAGTGACCAAAATTAACCGAACCTTCTTGAACACTGGCTTTTGGATTGTCAGAGTTGCAAACCTCATTGCCACTCCTACTTTTACCCTTTTCTCCAGGACAACCCGTATTACTACGAACGTCCACTTCCATTGGACAAAACCATCGTATGGTAAGATACGAACTCGAAGGAATTTATTCGAGGATGGTTTCCGGTTCTGGAGAAAACGGATATGACTATTCAGTTGTCTTTTCCTTTTACCTTCTCTCAGGTTGCGAGTGCTCCTTGGTTTAGGAGACAGTACACCTATTACGCAAATTGGATAGTCTTCTTCCAAACCTTAGGCTGGTGCCGACTGGTAGGGAATGAAGAAAACCAATTAGCCTAAACGGTGTACAGAAGGTATTAAATTAAGACAAAGAAAGGGATTAGTAAGAGGGCAAAGTAAATTGCGACTGCTATTCACGACCAAACCAAGTATTTCTTCGCCAATCCTAAATCACCTTTGTATTTCTCCAGAACACTCCGTATCACTACGAAGATCCACAGTTTATTGGATACTCCATCGTATGGTTATATACGAACTCGAAAGGAACTTGTTCCAGTTCGGGGATGGATTCTGGTTCAGGAGAAATAGCAATAAGGTTTATTCGGTTGTATTTTATCTTCACCTTCTCTCGTATTGCGAGTGCTCCTAGGATTAGGACAGTACACCCATTATGCTTATTGGATAGTCTTCTTCCAAACCATAGGCTGGTGCCGAACAGTAGGGAAGGAAGAAAACCATTTGGCCTAAAGGAGGTGTACAGAAGGTAAAGACTAAAGACATATGAAGGGATTTGGAGAGGTGGCAAATAATTACACGGTTACAGTTGTGAATTTGAATCAGGAAGAGGCATTACTAGGAATACCGGGATACCCCATCGAAACATTTCAATGTTTCAGTTTCACTGTGTACTGTTAAAGGGAAACTGATTTCCCAGTTAGACACTTGCTCCAGGGTATGTATTTACCAGGTATGATTCTCACATCTGTATGGTTTTACAGATGATGAGTGGGAGTAAGTTATTGGGAATTAGGTGATCTTCCTCATTATATCGGAATTCATTGTAATTGGTGATATTTGAGGAAATCGCCTAGGTTGTTTGCCGGTCGGCAAATATTTGGTTTTGAATATCCGCTGTTGTGCACCAATTTCAAATTGATATATCTGTACGTCTATTTTCATAGAGTGAGATATACCTTTTTGAAATTATGTCTATGACATTTACCTATATCAGTGGATGGTTAGGTAAGGAGCATTAAACAGCGGTGTAATTCTTCTTAATCATAAGTACAGTTTTCAACCTACGACACACAGTGAATGAGTTATCAGACTCAAGGGACTTATACAGAGTATTGTATGTTGTCCAGGGTCCATCAGGACAGAGGGGTTGGTCCTCGTACTATATTCGGTTTACTTATGACTTCTCTAGTTTTTAGAAAGGTGTTTCGCGGAAACACAGGGCCCGAATTTTGAGAAGTTATAGGTATTTGAATAAAGTAGAGAACCAGGTGTTGCAAGTATCGGGATTCTTCAAGTTGATCGAAGATGTAGATACTTGAGTATGGTATTTAGTTAATAGTAATGGTTAAGAGAACTTGCTTCTCTTTCAGGTTACTCATAATTGGAAGCATTCCTAAGTTGAGTAACGCTGATCGGCCTCTTTCCATTTAGTTGACACGCACTGGAGACAGCTGCATGATTTGAATCTGGTTCAATTAAATCAGTGCCTCTGGTTCTATATTGGATATAGAACAGTTCATATCTTAACGATGTTAAGGTACGGGGAGTTGTCCGGCTTATGATTAAAACCAGACTCTGGATAACTCAAGGCACGTTTCTGTAATGGCTGTTTGTGGGTTGACCCAGGCTATGACGAGGGTTGACTTTCTACCATCTGGATGAACAATAGCGATATTGTTCTAGACTCGCCACAGTTTTATTCAAAATGGATTTTTTCAGAAAACAGTAGTGGGAGTATGGTAGAACTTGAAGTGATTCCAGAACCACAAACGATTACTGAAGATTTGATAGGAACCTAAAGATTCAATCTGGTTTGACATTACATTGGCCACTCCGCAGATATGGTGGGTAACTTCAGGCACCCGAGAGGTACTCCGGTAGCCTCAAGGACGGTGACAGGAAAGTTCTTGTTTACCCACACTTGCCATTGCTGTTGTTCCAGACTGTGAGACCCGGCAGGAGGATGAGTATAGCGTCGTTCTAAACTAGCTTTAGAAGTGTACGTGTATATGACTCTGCCAGAGGGTTGTCGTAGTCAGTGGGAGCAGCGGAAGCATTGGTGGACAGGTGGCTTATGTCTATTTATAGACTAAAGCAGATATAGCGGAGATAGATCATCAATTTCTGATGTGACAGTCATAGGTTTGACTTCATCAGAATAGGGGATGGATCTGTTGAGAAGGTAGTAGGGTGTGATGTCATGGTATTTGGATGACATACATAGAGTAGGAAGTGATATTCCTATACTACAATCGGTTATACTTTGTTCGTCACACAGTGGTTTCTCCACATGGGACTTGGACATTATATCAGACATACTGGTTACTAGATCTATGGTTTAGATCTAGATTTGGGTGGTTTCCCAATCAGGGTACTCAGACAGCATTCTAAGAGTATTTAGAATGGACGACTCCTGGCACGGTAGTGTACCTGCAGGTGATGGAGTCACCTTCTCTAAAGGTGTCTTATAGACTAAAGGGGAGAGGGATGTGCATGATTGGCAGATCACTTGCTCAGGCAATTGAGTCAATCATGAGATGTCAAGTACCACACCAGATGTTGTTCTTGCTGTAGAGTTCCTAGGCACAGTAGTGAGGCCTCACAAGGCATCGAACATGCCAATTTCAAAAATTCTAGGTGCCGAGAGACCCGACTACGGATCGTTTGCTAGAAAACTAGGCGGAAAAGATAACTAGTTAACATTTAACTATGAGAATACGGATATACAACCTTTGTAGATCCGGTGCTCCACCTCCAGGGCTCCGCAATGAAGTCTTCTCGCTGTCCAAGACGGATCCCGGGCTCTTGCGTCGGCTTCATCGGAGAATGAACGGGCTAGGTCATCGATGTCCATGCCGAAGATGATCTACGTCGAGGCATCGCTAAATCAAGCTCCGACTTCACCAAGTCAAGAAACTTGTGAAGGAAACACACTCTACTACTTGGCAAGAGGTAGAGGATGAAGAAATAGGAAGTGGGTAGACTTTAGAATTGGATTTCTCACTCTTTTCCAACAATCACCATTGATGGAGCTTAAGGTTTTCTTCTTCAAGAAGAAGAAGAAGAAGAAATGTTATTATGATAAGATTAATAAAAATGAGAAAAGAAATTCATTCTTATCATAATTGAACAATAGTTAGGTGTAGAGAATCAATCATGGTTTAGTGGAATGGTTAGGTTAAGCATGAGACAAAAATGGTTACAAAGTCAAAGACTTCATGAAGCTTCATGAAGCATTTAAAGAAAGCCACCATTTTCTCATGCTCTTTTTCTTTTCCAAAAAGAATAAATGTATATATAATTTAATAAGAAAAACAAAACCCTAATTATCCACTTAACCATGGTTTAATTCTTTACACTTAACCAAAATGTATGTATCATCAAACATGATACAATCTAGTGCACAAAATCATATCGCATATGTAATGCACACATCCGAGTGAGAAAATCCATCTTAAAGTGAACCGATACTAGTTAATGCAAAGTAATATATCAAATATATAATAATGCATTAAATCATTAAATCAACACTTGATTCAATGATCCGGTCATGTCGCATACAACCGACTGGTATCATTAGTAACAACTTATCGAATCAACACTTGATCCGATAACCCGGCTATATCGCATATAACCGATCAATGTCACATCGCGAGAATCGAATACAGTATCACATACTGGTATTATTCTCGGTCCCGCACATATCTCATATGCGCTCCTATTTCGTTTCGCTTGAGCCAGGAAACCTCTGTGTAGGACTCTAAAGACTCGTCAATACGCCGGCAGCAGATGATGATCATATCAAACATCCACAAGCCGCAAGCGGTCTGCTAAACGTAACGGCCACCCGGGTATTGAGCGATCTGAAGATCGACGAGCAAGCCCGCTCACACTCCAGTGAATCCAACCAGTAACACTACCGTACAGTCCGGTCTGATCGTCTGATCTGTCGCATATCTCGCCTAGGGGTGGTAAACGTCAGACCCCAATAGCTCGATAAGTCGTGTCGATATGAGGTCTATAACAATTCGAGAAACTACTGGTAACACTTACCAGTAAATCTCAGCAACCCTGGCCAGGGATTTCCTGTTATAGCCAATCGAACACAGCACAACATCAACCCCCTATACCGGGAAAGACGAATCCCCTCCTATCGCTCATTGCCTCCATGTGACTCGGGACTGTACCCAAAAACCACCGTTTTGCACGCCCTCTTGGACGTGGTAAGATGGAAATCAAAGCACAGTGGGAACCACACAAGACTCTATGACGATCTCGGGTCAACAGACTACTCTGTACCAGTGTCACCAGAGAACTGCCATCTGACGTGAGGTATAATACCATCTGGGAGTTCTCGGCGAGTCCGTCCAGTGTACCCAGTCTCTACTGAGCACCCGTATATCATCTCTGATGTCAAACACCAATGGATATGGGATCATCCATCGCCCATCTGTATGGGTCGAGAAGGTATACGCAAGTCTACTCTGGTATATCGATGCCCCGTCTCGATACACCCTCGACTAGGGACTTTGAAGGATGTACTTATGGACTACCATGTCCCCACTAGTATGATCCGCATCATAGTCCAGGTAGTCAAGTACAGATCCTAAGGGCTTTACCAACATGTAACAGAGAGACAATCAGTATACACGTTAAGGTAAAGAACAACCAGATAGCATACTATCATGTTGAGCAAGAAAGTCCTCCCTATATATGTCCCATCATCCACTACAATATACATCCTATGTACAGTAATGGCCTCTAGGGCATACATATAACTAACAATCTCCCACTTGCACTAGGGCCATCTGTAGCAGTGGTTGTAGTATCTCATACTCAACCATCCCATAAAAGTCTCTCTCTGGGAACAGGCCTTTGTGAGTGGATCCGCTGTGTTGTCCTCTGAGTCTACTCTCCTAACCTCGATCTCCCTGGAGATCAACCATCTCCATGATCAAGTGATACTGCCTTAGAATATGTCTGGATCACTGATGGGACCGGCGTTCCTTGGCATAAGCCACAACTCCATTGTCACACAATGGAAGGAACATAGTTCATCTCATTAACCAATATACACCCAAACAGCCTCTTTGGTAGCATCTTAAGTAGCGATGTATCCTGCCTTTATCGTCTAGTATGCCACGGTATCTAGCTTGGCGCTCTTCCAACATACCGTCCCTCCACTGAGGGTAAAGACAATGCCTGTGACGGACATTCAGTCGTCTTTATCACCCTGGAACCCTTCCAGTGATTTTCCCTTAGATCGATTGATACCATCTCACTACAACTAGTGAGAATCCTAACATCCAATTAGATCTATCTCATAGATCCAAAAATTCAGGATTTAGGAGGTATCACTTTGATCCTTTGTGGAGAATCATTGTGATAAGCGGAGATTGACCGTGCGTAGCATAGGAAACTACTTCCCTATCAAGAGTATGTCATCCACGTACTCTACGAAGATCATCACCATACTCCCTACTACCTTTTTGTTTATACAAGGTTCATCAACCATTTTGATGACGTCAACTTCTTTGACTAATCCATCAAAATAGATGTTCCAACTCCGCGATGCCTGCTTTATCATATAAAACATCTTGCACACGTTTCTGCTGCTCCCACTGTCTACGAGGCCCTCTGGCTGTGTACTTATAGACGCTCTCTTCTAAATCATCATTTAGAAAAGCAGTCAAGACACCCAACCACCAGATATCGCAGTCATGGTATGTAGCCGTGACAAGTAGGATCTGGATGGACTTAAGCATAGCTACCGGAAAAGGTTTCATCATTATCCACGCCTGGTCGATGACGAAAACCTTTAACAAGTCTAGCTTTGAAAGTCTTAACCTTTCCATCTACACCAAGTAATCTTCTCAAGATATACTTGCTCCTGATGGTGATTTAACCCTTCAGATATAGCAACCAAAGTCCATACATTGTTGGTGTATATGGATTCCATCTCAGATCACTAAGCATCCAGCCATTCTTACAGAGTCACACTCCTGATGGCCAGCTCGAAGCTAGTTGGGTTATCATCTCATGATGCAATCCTCGCTCCCACTGTCATAGAGAAACCGAAGCATCTCTCAGGTGGGTGAGGAACCCTACTAGATCGGCGGAGAGGCTGAGGTTCGTTGGTATCTACTGAATCCTTTGGTTCTATTAAATCATCTGCTGTAGTTTGTATAGCTGGAACTTTTCCAGTTCTACATAACAGATCTTGCCTCGAGCTTGTCCGGATTTTGCTTTTCAGACATAGGCTGGACAACCCCAAATCTCAACTAACTTGAGAGATGGGCTCTTCCCTTTCCATATCATATATGAAGCGGTAGGCAACTGATTTGATTTGAACCCTGTTCAATAGGTATGCAGCTTCTCAAGTGCATAACTCCCAAAAGGAAACAGGTAACTCAGTAGTACTCATCATAGAGCACACCTTATCACATAGGGTGTGATTGCTCCGCCCTGATATACCATCGTGCTATGGTGTATACAGAGGAGTAATGCTGAGAGAGAATCTCATTCTCCTTTAGATTAGTCCAGTATTTCCGTGCTCAAGTATTCTCCTCCTTGATCTCATCAAAGGACATAATACTTATACCCGTATTTTGGTTCTCTACTTCTGACTTATATTCTGTGAATATCTCAAAAGGTAAGTACTTATGTTTCAACAGGAACATATGTCTGAATCTAAAGAGATCATCAGAGAATGTAATGAAGTACAAAGAACCGGTCTCGGCATGTGTAGACTGGGGACCTTTATACATCAACATGTATCATCCCAAGAGTTTACTAACTCTTTCTCTGTTTCCAATAAACAGAGCTAGTGTCATTATATCTTTGTGACATGACTGGCGAGTTTCACAAGATGTAAATTCAAACTAATTTAAATATGCATCTTAATGTAACTCTAGCTAGTCGGGTCGCATTGATATGACCTAGTCTACAATACCTCAAGAAGGATTCGTTCATTTCTGAACTCTTCCTCTTGTGTGTGTTCTGTATACGAAGAACTGTAATTTGATTTAGAACATTAATGCTTTTAGATGACGTGCCTGAACCGATCAACTTTTGATATAGGAAATGTTCAAAACATTATCCAACAATACAAAATTTTATCATTTCTTTACTTATAAAGAGACTGATATGATTTTGTATATCAGGTTCGGTATCTAGCAACATTCGTTCAGAATCAATGTATTGTAATACAGGGTGACAGTGACGAACAGACTTGGCTGCAATACTTGCCCCGTTTTCTGTCTCATGAAACTTATCACCCGTTCTCAGTTCTCTACCTTTCTGTAGCTCTATGTAACAGATTACATATTTGGGATCCTGATCTGGTATCACATACCCAGGACGTAAAGGATACTGAGAAACAGTTCTCTGCAATGAACACACCCGAAGATGATGCATCAGCATGCACTTTCTTCGTTTGGGCGGCACGGGAATTCTGGTAATCCCCAATTTCCTGCTCTGTCTTATAACAATTATAAGTTGGAGCGGGACCAACGTTCCCCAGCTCAGTATAACAAGCGGGTTCAGTCAATAATCCGTATTATTATCTTGATTAAGGCGTGATATGGTCGCTACCTTGAGAGAGAGAGAAGAAAACACTCAGCGTGCGCTCTGTCAAGAATAGATTGGTTATTATTTTATCTAATCAGGATGGTTCCCACTGCTTTTTATCAAATCTTCCTTCAAACCCTAAAAGGAAAGACTAGCCGGGATTAATTACACACTACAAGTTCGCCAATCTTTCAGCCAGGCCAGTGTCGGTACTTTGAGGGAGGTCCCCCGTGCTTTCGCACGAACCTAATTAATGTAAACCTCGTTTTCCCAGAGGCGTAAGCTCGTTGACACCTTTCTAGACACCTACTTGATCGGCTAATTGTAATGTATAAAACTCTCCCAGGAGTAACACTTACTCGCAGCGGGTATCGGGATCCAACTATCTCATAGAAGGTATGCAATCTCATTGCAAATTTCAACACTTGAAATTCCCGATAATATTTTGCCCCTAGCTCGCTATGACCTTGACGGAGGCCAAACAACCCATAGTCCGCTAGTCAAGTTCAACCCGTCATTTCCTGATTGAATTAAACCCACCCGCACGACCCTTGACGGAGGCCAAACAACGCCGTACGAATACCCTAATCCAATCGCATCATATGCTAGCAGATAAGCACTAGTTAGCTACCGTACACTACGCCTTGACGGAGGCCAAACAACCGCAGCACGAATACTAACTAGTACGTATCTGAAATGACGGAGGGCTACGACAGGTTTTTCTGAAAACCTATTGCGTAATGAACTTGATATCGTTGTAGAATCAAATGATTTTAAAATGGAGTGTTTTTGAGGCTTTTCTAGTTTTGCTAAAGGAGTCACTCCCGGTGAAGGGATCGTCGGTCCTTTCCTCATCGAATGAGGTACGGGATATATCATATATATCACTGTGCAAAGCAAAAACTCTTAAAAGCAATCAAAAGACAAACCGAGTGTGTAGCATCAGCCAGTTATTGCTAAAGGAGTCACTCCCGGTGAAGGGATCTCGGTCCTTTCCTTATCGAATAAGGTGCAGGATATATTACATATACCTCTGTGCAAAGCAAGAACTGTAGCTACCTGTTTTATTTTGAAATTCGATTCTACAACATCTTAGGTTTCTTTTATTTCATTAATCACATTAATGATGTCCCATCATTTAAGTACCTGAACATCACAGATAAATACGACGTACACTTATGCCATCCGCATTCGCCTCGATGTCCCCTCGTGCACCGTTAGGTTAGGTAACTAACGGCAGAGCGGGGCAGGGCTAGCGCGGGTGTAAATCATAAGTAACGTCTATATAATATATCATATATACTATATACAGAATCTATCACAGAACATCACATGATCACATCACAGATATCGCAGCAGAAGATACATATGAAATATTGGATATACTAGGACGTCCGTGTTTTCAATACGAGCCAGTATAAAACACGGATTCCACGGTCATGATGAATAGCCAAACCCACACCCCTAGACCCCTAAGAGAGCGTCAAGCAACCCTACCAATTCTAGAGTTAGGAGACCCGGACTCGACTCCTCGAGTTGGTCTCCCACTGGACTCCAGAACCCGGTTACTTGTGCCCTCCTCCTTGGGTCTATCCTAGTGCGGAAAAGTAAATAATATACAAAGGGTGACAACTTCCGCAACCTGGAAGCGCCCCAATAAAAGAATATTACATACAAGTTTTTACATGAATGAAAATGAAAAACACTCATCTCACATAAAAACCCCCGGCTATTCAAACAAGACGATCCAATATAACATATCCAGCAACACATAACATCATATGTCATCAACGTAAGTAAATATGTCCATCCCAATTGTCGTTGACATATAGCAACGAAACCGGCGATATCACATATTACACTTACAGTCACAGAAAAGAAAGTGTAAAACTACAACAGTTGGAATCCGCAATCTTTATAGACATCGCATGCCTAATCAAATGAATACCTTAGACATCGCATGCCTAACTATTATAAACCCCGCATTTTAGTCTCAAAATCGAAAACTCTTTTCAATATCAAGTCGGGCAATTCAACAAGATTCCCGATATCCTGATCGAATGCTCGTCGCAAACTTCAGTAGACGGCCGCACCCCCGATACCGTCGACGAAGTGCACCAAGGCGGAACACCGCTACCGCGAGCACCCAAACGGATGCTTTCGGCGACGGGGTTCTCCTACAGTCACTTGGTCGGGGTTATGGAGTGAGGCTGTCTATTAAGTTTACCCGGCGAGTATCCGCGTACGCTACGTGATTACGACGGACTTTTGATCGCATCAAAATTCCGTGGAAACCGATCAAGTGAGACTAAACTGATATGTTTATAACATTCATTCAGTTATCTCATAACTTTTGTGAATTCCAATTATTGTATCCCATTCCGGATAAATAGAAAATGTCAAACTTTCCGATCGAACAATCGAACACCCAAGTTTTCCCGATACAGATCAACACATGAAATAAGTCTAACAACATTCAGTTCGTGCCTCAGTACCAACGGTCTAGCCGTAGAAGGGTCAAGCCAACGCCTCACATGTGGCACGCCGTACTGCCCCAAACCCTAAGGTTCAAAGGGCAGTTCAAGACGGTCACATAATCGAGTTAAGGTTTGTTGTCTTCTAGAGGGTCCATCGCGTTACTTGCACTACTTAGAACGTCGTTAAACTACGGAAAGATCCAACACTTGGAAATTTCCCGACAGGGGAAAAGTTGGGTATTTATATCCGGTCGAACTTTTTAACATATTCTAAAATTTATCCGGAAAGCCAAATAGACAAAATTTGATACCCCGATCGAAACACCGAATCCCCAAAATAATCCCAGAAAATACAACTCTGGAATAAATTTTAAAAATACCCAGAAAATCCAGCATAAAATAATAGGAGTTACTATGCAAACAGTGTACGATGACGTCATCATTCCGCCGCGGAACCGCCGCAGAAGGCAGGCTTCTGCCGCGGTTCCGCCGCGGTTTGTACTGTTCATTGAAAAAATTTTGCATCATAATTCTTATTTTTTCCTGCTGAATTTTTTAGCAATGTTTATTTGAAAAAATCCACGTTTTCAGAAAACGTCCAGAGAGCATTTTCCGGTTGGAGTTTCGGGTCGTTCGGACTTCAAATTCCGTCTAGACTTCGCCTAAGGCTCTAGCTAGGCTCTGATACCACTGTAGGGTTCCTAGGCACACTAGTGAGGCCTCACAAGGCATCGAACATGCCAATTTCAAAAATTCTAGGTGCCGAGAGACCCGACTACGGATCGTTTGCTAGAAAACTAGGCGGAAAAGATAACTAGTTAACATTTAACTATGAGAATACGGATATACAACCTTTGTAGATCCGGTGCTCCACCTCCACGGCTCCGCAATGAAGTCTTCTCGCTGTCCAAGACGGATCCCGGGCTCTTGCGTCGGCTTCATCGGAGAATGAACGGGCTAGGTCATCGATGTCCATGCCGAAGATGATCTACGTCGAGGCATCGCTAAATCAAGCTCCGACTTCACCAAGTCAAGAAACTTGTGAAGGAAACACACTCTACTACTTGGCAAGAGGTAGAGGATGAAGAAATAGGAAGTGGGTAGACTTTAGAATTGGATTTCTCACTCTTTTCCAACAATCACCATTGATGGAGCTTAAGGTTTTCTTCTTCAAGAAGAAGAAGAAGAAGAAATGTTATTATGATAAGATTAATAAAAATGAGAAAAGAAATTCATTCTTATCATAATTGAACCATAGTTAGGTGTAGAGAATCAATCATGGTTTAGTGGAATGGTTAGGTTAAGCATGAGACAAAAATGGTTACAAAGTCAAAGACTTCATGAAGCTTTATGAAGCATTTAAAGAAAGCCACCATTTTCTCATGCTCTTTTTCTTTTCCAAAAAGAATAAATGTATATATAATTTAATAAGAAAAACAAAACCCTAATTATCCACTTAACCATGGTTTAATTCTTTACACTTAACCAAAATGTATGTATCATCAAACATGATACAATCTAGTGCACAAAATCATATCGCATATGTAATGCACACATCCGAGTGAGAAAATCCATCTTAAAGTGAACCGATACTAGTTAATGCAAAGTAATATATCAAATATATAATAATGCATTAAATCATTAAATCAACACTTGATTCAATGATCCGGTCATGTCGCACACAACCGACTGGTATCATTAGTAACAACTTATCGAATCAACACTTGATCCGATAACCCGGCTATATCGCATATAACCGATCAATGTCACATCGCGAGAATCGAATACAGTATCACATACTGGTATTATTCTCGATCCCGCACATATCTCATATGCGCTCCTATTTCGTTTCGCTTGAGCCAGGAAACCTCTGTGTAGGACTCTAAAGACTCGTCAATACGCCGGCAGCAGATGATGATCATATCAAACATCCACAAGCCGCAAGCGGTCTGCTAAACGTAACGGCCACCCGGGTATTGAGCGATCTGAAGATCGACGAGCAAGCCCGCTCACACTTCAGTGAATCCAACCAGTAACACTACCGTACAGTCCGGTCTGATCGTCTGATCTGTCGCATATCTCGCCTAGGGGTGGTAAACGTCAGACCCCAATAGCTCGATAAGTCGTGTCGATATGAGGTCTATAACAATTCGAGAAACTACTGGTAACACTTACCAGTAAATCTCAGCAACCCTGGCCAGGGATTTCCTGTTATAGCCAATCGAACACAGCACAACATCAACCCCCTATACCGGGAGAGACGAATCCCCTCCTATCGCTCATTGCCTCCATGTGACTCGGGACTGTACCCAAAAACCACCATTTTGCACACCCTCTTGGACGTGGTAAGATGGAAATCAAAGCACAGTGGGAACCACACAAGACTCTATGACGATCTCGGGTCAACAGACTACTCTGTACCAGTGTCACCAGAGAACTGCCATCTGACGTGAGGTATAATACCATCTGGGAGTTCTCGGCGAGTCCGTCCAGTGTACCCAGTCTCTACTGAGCACCCGTATATCATCTCTGATGTCAAACACCAATGGATATGGGATCATCCATCGCCCATCTGTATGCGTCGAGAAGGTATACGCTAGTCTACTCTGGTATATCGATGCCCCGTCTCGATACACCCTCGACTAGGGACTTTGAAGGATGTACTTATGGACTACCATGTCCCCACTAGTATGATCCTCATCATAGTCCAGGTAGTCAAGTACAGATCCTAAGGGCTTTACCAACATGTAACAGAGAGACAATCAGTATACACGTTAAGGTAAAGAACAACCAGATAGCATACTATCATGTTGAGCAAGAAAGTCCTCCCTATATATGTCCCAGCATCCACTACAATATACATCCTATGTACAGTAATGGCCTCTAGGGCATACATATAACTAACACTTGCACTAGATGCAATAAGTTGACATTGATCCAATCCTGGAGAAACAGTCGGAAGCAGCTTTAGAACATAAGTGGATGTTCTAGGGATATGATAACGACAGCCTAATTCGGGAGACAGTTATCATTCCAAGCTTCCAAGGTGACCTGGACGACAAGGAGGTTGTCAGAGTTATAGTTTTCCTTCTGACGAGGGACAGTATTTTGGACAGGTGATCCAAGGCAATACTGAGGGAGGCATGGCGCAGGATACTGATTAAGTTCAGTTGACAATACAGTCTAAGAAGTTTGGATTTGGAGTTCATTTATGAGCTAGGTCCCATCAGACATCCAGACATATTCTAAGACAGGTGTTACTCATTTCGGGAGATGGCTTTCTCCGCGAACTTGAGATATAGAGAGACATAGAAAGAAACATCAAAGCGGATCCACTCACTAAGGCTATTCCTCGAACGCAATAGTTTCGCAAACAGGGCTTTGTGAGACTGACTAGTTGAGAAGTTGGGTGTTCTGTATCACACGGGCTGTGAGTATGCGACATCGCAATAATTAGCCTTGAGTGCAAGTGGGAGATTGTTGGAGATAGTGCCCTCAGAGTCAATTATTGGATCACAGGCACGTGATTGCAATGATTGAGGGAGGACATGTCCCAGTAGAACAGTCTTACTCGGGATGATAGTATGCTATCTGGTTTATCTTTATCATCGTGTACTGCTTTAGGTGATCTGACATGTCGCTATTACACTTGATAGAGCCCCTAGGATTCTTGCTTGACCACCAGCAGTATGAGGGCGATCATATACGTGGGAGCTGGTAGTCTATAAGCACATCCTTAAAAGGTCCCTAGTCGTGGGAGTTTCGAGACAGGGCATCGATACTCCAGAGTAGACTAGTGTATACAGTCGAAATCCCGACGAGGGGCGGTGGCCGGTCTCACAAGCCACTGGTGTCAGTTGGTTCACCTAAGATGTATACATATGCTAATTGGGTTATGAGTACACCGGACAGGACTCGCCGGGAACATGCTAGTTGGTCTTATACCTGACGTCAGATAGCAGTTCCCTGGTGACATGTGTACAGGTTAGTTCATCGACCTGGGGATCGTCATTTGTCTCGTGTGAGTTCCCACTGTACTTTGATTACTACCCTACCACGCTCAAAGGAGACGTGCAAACAGGTTTTAGTCGGGTACAGTCCCGAGCCACATGAAGGCAGTGAGCGGATCTTCAGGGGTTCGTATCTCCCGGTATTGGGGGTGAGGTCGCGCTGTGTCTAGGAGAGCCATTACACGAAGCCCTCGGCCGAGGCAGGAGATTTACTGGTAGGTATTCCAGTAGTATCTCAGGGTGTTCTGGGCTACACTCCGACACGACTTGTACCTCTTTTGGGGGTCTGACTTTTACCAACCCCTTAGGCCCGCCATGCGACGCTCATAGACGAACGGACCGGACTGTACGGATATTGTCACTAACAGGCTCAGTAGGGTGTCAGGATGAGTTCGCTCATCGACGAACCTTTTGGTCAATAGCTGGTAGCCCGTTACGTATTGGCTTATACCTCTGACGTGCTAGTGGTTAAATCCACAACCAAGGTGTTGACGAGTCTTTAGAGTCCACCACACATACAGTTGCTCAAGTTTTCGGGCGAAATGCTGTAGAGGCCGTATGGAGATATTGCAGGGTTCGATCAGAAACGTGCGGTATTGCACGGATCAGGATCGGACGGATATTACTAGTCGGCTTTGGTTTAAGCCGGATCCTAGTATAGTACAGTGTAGATTTTGTCTCATTGCATTTGTATTTCGGTCGGAATACAGTTGCGGGTGTGTATACACAGTTTCGGGGTTTTCCTGTAATTTATTACGGGACCAGTTTTCTGGAGTTGCCAGTTTGCTTTCCGTTTCGGCCATTTTCATTTGTATCTTTCAATGGCCAAAGATTGGTGGAGGAGGGCTTATTTGCATTTATGCAAATAAGCAATTTGGAAGGGGGTCTTTGCATATTGTTGTGTCATGATCACTTGACTTTCGTTAGTCATCATGGCTAGTCTTGTAGTGTCATGATGGCATGACTTTTGGTGATGATGATGGATGATGATGGTTGTGAGTGTTGGAGTTTCTTTGTGATCATTTCTTGATATGATAACTTTTCCTCTCACTTGCATTATTCTTGTGGCTATCCTTTTCACTCACTTATTCTCACTCTCACCTCACCAAGTGCTATGGCCGGCCACTCCCTCTTGGGGCTGCCCATTTTTTGGTGTGGGGTTTTTGTTCATTTCATGCTATAAAAAATCCCCAAGTTCCTCCACATAGTTCATGTATCATCCCTCCACCAAAATAGCAACCTCCATGAACCCCAAAATGAGACATGGTTCTACACTATATTCTACAGCAAACCTTGGGCACGTCGGCTCGCCAACTTCGTGCCCGAGTTGCCTTAGTATAGAGGCGGGAGCCCGTAAAAGAAGCCGGCGACGTGGTGCCCTTCCGGCGACGAGGTGGAGACCGGACATTCCGCGGGAGATCGGGACGACGACAAGAAGACCGGAGGACACGGATCAGTCGGTATATCTCTCTTCCCCATCTTGTAGTTAGCTAGGACTAGTTAATGGTTCGATCCGGGTTTTTAGTGCGCGGTGGTGTCGGTTCAAGAAAATTTAAAGTTAACCATCGCTTCCGTATTTGGCCTCGGGATGGAGGCCGGGGCGCCGCCGTGCACTTACATAATGAATATCTAATAATAATAACTTATGCAACCATGGTTGCTAAATGAAAAGGCTAACCAATGTAGAGAATTTACTAGGGTTATGGGTTTAGGTTGGGTTTAATAATATCTCACAAAAATATCATTGCAAGAAACAAAACAAAAAGCTTCTAGAAGCTTCATGAATGAACTAACCCAAATCAAACCCTTACCTTGTTTAATCTCCACTAATCATGTTGCATTAGTTATCATAACTTGTTACAATATTACATATCACATATATAATATATTTTGTAACAAAAGAAAATAATACAATTAATATATATCGTATATATATCAATGTATTACCCGTGTGAGAAAATGAATCAATTAGTGAGCTCATATCAGTTAATGTAATTTAATATATCAAATATATAATTATACATTAAATTATCAAATCAACACTTGATCCGATAATCCGGCTATTTCTCAAATAACCGACTAATATAATCTGTATCAGTTCATCGAATCAACACTTGATCCGATGACCCGGCTATATCACATATACCCGGCCAATATCTCATATCGTGAGAATCTAATACGGTATCACATACACGTATTGTTCTCGGTCCCGCACATATCAGATATGTGCTCCTACTCCGTTTTGCCTGAGCCAAGAAAGCTCTGTGTAGGACTCTAAAGAATCATCAATACGCCGGCAATAGGTGATGATCATATCAAACACCCATAAGATGCAAGCGGTCAGCTAAACGTAACAGCCACCCAGGTATTGAGTGCTCAGAAGATCAACAAGCAAGCCTGTACATTCTCCTGTGAATCCAGTCAGTAACACTCCCGTACGGTCCAGTCTCTTCATCTGATATGTCGCATATCTCGCTTAGGGGTGGTAAACGTCAGACCCCAGTAGCTCGATAAGTCGTGTCGATATGAGGTTTATAACAGATCGAGAAACTACTGATAACACTTACCTGTAAATCTCAGCAACCCTGGCCAGTGATTTCCAGTTATAGACAATCGAACACAGCGCAACATCAACTCCCTATACCGGGAGAGACGAATCCCCACCTATCGCTCATTGCCTCCATGTGATTCGGGACTGTACCCAAAAGCCAGGTTTTTGCACGCCCTCTTGGACGTGGTATGATGGAAATCAAAGCACAGTGGGAATCACACAAGACTCTATGACGATCTTGGGTCAACAGACTACTCTGTACCAGTGTCACCAGAGAACTGCCATCTGACGTGAGATATAATACAATCTGGGAGTTCTCGGCGAGTCCGTCCAGTGTACCCAGTCTCCACTGAGCACCCATATACTTTCTCTGATGTCAAACACCAATGGATATGAGATCATCTATCGCCCGTCATATGGGTCAAGAAGCGCATACGCTAGTCTACTCTGGAGTATCGATGCCCTGTTTCGGTACTCCCACGACTAGGAACATTTGAAGGATGTACTAGGCGACTACACTGTCCTCACTAGTATGATCCGCATCATAGTCCTGATAGTCAAGTACTCATCCTAAGGGCTTTATCAACATGTAACATAGAGACATTCAGAGTACATGTTAAGATAAAGAGCAACCAGATAGCGTACTATCATATTAAGCGAGAAAGTCCTCCCTATATATGTCCAAGTATCCACTTCAATATACATCGTATGTACTGTAATGGCCTCTAGGGCATATATATAACTAACACGTATTGTTCTCGGTCCCGCACATATCATATATGTGTTCCTACTCCGTTTTGCCTGAGCCAGGAAATCTCTGTGTAGGACTCTAAAGAATCGTCAATATGCCAGCAGTTGGTGATGATCATATCAAACTGTAACGTTTCAGAAATCGTTTTGCGAATTTTCCCGTTTTAGGGCAAAATTGTCGGTTTTTCCCGTTTTAACCCGATTTCGATCAAACGTCCGTATAAGCTTGCCGGCACCTAGTTTAGCTAAAATAAATCTTGTGCGCGAACTTTAGGGGTATTTGGGAGGTTTTGGTTCAGATAGAATTTTTCCCAAATAAAATATTATTTTAAGCGGTTTTTGGTGCACGTAAATCGGGAAATTTCTTCTAAATGAAAAATTTTGGAAATCATCACTACAATTATTTTGGAAGCTTCTTTTCTAAATATCTAGATATTTTTGAGTGCAAAAAGGTTTTGTTTTAAAAAAAAGAAAAGAAAATGAAAGAAAGGTTGCATTTTGCATTTAATGTGCATTAATTGAATTTTTCTAGATTTTCTTCATTTTTATTCACAAAAACCCCTCCACCTCTTGCTTTGACCGGCCCTCCCTCATTCCTTGCTACCCTCATTTTTCCCAACTCCATTTTCATCCCATTTTGCTTGAAAAATCCAAATTAATTCATACAAATTCAAATATAATCCAAAAGCTTCATCTTTCTTCACAAATCCTTCTTGGATCATCAACATAGCATGGTTTTTTTTTTATGCTATGATGAGGGATTAAGTTTCATTTTGGTGTTCTTGGGGAGGTATAATTTCTTACCTTAATCCATAATTAGTTGTTTTAATCTTATTCTAGCTAATTTAGTTATCTAATTATGTGTTTAGTTTAGTTTTTAAATTATGATTAATTCATTTATATTTGGTTTAAGAAATTCATATTCGGCTTAAATTTTTGTTAAGTGTTTAGTGTTCATTTGAAGTTTTAATTTGTGTTTTGGAGATGATTAACCTAGTAGAAAATGTTAATTTTTTCTAATGAAAACTTTGTTTATTTATGCAATTTTGCATACTAGGTTTTTGCTAAAATTTATTTAGCAAGTGTTAAAAATATAGAAATGGTTTTTATAGCTTAGTTAAGCTATTTTATGGTGTTTATAATCGCTAGATATGCGTTAGCTTGAAACTAGTGCGAAATATTGCGATAGGTTGCTTACAAGATTTTGGGGTTTTTCCGACGTGGGTTCAATTGGTCGTTGCGAGGTTATATCTATTGTATTCCTCGTAATTTTTGTGTTGTGTTGCGCGATCGGGACGATCAGGGTCTAGACTTGTGTTTTGTAGTTTAGCGACCCCAATTAGGGTTTTTGGCCGATGTCGTGCGCGATAGATGTGTAGGGTTCCTAAGCACCCTAATGAGGTCACACAAGGCATCAACCATGCCAATTTCAAATTTTAACGGTGCCGAGAAACCCGACTACGGATCGTTTGCTAAAGTTTAGGCGAAACTAGAAACTAGTTAACAACTTAACTAAGAGATACGGAAATACAACCTTTGTAGATCCGGTTCTCCACCTCCATAGCTCCGCAATGAAGTCTCCTCGCTGTCCATAACAAGTCCCGGGCTCTAGCGTCGGATTCATCGGAGAAACGGGCAAGCTAGGTCGTCGGCTTTGTGTCATAGACGATCTACCTCGAGGCATCGCAAGTTCAAGCTCCGACTTCACAAAGTAATGAAACTTGTGAAGAAAACACACTCTACTACTTGGCAAGAGGCAGAGGATGAAGAAATAGGAGATGGGTTCAATTTAGAATTGGATTTCTCACTCTTTATCATCAATCACCATTGATGACCTCAAGGTTTTCTTCTTGAGTTCAAGGAAGAAGAAGAAGAAAAATGATATGATAAGTTATTTAAAAAAGAGAAGAATAATCCATTCTTATCATAACATTAACCATGGTAATGTGTAGAAAATCAATCATGGTTAAAGGAATGGTTAGGGTCAAGCTAGAGACAAAATGGTCACTTAGTCAAAGTGTTCATGAAGCTTCATATACAAACAAAGAAAGCCACCATTCTTCTCATTTCTTTTTCCAAAAAGAAAATAAATAAATGAATGAATAAATAGATATGAAAAACAAAACCCTAACCATTTAAATAACCATGGTTTAATCTTTACACAAACTCAAGTAAACATGTATCATCAAACATGATACAATCAAGTGCACAAAAAATATATCACATATACAACATGTGAACTTCAAGTGAGAAAATCCGTTTAAAGTGAACCAATACTAGTTAATGCAAAGTAATATATCAAATATATAATTATACATTAAATCATTAAATCAACACTTGATTCAATGATCCGGTCATGTCGCACATAACCGACTAGTATGCAATGTATCGGCTTATCGAATCAATCCTTGAATCGATAACTAGGTTAGATCGCATACAACCAATCGATACATTTATCGCGAGAATGGAATACGGCATCACATACACACATTATTCTCGGTCCCGCACATATCTCATATGCGCTCCTATTTCGTTTCGCTTGAGCCAGGAAACCTCTGTGTAGGACTCTAAAGACTCGTCAATACGCCGGCAGCAGGCGATGATCATATCAAACACCCACAAGCCGCAAGCGGTCTGCTAAACGTAACGGCCACCCGGGTATTGAGCGATCTGAAGATCGACGAGCAAGCCCGCTCACACTCCAGTGAATCCAACCAGTAACACTACCGTACAGTCCGGTCTGATCGTCTGATATGTCGCATATCTCGCCTAGGGGTGGTAAACGTCAGACCCCAATAGCTCAATAAGTCGTGTCGATATGAGGTCTATAACAATTCGAGAAACTACTGGTAACACTTACCAGTAAATCTCAGCAACCCTGGCCAGGGATTTCCTGTTATAGCCAATCGAACACAGCGCAACATCAACCCCCTATACCGGGAGAGACGAATTCCCTTCTATCGCTCATTGCCTCCATGTGACTCGGGACTGTACCCAAAAACCACCGTTTTGCACGCCCTCTTGGACGTGGTAAGATGGAAATCAAAGCACAGTGGGAACCATACAAGACTCTATGACGATCTCGGGTCAACAGACTACTCTGTACCAGTGTCACCAGAGAACTGCCATCTGACGTGAGGTATAATACCATCTGGGAGTTCTCGGCGAGTCCGTCCAGTGTACCCAGTCTCTACTGAGCACCCGTATATCATCTCTGATGTCAAACACCAATGGATATGGGATCATCCATCGCCCATCTGTATGGGTCGAGAAGGTATACGCTAGTCTACTCTGGTATATCGATGCCCCGTCTCGATACACCCTCGACTAGGGACTTTGAACGATGTACTTATGGACTACCATGTCCCCACTAGTATGATCCGCATCATAGTCCAGGTAGTCAAGCACACATCCTAAGGGCTTTACCAACATGTAACAGAGAGACAATCAGTGTACACGTTAAGGTAAAGAGCAACCAGATAGCATACTATCATGTCGAGCAAGAAAGTCCTCCCTATATATGTTCCAGCATCCACTACAATATACATCCAATGTACAGTAATGGCCTCTAGGGCATACATATAACTAACAATCTCCCACTTGCACTAGGGCCATCTGTAGCAGTGGTTGTAGTATCTCATACTCAACCATCCCATAAAAGTCTCTCTCTGGGAACAGGCCTTTGTAAGTGGATCCGCTGTGTTGTCCTCTGAGTCTACTCTCCTTGCCTCGATCTCCCTGGAGATCAACTATCTCCATGATCAGGTGATACTGCCTTAGAATATGTCTGGATCACTGATGGGACTTGCGTTCCTTGGCATAAGCCACAACTCCATTGTCACACAATGGGAGGAACAAAGTTCATCTCATGAACTAATATACACCCAGACTGCCTCTTTGGTAGCATCTTAAGTAGCGATGTATCCAGCCTTTATCGTCTAGTATGTCACGGTATCTAGCTTGGAACTCTTCCAACATACCGTCCCTTTACTGAGGGTAAAGACAATGCCTGTGACTGACATTCAGTCGTCTTCATCACCCTGGAACCATTCCAGTGATTCTCCCCATGGTCGATTGATACCATCTCACTACAGCTAGTGAGTATCCTAACATCCATTTAGATCTATCTCATAGATCCAAAATCCAGGATTTAGGAGGTATCACTTTGATCCTATATGGAGAATTATGGTGATAAGCGGAGATTGACCGAGCGTAGCATAAGAAACTCTTTCCCTATCAAGAGTATGTCATCCACGTACTCTACGAGGATCACCACCATACTTCCTACTACCTTTTTGTTTATACAAGGTTCATCTACCATTTTGATGATGTCAAACTCATTGACTAATCCATCAAAACAGATGTTCCAACTCCGCGATGCCTGCTTTAATTCTCTAAGGCATCTTGCACACGTTTCCGCTGCTCCCACTGTCTACGAAGCCCTCTGGCTGTGTACTTATAGACGCTCTCTTCTAAATCATCATTTAGAAAAGCAGTCAAGACACCCAACCACCAGATATCGCAGTCATGGTATGTAGCCGTGACAAGTAGGATCTAGATGGACTTAAGCATAGCTACTTGAAAAGGTTTCATCATTATCCACACCTGGTCAATGATGCAAACTTTTAACAAGTCTAGCTTTGAAAGTCTCAACTTTTCCATGTACACCAAGTAATCTTCTCAAGATATACCTGCTCCTGATGGGGATTTAACCCTTCAGATATTGCAACCAAAGTCCATACTTTGTTGGTGTATAAGGATTCCATTTCAGATCGATAAACATCCAGCCATTCTTACAGAGTCTCACTCTTGATGGCCAGCTCGAAACTAGTTGGGTCATCATCTCATGATGCATTCCTCGCTCCCACTGTCATAGAGAAACCGAAGTATCTCTCAGGTGGGTGAGAAACCCTACTAGATCGGCGGAGAGGCTGAGGTTCGTCGGTAACTATTGAATCCTTTGGTTTTATCAAATCATCTGCTGTAGTTTGTATAGCTGGAACCATTCCAGTTCTACATAACAGTATTTGCCTCGAGCTTGTCCGGATTTTGCTTTTAGACATAGGCCGGACAACCCCGAATCTTAACTAACTTAAGATATGGGCTCTTCCCTTTCCATATCACATATGAAGTGGTAGGCACTGATTTGATTCGAACCCTATTCAATAGGTATGCAGCTTCTCAAGCGCATAACTCCCAAAAAGGAAACAGGTAACTCAGTAGTACTCATCATAGAGCACACCATATCATATAGGGTGTATTTGCTCCGCCCCGACATACCATCGTGCAATGGTGTATACGGAGGAGTAATGCTGAGAGAGAATCTCATTCTCCTTTAGAATAGTCCAGTATTTCCGTGCACAAGTATTCTCCTCCTTGATCGCATCAAAGGACATAATACTTTTACCCGTATTGGTTCTCTACTTCTAACTTATATTCTGTGAATATCTCAAAACGTTCGGACTTGTGTTTCAACAGGAACATAGGTCTGAATCTCGAAAGATCATCAGAGAATGTAATGAAGTAAAAAGAACCGGTCTTGGTATGTGTAGACAAGGGACCTACATACATCAATATGTATCATCCCAAGAGTTCACTAACTCTTTCTCTGTTTCCAATAAACAGAGCTGTGGTCATCTTATCTTTGTGACATGACTGGCGAGTTTCACAAGATGTAAATTCAAACTGATTTAAATATGCATCTAAATGTAACTCAGCCAGTCGGGTCGCATTGATATGACCTAGTCTACAATACCTCAAGAAGGATTCGTTCATTTCTGAACTCTTCCTCTTGTGTGTGTTCTGTATACTAAAGAACTGTAGTTTGATTTAGAACGTCAATGCTTTTAGATAACGTGCCTGAACCGATCAATTTTTGATATAGGAAATGTCCAAAACATTATCCAACAATACAAAATTTTATCATTTCTTTACCAAAGAGAGTGATATGATTTTGTATATCAGATTCGGTATCTAACAACATTCGTTCAGAATCAATGTATTGGTAATACAGGGTGACAGTGACCAACAGACTTGGCTGCAACTCTTGCCCCGTTTTCTGCCTCATGAAACTTATCACCCGTTCTCAGTTCTCTACCTTTCTGTATCCCTATGTAACATATTACATATCTGAGATCCTGATCTGGTATCACATACCCAGGACGTAAAGGATACTGAGAAACAGTTCACTGTATAATGAACACACCCGAAGACGATGCATCAGCATGCACTCTCTTCGTTTGGGCGGCACGGGAAATCTGGTGTTCCCCAATTTCCTGCTCTGTCTTATAACAATTATAAGTTGGAGCGGGACCAACGTTCCCCAGCTCAGTATAACAAGCGGGTTCGGTCAATATTCCGTATTATTATCTTGATTAAGGCGTGATATGGTCGCTACCAGGAGAGAGAGAGAAGAAAACACTCAGCGTGCGCTCTTGCAAGAATAGATTGGTTATTATTTTATCTAATCTGGATGGCTCCCACTACTTTTTATCAAATCTTCATTCAAACCTTAAAAGGAAAGACTAGCCGGGATTAATTACACACTACAAGTTCACCAATCTTTCAGCCAGGCCAGTGTCGGTACTTTGAGGGAGGTCCCCCGTGCTTTCGCACGAACCTAATTAATTTAAACCTCGTTTTCCCAGAGGCGTAACCCCGTTGACACCTTTCTAGACACCTACTTGATCGGCTAATTGTAATGTATAAAACTCTCCCAGGAGTAACACTTACTCGCAGCGGGTATCGGGATCCAACTATCTCATAGAAGGTATGCAATCTCATTGCAAATTTCAACACTTGAAATTCCCGATAATATTTTTCCCCAAGCGACCTATGACCTTGAATGAGTCAACAAATCATAGACCACAAATAAAGTTCAACCCGTCATTTCTCGATTGAATTAAACCCACCCGCACGACCCTTGACTGAGTCAACAAGGCCGCACGACTACCCTAATCCAATCGCATCATATGCTTTGCAGATAAACAATAACCAGCTACCGCACACTACGCCTTGACTGAGTCAACAAACGCAGCACGAATACTAACTATTACCTATCTGAAATGACGGAGGGCTACGACAGGTTTTTAAGAAAACCTTTTGCGTAATGAACTTTATATCGTTGTAGGATCGAATGAATTTTGAAATGGAGTGTTTTTGAGGCTTTTCTAGTTTTGCTAAAGGAGTCACTCCCGGTGAAGGGATCGTCGGTCCTTTCCTCGTCGAATGAGGTGCGGGATATATCATATATATCACTGTGCAAAGCAAAAACTCTTAAAAGCAATCAAAAGACAAACCGAGTGTGTAGCATCTGCCAGTTATTGCTAAAGGAGTCACTCCCAGTGAAGGGATCTCGGTCCTTTCCTCATCGAATAAGGTGCAGGATATATCATATATACCGCTGTGCAAAGCAAGAACTGTAGCTACCTGTTTTATTTTAAAATTTGATTCTACAACATCTTAGGTTTCTTATCTTTCATTAATCACATTAATGAAGTCCCATCATTTAAATACCTAAACATCACAGATAGATATGACATACACTTATGCCATCCGCATTCGCCTCGATGTCCCCTCGTGCACCGTTAGGTTAGGTAACTAACGACAGAGCAGGGCAGGGCTAGCGCGGGTGTAAAACATAAGTAACGTCTATATAATATATCATATATACTATATACTATATCCATCACAGAGTCACAACACAGATATCGCAGCAGAATAAACATATGAAATATTGGATATACTAGGACGTCCGTGTTTTCAATACGAGCCAGTATAAAACACGGATTCCACGGTCGTGACGAATAGCCAATACCACACCCCTAGACCCCTACGAGAGCGGCAACCAACCCTACCAATTCTAGGGTTAGGAGACCCGGACTCGACTCCTCGAGTTGGTCTCCCACTGGACCCCAGAACCCGGTTACTTGTGCTCTCCTCCTTGGGTCTATCCTAATGCGGAAAAGTAAATAATATACAAAGGGTGACAACTTCCGCTACCTGGAAGTGCCCCAAATGAAAGAATATTACATACAAGTTTTTACATGAATGAAAAAGAAAAACACTCATCTCACATAAAACCCCCCGGCTATTCGAACACGACGATCCAATATAACATATCCAGCAACACATAACATCACATGTCATCAACGTAAGTAAATATGCGCATCCCAATTGTCGTTGACATATAGCAACGAAACCGGCGATATCACATATTACACTTACGGTCACAGAAAAGAAAGTGTAAAACTACAACAATTGGAATCCGCAACTTCTTTAGACATCGCATGCCTAATCAAATGAAATACTTAGACATCACATGCCTAACAGATATAAATCCCGCATTTTAGTCTCATTATCGAAAACTCTTTTCAATATCAAATGAAACTAAACCGCTAGATTTATATCATTCATTCAGTTATCACATAACTGTTTGTGAATTCCAATTATTGTATCCCATTCCAGATAAATAGAATATATTAAACTTTCCGATCGAACATTCGAACACCCAAGTTTTCCCGAAACCATCCAACACATGAAATAGGTTCAAAGACATTCGTTTCATGCCTCAGTACCAACGGTCCAGCCGTAGAAGGGTCAAGCCAACGCCTCACATGTGGCACGCCGTACTGCCCCAAACCCGAAGGTTCAAAGGGCAGTTCAAGACGGTCACATAATCGAGTTAAGGTTTGTTGTCTTCTAGAGGGACCATCGCGTTACTTGCACTACTCAGAACGTCCTTAAACCATACAATAATCCAACACTTGGATATTTTTGGCAGGGGAAAGATTGGGTATTTATATCCGGTCGATGTTTTTAACATATTCAAAAAATTATCCGGAAAACACTTAGACAAAGTTCGATAATCCGATCGAATCGTCGATTCCCTATACAACCCCAGAATACTCAACTCTGGTGTCAAATTAAAATTCCCAGAAAACTCAGAACAATTAATCAGGAATTACTGTGCAAAAACCAAGGGCTGACGTCACTATTTAGCCGCGGAACCGCCGCAGAAGCCTAGCTTCTGCCGCGGTTCCGCCGCACTTTGTACTGTTCACTGGAAATGTTTTGCACAGTAATTCTTAGATTTTATTGCTGAATTTTTAAAGCATTTTTAACTGACAAAAAACCACAAATTTGAAAATTTTCCAGAGAGCTATTTTGGGGTTGGGTTTTCGGTTCGTCCGGGTTTCAAACTCCGTCTAGACTTCGCCTAAGGCTCTAGCTAGGCTCTGATACCACTGTAGGGTTACTAAGCACCCTAATAAGGTCACACAAGGCATCAACCATGCCAATTTCAAATTTTAACGGTGCCGAGAAACCCGACTACGGATCGTTTGCTAAAGTTTAGGCGAAACTAGAAACTAGTTAACAACTTAACTAAGAGATACGGAAATACAACCTTTGTAGATCCGGTTCTCCACCTCCATAGCTCCGCAATGAAGTCTCCTCGCTGTCCATAACAAGTCCCGGGCTCTAGCGTCGGCTTCATCGGAGAAACGGGCAAGCTAGGTCGTCGGCTTTGTGTCATAGACGATCTAACTCGAGGCATCGCAAGTTCAAGCTCCGACTTCACAAAGTAATGAAACTTGTGAAGAAAACACACTCTACTACTTGGCAAGAGGTAGAGGATGAAGAAATAGGAGATGGGTTCAATTTAGAATTGGATTTCTCACTCTTTATCATCAATCACCATTGATGACCTCAATGTTTTCTTCTTGAGTTCAAGGAAGAAGAAGAAGAAAAATGATATGATAAGTTATTTAAAAAAGAAAAGAATAATCCATTCTTATCATAACATTAACCATGGTAATGTGTAGAGAATCAATCATGGTTAAAGGAATGGTTAGGGTCAAGCTAGAGACAAAATGGTCACTTAGTCAAAGTGTTCATGAAGCTTCATATACAAACAAAGAAAGCCACCATTCTTCTCATTTCTTTTTCCAAAAAGAAAATAAATAAATAAATGAATAAATAGATATGAAAAACAAAACCCTAACCATTTAAATAACCATGGTTTAATCTTTACACAAACTCAAGTAAACATGTATCATCAAACATGATACAATCAAGTGCACAAAAAATATATCACATATACAACATGTGAACTTCAAGTGAGAAAATCCATTTAAAGTGAACCAATACTAGTTAATGCAAAGTAATATATCAAATATATAATTATACATTAAATCATTAAATCAACACTTGATTCAATGATCCGGTCATGTCGCACATAACCGACTAGTATGCAATGTATCGGCTTATCGAATCAATCCTTGAATCGATAACTAGGTTATATCGCATACAACCAATCGATACATTTATCGCGAGAATGGAATACGGCATCACATACATGCATTATACTCGGTCCCGCACATATCTCATATGCGCTCCTATTTCGTTTCGCTTGAACCAGGAAACCTCTGTGTAGGACTCTAAAGACTCGTCAATACGCCGGCAGCAGGCGATGATCATATCAAACACCCACAAGCCGCAAGCGGTCTGCTAAACGTAACGGCCACCCGGGTATTGAGCGATCTGAAAATCGACGAGCAAGCCCGCTCACACTCCAGTGAATCCAACCAGTAACACTACCGTACAGTCCGGTCTGATCGTCTGATATGTCGCATATCTCGCCTAGGGGTGGTAAACGTCAGACCCCAATAGCTCAATAAGTCGTGTCGATATGAGGTCTATAACAATTCGAGAAACTACTGGTAACACTTACCAGTAAATCTCAGCAACCCTGGCCAGGGATTTCCTGTTATAGCCAATCGAACACAGCGCAACATCAACCCCCTATACCGGGAGAGACGAATTCCCTCCTATCGCTCATTGCCTCCATGTGACTCGGGACTGTACCCAAAAACCACCGTTTTGCATGCCCTCTTGGACGTGGTAAGATGGAAATCAAAGCACAGTGGGAACCACACAAGACTCTATGACGATCTCGGGTCAACAGACTACTCTGTACCAGTGTCACCAGAGAACTGCCATCTGATGTGAGGTATAATACCATCTGGGAGTTCTCGGCGAGTCCGTCCAGTGTACCCAGTCTCTACTGAGCACCCGTATATCATATCTGATGTCAAACACCAATGGATATGGGATCATCCATCGCCCATCTGTATGGGTCGAGAAGGTATACGCTAGTCTACTCTGGTATATCGATGCCCCGTCTCGATACACCCTCGACTAGGGACTTTGAAGGATGTACTTATGGACTACCATGTCCCCACTAGTATGATCCGCATCATAGTCCAGGTAGTCAAGCACAAATCCTAAGGGCTTTACCAACATGTAACGGAGAGACAATCAGTGTACACGTTAAGGTAAAGAGCAACCAGATAGTATACTATCATGTCGAGCAAGAAAGTCCTCCCTATATATGTTCCAGCATCTACTACAATATACATCCAATGTACAGTAATGGCCTCTAGGGCATACATATAACTAACAAGATGCGTTAAGCGCGCAGTGTAATTTTCAGGGCGTCATTCTTGCGTTTCGATATCTTTTCCTCGATGTAGGATATTTGCTTATGTGTTGTGTTTGTGTAATTTTAGGTTCGCAAGCGGGGACTTCGGACGCTACGACAAGGAAAAACAGGTGGTAGGCTTCACTTAGCCAGGAGCGTTGGTGAGTAGATTTAACATCTACAGGAAAATCGCCCGCATGGCGTTATGCGTCAGGGCTAGAGATTTTATTACTTGTCGCATATTCTACGTTATTGTTAGAATTGTGCCTTTACCCTATTACTTAGATGTAGTTATGCCTAGACTAGTAGTAGTAGGACACTGCACATATTATTGACGATTCATGTTGCACGAGCACTGATTGTATGTTACACACACCGTCAATAATTGCCATGTCACACACAAACCACTTACAGATGTTATATTGCTTGGTTAGGGACATTGTGACATTGATTCATACTATCAAATATGGCATTTAGCATACCTGTATTCCTATAGAGTACTGTACCATTAGTGATAGGTACATACACACTCCATGACATAGCTACAGGTATACCTTGCACATACTGTTCTTATACCCAGAGGGTATATTACATCATTTACTTATAGGTAGACACATACATCTGGTGTTAGCTACATGTTTACCTTTACTAGATGTTATTTAGAATCGGATAATATAGGAACCGCATGATATTGGTATTAAGTTTATGCAGTTAATTAGCGGTTTTCCTTTATATGCTTGCATTTCAGATATGTCGCACATATTATATTCATGGATTTTCACATTGTTATATGGATTTTTCATGATATTTTCTGGATTTGGGGACCGCGGGAGTTCATGAAATTATGCATTATTTGAAAAGCCCGGTTTCCTTGATATGATATTTCAGCCGCCACCATGAGATTTGTCGTTTACGATGTGTATACCCCATGCGAGGAAAGGAAGGGTCCGCGTGCGGGTACATGGTGGGGCCCGGAGGTACCCCGAAGTAAGAACGATGTCGTGGTGTCAGGCGATGAGGCTTAGGGGAACCATACTTTCCAGTGACAAGAACAATGACTCAGCGGCTATCATGTGGATACCGACGGGAGTCATGTATGTATGGATACGTCGAGAGGCGAGGGTCAGAGCTAGGCGCTCGAGCTTTCGGGATAGCGTATGATACGTACCTATCAGGATGTTAGTCTGGGAGACGGCATATGATAGATCAGTATTTCTGTGTCGATGCTTGGCACATTGGTTTCATGATATTTCTAATTACTCTTTGTATATATAACAGGGGATTTATCCGCTGTTATATATACCCTTACACCAATATTAGTGGAATGGGACGCTAATATATGTGTATTGACCTCATCATATTTATTTACGCCATTATATTTAGGATGTTAGAATTTTGCTGGAGATTTGACTCAGGATATAAGAGATTCATTTGAGATTGGATACTGGATAGATATGTGAGATCTACTTGATATTGTTCATTCGAGATATATGAGGTCTACCTGCTGTTGTACAATCGAGATATGTGAGATATACTTGATATTGTACATACGAGATATGTGAGATCCACTTGATTTTGTCCATTCGATATATACGAGATATACTTGATGATTGTACATTTGATATATGTGAGATATACTTGAGGTTGTACATTCGGGATATATGAGATATACTTGATATTATGCAATTGAGGAGATGTGATACTTAGATAATATGAGAGCCAATTTGGGGGCTGATTTGAGGAATTGGGATTTAAATTGTCTTGCTGGATTGTGATCCTACCACGATGTTAGGATTCCGTGGAAATGACATACTTCACTCCATACCTCACCTTATCTGTTTGTGCACTGCTTCATGTACTAGTAGTACCTGTTAGTGTACCTTTCATGATTGTTGCACATTTACATTCTCATATCCCTATCGCATGATTATTGCATACTGTTGTCATATCATTATTGCTTTATATATATTGGTTGTACCTGCTAGTGTACTTTCTATTATTCTGCATTCATATGACATGTTATTACTGTTAATTGCATATCTTAGATTCACGCTTTACGTGCATACTTGCGATTACCTGCATATGTTATTTACTATTCACGAGTTGGCAACTCACACCCGTTGTGCCACAGGTGTTACAGAGTGTTCCCCAGAGTAGTCGAGGCTGGTTATTCATCTATCATCTTTTGCTACAGATACCGCATCGGCTCACAGTGTGCTTTTTTGTTCAGGTGGGTTTTGTTGGTTATCTGTATTTGTATTGTATATTCGTTGTATCTTGTACTCTCCATCTACTATTATGTTGTTGATTTAGAGACTTGGTGAGGACGATATTGTATAAATTGTGGATTTGTTATCTTTTATACAGCTTTCTCTCTATTGTCTTTATTTCTTCGCTACGGCGTCGTATATTTATGGTGGTGATTGTTTTCCGCCTTTGGGCGTGTATTTGCTCCCGTTTGGGGATGCTTTACTTTATATTTATGTTGTACCCATTTTTGGGGCTAGCTTTTACAAAGGAGGTACTGCCAAAATTTTAAAGGAAATAAAATTGGACTTTTAAAGAATTTGGGTTGTGATTTCAAAGACTTTTAAACAATGTTTCTTATCCTTTCTTGTCTTTTAATGGTTTAGATTTCTGGGTTTTGGCTTTCTTTTACTGCGTTACGCCTGTAGACGTTGCGCAGTATTAGGGCCGTCACGTGCCAATTTCGGGTCGTGACACAAACACCCACAAGCTGTAAGCGGTCAGCTAAACATAACAGCCACCCAGGTATTGAGCGATCAGAAGATCAATAGGAAAGCCTGTACATTCTCTAGCGAATCCAATCAGTAACACTCCCATACAGTCCTGTCTCTCCGTCTGATATGTCGCATATCTCGCCTAGGGTTGGTAAACGTCAGACCCCAGTAGCTTGATAAATCGTGTCGATATGAGGTCCATAACAGTTCGAGAAAGTACTGATAACACTTACCAGTAAATCTCAGCAACCCTGGCCAGGGATTTCTTGTTATAGCCAATCGAACACAGCGCAACATCAACTCCCTATACCGGGAGAGACGAATCCCCTCCTATCGCTCATTGCCTCCTTGTGATTCGGGACTGTACCCAAAAGCCACCTTTATGCATGCCCTCTTGGACGTGGTATGATGGAAATCAAATCACAGTAGGAATCACACAAGACTCTATGACGATCTCGGGTCTACAAACTAACCTGTACCAGTGTCACTAGAGAACCGCCATCTGACGTAAGGTATAATGCCATCTGAGAGTTCTCGGCGAGTCCGTCCAGTGTACCCAGTCTCCACTGAGCACCCGTACACCTTCTCTGATGTCAAACACCAATGGATATGGGATCATCCATCGCCCATCATATGGGTCAAGAAGCGCATACGCTAGTCTACTCTTGTATATTGATGCCCTGTCTCGATACACCTATGACTAGGAACATTTGAAGGATGTACTTGACGACTACACTGTCCCTATTAGTATGATCCTCATCATAGTCCTGATAGTCAAGTACTCATCCTAAGGGCTTTATTAACATGTAACATAGAGACAATCAGAGTACATGTTAAGATAAAGAGCAATCAGATAGCATACTATCATGTCGAGCAAGAAAGTCCTCCCTATATATGTCCAAGCATCCACTACAATATACATCGTATGTACAGTAATGGCCTCTAGGGCATACATATAACTAACAATCTCCCACTTGGACTAGGGCCATTTGTTGTGGTATCGCATACCGAACAACCAGCTATGGTTGAAGTATCTCATACTCAACCATCCCATAAAAAATCTCTAATGGGAAAAAGGCCTTTGTGAGTGGATCCACGCTGTTGTCCTTTGTGTTTACTCTCCTAACCTCAATCTGCCTGGAGATCAACCATCTCCATGATTAGGTGATACTGCCTAAGAATTATATCTGGATTTCTGATGGGATGGGGGTTCCTTGGCATAAGCCATAACTCCATTGTCACACAATGGTAGGAACGAAGTTCATCTCATGAACTAATATATATCCAGACCACCTCTTTGGTAGCATCCTTGGTAACGTTGTATCTTGCCTCTAATCGTCTAGTAAGTCACGGTATCTAGCTTGGAACTCTTCCAACATACCGTCCCTCCTGAGGGTAAAGACAATGCCTGCGACTGACATTCAGTCGTCCTTATCACCCTGGAACCTTTCCAGTGATTCTTCCCAGGATTGATTGATACCATCTCACTACACCTAGTGAGAATCCTAACATCCAATTAGATCTATCTGATAGATCCAAAACCCAGGATTTAGGAGGTATCGCTTTGATCCTATATGGAGAATGCTTGTGATAAGCGGAGATTGACCGAGCGTAGCATAGGAAACTCCTTCCCTTTCAAGAGTATGTCATCCACGTACTCTACGAGGATCACCACCATACTCTCTACTACCTTTTTGTATATATAAGGTTCATCCACCATTTTGATGAAGTCAAACTCTTTGACTACAACATCAAAACAGACGTTCCGACTCCGCGATGCCTGATTTATCACATAAAACATCTTGCTCACGTTTCCGCTGCTCCCATTGTCTACGAAGTCCACTGGCTGTGTACTTATAGATGCTCTTTTCCAAATCATCATTTAGAAAAGCAGTCATGACACCCAACCGCCAGATATCGTAATCATGGTATGTAGCCGTGGCAAGTAGGATCTAGATGGACTTTAAGCATAGCTTTGAAAGTCTCAACTTTTCCATGTACACCAAGTAATCTTCTCAAGATATACTTGCTCCTGATTGGGATTTAACCCGTCAGATAAAGCAACCAAAGTCCATACTTTATTGGTGTATAAGGATTCCATCTCAGATTGCTAAGCATCCAGCCATTCTTACAGAGTCCCACTCCTGATGGCCAGCTCGAAACTAGTTGGGTCATCATCTCATGATGCAATTCTCGCTCCTACTATCATAGAGAAACCGAAGTATCTCTCAGGTGGGTGAGGAACCCTACTAGATCGGCAGAGAGGCTGAGGTTCGTTGGAAACTATTGAATCCTTTGGTTCTACCAAATCATTAGCTGTAGTTTGTATAGCTGGAACTCTTTCCAGTTCTACCTCATGACTAATAATTTCATCACAAGAAATTCATTTTCACAAAGGTGGCATGCTGAGAAACAAAACATCTTTTGTTCCTCGGTTTGGTAGAAGATATTCCCTTGTGAATGCTTGGGATATTCAACAAACTTCCACAGAACTGACTTTGCCTCGAGTTTGTCCGGATTTTGCTTTTAGACATAGTCCGAACAACCCCAAATCTTAACTTACTTAAGATATGGGCTCTTCCCATTTCATATCACATATGAAGTGGTAGGTAACTGATTTGATTGGAACCCTATTCAATAGGTATGCAGCTTCATAAGTGCATAATTCCCAAAAGGAAAATAGGAAACTCAGTAGTACTCATTATAGAGCGCACCATATCAAATAGGGTGTGATTGTTTCGCCCCGATACACCGACGTGCTGTGATGTATACGGAGGAGTAATGCTGAGAGAGAATCTCATTCTCCTTTATAATAGTCCAGGAATCTCGTGCTCAAGTATTCTCCTCCTTGATCACATCAAAGGACATAATACTTATACCCAGTTTTGGTTCTCTACTTCTAACTTATATTCTGTGATTATCTCAAAAGTTTTGGACTTGTATTTCAACAGGAACATATTTCTGAATCTTGAGAGATCATCAGTGAATGTAATGAAGTACAAAGAACCGGTCCTGGCATGTGTAGACAGGGGACCTTCATACATCAGCATGTATCAATCCCAAGAGTTCACTAACTCTTTCTCTGTTTCCAATAAACGGAGCTGTGATCATCTTATCTCTATGACATGACCGGCATGTTTTAGAAGATGTAAATTCAAACTAATTTAAATATGCATCTAAATGTAACTTAGCTAGTCGGGTCGCATTGATATGACTTACTCTACAATATCTCAAGAAGGATTTGTTCATTTCTGAACCTTTCCTCTTGTGTGTGTTCTGTATACTAAGAACTGTAGTTTGATTTAGAACGTAAATACTTTTAGATAACGTGCCTGAACCGATCAACTCTTGATATAGGAAATGTTCAAAACATTATCCAACAATACAAAATTATATCCTTCTTTACTAAAAAGAGAGTGATATGATGTTGTATATCAGGTTCGGAATCTAATAACATTCATTCAGAATGAATGTATTCTGGTAATACAGGGTGATAACTACTAACAGACTTGGCTGCAACAGTTGCACCGTTTCTATCTCATGAAATTTATCACCCGTTCTCAGTTCTCTACCTATCTGTAGCCCATGTAACAAATTACATATGCGGGATCCTGATCTGGTATCAAATACCCATGACGTAAAGGATATTGAGAAACAGCTCTGTGTAATGAACACATCCGAAGATGATGCATCAGCATGCATTTTCTTCGTTTGGGTGGCACGGGAATTCTGGTAATCCCCTATTTCCTGCTCGGTCTTAAAATATTTATAAGTTGGAGCGGGACCAACGTTCCTTAGCGCAGTATAACATGCGGGTTCGGTCAATACATCCGTATTATTATCTTGATTAAGGCGTGACATAGTCACAACCAGGAGAGAGAAAGAAGAAAACACTCAGCGTGCGCTTTTACAAGATTGGATTGGTTATTAATTTATCTAATCAGGATGTCTCCCACTGTTTTAGTCAAATCTTCCTTCAAACCCTAAAAGGAAAGACTAGCCGGGATTAATTACACTCTACAAGTTCGCCAATCTTTCAGCCAGGCCAGTGCCGGTACTTTGAGGGAGGTTCCCCGCGCTTTCGCACGGACCTAATTAAAATAAACCTCGTTTTCCCAGGGGCGTAACCCCGTTGACACCTTTCTAGACACCTACTTGATCGGCTAATTGTAATGTGTAAAACTCTCCCAGGAGTAACTTTCACTCGCAGCGGGTATCGGTATCCAACTATCTCATAGAAGGTATGCAATCTCATTGCAAATTTCAACACTTGAAATTCCCAATAATATTTTACCCCTAGCGTCCTATGACCTTGACGGAGGTCAACAAACCATAGGCTGCTAGTCAAGTTCTACCCGTCATTTCCTGATTGAATTAAACCTACCCGCACAACCCTTGACGGAGGTCAACAAGGCCGCATGACTACCCTAAAACAATCTGCATCATATGCATAAGCAGAGAAATACTAGTTAGCTACCGTACACTACGCCTTGACGGAGGTCAACAAACGTAGTACGAATACTAAGTAGAACTTATCTGAAATGATGGAGGGCTACGACAGGTTTTTAAGAAAACCCTTTGCATAATGAACTTGATATCGTTGTAGAATCGAGTGATTTTGAATGGAATGTTTTTGAGGCCTTTACTAGTTTTGCTAAAGAGGTCACTCCCGGTGAAGGGATCATCGGCTCTTTCCTCATCGAATAAGGTGCAGGATATTTCACAAATATCACTATGCAAAGAAAAAACTATAAAAACAATCAAAAGACAAACCGAGTTTGTAGCATCTGCTAGTTTCGCTAAAGAGGTCACTCCCGGTAAAGGGATCTCGGCTCTTTCCTTATCGAATAAGGTGCTGGATGTTCTACAAGGAACACCGCTATGCAAAGCAAGAACTAAAGCTACCAGTTTTTAAGACAAGTTTTTACAACATCTTTAGGTTTCTTTTAGTTTCATTAATCTTATTAATGAAGTACCATTTTAATTATGCTTCACAAGCATCAGATATGAAACTAAATCTACAATATATAACATATATCTCATATATATAATATAAACATTCGTCTCAGGCAGTAATATGATCTCATCACAGAACATTGCAGCAGAAGAACATATAAGAAATATTGGATATATTAGGACGTCCGTGTTTTAATACGAGCCTGTATAAAACACGGATTCCACGGTCGCGATGAATAGCCAAACCCACATCCCTAGACCCCTACGAGAGCGGCAAGCAACTCTGGCAATTCTAGGGTTAGGAGACCCGGTTTCGACTCCTCGAGATGGTCTCCCACTGGACCTTAGAACCCGGTTACTTATGCTCCCCGCCTTGGGTCTACCTAATGCGGAAAAGTAAATAATATACAATGGTGACATCATCCTCTGCCCGGTAGCGCCCCAACAAAAGAATATTACATACAAATGAATTTTACATGAATGAAAAAGTAAAACTCTCATCTCACATAAAACCCCCGGCTATTCAGAACGCGACGATCCAATATAACATATCACAGCAACACATAATATCACATATCATCAACGTAAGCAAGTATGCGTATCCCGATTGTCGTTGATGTATAGAAACGAAGCCGGCGATACACCACATACTACGCTTACGGTCGCAGAAAAGATAGTGTAAAACTACAAAAGTTGGAATCCACAACCTCCTTAGACATCGCATGCCTAACCAAATGAATTCCTTAGACATCGCATGCCTAACAATTATAAACCCCGCATTTTAGTCTCATTATCGAAAACTCTTTTCAATATCAAGCTGGGCAATTCAACAAGATTCCCGACATCCTGATCGAATGCTCGTCGCAAACTTTAGGAGACGGCCACACCCCCGGATGCCGTCGACGAAGTACAGTAAGGCGGAACACCGCTGACGCGAGCACCTGAACGGATGCTTTTGGCGACGGGGTTCTCCTACAGTCAGTTGGTCGGGGCTATGGGGCATGGCTATCTATTAAGTTTACCCGACGAGTATCCGTGTACGCTACGTGATTGCGACGGACTTTTGATCGCATCAAAATCCTGTGGCAACCGATCATCTGAGACTAAACTGCTAGATTTATAACATTCAAATTAATTATCTCATAACTATTTGTGGAATCCAAATATTGTATCACATTCCAGATAAATAGACAATGTTAAACTTTCCTATCGAATAATCAAACACCCAAGTTTTCCCAAATAGCCCAACACTTGAGCGAAGTTCAAAAAGTATCCATCACATGCCACAGTACAAATGGTCCAGCCGTAGAAGGGTCAAGCCAACGCCTCATATGTGGCAACGCCGTACTGCCCCAAACCCTAAGGTTCAGAAGCGATTCAGACGGTCACATAATCGAGTTAAGGTTTGTGTTCTTCTAGAGGGTCCACCGCGTTACTTGCACGATTTTCCGAAAGTTTCAAACTCGAGAAAAAATTCAACTTTTGAAAATTTTCCGACAGGGGAAAAAGTGAGTTATTGATATCCGTTCGAACCTTTTAACACGTTCAAAAATTACCCGGAAATAATTAAAAGAAGTTAAATTATCCGATCGAATCAACGAGTCCCCAATACATCCCAGAAAACTCAACACTTGAGTATAATTAAAAATTCCAAGAAGCATCAGGAAATTCGTACGGAAGTTACTGTACAAAAATGAAACCATAATTCCACTGTAGCGCCGCGGAACCGCCGCACAAGGCATGGTCTTGCCGCGCGACGCTTTAAGCGTATTAATGGCTCGTTTTTCACATAAATCCTTATAATTCCCTGCTGATTTTTCTGAGTATTTTTAATACGAAAAAATTAACATTTTAATTTTTTTTCCAGAAACTAGGTTTTATCGGGTATTCGGAGTTCGATCGGACTTTAAACTTCGCCTAGACTTCGCCTAAAGCTCTAGCTTGGCTCTGATACCACTGCAGGGTTACTAGGCACTCTCACAATGGACTATAAAGCATCAACCAAGCCCGATTTAAAATTTAGACGTGCCGAACAACCCTAACCAAGATCTTTAAAATAGAGATTAGGCGAAACAAAGCATGCTAAACACTTTAACACTAAGAGTTTGGGATTACAACCTTTGTAGTCTGGTTCTTCACTTTTACAGCTCCGTGTTGAGGTCCCTTCGCTGCGATCATCGAGTACCCGGACTCTAGAGAGGCTCCACGAAGAGAAAGATGCAAGCTTGCTTCCGATCTTCGATAACTAAGAGATCTACCTTGAAGTTTCTTTAACACAAGCTCTCACTCACTAAACGAAGTGAACACCCTAATCTAAATGGCTAGGATAGATTAGGATGATGAAGTAGGATTTTAGCTCTCATTTGTTTTCTTAATCTCACTCATAATCATCACAAGAGCAAAAGCTAGAAAGCTTTTCTCCAAGGAAGAAGAAGAAGAATATGAATCAATAATCCTTTTGTGATGAATAATGAAATGTTAATATGATTACAAATGTAACCATGGTCAAGGATGATAAGGCTAACCCATGTAGAGATTTAACCTAGGGTGAAGGGTTTGGGTTGGGTTGGAAATATCTAGCAAAATATCAAGCATAATATCTTTTGCTAGAAACAAAGTAAAACCTTCTAGAAGTATCAAGAAAGAACTAACCCAAATCAAACCCTAATCTTGTTTAATCTCCACTAAACATGTTGCATTAGTAATCATATCTTGTTATAATATTATATATCACATATACAATATTTAATGTAACTAAATAAAATAATACAATTAACATATATCGTATATATATCAATGTATTACCCGAGTGAGAAAAAGAATGTTTTAGTGAGCTTATATCAGTTAATGTAATTTAATATATCAAATATATAATTATACATTAAATTATCGAATCAACACTTGATCCGATAATCCGGCTATTTCACAAATAACCGACTAATATAATATGTATCAGTTCATCGAATCAACACTTGATCCGATGACCCGGCTATATCACATATACCCGGCTGATATATCATATCACGAGAATCTAATACGGTATCACATACACGTATTTTTCTCGGTCCCGCACATATCATATATGTGTTCCTACTCTATTTTTCCTGAGCCAAGAAACCTCAGTGTAGGACTTTAAAGAATCGTCAATACGCCGGCATTAGGTGATGATCATATCAAACATCCACAAGCTGCAAGCGGTCAGCTAAACGTAACAGCCACCCAGGTATTGAGCGATCAGAAGATCAACAAGCAAGCCTGTAAATTCTCCCGCGAATCCAATCAGTAACACTCCCGTACAGTCCGGTATCTCCGTCTGATATGTCGCATATCTCGCCTAGGGATGGTAAACGTCAGACCCCAGTAGCTTGATAAGTCGTGTCGATATGAGATCCATAACAGTTCGAGAAACTACTGATAACACTTACCAGAAAATCTCAGCAACCCTAGCCAGGGATTTCTAGTTATAGCCAATCGAACACAACGCAACATCAACTCCCTATACCGGGAGAGACGAATCCCCTCCTATCGCTCATTGCCTCCATGTGATTCGGGACTGTACCCAAAAGCCACCTTTTTCCACGCCCTCTTGGACGTGGTATGATGGAAATCAAAGCACAGTGGGAATCACACAAGACTCTATGACGATCTCGGGTCTACAGACTAACCTGTACCAGTGTCACCAGAGAACTGCCATCTGATGTGAGGTATGATACCATCTGGGAGTACTCGGCGAGTCCGTCCAGTGTACCCAGTCTCCACTGAGCACCCGTACACCTTCTCTGATGTCAAACACCAATGGATATGGGATCATCCATCGCCCATCATATAGGTCAAGAAGCGCATACGCTAGTCTACTCTTGTATATCGATGCCCTGCCTCGATACACCTACGACTAGGAACATTTGAAGGATGTACTTGATGACTACACTTTCCCCACTAGTATGATCCGCATCATAGTCCTGGTAGTCAAGTACTCACCTTAAGGGCTTTATCAACATGTAATATAGAGACAATCAGAGTACATGTTAAGATAAAGAGCAACCAGATAGTGTACTATCATGTCGAGCAAGAAAGTTGTTCATATCAGATTTTTGCCACTCGAGTGCATCCTCTAAGAATCTCGGGCCAACTGTCGCGGTCACTAGTGGGATGTCTCGTCGATGATCATGAACTCTGGCCTGCTGGTTTGCATAACATGACCACTCCTGGGTCCAAGTCTTCTCGTAATTTATTCCAGAAAGGTCCTGTCGAAATCTCTCCCAAATCTCGTCTCTGCCGAACTGTCCGGAAGTCATCGTCCCTTACTAGATCTGTTCTCGTTCCGGAATGGCTGCATACTCATCGCGACTCCTTCTGGAAGGTATATCCAAGTAGAATGCCTTGGCATGCGTATCGCATCTCTGATGTCGGTGGAGGGAAACATCATAATATCCAGATCTTGTACGAACCTCTTACTCCATTTTTCTCTAATGTCGACCGCTTTGGACTCGTCTCGTCGTGGCTGCATGGACTGAGCTCCAACGACTATCCTCGTATCGGGAGTCTCCCAAGAAATGCATCTCACCACCTAGCATCCGAATTAAGTCGAGCCATCCGATCGAGTCGTCAAATAATCATAATCCCCTAAGAGCTCAACCTCTTGGGCACAGTTTAATAGTATCGAGTACATACTACAGCATCGGTGGTCCAGCCGTAGAAGGGCAAACCCAAGCCTCACTAATGGCGCCGCGGAACTTCCGCAAACCCTAAGGTTCAAAGGCTTTCACACGGTCATTAAGTCGAGTTAGGGTTTCAATCTTCTAGAGGGACCATAGAATTGCCTGCATATCCTTCCGGCTACTTTAAACTTGGAATAATAGGTTTTTGACATTCGATCGTCTCTGTCGACTCTCAACTTCTCCGCGTGAAGTCGTCTCTTGCTGGAATCAACTATCTGATGACCTCTCATCGGGTAGGCGAACGAACCACATGTCCTAGTCATTCATCCTCGGTGACTAGCGACCTTCTATCATCTCTTAGTACAACTTGTACTGCAATAGCTCCAACATATGGGGCGATATCTCATCGCTCGCAGCAACAACTGGCTCACTCGTCTACACGCTGAACAGTGCCTCAATCATCATGAGTAAGCAATACACCAACGGTCATCAAAATCTGGCCGGCCTCTATCATTGGCTCAATCCTCTAGTGTCGATCCGCACATCCGAGTGACCTCATAAAAGCGATCCGCCAAACGCTCGTGGCGTGGAAACACAGTAAAAAGACATATCTCCGCAATCTTGTGTCGCCGGAATTTCGCCCTGGTCAGTCCTCGTTCATGACGAGCTCATGCTGGCCGCAACTCTAGCTGTAGCTCTCCCTGCCCGTAATCGTGGCAGCAAAACCATAACTGGTACTGATGAGGCTAGATCGGAATGAATATAATACTGAGCAAAGAAATGTACATCCTAAGGCTTCTTAAGTGGAGTAGCGTATCGTAAATATGCCGCGGAACATACCTACGGTACGTCACTCTACTTTAGTCACCTATTCCATCAACCAAGGGTCATCCTACGCTCCGAAGGTAAAAACCTAACGCTTTGATACCAACTTTGTCACGTCCCGAAAGTACGGAACAAGACCGGCACTTAAACTACAAACGTCTCGAGGCGTACGTAATCTAAGTAAACCGAAACCCCAGAAATCCAAACCAAGAAAAGTAGTAGAGTGAAGGAAAACCAATTCAAATCAAGTAGTTTTAATAGCATAAGCCGAATTATTCGTTTTTAAAAATATAAAATATTTACTGAAAATTTCGGCAGAGTCTCCTTTGTAAATACTGGCTCCGAAACGGGATACAACATGAATAGTATACGAAATCAATAAAAAGGCATCCCCAAGCGGGAGCTAGCTCTTCGTCAATCGACGGTCATAACCACACAAGCAATATAATATACAACGCCAAGGGCGAGGATCAAAACTCAAAAAGAACTCAAAACAACAAGAAAACCATAGAAATACAACGCGCGACTCTAAGGTCGAAAGAATAACATCACTGGTCTCTATCTCAAAAATAACACATGTTTGGTTGATAGAACTTCTAGATACAACAGAATAATGATATACAAGATATATAATGGGGGTACGATACAAGTAAACCCACCTACTAGCAAATCACCCGAAGGAAACTATGCCCGCAAAGCCGTAATGAAACCTGTACGGCAAACCTGCAAGAAACTGGAGCACAACGGGGGTGAGTTGCCAACTCATGAATAGAAAAACATCTACGGAAAGAAATCGCATAAATAACGCAACCTAGGTCAATGATCATAATATATCCCCAATTATATATAACATGCAGCCTAACAATGATTAGGGTAAAAATCTAACCCGAGTGTAATCTCATGGGCCCGTGTCAGGTAGCAATATATCATATGGATGATGTATGAATGCATGAAACAGAATACATGTACTGAATAAAGCTACTTTCATAAATCAGTGAGATTTCTGTATTTTAAAATAGGAGGTACCATAAATGAAATCAGCATAAGACAGTGCCCAGCATCGACACAAAACAAGTATCCAAATATCCAAATGTCTCTGTGTCACAATCTCTGTACCTCAATACCTAAAAATCTCAATGTCTCAATCACAATATTTAGGGCGCCGTCAGTCCAGACCGGCCCCTACCATCCATCTCAAGACCACGACGGTATCCTCCGGATATCCGACGCGTCGGGTAAAATCACCGGTAGGTAGTGCTCCCCTGCCAGACTCACATCGTCATCATCACGCGCTTCTTGCCCTGGGATACCTTACCGGGTCCACCATGTACCCGAAACGGTTCATCCGTCTCCTCGAATCGGGTCTCGAAATCCATCAGCAAACTCATGGTGGACGACTCATACATCATGGGAAACACCGCACTTTTTATTTAAAAAAGAGAGAAATCAGTTTATATAAGTTTTGCGGTTTCCCCCCCAAATCCAGAAAATCTCATGGAAATCCGAATCCAAATCATCAATAGCATGTAAAACCATGAATATAGGCATAACAATGAATAACAGTATGCATGAAGTGACAAGTAATAACTAAAATGTTAAGCTGGCATATAAGGCAGGTATACTAATATCATGTCAAATTACTAACTAACAAGCTAAGTCAAGCAATAATATTTTCTAAGGTGTACGTGACATGGCAATTACTGATGAAGATGTGTGTGAGCCGGCAAGTAAGTGTACGTGGTAGATACGCATCATCGGTAATGGTGCTGGTGTCCTAACAATATGATATCAACAATGCAATAAGAAATTATAACATAAATATGCGATGCGGAGCGAACAGCAATAATGAACGGAATACTAGACACAACGATAACTAAACTACATTACCCTAATATAAATCCTACAAATGGTGCCTTTTGAAATAACACGAATCATGGGGTTTTGAAAATAGGGGCTACGGTGTTTTTATGAAAAGATACGTCTTTTGAAATATCCGTATGATCTCTTGGGCTGTCTTTTAAAATACCCACGATTCGTTAGTTTTTGAAATAGGTAAGAAATCTAATCTAGTCTAACAATTACACTAAACTATATGGCTGAACTAACAAGCTGAACTACAGGTAAGGAAACCGCCTAACATCTGAGTCGATACATATACATACCTGTATATATATTAGTCGGTGATCCCGCCTCAATAATATCATATCCGATACCATATCTATAATCAGACATCCCAAGTCAAGAGTGCGGATCAATCATCAATATATAGCTCGTACGTAAATCCGTCGTACGGCATCCTAAATCGGGGTACGGGTCAATATCACATTCATCATACTATTCATCTGGTATCCTCTTTATCAAATATCATGATCGGGGTACTGATCTACGTCTAGTACAATACTGATACCGCCTAAGTATTCATGCACGTGTGTAAAACACTACGTCAAGGACCCGCTACAACGTCATGTCGTATCTCAAATACGAACCCCGCCATATCACCGATCTCACGGCCTCAAATCAAATCTCATCGACTCACATAAATCCCAAGTACTATCCTCATTATCCATGCATGCGCATATGAATGTACATATGCATAGTCCCATACCCACGCATATATACATATATACACATCCCAATCTACGCACAAGAAAGTAAAGTATGCAAGTCTGTGTGTGCGTATGTGGGTATAACAACTACTCTAGGGTTTCGCAACTAACCCAAAGGTAAACCATGAACACATAAAAATAACATGAATAAACATTCTCGTATCATAAAACACCTATATAAACATATATATATATATGAGCTACACTACGGACTGCGGGGGTGCTATACGCCATCCACCCGACTTCTCCCCGTAGATATAAATCTACTCACCTGGTCCTCGCTAGCCGGTTCCGACGTCGCCACGCGCTTGCTTGTCGTCTCGAAATCCACATGGGGTACCTACATATCATAATGCACCGTGTCGTATTAAAACCAAATTCGAAATCGAAACGGCATACGAAAATCAAATCGGCACGCGTATCACGCATAGGTCAAAACATATCGCCTACGCAGGCAAGAATAGCCAAACCAACCCTCGATGTCGATGTACAAACTTCAAACCATCGAGAAAAACCCAAACACTCTCATTTGCGCATTCACGAACACTAATTATAATATAAAATAGGTTAGAATTCACAAAAACCACAAATTCACCTTAAAAGCCATTTTTCCGAAAATCTAGCAAGCAAAAATTACCCGTTTTTAGTACAAAACTCGACGTTTAAACAAATATAGCGGCCATAATACTTATTAAATATCTTAAATAAGTCATAAAAACAATTCCCATAATTTAATCTCATTAAATTCCATTGACCCCAAAATTCTAGTTTACAAAATACCCAATTTTAACAATTTTATAGCAAAAATACACAAACAACAATTTAGCTTGGATTTTCATGAACAAAAGGCATTAAACCACTCAATATAATATTAATAATGATATGAAACCATAATTATATTTAATCTAAAGCATTTAATAATTTTCCAAAAACCCTAGTTAGCAAAATAGCTTAATTAGGCAAATTTTAAAATAACAATTAGCAAACTAGTTACTAGGTAAGATTTTACATGCCATAATATGTTAAATTATACACTTAAACCATGATCAAGTGATATAAAACCCTAACTTGATCCATACCCAATTCTAGAATTTCCAAACTTGCAACTAAAGCCTAATTAACACTTAAATAAATTAGCTTTAAGAAATTAACTAACAAATTAAGCAAAAGGTTTAGAAATTATACCCAAAAACATTTGAAGATCCACAAGCACCCATAGCCTCCCAAATTGAAATCTTATTCCCTAGATCCATGCTAGATAGGCAAATGAAAAATGGGTAGGAGTTGGATTTTGATTTTGTTTTGATTTTGGATGGAATTTGATGAATTTTTGAAGGTAAAAAGGGTGGGATTTTTGGAGAAGAGATGAGATGAGGTAAAGAGAGGGGAGGGCTGCAGGAATTCAGAATTGTCTCGGCTAATGAGGGGAGAGAAAAGAGTGTGAAGTGATTGGAGAGAGAATGTGGTCAAAAAGTCCACCTTTTACTTCTATCATTCTCTTTTCTTTTCTTTCTTTTCTTTTGCAACACAAGTGGGGACAATTGAGATGGGACTGCTGAAATCAGCCATAGGGAAGGAAAAATGGGGGTGTGTGAGTGTGGGTATGGGTGTGGGGTGATGAAAAATGATAAATACTATACCCCAAACATCCATTTACACCAAATTCACTAAAAAAAGCCTTTTTCTTCATTATTTTCTAAACCGTTTTGGCAAACGATTTCATTTCAAAAACCACATGATAAAATTTTATTTAATATGATATGATGCACAAAATTTGTTTCAACTCATTCCAATTTGTAATTTTCCCTAATTAAATGTATTAGTGACGGCTTAAAATAATATTAAAATAATTAATTTCGGAAAATTTTTCAGAAAATTTTAAATTTCACCAGTGGCTCAATAAACACCAAATACTAGCAATTACATAGCTAGAATATGTATATTTAATTTTATAATAAAGATATTTGCATTTTGACTTTTTACAGAAAACCCCCTTATTTTACCGTTTTTTCGAAATTTCACCGAAACGATTTTCAAAACGTTACAATCTTCCCCCCTTAAAGAAATTCGGTCCGCGAATTTAAATTAAATCTCCTCCCAAATACTAAAACATCTAAGCAAAACCATCAAGTCGTCGGGGCTCCGAAATCATAAATACATAAAACGCATCATAGCGCAATGCATGCGCATGAGCAATGAGCAGATAACTCGAAATCAAAACTCCGTCAAGCATTCCGCAATCATCGGAGTCAAGGTGAAGACACAAATGCCAAATCCAAAGCAAGACCGATATGCTATAAATCGGAACTATACATGTAAATATCAGGAGGAAATGCATGCCAAATCTTTTAAGTCGCTGTACAATGCGCATAACACTGCACAATGGCGGACGTCTATCATAAGAAAATAACTATATACATATATACCTTTGTTTGAAAGGTACGTTCCGCCGTTTTGGAAAACAATTTAGAAGGGTTTCCTTATTTTAAACATTTCGTGTCATATCAGACACGTAGGTAAATACTGAGACTATAGCTCGCTTTTTGGAAATCCCTTCAATAACTATCAATGAATGCAAAATATATTCAGGTACTGTCCTCTGACTAGTCCTTCTTAGTATGAAAACACATAGCAAATATCATAAAAACATACTGCTGTATAAGAAATCAATCCCAAAATACACGTATGAATACTACGTGCGTCTGGTGCGCACGACAATCAAAATCCATATACGTGCCATATAAGTGCACAGAAACAAGATCTAAGTGCATCGGGTGTGCACAAAGTATCTGTCGTAGGCAACGTGTGTGCCTGACAGCAAAATCAGGTGCATCTGACAAGCACGAAAAAAATCTCGATTTAGTGCATCTGGTGTGCACCAAAATCGCATATCAAGACATGCGCTCAACATGCGTGAAAACCCTAAACCAGGGGCATCCATCATGCACGAAATCATGAAATCCAACATCAAGCGCCGAACATGCGCAAAATCAAATCAGGTGCACAAGGTGCACAAAACAAATGTTGAGTATCACAATCGAAATCAAAGTCCGGTGCATCTCAGTGCATAAAAGGCGTATCACTGCACTGCAAGCATATATAAACTATACAGAGTGCAGGAACCAAATCGTGTGCGTGCATACGCACAAAATCAACTCAAATGTCTAAAACCGTAAAAACACAAACATGTGAAACCCAAGCATGAAAACGATATCAAGTGCAACACTGTGCAAAGATCGTAAATCCTCAATCATCAAAATCAAATCAGGCAAATAAATCACCCAAAACATCGAAATCAATAATGGTGGAATAGTACCGCTCAAGTGCATCCTCTAAGAATCTCGGGCCAACTGTCGCGGTCACTAGTGGGATGTCTCGTCGATGATCATGAACTCTGGCCTGCTGGTTTGCATAACATGACCACTCCTGGGTCCAAGTCTTCTCGTAATTTATTCCAGAAAGATCCTGTCGAAATCTCTCCCAAATCTCGTCTCTGCCGAACTGTCCGGAAGTCATCGTCCCTTACTAGATCTGTTCTCGTTCCGGAACGGCTGCATACTCATCGCGACTCCTTCTGGAAGGTATATCCAAGTACAATGCCTTGGCATGCGTATCGCATCTCTGATGTCGGCGGAGGGAAACGTCATCATATCCAGATCTTGTACGAACCACTTACTCCATTTTTCTCTAATGTCGACCGCTTCGGACTCGTCTCGTCGTGGCTGCATGGACTGAGCTCTAACGACTATCCTCGTATCGGGAGTCTCCCAAGAAATGCATCTCACCACCTAGTATCCGAATTAAGTCGAGCCATCCGATCGAGTCGTCAAAACTTCATAATCCCCCAAGAGCTCAACCTCTTGGGCACAGTTTAATAGTATCGAGTACATACCACAGCATCGGTGGTCCAGCCGTAGAAGGGCAAACCCAAGCCTCACTAATGGCGCCGCGGAACTGCCGCAAACCCTAAGGATCAAAGGCTTTCACACGGTCATTAAGTTGAGTTAGGGTTTCATTCTTCTAGAGGGACCATAGAATTGCCTGCATGTCCTTCCGGCTACTTTAAACTTGGAATAATAGGTTTCTGACATTCAATCGTCTCTGTCGACTCTCAACTTCTCCGTGTGAAGTCGTCTCTTGCTGGAATCAACTATCTGATGACCTCTCATCGGGTAGGCGAACGAACCACATGTCCTAGTCATTCATCCTCGGTGACTAGCGACCTTCTATCATCTCTTAGTACAACCTGTACTGCAATAGCTCCAACATATAGGGCGATATCTCGTCGCTCGCAGCAACAACTGGCTCACTCGTCTGCACGCTGAACAGTGCCTCAATCATCATGAGTAAGCAATACACCAACGGTCATCAAAATCTGGCTGGCCTCTATCATTGGCTCAATCCTCTAGTGTCGATCCGCACATCCGAGTGACGTCATAAAGGCGATCAGCCAAACGCTCGTGGCGCGGAAACACAGTAAAAAGACACATCTCCGCAATCGTGTGTCGCCGGAATTTCGCCCTGGTCAGTCCTCGTTCATGACGAGCTCGTGCTGGCCGCAACTCTAGCTGTAGCTCTCCCTGCCCGTAATCGTGGCAGCAAAACCATAACTGGTACTGATGAGGCTAGATCGGAATGAATATAATACTGAGCAAAGAAATGTACATCCTAAGGCTTCTTAAGTGGAGTAGCGTATCGTAAATATGCCACGGAACATACCTACGGTACGTCACTCTACTTTAGTCACCTATTCCATCAACCAAGGGTCATCCTACGCTCCGAAGGTAAAAACCTAACGCTTTGATACCAACTTTGTCACGTCCCGAAAGTATGGAACAAGACCGGCACTTAAACTACGAACGTCTCGAGGCGTACGTAATCTAAGTAAACCGAAACCCCAGAAATCCAAACCAAGAAAAGTAGTAGAGTGAAGGAAAACCAATTCAAATCAAGTAGTTTTAATAGCATAAGCCGAATTATGCGTTTTTAAAAATATCAAATATTTACTGAAAATTTCGGCAGAGTCTCCTTTGTAAATACTGGCTCCCAAACGGGATACAACATGAATAGTATACGAAATCAATAAAAAGGCATCCCCAAGCGGGAGCTAGCTCTTCGTCAATCGGCGGTCACAACCACACAAGCAATATAATATACAACGCCAAGGGCGAGGATCAAAACTCAAAAGGAACTCAAAACAACAAGAAAACCATAGAAATACAACGCGCGACTCTAAGGTCGAAAGAATAACATCACTGGTCTCTATCTCAAAAATAACACATGTTTGGTTGATGGAACTTCTAGATACAACAGAATAATGATATACAAGATATATAATGGGGGTACGATACAAGTAAACCCACCTACTAGCAAATCACCCGAAGGAAACTATGCCCGCAAAGCCGTAATGAAACCTGTACGGCAAACCTGCAAGAAACTGGGGCACAACGGGGGTGAGTTGCCAACTCGTGAATAGAAAAACATCTACGGAAAGAAATCGCATAAATAACGCAACCTAGGTCAATGATCATAATATATCCTCAATTATATATAACATGCAGCCTAACAATGATTAGGGTAAAAATCTAACCCGAGTGTAATCTCATGGGCCCGTGTCAGTGCCTCAGGTAGCAATATATCATATGGATGATGTATGAATTCATGAAACAGAATGCATGTACTGAATAAAGCTACTTTCATAAATCAGTGAGATTTTTGTATTTTAAAATAGGAGGTACCATAAATGAAATCAGCATAAGACAGTGCCCAGCATCGACACAAAACAAGTATCCAAATATCTCGATATCTCTGTCTCACAATCTCTGTACCTCAATACCGCAAAATCTCAATGTCTCAATCACAATATCTAGGGTGCCGTCAGTCCAGACCGGCCCCTACCATCCATCTCAAGACCACGACGGTATCCTCCGGATATCCGACGCGTCGGGTAAAATCACCGGTAGGTAGTGCTCCCCTGCCAGACTCACATCGTCAACATCACGCGCTTCTTGCCCCCGGGTACCTTACCGGGTCCACTATGTACCCGAAACGGTTCATCCGTCTCCTCGAATCGGGTCTCGAAATCCATCAGCAAACTCATGGTGGACGACTCATACATCATGGGAAAAACCACACTTTTTATTTAAAAAAGAGAGAAATCAGTTTATATAAGTTTTGCGGTTTCCCCCCCCCCCCAAATCCAGAAAATCTCATGGAAATCCGAATCCAAATCATCAATAGCATGTAAAACCATGAATATAGGCATAACAATGAATAACAGTATGCATGAAGTGACAAGTAATAACTACAATGTTAAGCTGGCATATAAGGCAGGTACACTAATATCATGTCAAATTACTAACTAACAAGCTAAGTCAAGCAATAATATTTTCTAAGGTGTACATGACATGGCAATTACCGATGAAGATGTGTGTGAGCCGGCAAGTAAGTGTACGTGATACATACGCATCATCGGTAATGGTGCAGGTGTCCTAACAATATGATATCAACAATGCAATAAGAAATTATAACATAAATATGCGATGCGGAGCGAACAGCAATAATGAACGGAATACTAGACACAACGATAACTAAACTGCATTACCCTAATATAAATCCTACAAATGGTGCCTTTTGAAATAACATGAATCATGGGGTTTTGAAAATAGGGGCTACGGTGTTTTTATGAAAAGATACGTCTTTTGAAATATCCGTAGGATCTCTTGGGCTGTCTTTTAAAATACCCACGATTCGTTAGTTTTTTAAATAGGTAAGAAATCTAATCTAGTCTAACAATTACACTAAACTATACGGCTGAACTAACAAGCTGAACTACAGGTAAGGAAACCGCCTAACATCTGAGTCGATACATATACATACCTGTATATATATTAGTCGGTGATCCCGCCTCAATAATATCATATCCGATACCATATCTATAATCAGACATCCCAAGTCAAGAGTGCGGATCAATCATCAATATATAGCTCGTACGTAAATCCGTCGTACGGCATCCCAAATCAGGGTACGGGTCAATATCACATTCATCATACTATTCATCTGGTATCCTCTTTATCAAATATCATGATCGGGGTACTGATCTACGTCTAGTACAATACTGATACCGCCTAAGTATGCATGCACGTGTGTGAAACACTACGTCAAGGACCCGCTACAACGTCATGTCGTATCTCAAATACGAACCCTGCCATATCACCGATCTCACGGCCTCAAATCAAATCTCATCGACTCACATAAATCCTAAGTACTATCCTCATTATCCATGCATGCGCATATGAATGTACATATGCATAGTCCCATACCCACGCATATATACATATATACACATCCCAATCTACGCACAAGAAAGTAAAGTATGCAAGTCTGTGTGTGCGTATGTGGGTATAACAACTACTCTAGGGTTTCGCAACTAACCCAAAGGTAAACCATGAACACATAAACATAACATGAATAAACATTCTCGTATCATAAAACACCTATATAAACATATATATATGAGCTACACTACGGACTGCGGGGGTGCTTTACGCCATCCACCCGCATTCTCCCCGTAGATATAAATCTACTCACCTGGTCCTCGCTAGCCGGTTCCGACGTCGCCACGCGCTTGCTTGTCGTCTCGAAGTCCACATGGGGTACCTACATATCATAATGCACCGTGTCGTATTCAAACCAAATTCGAAATCGAAACGGCATACGAAAATCAAATCGGCACGCGTATCACGCATAGGTCAAAACCTATCGCCTACGCAGGCAAGAATAGCCAAACCAACCCTCGATGTCGATGTACAAACTTCAAACCATCGAGAAAAACCCAAACACTCTCATTTGCGCATTCACGAACACTAATTATAATATAAAATAGGTTAGAATTCACAAAAACCACAAATTCACCTTAAAAGCCATTTTTCCGAAAATCTAGCAAGCAAAAATTACCCGTTTTTATTACAAAACTCGACGTTTAAACAAATATAGCGGCCATAATACTTATTAAATATCTTAAATAAGTCATAAAAACAATTCCCATAATTTAATCTCATTAAATTCCATTGACCCCAAAATTCTAGTTTACAAAATACCAAATTTTAACAATTTTATAGCAAAAATACACAAACAACAATTTAGCTTGGATTTTCATGAACAAAAGGCATTAAACCACTCAATATAATATTAATAATGATATGAAACCATAATTATATTTAATCTAAAGCATTTAATAATTTTCCAAAAACCCTAGTTAGCAAAATAGCTTAATTAGGCAAATTTTAAAATAACAATTAGCAAACTAGTTACTAGGTAAGATTTTACATGCCATAATATGTTAAATTATACACTTAAACCATGATCAAGTGATATAAAACCCTAACTTGATCCATACCCAATTCTAGAATTTCCAAACTTGCAACTAAAGTCTAATTAACACTTAAATAAATTAGCTTTAAGAAATTAACTAACAAATTAAGCAAAAGGTTTAGAAATTATACCCAAAAACATTTGAAGATCCACAAGCACCCATAGCCTCCCAAATTGAAATCTTATTCCCTAGATCCATTCTAGATAGGCAAATGAAAAATGGGTAGGAGTTGGATTTTGATTTTGTTTTGATTTTGTATGGAATTTGATGAATTTTTGAAGGTAAAAAGGGTGGGTTTTTTGGAGAAGAGATGAGATGAGGTAAAGAGAGGGGAGGGCTGCAGGAATTCAGAAGTGTCTCGGCTAATGAGGGGAGAGAAGAGAGTGTGAGGTGATTGGAGAGAGAATGTGGTCAAAAAGTCCACCTTTTACTTCTATCATTCTCTTTTCTTTTCTTTCTTTTCTTTTGCAACACAAGTGGGGACAATTGAGGGGGGACTGCTGAAATCAGCCATAGGGAAGGAAAAATGGGGGTGTGTGAGTGTGGGTATGGGTGTGGGGTGATGAAAAATGATAAATACTATACCCCAAACATCCATTTACACTAAATTCACTAAAAAAAACATTTTTCTTCAATATTTTCTAAACCGTTTTGGCAAACGATTGCATTTCAAAAACCACATGATAAAATTTTATTTAATATGATATGATGCATAAAATTTGTTTCAACTCATTCCAATTTGTAATTTTCCCTAATTAAATGTATTAGTGACGGCTTAAAATAATATTAAAATAAATAATTTCGGAAAATTTTTCAGAAAATTTTAAATTTCACCAGTGGCTCAATAAATACCAAATACTAGCAATTACATAGCTAGAATATGTATATTTAATTTTATAATAAAGATATTTGCATTTTGACTTTTTACAGAAAACCCCCTTATTTTACCGTTTTTTCGAAATTTCACCGAAACGATTTTCAAAACGTTACATATATATATATATATATATTTATATATACTAGTAGATTTTGTATATGTTTTGCACCCGCGCTAGCCCAGTCCCCGCTCTGTCGTTAGTTAAGTAACCTAACGGGTGATGATGGGACCCAGTGGCGAATGCGGATGGCATATACGTACATTTTTTTCGTTCTTTTCTGGTGTGATTAATTGATGGGACTGCTGTTCATAACAGAATACTGCATTTTATACCGCCCATTCTTACGCTCGGTTGTTTATAGGTAGGTGCTTTTAATCCGTGTTTGCTACATATTTACAGGCCACAGTTTTCTAGTCCAAAATAACGCAATTGATACAAAATCTCCAATGCTACGCCAAAATACAGAACATCTGTCACAGCAGATAAAAGCCGGGTTCCGGTCATCCGTATCCGTCCAGTGCCGCTTACCAGTTCCAGAGACAAGACATATGACAGTGGTCATTCGTGTCTCGGACAAGCACAGAGCACGAGGGGGGCAGCACAAGAATCAATGGGTGCGCGGAGCTCGAGGGAGAAAAGTCAAATCAATCAAATGTTAAGCTATGATTGGACTGTGCAGATCTAAAGCAACTGTGGAAGCAAATTGCAGTTTGGTATATGTAGAACAACACAGGACAGAATAACAGGCAATCACAGAAAAAACAATCACCCAAATCCTCATAATGGCCGCGGAACCGCGGCCTAAGCATGCTTAGGCCGCGGAACCGCGGCCGTACGGCCTCTTCAGGTTGTCGTTTTTAAGGGCATTTTGGGGACTTCATATTATGCCAGATTCTTGCCCTAGGTTTCCATTTCCCCTCCTATAAATACTCCAGAACTGAGCTAAGCCAAGGGTCCAATTTCATGTTCATTCTTTGTTCTTCTGTCTTTTTAGGAATTAGTCTTTTTCTTCTTCTTCTTCATTCTTTTTCCATGAAAATTGTAGTGAGAGCTTTTTGAGTGGGAGATCAATGAAGATGAAGGCTTTTTTGTATCATTCTCTTTTGTTTCTTCTTCCCCTTGAGATTCTTGCTTTCTCTTGATCATTCAACCTCTTCATTGAGCTTGAATGGTTAAGGGTTAGTTATTGATCTCAAGGGTCGTATTTTCTTATGGAATTAGCACTTCATTTCACATGCGTTCTCTACCCTTCCCTTGTTCTTGCATCCTCTTGATTGAGCTTGCAAGTTTAAGGGTTGGCTATTGATCACATGCTTGTCTTGAGTTCTAGTTTCTTGTTCTTGTTATCGCTTTTTATTACTTGCTTTTTATTACCTTGGTTTACTTTCTTGCAATTTATATTCATGCACTTAATTACTTGTAATCTTTTCTTTTCTTTGTTCTTTTCTTTTGCTCTCTTTTGTTCATTTTGTGAATGGTTGTAATTATTGTTGTTAAGATGAAATACGGTATTGTAAGTTAATATCTTCTTTCTCATTTCCTTTTCCCGTTATTTTCCATTGAACTCCGCCCAAACCATACGCAAGCGCTCCGTTAGGCACCCTACCCTGACAAGGTAACGGTGATTCCTAACCGCGACCGGTTGCGTTCGGTTTGGCCGGAGGCGAAAGCAAGAGACAAGAACGGAAGGACAAGGGTAAATAAGCCGTATTCCACGAATACCGCGCTTAAATCCCCTAATCCACGTTGTTGCCGATTGCTTTAGCTTCAATTGGTCAAGACTCGGCTCAAAGGTTTTGAGTACGAATTTCTTTAGCTTACAATCTCGTATCTTTTTCTTAACAACTTTATACTTGCAAATAAATACACATAGGTTAGAATCGAACAAACACATACTCATTCTTTATTGACTCGTCTAAGACAAGAAAGGACATACAACCATCTCCCTGTGGATCGACCCATGCTCAACCGGCTAGCTGCATAGCGACATCGTCTTGATTGCGGTTAACTTTAATTTTTCCAATCAAATGGCGCCGTTGCCTGGGAGACGGTAGCGTATTTTCTTTCTTGTTATTCGGGTTAATATTCTTTTTGTATATATTTATAAAAAAAAAGTTCTTTTTGTTTTTTTTGATCATTTTTGTGGGCAAGAGTGCAGATTTTTGCGGATTTGCAAACTGCGATTGTGGGAAGCAAAGTGTGCATTCAAGGCTAAGGTGATTGCAAGGTACAGTGCCAAAGATCCGGGTAGTTTGACCCGCGCAAGCGAACTTTTCAAGCTTACCGGATTTGATCCAACGGGGGTTTCCTAACCCAAAACTTAACGGTACGTACTTTACTAACACCTTCTTCTCAAATCCGACGCATCCAATATACTATTCTTTGCAGGATTCTTTGTAAGTTCGCTAGCAAACGCAAAAAATTGACTAACCCGTATTTGTTGCAGTGCCGCGCTTAAACTAAAAAACGATTGTTTGATTCTTTATAGAATTTTTATTGAATTGCGCATTGCATACATTAATACGGACTTAAGGGAAAGCGAACCCCACAATATACGGTAAAGGATTTCATCACCTTTTCCGTGGCCCACAAATCACGAACTTGAGCATAACGTTTACCCGCACAAAATTTAAAAGAAAATAGACTTTAAGCCTTAAGGACTTCGCGCTCACTAGGAGAAGTTAACTGTGTTTAGAATCTCGCTTAACGGTATATTGTTTACGGGGTGTCTAGGAAAGTGTTAACGGCGAAACCGCCAAAAGAGAAAGAGTTATTTAATTAAGGAACTTCGCGAAAGCGTTGGAAAACCTCCCTTTATCTCTGCACTTACCTGGCCTCGTGATCAGTGTATCTTGAGCCCGTTTCTCGACACAGTTTTACTTCGATAATCAAGTTCTGGAGCAGGTCTAGTTGACCTAGGTGAACCCTAGACCGATTAGGTGTGTGGTATTTTTGTGTCGTGATTGTTTTTGTCCAGATTTTTTTTTGTATATTTCATTCTTTTGTTAATATCTAACTAAAAAAAATATAATAAAAAAAAAATCACATTCTTTTCCCCCTCCTTTTCTCTGCCTTTCTTTCTTTCTCTCTTCATATCATGGGTACCCCACCTCGCAAAACTCTTGCCGAACTTTGGTACCCACAACCAGACATTACTTCTTACGGTTCTTGCTTTGGCCGAACGTCAAACGATCCCTCCATGCCCAAAATCTCTTTGAAAGATCGGATAGACGTGTCTAGGACAAACACTTGCCCTTCGCAATCAACTTTGTATCAACCTTTTCAACCTCCCCCACCCGCTTATGTTGATACCCCTTTTGCAAGTCGTCCTTTGTCCATCGCTGAACGTATTGAACAATCCCGTAGCCGATCTTTCACTCCTTTCACCACTTCAAATTCTTGGGATCAACAATTCCATTCACCTTCCTATCCAAATATTGATCCTGCTGCTCCTGTCCAGCCATTCAATTCCTACCAATCCTACCCTACCTTTGCACCTTCCCTAGACATTGCTTCAGAACCGCCATTTGGGAGTTTTCAGTATCCAAACAACTTTGAATCCTTTACTGAAACCCCTTCACAACCTACGTCTAGTCTGGAATAGTCGTTGGAAGACTTAAGGGTAGCGTCACGCCAACAGATGATGGATTTGAATGCGTCCATGGCCGCACTCATGCAACCTAGTGACCCGGTAGCTAGTTTTCACCTGGCTCCAACTTTTTCAAAGTATGATGAGGCGGCAGGACAGGCTGTGAATTTGAGTGGAGAGAGTGAGCAGTATACCCTTCCAAATCAAACCTACCCGTTTCAAATTAAATCCCACAACTCCTGTGTTGAAAGTCTATCTAGTATCCCGAACGAAGTATCAGCTGAAGATAGAATGTTTAATGAGTTGTGCGACTTTGTAGTGTTTGATTTGCCAGATTGTGAAGGGACCTTGCCAAGTGAAACCAATCCCAATCATTTTGACCTCTACACCTCCATCTTAGAACCAAAATCGATTGAAATCCATGCTTTTGATGAGGTGTCTGAGAAAATTGACTTTCACTTGATTAAGGATATTGACGCTGGGGATATTTTGGATGATGAACCCGTAGATTTGGCTGAGTTTGTCTCTTCAAATCATCATCCCGAGTCATTAAAAGTTATTCCCGAACCCTATATGCGTCTGGATTTTGATGAAATATGCATGGATGAGCTAAATTTTGAGGAGAATATTGAGGATAGTACTGAGGATGAAACAATTTTAATTGATGAGTCGGATTTTCCAATTCATCCTGTTCCTTTCATTGACTATGTGCACCCTCCCGAAACCTTAACCGATACCCCTCCTCGATCACTTTCCTCCATCCTTTCCATCGTTCCGACCTTGCAAGAACCCGTCTCACTTACATTTCATATGTCTGGTTTACCAAGTTCGGCATACCCATGGTTTCTCACGAATCTTGAGGGATTTGACCCCATTTCTCGACGGGTAAATATATTAGCACAATCTCTTTTCACACATCGGTCATCACAGATCGTGCTAATCTATTTACTCAATTTGCACCCTCAAGTTCGTATTCCACTTCTTTTTCCCGTCCGCCATTCTTCTTCTTCTCATATACAGAGACCGTATACCACTTCTATCTCCATACGGTCTCGCGTATTCTCCATCTCTTTTCTCTACGCCTTCTTTCACCAGCCACTGCTTTATCACGATAAGATCTTTGAATGGTTGGTGTTCACCTTTGGCCTGTGTAAGGCCTTGTATAGATAGATACTGTTCTATCCCCCCTAATCCTGAACTTCATCGCTTAACAGTGGAAACACTGTTTCACTTAAGTTTGGGGGGAACCCTTTTTGTGTATATATTTTTTTGTTTTGTTTTTTGTAAATAATTTGTTTTTAGGGAGCGCCGACAATTTTGACCCTCTTGGTGTAGCCTGACAGTGAGGGCACTGTCAAGTTTAAGTTTGGGGGTGTGCTCGGTAAGCTTTCTTCCTTCGCATTCATTTGTATATTTTGCATTTGCATACCTTATTAAAAACCCACAAAAATTGAAAATTTTCCAAAAAAATATAAAAACTTTGTGGTCAAGTTAGCTAATAGGGTAACTTAGATTTTTATTCTGAAAGTTTAGTTGATATGTTAGAAATAACTAAATTCTAGGCTTAGGAATTGAAAACCCTAAAAATAACCCTCATTCTGTCTAACTTTGGTAAGTATACGTCTTTACAGTTTTTTTTAGAAATAGGTAATCTTGAGTTCAGTTCTTGAGTTAAGTCAAGATGAAGGGAAAGTATTGAAGCTTTACTGGAGGATAAGTCTGAAAAATAGTTTCTTTTCTCGAGTTCAAATTTAGAAAGTATATACCCTACAAACTGCACTTACACGCACCTTGAAACTTGAGATAGTAGAGGATACCTAGAAATACTCTTGCTTGAAAGCCTAGTATGAAAGAAAAAACGGTATTTAAAGCTAAACACCAAAAGAGCAGGTTGAAAAATATATCCGGTCTTGAAAAAGAAAAAGAAAAAGAAAAAGAAAAAGAAAAATAGAATAAAGTCAAAGACCTGGAAACTGCTATTTACGCTTTAAAGTTCACACATTCAGTAATCGGTCGTTAGTGCCTCAAGAAGCATTAATAGTCGCATGAAAGGTGTGTGAGCAAATCCGTCCATCCTTAATGAAAAGAAGTAGTATTTGGTATTAGGGCAAGGGTATTATAGCTTGAATTGAATTCTCAAGTGTAGGGGTGCAAATACACACACACGTAGGGGTATACAATCGATGTTTGGATAAAAGATAGAAATAAAGAATAAAGACTTGTGTTTTCTGTAAAATTGATAAAAATCCCTAATTTGAGGCCGCACTTTAGAAGGAAAACTCAGGGGAACCAACATCTTTCTAAACTTTTTTGGAACGTATATGATCTAAGGTTAAATAGATTAGAGGTGTGAAGCATTAGGGTTGGATATTTCTAACTTAGGATGATAGAATTTCTAACGTAAATACTAAACTGTAGGAGTAGAATCGACGTTAACTTATGACACTAGCTTGACGGGATTTTGTGGGTGTAATCCGCTGAAAACCCTCAGGAGACAACACTCCTCCTACTAGGGACACCTAGAGGTTTAACGGCTTGTTGCACGCGCTCAGTGCAATCGCGTTCCCTGCGAAAGTGCGGTTAGGATTTTATTTTTGTGAATAATTGGTTTTGCTTGGGACAAGCAAAAGTTAAGTTTGGGGGTATTTGTTCATAACAGAATACTGCATTTTATACCGCCCATTCTTACGCTCGGTTGTTTATAGGTAGGTGCTTTTAATCCGTGTTTGCTATATATTTACAGGCCACAGTTTTCTAGTCCAAAATAACGCAATTGATACAAAATCTCCAATGCTACGCCAAAATACAGAACATCTGTCACAGCAGATAAAAGCCGGGTTCCGGTCATCCGTATCCGTCCAGTGCCGCTTACCAGTTCCAGAGACAAGACATATGACAGTGGTCATTCGTGTCTCGGACAAGCACAGAGCACGAGGGGGGCAGCACAAGAATCAATGGGTGCGCGGAGCTCGAGGGAGAAAAGTCAAATCAATCAAAAGTTAAGCTATGATTGGACTGTGCAGATCTGAAGCAACTGTGGAAGCAAATTGCAGTTTGGTATATGTAGAACAACACAGGACAGAATAACAGGCAATCACAGAAAAAACAATCACCCAACTCCTCATAATGGCCGCGGAACCGCGGCCTAAGCATGCTTAGGCCGCGGAACCGCGGCCGTACGGCCTCTTCAGGATGTCGTTTTTTAAGGGCATTTTGGGGACTTCATATTATGCCAGATTCTTGCCCTAGGTTTCCATTTCCCCTCCTATAAATACTCCAGAACTGAGCTAAGCCAAGGGTCCAATTTCATGTTCATTCTTTGTTCTTCTTTTTAGGAATTAGTCTTTTTCTTCTTCTTCTTCATTCTTTTTCCATGAAAATTGTAGTGAGAGCTTTTTGAGTGGGAGATCAATGAAGATGAGGGCTTTTTTGTATCATTCTCTTTTGTTTCTTCTTCCCCTTGAGATTCATGCTTTCTCTTGATCATTCAACCTCTTCATTGAGCTTGAATGGTTAAGGGTTAGTTATTGATCTCAAGGGTCGTATTTTCTTATGGAATTAGCGCTTCATTTCACATGCGTTCTCTACCCTTCCCTTGATCTTGCAACCTCTTGATTGATCTTGCAAGTTTAAGGGTTGGCTATTGATCACATGCTTGTCTTGAGTTCTAGTTTCTTGTTCTTGTTATCGCTTTTTATTACTTGCTTTTTATTACCTTGCTTTACTTTCTTGCAATTTATATTCATGCACTTAATTACTTGTAATCTTTTCTTTTCTTTGTTCTTTTCTTTTGCTCTCTTTTGTTCATTTTGTGAATGGTTGTAATTATTGTTGTTAAGATGAAATACGGTATTGTAAGTTAATATCTTCTTTCTCATTTCCTTTTCCCGTTATTTTCCATTGAACTCCGCCCAAACCATACGCAAGCGCTCCGTTAGGCACCCTACCCTGACAAGGTAACGGTGATTACTAACTGTGACCGGTTGCGTTCGGTTTGGCCGGAGGCGAAAGCAAGAGGCAAGAACGGAAGGACAAGGGTAAATAAACCGTATTCCACGAATACCGCGCTTAAATCCCCTAATCCACGTTGTTGCCGATTGCTTTAGCTTCAATTGGTCAAGACTCGGCTCAAAGGTTTTGAGTACGAATTTCTTTAGCTTACAATCTCGTATCTTTTTCTTAACAACTTTATACTTGCAAATAAATACACATAGGTTAGAATCGAACAAACACATACTCATTCTTTATTGACTCGTCTAAGACAAGAAAGGACATACAACCATCTCCCTGTGGATCGACCCGTGCTCAACCGGCTAGCTGCATAGCGACACCGTCTTGATTGCGGTTAACTTTAATTCTTCCAATCAACTGCATAGATTCTTATCAATGCAAGGATAAAACAAACCTATATATGATGTTGTTGGAACCAAGTTTTTTAAAAAAACTGACATTACAGACGTTCTTTTTTGCTTTGCATCATGGTATTCATTTTGGAATATCCTGCACCTCATTCGATGAGGCAAGGGCCGAGATACCATCATTGGGAGTGACCCCTTAGGTAAAAGTTTGCGTCAACGTAATAACTTTACTATAGTCGATTATTTTTGCTTTGCATCGTGGTATTCAGTTTGGGATATCCTGCACCCCATTTGACGGGGAAAGAGCCGAGATCCCTTCACCGGGAGTGACCTCTTTAGCAAAAGTTTTCCCCACTATATATTTATAAAACCACTTGGATTCCTTCAACGATATCAAATTCATTACGTTAAAGGTTTTTCGCCAAAAACTAGCCGTAGCCCTTCGTCATTTCTTACAAGTATTGCTTAGTATTCTTGCTGCGTTTGTTGACTGTGTCAAGGCATAGTGTGCGGTAGCTAAGTAGTGCTTGTTTGTGGCATATTAATGCGATTGGTTAGAACAGTCGTGCGGCCTTGTTGACTGTGTCAAGGGCTCGTACGGGTGGGTTTATTGCAATCCTGGATAATGACGGGTTGAACTTGATTAGGACTCTTTGATTTGTTGACTGTGTCAAGGTCACTTGGGTCCTAGGGGTAAAAACACACATCGGGAGTTTCAAACATACAGGAAAGGTGCCAGGCTTGCGCATACCTTCTGGTGTATGGTGGCTTGAGTGGCTTCCATCAAGTCATCATGCGATGATAGTTGGATCCCGATTCCCACTGATGAGTAGGATTACTCCTCGGGTGATTCTGACTAATTCTCCTTTTAGGTTTGGAGGAGAATTCGAGGAAACGGTGGGAGTCATCCAGATTAGATAAAATGATTAACCATTCTGATCTAGGTTAGAGTGCACGCTGAGTGTTTCTTTTCTCTCTCTCTGGCTTGGACTATGACCCGACCTTTGACTAAAACTCATTAAACCAAGTTAACCGAACCTTCTTAAAACACTTTGGCTTTTGGAATATCACGGTGTCGCATACATCATTGCCACTTCTATATCACGTTTACGTTTATCCAGAACACCTCGTATCACTACGAACATCTACTTCTATTGGATAAATCCATCGTATAGTTACATACGAACTCGAAGGAACTTTTTCGAGGATGGATTTTGGTTCTGGAGAGATTGAATAAGATTATTCAGTTGTCTTTTCTCTTTATATTCTCTCAGGTTGCGAGGGCTCCTAGGATTAGGAGAGGGTAAACCTATTGAGCTTATTGGATAGTCTTCCTCCAGACCATAGGCAGGTGCCGAATGATAGGGAAGGAAGAAAACCAATAAGCTTAACTGTGGTGTACAGAAGGTAATAAGTAAAGACATATAAAGGGATTAGAATAATGGCGAAGAAAGTTGCGATCACCATCATTCACGACAAAGATCGTGTATACCCCTGCCACTCCTACATCCACTTTGCTTTTCTCTAGAACACTTCGTATCACTACGGATATCCACTTCCATTCGATAAATCCATCGTATAGTTACATACGAACTCGAAGGAACTTTTTCGAGGATGGATTTTGGTTCAGGAGAAAAAGAATAGGATTATTCAGACGTCTTTTCTCTTTACCTTCTCTCAGGTTGCGAGGGCTCCTAGGATTAGGAGAGTACACTTATTGGATAGTCTTCTTCCAAACCTTAGGCTGGTGCCGAAGGGTAGGGAATGAAGAAAACTAATTAGCGTAAAGGAGGTGTACATAAGGTAATAAGTAAAGACATAATAAAGGGATTGCAGTGATGGCAGGTAAGTATATGGTTACTGTCATGATTCAGGATAATGGAAGAGGCGTTACTCGGTATACTAGTTGACCCTTTTGGAAAATTTTCATGTTTCAGTTTTACTGTGCTATGTTAATTAAAAACTGTTTTCCTAATTGGAATCTAATTTCAGGGTATGTATTTACCAGATCAGTTTCTCACATCTGCATGTTATTGCGGATAGTGAGTAGGAGTAAGATATTGGGAATTGGGTGATTAGATCCTCATAATATCAGAATTCGTAGTAATTGGTATTATTTGAGGAAATCATCTGGATTTTGCCGGATGGCAAATATTTGGTTTTGAATATCCGTTGTTATGCACCAATTTCAAAGTGGTATATATGTACATTTATTTTATAAAGTGAGATATAAGTTTTTGATATTGTGTCTATGACATTTACCTATATCAGTTGGTGATTAGGTAAGGTGCATTCAACAACGGTGTAATTCTTCTTAACCATAGTGCAGTTTTTCAACCTACGACGCACAAGGTTTGAGTTATTGAACTCAGTTGACTTATACAAAGTATTGTATGTTGTCCAGTGTCGATTACGACAATGGGGTTGGTACTCGTACTATATTCTGTTTATTTATGACTTCTCCAGTTCTTGACAAGTATTTCGTTGAAATGCATGGTCCAGATTTTGAGAAGTTATAGGTATAAGAATAAAGTAGAGAACCATTTATTAGAAGTATCCGGATTCTTTGAAGTATTCGAAGATGTAGATACTTGTGTTTAGTATTCCATTAATATTAATGGTTTTGAGAACTTGATTCTCTTTCGGGTTACTCATATATGGATGCACTCCTTGATGAGTAATGCTGATTGTCCTCTTTCCATTTGGTTGATGTGCACTGGAGACAGCTGCATGATTTTGAATCTGGTTCCAAATTAGATTAGTGCTTTTGTTTCTATATTAGATATATATAGAATCAATTTATATCTTAACGATGCTAAGGTATAGGGAGTTGTCCGGCTGATGCTTAAAACCAGAATACGGATAAACTCAAGGCACGTTCCAGTAATGGCTGTTTGTGGGTTATCCCGGGCATTGACGAGGGTTAACTTTCTACCTTCAGGAAGATCAATATTTATATTGTTCTTGACTCGCCACAGTTTTAATAAAATGGATTTTTTCAGAAAACAGAAGTGGGAGTATGGTAGAACTGAAAGTTATTCCAGAACCACAAACGATTACTGGAAATTTAATAAAACCTAAGGATTCAATTGGATTTGATGTTCCATTAGCCACTCCGTAGATTTGGTGGGTAACCTCAGGCACCCGAGAGGTATTTCGGTCTTCTCAGAGACGGTGACAGGGAGGTTCTTGTTTACCCAGACTTGCTATTGTTGCTATTCTAGACTATAAGACTCGGCAGGAGGATGAGTATAGCGTCATTCTAAACTAGCTTTAGAAGTGCATGTGTGTATGACTCTGCCAGAGGGTTGTTATAGTCAATAGGAGCAAGGGAAGCATAGTAGGCAAGCAGCTTATGTCTATTTATAGACTAAAGCAGGTATAGCGGAAATAGATCATCTATTTTTGATGTGACAGTCATAGGTCTTGACCTCATCAGAATAGGAAATGGATCTGGTAAGAAGGTAGTAGAGGGTGATGTCCAGGTATTGGGATGACATACACTTGATAGGAAGAGATATTCCTATACTACGATCGGTTGTACTATGGTTGTCACAAAGTTGTTTCTCCACACAGGATATGGATGTAATATCAGGGTTTCTGGTTACTAGATCTATGGTTTTAGATCTAGATTTGGGAAGTATCCTAATTTAAGTACTTTGACATTAAATGGACGACTCCTGGCATGGTGGTGAACCTGCAGGTGATGGAGTCAACCTCTCCAAAGGTGTCTTACAGACTAAAGGGAAGAGGGATCTACATGATTAACATATCACTTGCTTAGGCAATTGAGTTAATCATGAAATGTCAAGTACCACACCAGATGTTGTTTTTGCACTAGCTGCAATAAAACATATCCAATCCTGGAGAAATATTGGGAAGCAGTTTATGAACATAAGTGAAAGTTCTTGGGATATGGTAACGGCAGCCTCCTTCTTGAGACGGTTATCATATCAGGCTTCTAAGGTGACCTAGATGACAGAGTGACTGTCAGAGTTAAAGTTTTTTCCTCTTTTGAGGGACAGTATGTTGGACAGGTGGTCCAAGCGGATACTGAGGAAAGGCATGGCGCAGGATACTGATTAAATTAAGTGGACGATACAGTCTAAGTAGTTTGTTGGATTTAGAGTTCATTTATGAACTGTGTCCCATCAGATATCCAGACAAATTCTAAGACAAGTATTGCTCATTTCGGGAGATAGTTTTCTCTCCGCGAAGTTGAGATTAAGAGAGATACAGAAAGAAACATTAGAGCGGATCCACTCACTGAGGCTATTTCTCGAACGCAATCATTTTGCAAACAGGCTTTGCGAAACTGATTAGTAGAGAAGTTGGGCGTTCGGTATCACACGGGCTGTGAGTATGCGACATCGTAATAATTGGCCTTAAGTGTAAATGGGAGATTGTTGGCTATAGTGCCCTCAAGGAAATTATCATAGTTGTGGACTTGTGATTATGATGATTGAGGCCGGAGCTATACTGATGAAACAGTCTTACTCAAGATGATAGTATGCTATCTGGTTTGTCTTTATCATCATATACATATTGATAGAGCCCATAGGATTCTTGCTTGACTGCCAGCATTGTGATGGCGATCACATACGTGGGAGCTGGGGGTCTATAAGCACATCCTTAAATGTCCCTAGTCGTGAGAGTATCGAGACCGGGCATTGATACTCCAGTGTAGACTAGTGTATACAGATCGAGACCCCGACGAGGGTCGGTGGCCAGGTCTCACAAGCCGTTGGTGTTAGTCTGTTCACCTAAGATAGTATACAGGTGCTCATTGGGTTATGAGTACACTGGACAGACTCGCCGGGAACCTGCTAGTTGGTATTATACCTATTGTCAAATAGCAGTTCCCAGGTGACATGTGTACAGGTTATTCTGTCGACCTGAGATCGTCATTTGTCTCGTGTGAGTTCCCACTATGCTTTGATTACTACCCTACCACGGCTCAAAGGAGTCGTGCAAACAGGTTTTAGTTGGGTACAGTCCCGAGCCACATAGAGGCAGTGATCGGATCGTTGGGGATTCGTCTTTCCCGGTATTGGGGGTTGATGTCACGTTGTGTACGGATGGCCATCACCATAAATCCGAGGCCACGGTAGACGAGAATTATCGATCCAGCATCGATAGTTTCTCAGGTGGTGATGGGTTTCATACGGACACTAAATATCGCATTGTTGGGGGTCTGACTTTATCCACCCCCTAGACTCGATATGCGATACTCTTAGACGAACATACTGGACTGTACGGATATTGTCACTGTCGGCTCAGTAGGGGTTCTGCATGAGTTTGCTCGTCGGCCTCCCTTTCGCTCAATACCTGGGTAGCCGTTACGTACAGCTAGTGCCGCTGACATGCTTGTGGTTAAACCCACTACCAGCGTATTGACGAGTCTTTAGAGTCCCACATAGAGGGTTTTCACGGTTCAGGCGATATGGTGTATATGAGGTATGTTGCTACATACAGATGTCCGATTAAATATGTGCACTTGCTGCGCAAACTTTAATTGGACGGTCGATAATACTAGTGGCTTAGGATTAAGCCAGTTTATTAAATCAGGTTTTGATTTAATAATTTACATATGTATTTATATATATGTATTCTAGTATTATTTTTCTCTATTTATTTTCTCTCTTGGCTATTCGTATTTTTGTACGAATACGTGTATATGTATTTAGATACATGTACCGGGAAGTAATCCGTATTTTATACGGAATGAACTCCAGATGATTTTCCACCTAATTATTTGATTTTCCATTTATGGAAATTCATTTTGTTTAATAATGAGGTGGAGGGTGGAAAAGGTGACAAGGAATGGGCATGAGTCAAAGCATGGTGCAAAGTATGGTTGGATTTGTTTATTTGATTAATTGGAAAATGACATTTTTGTGGGGATGAGAGAGGGGGGCCGACTACAATTTGGATGGGGGATTCATTTTCATTTTGGCTCATGATTGATTACACTCTCCACTCTCTTATTCACACAAAAACACTTAACCATTTTGGTTCATGCAAAAGCTTCATCACCTCCATTCTTCTTCTATAGTTGCTCTCATGAGCATATGAGTTGAGAGAAAATTATAGTGACACATTTATACACCCCCACTCTCCATTGTTAGCAACTTTGGAGCGTCGGTTAGCTCGTTTGACGAGGTTGGAACTTGCGCCGTTTCCCTCGGGTGGATCATCGGAGACGAAGGAAGACCGGCAACCAAACCACATCAAGGAGCCGCTAGGAGCTTGGAATGAAGACCGAAGGACACGGATTAACTCTGTATAACGATTCTAACTCTTAGTTAGTTTGCAAGTTTAGGGTTTAAGGTCGATCTGTAAATCGGGTAATGGTAGTGCTAGTGTAACCTTTTAAAAATGATTAAATAAATAATTAAATGAATAAAAGTGTTTAAGTGAATTTTAGGATTTTCGGTAAAGTAAAATGTATTTTTCGTAAAACCAAACCGTGATTGTTTTTCATTATAATTTTAAAAATATCTATTTTAATTATGAAATTACTAGTAAATGGTGTTTATTTAGCCACTTATAAATTTTTAGTTTAATAAAATATTTTTCCTAAATTAATTATTTTAAATATTAACATAAGCTTTATTTTTACACTAAATTAGTGTAAATTACAAATTTAAATGGTTTTAATTTGTAAAAATAAACCATGGCATGTTAGAATTTAGTATGTATCATGCAAAATTATTTGCAAATTTTTCCTATTTTCTAGAGCTTTCTTGAGTTGCTATAGTAAAGAAATAAATAAATAAATAAATAAAGCATGAAAAGACTTTTATTGATGTTTCTTCTCTTAAAACTTCTACACACTTTTTCCACTCTCTTCTTTCTCTCCCTCACCTATCTAAGGCCGGCCACAAACCCCCCATGGCTGCCCCCCCCATTATCCACCTCATTTTTATTCAAAATTCATCAAAAACACATAAAAAATTCAATTAAAATTCCACAAAATCCTATTTATTCCATACTCTTTATTCCTTGCTCATTTTTACATGAAATTTGGAGATGGAAAGCATACGTTTTGGAGGCTCAATTCTTGTTTGGATTTCACATTTTGAAGGTATAATTTTCTTTCTTTTGATTTATTGTTATTAGATGTTCATATTAAGCTTAATTAGATTTAATGAATTAATTCTATGTTCTTTTTTTAAAATGTAAGCTAGGGTTCTAAATTCAAGTTATGATTTTTAATAATTAATTAGGGTTATAGTAGTTAGTTTAACACTTTTAGTATTAGGAAATCTTGCATGGTTATTGTTTAACAAATTGTTATTCAAAAATTGTTTTAAATTAGGAATTTAGTTAACTAGGTTTTTGCAAAATGTGGTTGTGGTTAATATAAAATTATAATTTGGGTTGTTATCATTGGATTATAGTTTTAGTGGAAATATTAGCATGTTAATGGAAAGAAAAACTTAGTTTGATTGCTACTTTCTATGGTTAATTGATAAATTGTGATAAAAATTGCTAATTTTGTAAACTAGATTTTAGAAATTCCTATATAAATGAGAGTAAAAATATAATTATGGTTTCATTATATCATTATCATCATGAATTGTGGTTTAAGTCATTAATTTATGCAAAATCATGTTTTGTGGTGGAATTGTGGTATTTTTCTTGAAAAATGTTGAAAATTGTTAAAGGGTGCAAACTAGAAATTTCAAATTTATACAAAATTGTGTAATAAAAATATGGTAATGGTTTGTATAGTATAGTGATGCTATTTAATGAGTTTTAGGACCATTGGTTTCATTTAAATGTCAAGTTTTGATGAAAAACAGTAAATTGGCATTTTCGGGTTTTTTCGAAAACGGATGATTTGATCGATTTTAGTGTTTCGATGAATTTGATCATGTTTTACAATATAAGTAATGTGTTTTAAAACTACGAGTTATCTGTTGATGTTTATCTCAATCCATCGGAGTTTGTACGCCGATATCGAGCGATATTTGGTTCTTTTGCGTGGACGGGACATAGGTTTTAACCTATGTTTGTTCCTTGTATCGTTTGACTTTTGTATGTGATTCGGTTTACGATGCTATTTATATGTTTGCATTTAGGTACCCTTCAAGTGGACTGTGGGCGATGAAGAGGAGGATGGCGACACCGTCGTCGGCAGACATGGACCAGGTGAGTAGATGCATATCTACGGGGGGAAGTCGGGTGGATGGCGTTTAGCACCCCCGCAACGTAGAATAGGAATAGTACTTATTTACATTAGGAAACAGGATGTGACCCTAGTAGGACCCTAGTATTGACCCTAGGCTGAACTAGACTGATTTAGGCAAACCTTATCAGGGGATGAGTACTTTGGAAAAGTTCTTAGGTTTCAGGTAGAAACACACACGCACACACTGAAACTCGACATGGGGTATACGTATATGTGTGTATATATATAAAACTAGGTATAGGTGTATATATATATACAACACGTATATTGGATTCATTGATGTGATATGATGAAACAGTATAACTGGGCTTGATGCCGTGATTCTTGACTATACAGTCGTATTAAAGTGTTAGCGGATCATTAGAGAATGAGATAATGAACATGAATATATAAATTATGAAGGGTGGTGGTGATATTGAGGTACATGGGACGCTAAAATAGTACCTGGGCTGGTGCTTGTGACTTGATGACGATAAGATATCGGTATGACCTAATCACAATATGATACATGTGACATGATATTTCTGAGGATAAACTAATGATTATTCCATGATGGCAATGATATATGATTGATGTATGCGATTATAGTTTAGCACCTTGATCATGAGATGTGTTGATGATGACACATTACGAATAATGAGACACCTAGGAGATACTTGACCCGTACCCCAATATTGGGATGCCGTACGATGGATTTTACCGTACGAGGCTTAGATATGATGATTGATCCGCACTCTTGATTCAAGGAAGCCGTACTACGTACGTGACGCTATTGAGGCGGGATCGCCGACTATTAGAGATATTGGTTCAGACCTTAGGTAGATGCTTGTTTCTTATTGACTAGTTTCTTAGGTTAGTTCCTTAGGATATTAGATGGACACTAGTTTATGTTCGACTCAAATAGTGGTAGTTGTACTCGTATATCGCGGAGGAGTGGATAATGCACACCTGTATTACATTCATATTGTAATCATCATGGTGCATGTTCTTACATATGTTGCCATAATCAGTATAAACCTTACCTGTTAGGACACCGGCACCATTACCGATGATGCGCATATTCCACGCACACTTATTTGCCGGCTCACACACATCATCATCGGTAATTGCTATGTCACGTACACTTTAGATCATATTATCTTTTATTGATAGAATCAGTTAACCACTAAACCGATAAAATATTGTGATTTCTCTCTTATGTTAGTATAAGACATGATATTTATTATTTAGACATTCATGCATTCATATTTTCATGTTATCGCGCAGTATTATGAGCATATGCCGACACTTATCATATACTTACTCATGATTTTGAGATTTGGATTTCTATGAGATTTCTGGATTTTTGGGGAAAACCGCAAAAATATATAAAAACTTCTCTCTCTCTCTCCTCTTCTCTTTTCAAAATAAGATGCGGTTTTCTCGTGATGTATGTGTCGTCCACCATGAGATTTCATGTTTTCTAATGGATTTCGAGACCCGATTCGAGGAGTGGATGAACCGTCTCGGGTACATGGTGGGCCCGGTATGGTACCCCGGGGCAAGAAGATCGAGTTGTAGACGATGAGCCTGGCAGGGGAAGACTACCTACCGGTGATGTCTGGCGCGGCGGATATCTGGAGGATACCGACCGTTGTCGTGAGGTTTGATGATATGGGCCGATCCGGACTGACGGAGCCCGACATATTGAGACTTGAGATTACATGTGTTGTGTCGATTCTTGACACGGATTTCCATGGATTTCATTATTGAGATTTCAGATTCTTATACACATTTTACTATGATAACAGCTACAGATTTCTTATACATATATATCTGGATTTCAGGATTTGTTACTTTACATTCATGGTGCATGCATTTCATTTCATATGGCATAGTATTATATGAGGCACTGACACGAGCAGGGAGTATCTGCACTTACACGTAGTTTTACCCTGCTATTACTGTGGATTGGAATATAGTAGTGTATTATTATGACCTAGGATAGCGTCGTGCATTCGATTTCTTTTCGTAGATGTCTTCTACTCACGAGTTGGCAACTCACCCCCGTTGTGCCAAATTTTATTACAGGTTCGATGTACAGGTTTCCCTGGCAGCTTGCTGGCACATCTATTCTTTCACGGTGATTTGCACGGTAGGTTGGTTCACTTGTATCCGAACCACCATTGTACTTTTATTCATTCATTTGTATCTAGTAAGCTCCATCAACCATATTTGTATTACTTGATAAGTTTATTGGACCAGTCTTTTATTTCGACCTTAGAGTCGTGCATGTATTATTCTGATCTGGTGGTTTTGTTTTCTTTGAGTTTTGAGCCTCGCCTTTTGGCGTTGTATATTATTGTGCTTGTTGTGGTTGTTTCCGCCTGTTGGCGTTGATGCTAGCTCCCGTTTGGGGATGCTTTTTATTGTTTATGTATATTATACTTGTGGTACCCGTTTGGGGGCCAGTTTTTATAGAGGAGGCTCTGCCGAAATTTTTGGTAAAATTTGCTGATGTTTTTTTTTGACTTGTTTTCTTTTTTTCTTCTTCTTCTTTTATGGTTTAGATTTCTGGGCTTCGGCTTACTTAGGTTACGTGGCGCCTCTAGACGTTTCGTAATCTAAGTGCCGGTCACGTTCCGTACATTCGGGTCGTGACAGCCAGTTTAGAAATTTTTGTTCTGCGTTTCGACGGCCGGGGCGCTGCCGTGACCTTTCAGTAAATACCTAGTGGTGGTGCTAAAATACACTTTCATGGTATCAGAGCTATGCTAGAGTATTAGATGATGTAAGTAGAATTGCGAAACCGAAATAACTCGAAAACTGTAAACTTGAAACCCTAGTTTCTGTCAATTTTTAAAAAGGTTCTGAAAATTTTTTAAACAAGTGAAGAATGTTACATGTGATGTAAATAGAACACCAGAGAAAAACGAGAACCAAACTCAATATTTTGGCCGGCGAGATTCATGCTTTGGTCGGCCTGGCCGTTTTGGCATGTTGTTTGGGCTCGATTTTTGTTTGGTGTTCCAGTGTGTTGGTTTTAGGGTTTAAGGTACTGTTTGTTTTGCCCAGATTGCATACGTTGTTATCCTTTGTATTGGGGCAATTCGGAGTATTTCGTAGTCACAATTTTAACATAGTTTCGGGTTTAATTATGATATATGTGATATAATAGTTGGAATCCAGATTAAATTAGTTTTGTGAAAACTAGTTTGTAATTGGTAAATCTAGCGTTTTAGTCTCGGTTGATCGATTGCCATGTGTTTCGATTTGGATCTAAACTCCGTCGCAATCTCGTATAGTACGCGAACACTCGCCGGATAACACTACTAGATAGCCATGCCCCATTGCCTCGAGCAAATGACTATAGGAGAACCCCGTTGCTAAAAGCATTGATTAGTATAAAATATTGCACATTTGAATGATTATTTCCTCCACTATTGTTAAGTTCTAAAAGGTGTTTATTGTAAATATAGAACATATGAGGGTTTATTTGTAAAAAGATTATTATCATATGTTTCTACATTATAATTAACATAATAAGGGAAAATTGATGCATATAATATTGTAATTAAAATATGCATTTCGTATCAAATATTTCTAATCAATATTCTTATGATTTAAATCATATAAAATGGTTAGGATAATATCTCAAAATAATAACAAATACTACTAACACTATGACTTGAGATATTTTGTAGATATTAGCTCAGGTCATCAGATCAAGAGATCCGAGATGTCGGAATCAAATCTACCGAAATACTGAAGCAAATCATAGGATCTAGCAACGGCAAAGACTCAGAGTTAGATTCTCAGAATCTAGACATCTAGAAGATCTACACATGTCAACAACATAGACCTGAAGAATTTTCAAAACGCGATGACACTAAACCGCCACGACTGGACGACCAAAAACTTAGATTTGCGGCGGATCCACGGCCCTTTGATAACTGTTGGATTTGAGATTTTTTGAATGTGATCGTAACAACAAATAATCACACATGGCAACTGGGTTTTTTAGCTTCTGTGACTATTTAAGGAATCGAGAGCTTCATATGAAAGATCATCGATCCAAAGTGATCAAGAGGTCTAAAGCGATCCACACATCCATGTGATAATCAGCTAGTCATCTACCTCCAACAAGAGAGCAAGAGCAAAAACTAGGGTTCTTTGTAACCTACTTTTTACGGAGAATTGTATGAAATAGTTGATTAATAAAGATAGATCTTAGTTTATTTCTTTTTGCATTTAATTTTTGCATCTTAATCATGTTTTATTCTTCATCATGTCTTCTATCCCAAACCATGAGCGAGTAATTTCTAGCTTTCTAGGGTCGTAGGCTAGGGTAGATTAATGGATGATAAAATTATTTAACTCTTTTTATACATTTTAAAGTCTATAAACTTTAGCAAAATAAATGTTAACAGTCTAATTGGGCGCGTTACCAATTTATTGCTAGTCACGACCACGATTCGAGATCTGTTTAACCCTTGTTTTGGTAAAGGCTAGATATGAATAAAGATCAATCCAAGGACACGGGTTAAGAGTGGGGAAACCCTAGTTTCTTCCAAAAGAGAAACCTAATCAACATTCATCACTATCGATCTAGTTTTAAACTATTAAAAGATAAAAGGTGGCATTTTTGATTAGTCATCCATTACTACTAAGTCATATGAACTCTACAAGCCTCTTATTTATAAATCTTACATCCGTTTCAAATAGATCCACAACCAATAAACTCATCTTTCATCAACTCGTCTAAAATAAGATAAAGGTTCATGTTTCCCTGCGAACGACCCGTACTCATCACGGCTAGTTACTAGCGACACCGTCTTGATTACAGTTACTTTACGAAAACTTGTTTTAAACGATCAATCAAATGGCGCCGATGCTAGGGAAATGGCCGTAATTTTTTTTCTTGTTATTCGGATTGATTTCTTATAAAATCCGGTAACCATAAAAAAATCGCATTTTTCATATTTAACGATTATTGTGCGAGTTTTTAAAGGAAATCTGGAGTAACTGGAGCAAGGAAACAGAGATTCAGATACTATAAACTTGTACCGTAGGAGTATAGGAGGGCACTGATGAAATTCCAGAAGAACACCAACTTGCGGTGTAATCGCGGCACAATTGTGACTTTGGCGGCGGAACCGTGGCATTGTGGGTGAGTTGGGCCCCCAAATTTCTGTGGTAATCTCCTACTATCTTTCTCTCTCTTCTAAACCTCCAATAAATTGATTCTACCTGCAGTATTTTTTGCAAATATCGCCGCTAAAAATCTTTTTGTGTGTTTTAGATTTTGGTTTGTTTTGCATATCTAAAATGGACTTTAAGGGGAAATAAACCAAAATTCAGATTTGGTAGGGATTTCATCACCCTTGCTAAGCCCTACAAATCACAAACATACATATTATCACCCTACATGTCACGACCCGAAATAGCACGTGACTGGCACTTGAATCATATGAAATCTATAGGACCCCATCTAATTCAAGTAAGCCAAAAATCCCAGAAATCTAAACCTTTTAAAAGAAAAAAGAAGGAAGAGTTTAGTTTTAAAGTAAGTTGTTTAACAACATAATCCGAAGTATTGCGTTTTAAAATCTCAAATCTTTTCTGAAAATTTCGGCAGAGTTTCCTTTGTAAATACTAGCCTCAAAAAGGGTACGACATGAATAATATAAATACATGAATGAAAAAAGGCATCCCCAAGCGGGAGCTATCTCTTCGTCAACTGGCAGTCACAACCACGCAAGCAATATAATATACAGCGCCGAAGGGCGAGGATCAATCTCAAAAAGAAACTCAAAAACATCAAGAAAACGATAATAATACAATGAGCGACTCTAAGGTCAAAATAATATACAACTGGTCTCTAAGTCTAAAATAAATATACAAGTTTTGTTGTTGGAGTTTACTAGATACAACTGAAATAAACAAATATACAATCGAGGTCACGATACAAGTGAACCCACCTATCAAAGCAATCACCCGGAATGAAAGCAGTGTGCCAGCAAAACCGCAACGAACCTGTACGGCAAAAGCTGCAAGAAACTGTGGCACAACGCGGGTGAGTTGCCAACTCGTGTGTAGAAAACATCACAGAGAAGAAATCGTATGTATGACTCAATCCTAGTTCAATGCGATCGGTAATATATATCCTCAATATGATAAGGCCTGAAGTATGAAAAGGCGGCAAAGGTAAACATCTATACATAAGTGTAATACCAAGTGCTCGTGTCAGTGCCTCAGGTAGCAACATATCATAAATATGAGGTACGAATGCCTAAAAATAGAATACATGTAAATGAGAAAACTGTTTTCATATCTCAATAAGATCTATATATATAAAATCGAGATATCATCAATGAAATCAACATAAAGCAGTGTCTAGCTGTTAGTTATATGTATACCCTAGAGGCCATTACTGTACATGAGATGTATATTATAGTGGATGCTTGGACATATATTGTAGGGTTACTAGGCACACTAACAAGGCTCTACAAGGCATTGACCATGCCAAAATAAAATTTTTATATGCCGAATAATCTAAGCAAGATCGTATACTAGAGATTAGGGTTTCATATGCTAGTAAACTATGTTTACAACCAAGTGAATACGAAATACAATCTTTATAGATCGGTCCTTCACTTCTTTAGCTCCTTGTTGATGTCCCTTCGCTGCGATCAAGGTTCTCCTGGGCTCTTGCATGGCTTCACGACGCGAAGGATGCGACCTTGCTTGAAGTCTTCGGGGCCGAAGATGATCTACGTCGAGGGAATTCCGACTCAAGCTACTACTTCACTAATTTGAGAATTATTGAAGCAAACACCCTATACTAAAGTGCTAGTCTAGTAGAGGATGGAGAAATAGGAATTGGGTTCTCTTGGAATTTTTATTTCTCATAATCTTTTTGCTCGCTTTTTCAAAACCCTAGTTTTCTTTTTCTCTTGTTCAATGGAGAAGATCAACAAAAGAAAGAGGAGAGGATAATGATCAAGTAAGAAGACTAACCATGATGAGTGGTATCATATACTAACTCATGGTGAGACATAACCATGGCTAAGTCTAAATGGTCCGGTCAACAAAAATCTAAAGTAAAACAAATCTAGTGGACTTTTTCAAAGCATCCATAAGCTTCTACAAGCTTCATGCTTATGAAAAAATTCCACTAATTTTTAATTACTTTAAATAAATATAAACCACCATTTAGAATAGAATGGTGTATGTCTTGCACACCCATGTCAAGTGTATCATCAAACATGATACAAAAAGAAAACACAATTTTAATATATAACATATATACATTAATGTTGTGCTCATGTGAGAAAAACCCTAAAGTGAACAAGTGTTAGTTAATGTAAACTAGTATATCAAATATACAATTATACAATAAATTATTAAATCAACACTTGACTTAATAATCCGGTCATATCACATATAACCGACTAACATCAAATGTATCGACTTATCGAATCAACACTTGATTCGATAACCCGGCTATACATATATAACTGACCGATACATAAAGTAGCGAGAATGGAATATGGTATCACATACACGCATTATTCTCGGTCTCGCACATATCACATATGCGCTCCTATTTCGTTTTTCCTGAGCCAGTAAACCTCTATGTAGGACTCTAAAGACTCGTCAATACGCCGGCAGTAGGTGATGATCATATCAAGCACCCACAAGCCGTCAGCGGTACAAGCTGGACGTAACGTCTACCCGGGTATTGAGCGATCAAAAGATCAGCAAGCAAGCCCGCTCCAACTCCTGTAAAAGCCTGCCGGCAACACTTCCCGTATAGTCCGGTCTCCTCGTGTTATATGTCGCATATCAAGTCTAGGAGTGGTAACCGTCAGACCCCAATAACCGATAAGTCATGCCGATGTGAGGCTCATAACGGGTCGAGAAACTACGGTAACACTTACCAGTAAATCTCTAAATCAGCCCTGGCCAGGGACTTCCCTGTTACGGCCAATCGAGCACAGCGCAACATCAACCCCCAATACCGGGAGAGACGAAACCCCTCCTATCGCTCATTTCCTCCATGTGACTCGGGACTTTACCCAAAAACCACCGTTTTGCACGCCCTCATGGACGTGGTAAGGTGGAAATCAAAGTACAGTGGGAATCACACAAGACTCTATGACGATCTCGGGTCTACAGACTAACCTACACAAGTGTCACCAGAAAACTGCCATCTGACGTGAGGTATAATACCATCTGGGAGTTCTCGGCGAGTCCGTCCAGTGTACCCAGTCTCCACTGAGCACCCGTATACCATCTCTGATGTCAAACACCAATGGATATGGGATCATCCATCTCCCATCTCATGGGTCGAGAAGCGTATACGCTAGTCTACTCTGGTATATCGATGCCCCGTCTCGATACAACCACGACTAGGGACCTTGAAGGATGTACTTATGGATTACCATGTCCCCACTAGTATGATCCGCATCATAGTCCAGGTAGTCAAGTACACATCCTAAGGGCTTTACCAACATTTAACTATAAGACAGTATAAAGAGACAAGTATACATATTAAGATAAAGAGCAACCACATAGCATACTATCATATCGAGCAAGAAAGTCCTCTCTATATATGTCCAAGCATCCAATATAATATACATCATCTGTACAATACTGGCCTCTAGGGCATACATACAACTAACAATCTCCCACTTGCACTAGGGCCAGCTGTTGTAGTATCGCATACCGAGCATCCCGAAGAGTCTCTCAAACTGTATCTGGGGAATGGCCTTCGTGAGTGGATCCGCTGTGTTGTTCTTCGTGTCAACCCTCCTGACCTCGATCTCCCGGCGATCAACTATCTCCCGGATCAGGTGATACCGCCTCAGAATATGCCTGGATCACTGATGGGACCTGGGTTCCTTGGCCAAAGCCACCGCTCCATTGTTATCGCAATACAAAGGTATTGGATGCTCAATGGATGGAACCACTCCAAGTTCAGTAATGAACTTCTTGATCCAGACAGCCTCTTTGGCAGCATCGTTGGCAGCGATGTATTCAGCCTCCATCGTCGAGTCTGCCATGGTTTCCTGCTTGGAACTCTTCCAGCTAACCGCCCCTCCGTAAAGGGTAAAGACAAATCCCGACTGCGACTTAGAGTCGTCCTTATCACTCTGGAAGCTCGAATCGGTAAAGGACTCCACTTGGAGTTCTCCGTTACCATACACCAAGAGCATCTCTTTAGTCCTTCGTAAGTACTTGAGAATGCTCTTCACAGCTGTCCAGTGACTCTCTCCAGGATCAGCTTGATACCTACTCACTACACTTAGTGAGTATGCTACATCGGGTCTGGTACATAGCATCGCGTACATGATAGAGCCTACTGCCGAAGCATAGGGTATCCCTTGCATGCGAGCTCTCTCCAAATCAGTCTTGGGAGACATCTCTTTGGAGAGAGTGAGCCCTGAGATCGTGGGTAAAAACCCACGTTTAGACTCTTCCATACTAAACCTCTTTAGTATGGTGTCAATGTACCTGGATTGGGACAATCCCAATATCCGTTTAAATCTATCTCTATAGATCATAATTCCCAATATGCAGGAGGCATCACCAAGATCTTTCATTGAGAATCTTTATGATAAGAAGAGCTTGACCGATTGCAGCATAGGAATGTCATTTCCTATAAAGAGTATGTCGTCCATATACAATACGAGGAAGATAACCTTACTCTCTGCCTCCTTCTTATAGATACAAGGTTCATCTACGTTTTTGACGAAATCAAACTCTTTGATAACGACGTCAAAGCAGATGTTCCAACTCCGCGATGCTTGCTTTAATCCATAAATAGATTTAAGCAGCTTGCACACCTTCCCGTTGCTTCCACTATCTACGAAGCCTTCTGGCTGAGTCATGTACACGCACTCTTCTAAATCACCGTTTAGAAAGGCGGTCTTAACATCCATTTGCCAGATTTCATAGTCATGATATGCAGCAATGGCAAGCATGATCCGGATGGATTTAAGCATAGCCACTGGAGAAAAGGTTTCGTCATAGTCCACACCCGGTCTTTGACGAAAACCCTTTGCAACAAGTTTAGCTTTGAAAGTCTCCACTTTCCCATCTACACCAAGTTTTTTCTTGAAGATCCACTTGCTCGTAATGGGTTTTACCCCTTCAGGAGAAACTTTTAAAGTCCATACTTTGTTGGTGTACATGGATTCCATCTCGGACCGCATTGCATCCAGCCATTTCACTGAGTCTCCTCTCGTGATGGCCTGCTCGAAGCTAGTTGGGTCATCATCAACCATGATGCAATCCTCGCTCCCACCATCCATGAGAAAACCATAGTATCTTTCAGGTGGGTGAGGAACCCTACTAGATCGACGGAGTGGCTGGGGTTCATTGGGAACTACCGAATCCTCTGGTTCCACTAAATCTTCAGTTGCAGTTTGTGTATCTGGAACCTCTTCTAGCTCTACCACTTCACCACTAATTTCTTTTACAAGAAATTCCTTTTCCAAAAAGGTGGCATGTTGAGCAACAAACACCTTTTGTTCCTCACTGTGGTAGAAAAAATATCCATTTGAATTCTTTGGATATCCCACAAACTTGCAAAGAACTTACCGTGCCTCGAGTTTGTCCGGATTTTGTCTTTTGACATAGGCCGGACAACCCCATATCTTAACTCGTTTAAGATATGGTCTCTTCCCACTCCATATCTCATATGGTGTGGTGGGTACAGATTTAGATGGAACTTGATTTAATAGGTATGCTGTTGTCTCCAGTGCATACCCCCAGAAGGAAATAGGTTACTCAGTTGTGCTCATCATAGAGCGCACCATATCTAATAGGGTGCGGTTTCTCCGTTCCGATACACCGTTGTGCTGTGGTGTATATGGAGGAGTCAGCTGAGAGAGAATCCCATTCTCTTTTAGGAAGTCCAGGAATTCATTGCTCAAGTATTCACCTCCTCGATCAGATCGAAGGATTTTAAAACTTTTTCCGGTTTGGTTCTCGACTTCTTGTTTATATTCTCTAAATTTCTCAAAAGCTTCTGATATGTGTTTCATCAGGAACACATATCCGAATCTAGAGAGATCGTCAGTGAATATAATGAAATACGAAGAACCATCCCTGGCATGTGTAGACATGGGACCGCATACATCACTATGTACCAGTCCCAAGAGTTCGGTAACTCTTTCTCTGTATCCCGTAAACGGAGTTTTGGTCATCTTGCCTTTGAGACATGACTGGCAAGTCTCATAAGATGAAAATTCAAACGGATTTAAATATCCATCCTTATGCAACTTAGATAGTCGTGTCTCATTGATGTGACCCAGTCTACAATGCCACAAGAAGGATTCGTTTAGTTCTGAACTCTTCCTCTTGTGTGTGTTTGTTATGCTCAGAACTGTTGATTGATTTAGAACATAAATGCCATTGCACATCGTGCCTGATCCAACCAACTTTTGGTTTAGAAAAATGTTCATAACATTATCCTGTAATACAAAATTATATCCCTCTTTACTCAACAAAGAAACCGATATAATGTTGCATATCAGGTTCGGGATGTAATAGCATTCGTTCAGAACTAATGTATTACCAGTTGGCAATACAAGGTGATATTCCCCGACGGTTTTAGCTGGAACAATTGCCCCATTTCCAACCCTTATGTCTTTATCACCTTCTCCAAGTTCTCTACCTTTCTTAAGCCCATGTAACTGATTACATATATGGGATCCTGACCCAGTATCTAATACCCAGGACGTAGAGCAAATGGAGAAACAGTTCTCCGTAACGAACACACCCGAAGAAAATGCATCATCATGTACTTTCTTCATTCGGGTGGCATGGGAATCCTGGTATTCCCCTATATCCTGTTCAGTCCTATAACTCTTATAAGAAAGAACGGAACCAACGTTCCCCAGCACAGTATAACATGCGGGTTCGGTCAATACATCCATATTATTATCTTGATTAAGGCATGAAATTGTCGCTACCTGGAGAGAGAGAAAAGAAAACAGTTTAGCGTATGCTCTTGCAAGATCAGATTGGTTATTATTTTACCTAATTAGGATGGCTCCCACTGTTTTTATCAAATCTTCCTTCAAACCCTAAAAGGAAAGACTAGCCGGGATTAATTACACCCTACAACTTCGCCAATCTTTCAGCCAGGCCAGTGTCGGTACTTTGAGGGAGGTTCCCTGTGCTTTCGCACGGACCTAATTAAAGTAAACCTCGTTTTCCCAGAGGCGTAACCCCGTTGACACCTTTCTAGACACCTACTTGATCGGCTAATTGACCTGTGTAAAACTCTCCCAGGAGTAACAATTGCTCGCAGTGGGTATCGGGATCCAACTATCTCATAGAAGGTATGCAATCTCATTGCAAATCTCAACACTTAAAATTCCCGATAATATTTTGCCCCAAACGATCTTTGACCTTGACAAGGTCAACAAACCATAGACCGTAAGTCAAGTTCAACCCGTCATTTCTTGATTGAATTAAACCCACCCGCACGACCCTTGACAAGGTCAACAAGGCCATACGACTGCCCTAATCCAATCTGCATCATATGCATAAGCAGATAATTACTGGTCAGCTACCGCACACTGCGCGCCTTGACAAGGTCAACAAACGCAGCACGAATACTAAGCAGGACTTATCTGAAATGACGGAGGGCCACGACTGGTTTTTCTGAAAACCTATTACGTAATGAACTTGATATCGTTGTAGAATCGAGTGAAATTTTGAAATAGAGTGATTTTGAGGCTTTCATTAGTTTTGCTACAGAGGTCACTCCCGGTGAAGGGATCTCGGCATTTTCCTCATCGAATAAGGTGCAGGATATATCATATATATCGCTATGCAAAGCAAAACTCTAAAAGCAGTCAAAAGTCAAACCGAGTGTTGTAGCATCTGCCAGTTTTGCTAAAGAGGTCACTCACGGTGAAGGGATCTCGGCTCTTTTCCCATCGAATAAGGTGCAGGGTATATCATATATACCGCTACGCAAAGCAAAACTGTAGCTACCATTTTATTTGAAAATTTGATTCTACAACATCTTTTAGGTTTCTTTTCTTTCATTAATCACATTAATGAAGTCCCATCATTTAAGTCACCTAAACATCACAGATAAATACGACGTACACTTATGCCATCCGCATTCGCCTCGATGTCCCCTCGTGCACCGTTAGGTTAAGTAACTAACGGCAGAGCAGGGCAGGGCTAGCGCGGGTGTAAAACATAAATAACGTCTATATAATATATCATATATACTATATACAGTATTTATCACAGAACATCAAATGATCACATCACAGATATCGCAGCAGAAGAAACATATGAAACATTGGATATACTAGGACATCCATGTTTTATTTTGAGCCTCTATAAAACACGGATTCCACGGTCGCGAAGAATAGCCAAACCCACACCCCTAGACCCTTACGAGAGCGGTAAGCAACCCTTCCAATTCTAGGGTTAGGAGACCTGGACTCGACTCCTCGAGTTGGTCTCCCACTGGACTCCAGAACCCGGTTACTTGTGCTCTCCTCCTTAGGTCTATCCTAGTGCGGAAAAGTAAATAATATACAAATGGTGATATCAACCTCATCCCGGAAGTGCCCCAATAAAAGAATATTACATACATTTTATTTTACATGAATGAAAATAAAAACTCTCATATCACATAAAACCCCCGGCTATTCAGAACGCGACGATCCAATATAACATATACAGCAACACATAACATCACATGTCATCAACGTAAGTAAACATGCGCATCCCAATTGTCGTTAACATATAGCAACGAAACTGGCGATATCACATATTACACTTACGGTCGCAGAAAAGAAAGTGTAAAACTACAACATTTGGAATCCACAACTCTTTAGACATCGTAAATCCGAAATATCACATACTTCGCATTTCATGCCTAACGTTGTGAATTCCACATATTGTATCACATTCCAGAAAAATAGACAGTATTAAACTCTCCGAACAGATAATCAAATACCCAAAATTTCCTAAATAGCTCAACACTTGAGCGGAGTTCAAAAATTCCAGAATACGTAACAGTACCAACGGTCCAGCCGTAGAAGGGTCAAGCCAACGCCTCACATGTGGCACGCCGTACTGCCTCAAACCCTAAGGTTCAAAAGGCAGTTCAAGACGGTCACATAATCGAGTTAAGGTTTGTTGTCTTCTAGAGGGTCCATTGCATCACATGTACGTTTTTCCGATAGATTTAAACCCGAGAAAAATTCAACACTTGAAAATTTTTCGTGCCGAGAAAAATTGAGTTAATGATATCCGTTCGAACATTTTAGTACTTTCTAAATTATACGGAATAACAAAACAAAATTAAATTCTCCGATCGAATCGACGATTACAAAATAAACCCCTAAATACTCAACACTTGAGTCGGATTAAAAATACCCAGAAAACACAAATCACAGATAAAGAAAATATGGTGTAAAAACTAGGGCATATCTCCTCTGTTCAGCCGCGGATCCGCGGCCCAAGCACGGTAAGACCGCGGTGGAGTGAACAGTGTATGCTCTCGTTTTTCACTACAATTCTTAGAAAACCCTGCTGAATTTTTTATGTATTTTTAATTCAGAAAAATCCCAGATTATAAAAATTGTCCAGAGAGGGGGTTATCATGACGTATTCGGCTTCGTTCGGAATTTTAACTTCGTTAACATATCGCCTAATGCTCTAGCTAAGCTCTGATACCACTTTAGGGTTACTAGGCACACTAACAAGGCTCTACAAGGCATCGACCATGCCAAAATTGTTAGTTATATGTATGCCCTAGAGGCCATTACTATACATAGGATGTATATTGTAGTGGATGCTGGGACATATATAGGGAGGACTTTCTTGCTCGACATGATAGTATGCTATCTGGTTGATCTTTACCTTAACGTGTACACTGATTGTCTCCCTGTTACATGTTGGTAAAGCCCTTAGGATCTGTACTTGACTACCTGGACTATGATGCGGATCATACTAGTGGGGACATGGTAGTCTATAAGTACATCCTTCAAAGTCCCTAGTCGAGAGTGTATCGAGACGGGGCATCAATATACCAGTGTAGACTAGCGTATACCTTCTCGACCCATACAGATGGGCGATGGATGATCCCATATCCATCGGTGTTTGACATCAGAGATGATATACGGGTGCTCAGTGGAGACTGGGTACACTGGACGGACTCGCCGAGAACTCCCAGATGGTATTATACCTTACGTCAGATGGCAGTTCTCTGGTGACACTGGTACAGAGTAGTCTGTTGACCCGAGATCGTCATAGTGTCTTGTGTGGTTCCTACTGTGCTTTGATTTCCATCTTACCACGTCCAATAGGGCGTGCAAAACGGTGGTTTTTGGGTACAGTCCCGAGTCACATGGAGGCAATGAGCGATAGGAGGGGATTCGTCTCTCCCGGTATAGGGGGTTGATGTTGCGCTGTGTTCGATTGGCTATAACCGGAAATCCCTGGCCAGGGTTGCTGAGATTTACTGGTAAGTGTTACCAGTAGTTTCTCGAATTGTTATAGACCTCATATCGACACGACTTATCGAGCTATTGGGGTCTGACGTTTACCACCCCTAGGCGAGATATGCGACATATCAGACGATCAGACCGGACTGTACGGTAAGTGTTACTGGTTGGATTCACAGGAGTGTGAGCGCGCTTGCTCGTCGATCTTCTGATCGCTCAATACCCGGGTGGCCGTTACGTTTAGCAGACCGCTTGCGGCTTGTGGGTGTTTGATATGATCCTCACCTGCTGCCGGCGTATTGACGAGTCTTTAGAGTCCTACACAGAGGTTTCCTGGCTCAAGCAAAACGAAATAGGAGCGCATATGAGATATGTGCGGGACCGAGAATAATACCAGTATGTGATACTGTATTCGATTCTCGCGATTTGTAACATTGATCGGTTATATGCGTTATAGCCGGGTTATCGGATCAAGTGTTGATTCGATAAGTTGTTACTATTGATATTAGTCGGTTATATGCGATATGACCGGGTCGTTAAATCAAGTGTTGATTTAGTGATTTAATGTATAATTATATATTTGATATATCACTTTACATTAACTAATATAGGTTCACTTAAATGGATTTTCTCACTTGAAGTTCACAAGTTGTATATGTGATATACTTTTGCGCACTTGATTGTATCATGTTTGATGATACATGTTAACTTGGTTAAGTGTAAAGATTAAACCATGGTTAAGTTAATGATTAGTGTTTTGATTATCTTATTTATTTATTTATTTATTTGTTTTGGAAAAGATAAAGAAAGAATGGTGGCTTTGTTTGTTTGTTTGTTGAAGATTCATGAAGCTTTGACTTAGTCACCATTCTTGTCTTCATACTTAACCCTAACCATTTAAACAAACCATGGTCTATTCTCTACACTTAACTAAGGTTAGTATTATGATAAGTATTCATTTTCCTTTTCATTTTAATAACTAATCATAATATTATTAGCTTCTTCTTCTTCATCTTCTTTCATGAAGAAAGCTTCACTTCATGAATGGTGATTGATGAAAATGAGTGAGAAATCCAATTCTAAAGTGAACCCACTTCCTATTTCTTCATCCTCTGCCTCTTGCCAAGTAGTAGAGTGTGTTTCCTTCACAAGTTTTCTTGACTTGGTGAAGTTGGAGCTTGATCTAGCGATGCCTCGACGTAGATCATCTTCGGCATGTCATCGATGACCTAGCCCGCTTCTTCTCCGATGAAGCCGACGCTAGAGCCCGAATTTTAATTTGGACAGCGGAGAGGACTTCATCACGGAGCCGTGGAGGTGGAGGACCGGATCTACAAAGGTTGTATTTCCGTACTTTTAGTTAAGTACTTAACTAGTTAATTTATCGCCTAAACTTCTAGCCAACGATCCGTATTAGGGTTTCTCGGCACCGTAAAATTTCGAAATTGGCATGGTTGATACCTTGTGAGACCTCTTGGGAGTGCCTAGGAACCCTACAGTGGTATCAGAGCTACTAGACATTGGATGTCGACTTATGGGGGGTTCTCACTGTGTGACAGTGTGGCGAAGCATAGGCTCTTACCCCCAGGGTGTCCCGAGAACGGAAGGTGTTCCGGCGGGTTGTAGTCCTCGCGAGGGGGCATGCGTAAAAAGTAGCTGCTGAGGGACCCGTTGGTGCCACGGCGACCCCATTGGATGGGGTTGCTGCCTGACCTACAGTGGTATCAGAGCCTAGCTAGAGCCTTAGGCGAAGTCTAGACGGAGTTTGAAGTCCGATCGAACCCGAAACCCCATTTTTCCATGCTCTCTGGACTTTTTCTGAAAACGTGGATTTTTCCAAATTAAAAATTGCTAAAAAATTCAGCAGGGAATTCTACGAATTACGATGCAAAATTTTTCAAGTGAAGCTTCCAGAGTGCGGCGGAACCGCGGCATAAGCCCTGCTTATGCGGCGGTTCCGCGGCCAAATTATTAGATTGTCCTATAATTTTTGTACAGTAATTCATGATTTCTGGTGCTGGATTTTCTGGGAATTTTTAATATTTATTCAAGAGTTGAATTTTCTGGGGTTGTTTTGGTATTCGGTGTTTCGATCGGAGTATCAGATTTTGTCTATGTGGCTTTCCGGATAATTTTTGAATATGTTGAAAAGTTCGACCGGATATAAATACCCACTTTTTCCCCTGCCGGGAAATTTCCAAGTGTTGGATTTTTCCATGGTTTAAAGACGTTCTAAGTAGTGCAAGTAACGCGATGGACCCTCTAGAAGACAACAAACCTTAACTCGATTATGTGACCGTCTTGAACTGCCCTTTGAACCTTCGGGTTTGGGGCAGTACGGCGTGCCACATGTGAGGCGTTGGCTTGACCCTTCTAAGGCTGGACCGTTGGTACTGAGGCACGAACTGAATGTTTTTAGACTTGTTTCATGTGTTGATCTGTATTGGGAAAACTTGGGTGTTCGAATGTTCAATCGGAAAGTTTAACATTTTTTGTTTATCCGGAATGTGATACAACAATTGGAATTCACAAAAGTTATGTGATAACTGAATGAATGTTATAAACATAGCAGTTTAGTCTCACTTGATCGGTTTCCACGGAATTTTGATGTGATCAAAAGTCCGTCGCAATCACGTAGCGTACGCGGATACTCGCCGGGTAAACTTAATAGACAGCCTCACTCCATAGCCCCGACCAAGTGACTGTAGGAGAACCCCGTCGCCGAAAGCATCCGTTCGGGTGCTCGCGGCAGCGGTGTTCCGCCTTGGTGCACTTCGTCGACGGTATCGGGGGTGCGGCCGTCTACTGAAGTTTGCGACGAGCATTCGATCAGGATGTCGGGAATCCTGTTGAATTGCCCGACTTAATATTGAAAAGAGTTTTCGATTTTGAGACTAAAATGCGGGGTTTATAATTGTTAGGCATGCGATGTCTAAGTAATTCATTTCGTCAGGCATGCGATGTCTGAGATGGTTGCGGATTCCAACTGTTGTAGTTTTACACTTTCTTTTCTGTGACCGTAAGTTTAATATGTGATATCGCCGGTTTCATTGCTATATGTCAACGACAATTGGGATGCACATATTTACTTACGTTGATGACATGTGATGTTATGTGTTGCTGGATATGTTATATTGGATCGTCGTGTTTGAATAGCCGGGGTTTTTTATGTGAGATGAGTGTTTTTCATTTTCATTCATGTAAAAACTTGTATGTAATATTCTTTTATTGGGGCACTTCCAGGTTGCGGAAGTTGTCACCCTTTGTATATTGTTTACTTTTCCGCACTAGGATAGACCCAAGGAGGGGAGCACAAGTAACCGGGTTCTGGAGTCCAGTGGGAGACCAACTCGAGGAGTCGAGTCCGGGTCTCCTAACTCTAGAATTGGTAGGGTTGCTTGCTGCTCTCGTAGGGGTCTAGGGGTGTGGGTTTGGCTATTCATCACGACCGTGGAATCCGTGTTTTATACTGGCTCGTATTGAAAACACGGACGTCCTAGTATATCCAATATTTCATATGTTTCTTCTGCTGCCATATCTGTGATGTGATCATGTGATGTTCTGTGATAGATACTGTATATAGTATATATGATATATTATATAGACGTTACTTATGTTTTACATCCGCGCTAGCCCTGCCCCGCTCTGCCGTTAGTTACCTAACCTAACGGTGCACGAGGGGACATCGAGGCGAATGCGGATGGCATAAGTGTACGTCGTATTTATCTGTGATGTTTAGGTAATTAAATGATGGGACTTCATTAATGAGATTAATGAAATAAAAGAAACCTAAAGATGTTGTAGAATTGAATTTCAAAATAAAACAGGTAGCTACAGTTCTTGCTTTGCAGAGCGGTATATGTGATATATCCTGCACCTTATTCGATGAGGAAAGGACCGAGATCCCTTCACCGGGAGTGACTCCTTTAGCAATAACTGGCAGATGCTACACACTCGGTTTGTATTTTGATTGCTTTTAAGAGTTTTTGCTTTGCACAGTGATATATGTGATATATCCCGCACCTCATTCGACGAGGAAAGAACCGACGATCCCTTCACCGGGAGTGACTCCTTTAGCAAAACTAGAAAAGCCTCAAAGACACTCCATTTCAAAATTCATTTGATCCTACAACGATATCAAGTTCATTACGCAATAGGTTTTCAGAAAAACCTGTCGTAGCCCTCTGTCATTTCAGATAAATCCTGTTTAGTATTCGTGCTGCGTTTGTTGACCTTGTCAAGGCGCAGTGTGCGGTAGCTAACCAGTATTTATCTGCTTATGCATATGATGCAGATTGGGTTAGGGTAGTCGTGCGGCCTTGTTGACCTTGTCAAGGGTCGTGCGGGTGGGCTTGATTCAATCAAGAAATGACGGTTGAACTTGACTTGCGGTCTATGGTTTGTTGACCTTGTCAAGGTCATAGATCGTTCGGCGCAAAATATTATCGGGAATTTCAAGTGTTGAAATTTGCAATGAGATTGCATACCTTCTATGAGATAGTTGGATCCCGATACCCGCTGCGAGTAAGAGTTACTTCTGGGAGAGTTTTACACATTACAATTAGCCGATCAAGTAGGTGTCTAGAAAGGTGTTAACGGGGTTACGCCTCTGGGAAAACGAGGTTTACATTAATTAGGTTCGTGCGAAAGCACGGGGGACCTCCCTCAAAGTACCGACACTGGCTTGGCTGAAAGATTGGCGAACTTGTAGTATGTAATTAATTCCGGCTAGTCTTTCCTTTTAGGGTTTGAAGGAAGAATTGATAAAAAGCAGTGGGAGCCATCCTGATTAGATAAAATAATAACTAATCTGATCTTGCAAGAGCGCACGCTGAGTGTTTTCTTCTCTCTCTCTCCTGGTAGCGACCATATCACGCCTTAATCAAGATAATAATACGGAATATTGACCGAACCCGCTTGTTATACTGTGCTGGGGAACGTTGGTCCCACTCCAACTTATAAATGTTATAAGACAGAGCAGGAAATTTGGGAATACCATATTTCCCGTGCCGCCCAAACGAAGAGAGTGCATGCTGATGCATCATCTTCGGGTGTGTTCATTACAGAGAACTGTTTCTCAGTATCCTTTACGTCCTGGGTATGTGATACCAGATCAGGATCCCAGATGTGTAATCTGTTACATAGGGCTACAGCAAGGTAAAGAACTGAGAACGGGTGATAAGTTTCATGAGGCAGAAAACGGGGCAAGAGTTGCAGCCAAGTCTGTTGGTCACTGTCACCCTGTATTACCAATACATTGATTCTGAACGAATCTTATTAGATACCGAACCTGATATATAAAATCATATCACTCTCTTTATTAGTAAAGAAATGATAAAATTTTGTATTGTTGGATAATGTTTTGAACATTTCCTATATCAAAAGTTGATCGGATCAGGCACGTTATCTAAAAGCGTTGATGTTCTAAATCAAACTACAGTTCTTAGTATACGGAACACACACAAGAGGAAGAGTTCAGAAATGAACGAATCCTTCTTAAGGCATTGTAGACTAGGTCATATCTATGCGACCCGACTGGCTGTAGTTACATGTAGATGCATATTTAAATCAGTTTGAATTTACATCTTGTGAAACTTGCCAGTCATGTCACAGAGATATGATGACCATAGCTCCGTTTACTGGAAACAGAGAAAGAGTTAGTAAACTCTTGGGACTGATACATGATTATGTATGTAAGGTCTCCTGTCTACACATGCCAGGACTGGTTCTTTATACTTCATTACATTCTCTGATGATCTTTCGAGATTCAGACCTATGTTCCTGTTGAAACACAAGTCCGAACCTTTTGAGATATTCACAGAATATAAACGAGAAGTAGAGAACCAGAATACGGGTATAAGTATTATGTCCTATGATGAGATCAAGGAGGAGAATACTTGAGCACGGAAATACTGGACTATTCTAAAAGAGAATGAGATTCTCTCTCAGCATTACTCCTCTGAATACACCATAGAACGATGGTATATCGGGGCGGAGCGATCACACCCTATATGATAAGGTGTGCTCTATGATGAGTACTACTGAGTTGCCTATTTCCTTTTTGGGAGTTATGCACTTAAGAAGCTGCATACCTATTGAATAGGGTTCCAGTCAAATCAGTTGCCTACCATTTCATATGTGATATGGAAAGGGAAGAGCCCATATCTTAAGTTAGTTAAGATTTGGGGTTGACCGACCTATGTCTAAAAGCAAAATCCGGACAAGCTCGAGGCAAAGTCTGTAATGTAGAACTGGAAAGGTTCCAGCTATACAAACTACAGCAGATGATTTGGTAAAACCAAATGATTCAATAGCTACCAACGAACCTCAGCCTCTCCGCCGATCTAGTAGGGTTCCTCACCCACCTGAGAGATACTTCGGTTTCTTGATGACAGTAGGAGCGAGGATTGCATCATGAGATGATGACCCAACTAGTTTCGAGCTGGCCATCAGGAGTGAGACTCTGTAAGAATGGCTGGATGCTTAGCGATCTGAGATGGAATCCATGTACACCAACAAAGTATGGACTTTTGTTGCTATATCTGAAGGGTTAAATCCCCATCAGGAGCAAGTAAATCTTGAGAAGATTACTTGGTGTAGATGGAAAAGTTGAGACTTTCAAATCTAGACTTGTTAAAGCTTTTCGTCATCGACCAGGAGTGGATAATGATGAAACCTTTTCAAGTGGCTATGCTTAAGTCCATCCAGATCCTACTTGCCACGGCTACATACCATGACTACGATATCTGGCGGTTGGGTGCCATGACTGCTTTTCTAAATGATGTTTTAGAAGAGAACGTCTATAAGTACACAGCCAGAAGGCTTCGTAGACAGTGGGAGCAGCGGAAACGTGTACAAGATGCTTTATAGGATAAAGCAGGCATCGCGGAGTTGGAACATCTGTTTTGATGAGATAGTCAAAGAGTCTGACATCATCAAAATGGTAGATGAACCTTGTATAAACAAAAAGGTAGTAGGGAGTATGGTGGTGATCCTCGTAGAGTACGTGGATGACATACTCTTGATAAGGAAAGGAGTTTCCTATGCTACGCTCGGTCAATCTCCGTTTATCGCAATGATTCTCCATATAGGATAAAAGTGATACCTCCTAAATCCTGGGTTTTGGATCTATGAGATAGATCTAATTGGATGTTAGCATTCTCACTAGCTGTGGTGAGATGGTATCAATCGATCCTGGGGAGAATCACTGGAAAGGTTCCAGGGTGATAAAGACGACTGAATGTCAGTCACAGGCATTTTCTTTACCCTCAGTATAGGGACGGTATGTTGGAAGAGTTCCAAGCTAGATACCGTGGCATACTAGACGATAAAGGCTGGATACATCGCTACTTAAGATGCTACCGAAGAGGCTGTTTGGGTGTATATTGGTTCATGAGATGAACTACGTTCCAACCAATGTGAGACAATGGAGTTGTGGCTTATGCCAAGGAACGTCCGTCCCATCAGTGATCCAGACATATTCTAAGGCAGTGTCACCTGATCATGGAGATGGTTGATCTCCAGGGAGATCGAGGTTAGGAGAGTAGACTCAGAGGACAACACAGCGGATCCACTCACAAAGGCCTGTTCCCAGAGAGAGACTTTTATGGGATGGTTGAGTATGAGATACTGCAACCACTGCTATCAGATGGCCCTAGTGCAAGTGGGAGATTGTTAGTTATATGTATGCCCTAGAGGCCATTACTATACATAGGATGTATATTGTAGTGGATGCTGGGACATATATAGAGAGGACTTTCTTGCTCGACATGATAGTATGCTATCTGGTTGATCTTTACCTTAACGTGTACACTGATTGTCTCCCTGTTACATGTTGGTAAAGCCCTTAGGATCTGTACTTGACTACCTGGACTATGATGCGGATCATACTAGTGGGGACATGGTAGTCTATAAGTACATCCTTCAAAGTTCCTAGTCGAGGGTGTATCGAGACGGGGCATCGATATACCAGTGTAGACTAGCGTATACCTTCTCGACCCACACAGATGGGTGATGGATGATCCCATATCCATCGGTGTTTGTCATCAGAGATGATATACGGGTGCTCAGTGGAGACTGGGTACACTGGACGGACTCGCCGAGAACTCCCAGATGGTATTATACCTTACGTCAGATGAAAGTTCTTTGGTGACACTGGTACAGAGTAGTCTGTTGACCCGAGATCGTCATAGAGTCTTGTGTGGTTCCCACTGTGCTTTGATTTCCATCTTAGCACGTCCAAGAGGGCGTGCAAAACGGTGGTTTTTGGGTACAGTCCCGAGTCACATGGAGGCAATGAGCGATAGGAGGGGATTCGTCTCTCCCGGTATAGGGGGTTGATGTTGCGCTGTGTTCGATTGGCTATAACCGGAATCCCTGGCCAGGGTTGCTGAGATTTACTGGTAAGTGTTACCAGTAGTTTCTCGAATTGTTATAGACCTCATATCGACACGACTTATCGAGCTATTGGGGTCTGACGTTTACCACCACTAGGCGAGATATGCGACATATCAGACGATCAGACCGGACTGTACGGTAAGTGTTACTGGTTGGATTCACAGGAGTGTGAGCGGGCTTGCTCGTCGATCTTCTGATCGCTCAATACCTTGGTGGCCGTTACGTTTAGTAGACCGCTTGCGGCTTGTAGGTGTTTGATATGATCATCATCTGCTGCCGGCGTATTGACGAGTCTTTAGAGTCCTACACAGAGGTTTCCTGGCTCAAGAAAAATGAAATAGGAGCGCATATGAGATATGTGCGGGACCGAGAATAATACCAGTATGTGATACTGTATTCGATTCTCGCGATTTGTAACATTGATCGGTTATATGCGTTATAGCCGTGTTATCGGATCAAGTGTTGATTCGATAAGTTGTTACTATTGATATTAGTCGGTTATATGCGATATGACCGGGTCGTTAAATCAAGTGTTGATTTAGTGATTTAATGTATAATTATATATTTGATATATCACTTTACATTAACTAATATAGGTTCACTTAAATGGATTTTCTCACTTGAAGTTCACAAGTTGTATATGTGATATACTTTTGTGCACTTGATTGTATCATGTTTGATGATACATGTTAACTTGGTTAAGTGTAAAGATAAAACCATGGTTAAGTTAATGATTAGGGTTTTGATTATCTTATTTATTTATTTATTTGTTTGTTTTGGAAAAGATAAAGAAAGAATGGTGGATTTGTTTGTTTGTTTGTTGAAGATTCATGAAGCTTTGACTTAGTCACCATTCTTGTCTTCATACTTAACCCTAACCATTTAAACAAACCATGGTCTATTCTCTACACTTAACTAAGGTTAGTATTATGATAAGTATTCATTTTTCTTTTCATTTTAATAACTAATCATAATATTATTAGCTTCTTCTTCATCATCTTCTTTCATGAAGAAAGGTTCACTTCATCAATGGTGATTGATGAAAATGAGTGAGAAATCCAATTCTAAAGTGAACCCACTTCCTATTTCTTCATCCTCTACCTCTTGCCAAGTAGTAGAGTGTGTTTCCTTCACAAGTTTTCTTGACTTGGTGAAGTTGGAACTTGATCTAGCGATGCCTCGACGTAGATCATCTTCGGCACGTCGTCGATGACCTAGCCCGCTTCTTCTCCGATGAAGCCGACGCTAGAGCCCGGATTTTAATTTGGACAACGGAGAGGACTTCATCACGGAGCCGTGGAGGTGGAGGACCGGATCTACAAAGGTTGTATTTCCGTACTTTTAGTTAAGTAGTTAACTAGTTGCTTTATCGCCCAAACTTCTAACCAACGATCCGTATTAGGGTTTCTCGGCACCGTAAAATTTCAAAATTGGCATGGTTGATGCCTTGTGAGACCTCTTGGGAGTGCCTAGGAACCCTACAAAAATAAAATTTTTATATGCCGAATAACCCTAAGCAAGATCGTATACTAGAGATTAGTGTTTGATATGCTAGTAAACTATGTTTACAACTAAGTGAATACGAAATACAACCTTTGTAGATCGGTCCTTCACTTCTTTAGATCCTTGTTGAAGTCCCTTCGCTGCGATCAAGGTTCTCCCAGGCTCTTGCATGGCTTCATGACGCGAAGGATGCGACCTTACTTGAAGTCTTCGAGGCCGAAGATGATCTACGTCGAGGGAATTCCGACTCAAGCTACTACTTCACTAATTTGAGAATTAGTGAAGCAAACACCCTATACTAAAGTGCTAGTCTAGTAGAGGATGGAGAAATAGGAAGTGAGTTCTCTTTGGATTTTTATTTCTCACAATCTTTTGCTCTCTTTTTCAAAACCCTAGTTTTCTTTTTCTCTTGTTCAATGAAAAAGATGAACAAAAGAACGAGTAGAGGATAATGATCAAGTAAGAAGACTAACCATGGTGAGTGAGTATCATATACTAACTCATGGTGAGACATAACCATGGCTATGTCTAAATGGTTAGGTCAACAAAAATCTAAAGTTAAACAAATCTAGTGGACTTTTTCAAAGCATCCACAAGCTTCTACAAGCTTCATGCTTATGAAAAAATTCCACTAATTTGTAATTACTTTAAATAAATATAAACCACCATTTAGAATAGAATGGTGTATGTCTTGCACACCCATGTCAAGTGTATCATCAAACATGATACAAAAAGAAAACACAATTTTAATATATAACATATATACGTTAAAGTTGTGCTCATGTGAGAAAAACCCTAAAGTGAACAAGTGTTAGTTAATGTAAACTAGTATATCAAATATACAATTATACAATAAATTATTAAATCAACACTTGACTTAATAATCCGGTCATATCATATATAACCGACTAACATCAAATGTATCGACTTATCGAATCAACACTTGATTCGATAACCCGGCTATATCATATATAACCGACCGATACATAAAGTCGCGAGAATGGAATACGGTATCACATACACGCATTATTCTCGGTCTCGCACATATCACATATGCGCTCCTATTTCGTTTTGCCTGAGCCAGTAAAACCTTTATGTAGGACTCTAAAGACTCGTCAATACGCCGGCAGTAGGTGATGATCACACTAAGCACCCACAAGCCGTCAGCGGTACTAGCTGGACGTAACGGCTACCCGGGTATTGAGCGATCAGAAGATCAGCAAGCAATCCCGCTCCAACTCCTGTAAAAGCCTGCTGGCAACATTTCCCGTACAGTCCGGTCTCCTCGTCTGATATGTCGCATATCAAGTCTAGGGGTGGTAAACGTCAGACCCCAATAACCGATAAGTCGTGCCGATGTGAGGCTCATAACGGGTCGAGAAACTACTGGTAACACTTACCAGTAAATCTCTTAATCAGCCCTGGCCAGAGACTTCTCTGTTACGGCCAATCGAGCACAGCGCAACATCAACACCCAATACCGGGGAGACGAAACCCCTCTTATCGCTTATTGCCTCCATGTGACTCGGGAATGTACCCAAAAACCACTGTTTTGCACGCCTTCATGGACGTGGTAAGGTGGAAATCAAAGTACAGTGGGAATCACACAAGACTCTATGACGATCTCAGGTCTACAGACTAACCTACACAAGTGTCACCAGAGAACTGCCATCTGACGTGAGGTATAATACCATCTGGGAGTTCTCGGCGAGTCCGTCCAGTGTACCCAGTCTCCACTGAGCACCCGTATACTATCTCTGATGTCAAACACCAATGGATATGGGATTATCCATCGCCCATCTCATGGGTCGAGAAGCGTATACGCTAGTCTACTCTGGTATATCGATGCGCCGTCTCGATACACCCACGACTAGGGACCTTGAAGGATGTACTTATGGACTACCATGTCCCCACTAGTATGATCCGCATCATAGTCCAGGTTGTCAAGTACACATCCTAAGGGCTTTACCAACATGTAACTATAAGACCGTATAAAGAGACAAGTATACATGTTAAGATAAAGAGCAACCAGATAGCATACTATCATATCGAGCAAGAAAGTCCTCTCTATATATGTCCAAGCATCCAATATAATATATATCATCTGTAAAATACTGGTCTATAGGGCATACATACAACTAACATATATAGGGATGACTTTCTTGCTCGACATGATAGTATGCTATCTTGTTACTTTTTACATTAACGTGTATACTGATTGTCTCTCTGTTACATGTTGGTATAGCCCTTAGGATGTGTACTTGACTACCTGGACTATGATGCAGATCATACTAGTGGGGCCTGTAGGGTTCCTAGGCACACTAAGGAGGTTCCACAAGGCATCAACCAAGCCAAATAAAAATTTTCCGGTGCCGAGAAACCCTAATATAGATCGTTAACTAGAAGTTCAGACGAAAAGAAAGCAAGCAAACGACTTTGCTACTAAGTGAAAGGGATTACAACCTTTGTAGATCCGGTCCACCACTTCTTTAGCTCCGTGTTGACGTCCCTCCACTGCGATCATCGGATCCCGGACTCTAGAAATGGTTTCGTCAGAGAAATGATCGGGCTAGGTCATTGACTTCGAGGCCGAAGATGATCTACGTCGGGGAGACTCAAACTCAAGCTATTCCTTCACTTGGTCAAAAACTTTGTGAAGAGAACACCCTATACTACATGGCAAGTGGTAGAGGATGAATAAATAGGAAGTGGGTTCACTTTAGAATTGGATTTCTCACTCTTTTTCTCATGATGCCATTGGAGCTAGCAAGCTTTTTCAAGCTTGATGAAGATGAAGAAGAAGAAAAGAAATTATATCCAAATGAAAACTTATCCCACAAATAATGGCACCATGGTTGAGTTAAGCCCTCATGCTTAACTCATGTAGAGAATTAACCAAACCATTAGGTTAAGGGTTGGGTTAACTAATATTCTACACAAATGACAAAAGGGTTGACTTTGTCAATGCTTATCAAGCTTCATGAAGCTTGGTAACTTTGACCAAAGTCTCAATTCTTTTGTTATTTGCTAGGAAAATAGTAAACCCTAATCTAACCTTGATATGGTTCAAGTCTCAAACACAAAACTTGTTTGTATCATCAAGCATGATACAAACATGTACATTTGCATATATCATATATAAACAATGTACACTTTCAAGTGAGAAAATCAATCTTAAGTGAACCAATACTAGTTAATGTAAAGTAATATATCAAATATATAATTATACATTAAATCATTAAATCAACACTTGATTTAACGATCCGGTCATATCGCATATAACCGAATAATATCAATAGTAATAACTTATCGAATCAACACTTGATCCGATAACCGGCTATATCGCATATAACCGATCAATATCACAAATCCCGAGAATAGAATACAGTATCACATACTGGTATTATTCTCGGTCCCGCACATATCTCATTAGCGCTCCTATTTCGTTTCGCTTGAGCCAGGAAACCCCTGTGTAGGACTCTAAAGACTCGTCAATACGCCGGCAGTAGGTGATGATCATATCAAACACCTACAAGCCGCAAGCGGTCTGCTAAACGTAACGGCCACCCGGGTATTGAGCGATCAGAGGATTAACGAGCAAGCCCGCTCACACTCCTGTGAATCCAACGAGTAACACTACCGTACAGTCCGGTCTGTTCGTATGATATGTTGCATATCTCGTCTAGGGGTGGTAAACGTCAGACCCCAATAACTCGATAAGTCGTGTCGATATGAGGCTCATAACGGGTCGATAAACTACTGGTAACACTTACCAGTACATCCCTAAAACAGCCTTGGCCAAGGACTTCCTGTTATAGCCAATCGAACACTGCGCAACATCAACTCCCTATACCGGGAGAGACGAAACCCCTCCTATCGCTCATTGCCTCCATGTGATTCGTGACTGTACCCAAAAGCCACCTTTTTGCACGCCCTCTTGGACGTGGTATGATGGAAATCAAAGCACAGTGGGAATCACACAAGACTCTATGACGATCTCGGGTCTACAGACTAACCTGTACCAGTGTCACCAGAGAACTGCCATCTGACGTAAGGTATAATACCATCTGGGAGTTCTCGGCGAGTCCGTCCAGTGTACCCAGTCTCTACTGAGCACCCGTATATCATCTCTGAAGTCAAACACCAATGGATATGGGATCATCCATCGCCCATCTGTATGGGTCGAGAAGGTATACGCTAGTCTACTCTGGTATATCGATGCCCCGTCTCGATACACCCACGACTAGGGACTTTGAAGGATGTACTTATGGACTACCATGTCCCCACTTGTATGATCCGCATCATAGTCCAGGTAGTCAAGTACACATCCTAAGGGCTTTACCAACATGTAACAGAGAGACAATCAGTGTACACGTTAAGGTAAAGAGTAACCAGATAGCATACTATCATGTCGAGGAAGAAAGTCCTCCCTACATATGTCCAAGCATCCACTACAATATACATCCTATGTATAGTAATGGCCTGTAGGGCATACATATAACTAACAATCTCCCACTTGCACTAGGGCCATTTGATAGCAGTGGTTGTAGTATCTCATACTCAACCATCCCATAAATGTCTCTCTCTGGAAAAAGGCCTTTGTGAGTGGATCCGCCGTGTTGTCCTCTGAGTCTACTCTCCTAACCTCGATCCCCTGGAGATCAACCATCTCTATGATCAGGTGATACTGCCTAAGAATATGTCTGGATCACTGATGGGACGGGCGTTCCTAGGCATAAGCCACAACTCCATTTTCACACAATGGGAGGAACGAAGTTCATCTCATGAACAAATATACCCCCAGACTGCCTCTTTGGTAGCATCTTTGGTAGCGATATATCCAGCCTTTATCGTCTAGTATGCCACGGTATCTAGCTTGGAACTCTTCAAACATACCGTCCCTTCACTGAGGGTAAAGACAATGCCTGCGACTGACATTCAGTCGTCTTTATCACCCTGGAACCTTTCCAGTGATTCTCCCCAGGATCGATTGATACCATCTCACTACAACTAGTGAGTATCCTAACATCCAATTAGATCTATCTCATAGATCCAAAACCCAGGATTTAGTAGGTATCATTTTGATCCTATATGGAGAATCCTTGTGATAAGCGGAGATTGACCGAGCGTAGCATAGGAAACTGCTTCCCCATCAAGAGTATGTCATCCACGTACTCTACGAAGATCACCACCATACTCCCTACTACCTTTTTGTATATACAAGGTTCATCTGCCATTTTGATGATGTCAAACTCTTTGACTAACTCATCAAAACAGATGTTCCAACTCCGCGATGCCTGCTTTATCACATAAAACATCATGCACACGTTTCCGCTGCTCCCACTGTCTACGAAGTCCTCTGGCTGTGTATTTATAGACTTTGTCTTCTAAATCATTATTTAGAAAAGCAGTCATGACACCCAACCGCCAGATATCGTAGTCATGGTATGTAGCCGTGGCAAGTAGTATCTGGATGGACTTAAGCATAGCTACTTAGAAAACGTTTCATCATAATCCATACCTGGTCAATGATGCAAACTTTTAACAAGTCTAGCTTTGAAAGTCTTAACTTTTCCATGTACACCAAGTAATCTTCTCAAGATATACTTGATCCTGATGGGGATTTAACCCTTCAGATAAAACAACCAAAGTCCATACTTTGTTGGTGTATAAGGATTCCATCTCAGATCGCTAAGCATCCAGCCATTCTTACAGAGTCCTACTCCTGATGGCCAGCCCGAAAATAGTTAGGTCATCATCTCATGATGTAATCCTCGCTCCTACAGTCATAGAGAAACCAAATTATCTTTCAGGTGGGTGAGGAGCCCTGCTAGATCGGCGGAGAGGCTGAGGTTCGTTGGTTGCTATTGAATCCTTTGGTTCTACCAAATCATCAGTTGCAGTTTGTATAGCTGGAACTATTTCCAGTTCTACCTCATTACCAATAATTTCTTCACAAGAAATTCCCTTTCACAAAGGTGGCATGCTGAGAAACAAAACATTTTTGTTCCTCGGTTAGGTAGAAGATATTCCCTTGCAAATGCTTGGGATATCCAACAAACTTCCACAGAACTGACTTTGCCTCGAGCTTGTTCAGATTATGCTTTTAGACATAGGCTGGACAACCCCAAATCTTAACTAACTTAAGAGATGGGCTTTTCCCATTCCATATCATATATGAAGTGGTAGGCAACTGATTTGATCGGAACCCTATTCAATAGGTATGCAACTTCATAAGTGCATAACTCCCTAAAAGGAAATAGGAAACTCAGTAGTACTCATCATAGAGCACACCATATCACATAGGGTGTTATTGCACCACCCTGATATACTATCGTGCTATGGTGTATACGGAGGAGTAATGCTGAGAGAGAATCTCATTCTCCTTTAGAATAAACCAGGAATTCCGTGCTCAAGTATTCTCCTCCTTGATTACATCAAAGGACATAATGCTTATACCCGTTTTTGGTTCTCTACTTCTATCTTATATTCTGTGAATATCTGAAAAGGTTCGGACTTGTGTTTCAACAGGAACATATGTCTGAATCTTGAGAGATCATTAGAGAATGTAATGAAGTTCAAAGAACCGGTCTTGGCATATGTAGACAGGGGACCTTCATACATCAATATGTATCAACCCAAGAGTTCACTAACTCTTTCTCTGTTTCCAATAAACAGAGCTATGGTCATCTTATTTCTGCGACATGACTGGCAAGTTTCACAAGATGTAAATTCAAACAGATTTAAATATGCATCTAAATGCAACTTCAGCCGGTCGGGTCGCATTGATATGACTTAGTCTACAATACCTCAAGAAGGATTCGTTCATTTCTGAACTCTTCCTCTTGTGTGTGTTCTATATACTAAGAACTGTGGTTTGATTTAGAACGTTAATGCTTTTAGATAACGTGCCTGAATCGATCAACTCTTGATATAGGAAATGTTCAAAACATTATCCAACAATACAAAATTATATCCTTCTTTATCTAAATAAAGAGACTGATATGATTTTGTATATCAGGTTTGGTATCTAATTACATTTGTTCAGAATCAATGTATTCTGGTAATACAGGGTGACAGTGACCAACAGACTTGACTGCAACACTTGCACCGTTTTCTGTCTCATGAAACTTATCACCCGTTCTCAGTTCTCTACCTTTCTGTATCCCATGTAACAGATTACATATCTGGGATCCTGATCTGGCATCATATGCCCAGGACGTAGAGGATACTGAGAAACAGTTCTTTGTAATGAACGCACCCGAAGGAGATGCATCTTATGCACTTTCTTCGTTTGGGCGGCATGGGAATCCTGGTATTCCCCAATTTCCTGCTCTGTCTTATAACAATTATAAGTTAGAGCGGGACCAACGTTCCCCAGCTTTGTATAATTAGCGGGTTCGGTCAATATATCCGTTTTATTATCTTGATTAAGGCGTGAAATGGTCGCTACCTGGAGAGAGAGAGAAGAAAACACTCTGCGTGCGCTCTTGCAAGATTAGATTGGTTATATATTTTATCTAATCAGGATGGCTCCCACTGTTTTTATCAAATCTTCCTTCAAACCCTAAAAGGAAAGACTAGCCGGGATTAATTACACGCTACAAGTTCGCCAATCTTTCAGCCAGGCCAGTGTCGGTACTTTGAGGAAGGTCCCCCGTGCTTTCGCACGAACCTAATTAATGTAAACCTCGTTTTCCCAGAGGCGTAACCCCGTTGACACCTTTCTAGACACCTACTTGATCGACTAATTGTAATGTGTAAAACTCTCCCAGGAGTAACTCTTACTCGCAGCGGGTATCGGGATCCAACTATCTCATAGAAGGTATGCAATCTCATTGCAAATTTCAACACTTGAAATTCCCGATAATATTTTGCCCCTAGCGTCCTATGACCTTGACAGAGGTCAACAAACCATAGGCTGCTAGTCAAGTTCAACCCATCATTTCCCGATTGAAGTAAACCCACCCGCATGACCCTTGACAGAGGTCAACAAGGTCGCATGACTACCCTAAATCAATCACATCATATGCTTATACAGATAAGCACTAATCAGCTACCGCACACTACGCCTTGACAGAGGTCAACAAACGCAGCACGAATACTAACCAGTACTTATCTGAAATGACGGAGGGCTACGACAGGTTTTTCTGAAAACCTATTGCGTAATGAACTTGATATCGTTGTAGAATCAAATAATTTTAAAATGGAGTGTTTTTGAGGCTTTTCTAGTTTTGCTAAAGGGGTCACTCCCGGTGAAGGGATCGTCGGCCCTTTCCTCGTCGAATGAGGTGCAGGATATATCATATACATCCCTATGCAAAGCAAAAACTATAGGAGCAATCAAAAGAAAAACAGAAGATTGTAGTATCTGCCAGTTATTGCTAAAGGAGTCACTCCCGGTGAAGGGATCTCGGTCCTTTCCTTATCGAATAAGGTTCAGGATGTTCTACAAGGAACACCGCGGTGCAAAGCAAGAACTGTAGCTACCTATTTTTGAAAATTCGATTCCACAACATCTTTAGGTTTATTTTCTTTCATTAATCACATTAATGAAGTCCCATCATTTAAATCACCTAAACATCACAGATAAATACGACGTACACTTATGCCATCCGCATTCGCCTCGATGTCCCCTCATGCACCGTTAGGTTAGGTAACTAACGACAGAGCGGGGCAGGGCTAGCGCGAGTGCAAAACATAAGTAACGCCTATATAATATATCATATATACTATATACAGTATTTATCACAGAACATCAAATGATCACATCACAGATATCGCAGCAGAAGAATCATATGAAATATTGGATATACTAGGACGTCCGTGTTTTCAATACGAGCCAGTATAAAACACGGATTCCACGTTCGTGATGAATAGCCAAACCCACACCCCTAGACCCCTATGAGAGCGGCAAGCAACCCTACCAATTCTAGAGTTAAGAGACCCGGACTCGACTCCTCGAGTTGGTCTCCCACTGGACTCCAGAACCCGGTTACTTATGCCCTCCTCCTTGGGTCTATCTTAGTGCGGAAAAGTAAATAATATACATCAACGGTGACATCTTCCGCAACCAGGAAGTACCCCAATAAAAGAATATTACATACAAGTTTTTACATGAATGAAAATGAAAAACTCTCATCTCACATAAAACCCCCGGCTATTCAAACACGACGATCTAATATAACATATCCAGCAACACATAACATCACATGTCATCAAAGTAAGTAAATGTGCGCATCCCAATTGTCGTTGACATATAGCAACGAAACCGGCGATATCACATATTACACTTACAGTCGCAGAAAAGAAAGTGTAAAACTACAACAGTTGGAATCCGCAATCTCCTCAGACATCGCATGCCTGACCAAATGAATTCCTTAGACATCACATGCCTAACAATTATAAACCCCGCATTTTAGTCTCATTATCGAAAACACTTTTCAATATCAAGTCGGGCAATTCAACAAGATTCCCGGCATTTTGATCGAATGCTCGTCGTAAACTTTAGTAGGCAGCCGCACCCCCGATGCCGTCGACGAAGTGCACCAAGGCGGAACACCGCTGCCGCGAGCACCCGAACGGATGCTTTCGGCGACGGGGTTCTCCTACAGTCACTTGGTCGGGGCTATGGGGTGTAGCTGTCTATTAAGTTTATCGGCGAGTATCCGCGTACGCTACGTGATTGCGACGGACTTTTGATCACATGAAAATTCCGTGGCAATCGATCAAGTGAGACTAAAGTGCTATGTTTATAACATCCAAATCAGTTATCTCATAACTACTTGTGGATTCCAAATATTGTATCACATTCCAGATAAATAGAAAATGTTAAACTTTTCGATCGAACAATCAAACACCCAAGTTTTCCCGAAACAGCCCAACTCTTGAAATAAGTTAAAAAACATTCACTTCATGCCACAGTACCAACGGTCTATCCGTAGATGGGTCAAGCCAACGCCTCACATGTGGCAAGCCGTACTGCCCCAAACCCGAAGGTTCAAAGGGCAGTTCAAGACGGTCACATAATCGAGTTAAGGTTTGTAGTCTTCTAGAGGGTCCATCGCGTTACTTGCACTACTTAGAACGTCTTTAAACTACGGAAAGATCCAACACTTGGAAATTTCCCGACAGGGGAAAAAATGGGTATTTATATCCGGTCGAACTTTTTAACATATTCTAGAATTACCCGGAAAAAAACACAGACGAAGTTAAACTTCCCAATCGAAACACCGAGTCCCCAATACAACCCAGAAAACTCAACTCTTGAGTAGAATTTAAAAATTCCCAGAAAATACAGCACTAAAATATAGAGATTACTGTGCAAAGAAGATTGGAAAAAGCCACTAAATTGCCGCGGAACCGCCGCCCAATGTAGGGTATGGCCGCGGTTCCGCCGCGGTTTAATGGAATTAGGCCTACGGATTTCCCAGTAATTCCTACAAAACCCTGCTGAATTTTTTGGCTATTTTTAATTTGGAAAAATCCACATTTTCAAAAAATGTACAGAGAGTGGTCTCGGATTAGGGTTTCGGGTTCGATCGGGTTTTTAACATCGTCTACACATCGCCTAAGGCTCTAGCTAGGCTCTGATACCACTGTAGGGTTCCTAGGCACACTAAGGAGGTTCCACAAGGCATCAACCATGCCAAACAAAAATTTTCCGGTGCCGAGAAACCCTAATATAGATCGTTAACTAGAAGTTAAGGCGAAAAGCAAGCAAGCAAACGACTTTGCTACTAAGTGAAAGGGATTACAACCTTTGTAGATCCGGTCTACCACTTCTTTAGCTCCATGTTGACGTCCCTCGGCTGCGATCATCGGATCCCGGACTCTAGAAATGGTTTCGTCGGAGAAATGATTGGGTTAGGTCATTGACTTCGAGGCCGAAGATGATCTACGTCGGGGAGACTCAAACTCAAGCTATTCCTTCACTTGGTCGAAAACTTTGTGAAGAGAACACCCTATACTACATGGAAAGTGGTAGAGGATGAAGAAATAGGAAGTGGGTTCACTTTAGAATTAGATTTCTCACTCTTTTTCTCATGATGCCATTGGAGCTAGCAAGCTTTTTCAAGCTTGATGAAGATGAAGAAGAAGAAAAGAAATTATATCCAAATGAAAACTTATGCCACAAATAATGGCACCATGGTTGAGTTAAGCCCTCATGCTTAACTCATGTAGAGAATTAACCAAACCATTAGGTTAAGGGTTGGGTTAACTAATATCCTACATAAATGACAAAAGGGTTGACTTTGTCATTTGTGTAGGATATTAGTTAACCCAACCCTTAACCTAATTGTTTGGTTCATTCTCTACATGAGTTAAGCATGAGGGCTTAACTCAACCATGGTGCCATTATTTGTGGGATAAGTTTTCATTTGGATATAATTTCTTTTCTTCTTCTTCATCTTCATCAAGATTGAAAAAGCTTGCTAGCTCCAATGGCATCATGAGAAAAAGAGTGAGTAATCCAATTCTAAAGTAATTGACTTTGTCAATGCTTATCAAGATTCATGAAGCTTGATAACTTTGACCAAAGTCTCAATTCTTTTGTTATTTGCTAGGAAAATACTAAACCCTAATCTAACCTTGATATGGTTCAAGTCTCATACACACAACTTGTTTGTATCATCAAGCATGATACAAACATGTACATTTGCATATATCACATATAAACAATGTACACTTTCAAGTGAGAAAATCAATCTTAAGTGAACCAATACTAGTTAATGTAAAGTAATATATCAAATATATAATTATACATTAAATCATTAAATCAACACTTGATTTAACGATCCAGTCATATCGCATATAACCGACTAATATCAATAGTAACAACTTATCGAATCAACACTTGATCCGATAACCCGGCTATATCGCATATAACCGATCAATGCCACAAATCGCGAGAATAGAATACAGTATCACATACTGGTGTTATTCTCGGTCCCGCACATATCTCATATGCGCTCCCATTTCGTTTCGCTTGAGCCAGGAAACCCCTGTGTAGGACTCTAAAGACTCGTCAATACGCCGGCAGTAGATGATGATCATATCAAACACCCACAAGCCGCAAGCGGTCTGCTAAATGTAACGGCCACCCGGGTATTGAGCGATCAGAAGATCAACGAGCAAGCCCGCTCACACTCCTGTGAATCCAACGAGTAACACTACCGTACAGTCCGGTCTGTTGGTCTGATATGTCGCATATCTCGTCTAGGGGTGGTAAACGTCAGACCCCAATAACTCGATAAGTCGTGTCGATATGAGGCTCATAACGGGTCGAGAAACTACTGGTAACACTTACCAGTACATTCCTAAAACGGCCTTGGCCAAGGACTTCCTGTTATAGCCAATCGAACACTTCGCAACATCAACTCCCTATACCGGGAGAGACGAAACCCCTCCTATCGCATATTGCCTCCATGTGATTCATGACTGTACCTAAAAGCCACCTTTTTGCACGCTCTCTTGGACGTGGTATGATGGAAATCAAAGCACAGTGGGAATCACACAAGACTCTATGACGATCTCGGGTCTACAGACTAACCTGTACCAGTGTCACGAGAGAATTGCCATCTGACGTAATGTATAATACCATCTGGGAGTTCTCGGTGAGTCCGTCCAGTGTACCCAGTCTCTACTGAGCACCCGTATATCATCTCTGATGTCAAACACCAATGGATATGGGATCATCCATCGCCCATCTGTATGGGTCAAGAAGGTATACGCTAGTCTACTCTGGTATATCGATGCCCCGTCTCGATACACCCGCGACTAGGGACTTTGAAGGATGTACTTATGGACTACCTTGTCCCCACTAGTATGATCCGCATCATAGTCCAGGTAGTCAAGTACACATCCTAAGGGCTTTACCAACATGTAACAGAGAGACAATCAGTGTACACGTTAAGGTAAAGAGTAACCAGATAGCATACTATCATGTCGAGCAAGAAAGTCCTCCCTACATATGTCCAAGCATCCACTACAATATACATCCTATGTATAGTAATGGCCTTTAGGGCATACATATAACTAAAAGGGCCATGGTAGTCCATAAGTACATCTTTTAAGGTCCTTAGTCGTGGGTGTACCGAGACGGGGCATCGATATACCAGAGTAGACTAGCGTATAGCTTCTCGACCCATATAGATGGGCGATGGATGATCCCATATCCATTGGTGTTTGACATCAGAGATGATGTACGTGTGCTCAGTGAAGACTGGGTACACTGGACGGACTCGCCGAGAACTCCCAGATGGTATTATACCTCACGTCAGATGACAGTTCTCTGGTGACACTGGTACAGGTTAGTCTGTAGACCCGTGATCGTCATAGAGTCTTATGTGATTCCCACTGTGCTTTAATTTCCACCTCACCTCGTCCAAGAGGGTGTGCAAAATGGTGGGTTTTGGGTACAGTCCCGAGTCATATGGAGGTAATGAGCGATAGGAGGGGTTTCGTCTCTCCCGGTATTGGGGGTTGATGATGCGCTGTACTCGATTGGCCATAACAGGGAAGTCCCTGGCTAGGGCTGGTTTAGAGATTTACTGGTAAGTGTTACCAGTAGTTTCTCGACCCGTTATGAGCCTCACATCGGCATGACTTATCGGTTATTAGGGTCTGACGTTTACCACCCCTAGACTTGATATGCGACATATCAGACGAGGAGACCGGACTGTACGGTAGTATCACTGTTAGTCTTTTGCAGGAGTTGGAGCGGGCTTGCTTGCTGATCTTCTGATCACTCAATACCCGGGTAGCCGTTACGTCCAGCTAGTACCGCTGACGGCTTGTGGGTGTTTGATGTGATCATCACCTACTGCCGGCGTATTAACGAGTCTTTAGTGTCCTACATAGAGGTTTTACTGGCTCAGGAAAAACGAAATAGGAGCATATATGTGATATGTGCGGGACCGAGAATAATGTGTGTATGTGATACCATATTCTATTCTCGCGATGTTTGTATCGATCGGTTATATGCGATATAACCAGGTTATCGAACCAAGGGTTGATTCGATAAGTCGATACATTGGATGTTATTCGGTTATATGTGATATAACTGGATTATTAAGTCAAGTGTTGATTTAATAATTTAGTGTATAATTGTATATGTGATATACTAATTTACATTAACTAACATTGGTTCATTTAAGCATTTGTTTTTCTCACTTGTGCACAACTTAATATATATGTGATATATATTAAATTGTGTTTTGTTTATAGCATGGTTGTTGATATACACTACATGGGTGTATGAGACATACACCATGCTAATTATGATGTTGGGTTTAGTAGTTTAAAGTAATTACAAAATTAGTGGATTATTGGAAAAAGGCATGAAGCTTATGGAAGCTTGTGGATGCTTTGTCCAAGTCCACTAGTTTTTTTTTTACTTTAGATATTTGTTAACCTAACCATTCTAATTAGCTATGGTAATGTCTCTACATGAGTTAGTATATGATACAAACTCACCCGTGGTTTACTCTCTCTCTTGATTAGTTTTCATTCTCATTTTTCTTGAGCTCATCTTCTTCCTCCTTCAAAAGCTTGCTAGGGTTTGATAAAGAGAGAGAAATTTTATGAGAAAAATAAAACTAAAGAGAACCTATTTCCTATTTCTCCATCCTCTACTAGATTAGCACTTTAGTATAGGGTGTTTGCTTCACTTTTGTGAAGTAGTAGCTTGAGTTAGTAATCCCTCAACGTAAATCATCTTCGGCCTCGAAGACTTTAAGCAATACCGTTGCTATCTTCTCATGGAGTCGTCCGAGAGTTCGGGAGCATGATGATCGCGGCGAAGGGACTACTACAAGGATCATATGAAGTGAAGGACCGATCTACAAAGGTTGTATTTCCTCTTCACTTAGATAGTAAATAGTTTACTATATATTTTCCGTATTAATTTCTAGTTAACGATTCTAGTTTAGAGTTCCTTTTAACGGCGATTTTTTAAAATAGCAAGGACGATACCTCCCGAAACCTCGCTGCCGTCGAGAGGAACCCTATAGTGGTATCAGAGCCTAGCTAGGAAGTTATACGGATAATGTTAGATTACGAACACGAAACAAACTCCGAACTTGAAACCCTAAAATCCAGGTTTCTTTCGATTTTAAAACGAGCCCTAAAATTTTTTTAAACATGTACAGAGTCATATATATATGATAATATGAACACTGGAGAAATTTGGTGGCATTTTGCCAATTTTGGGCCGGCGAGACCCCTCCATACCGGTCCAATCCGAGCCCCCCTCCAAATTTCTCCAGTGTTCTGTTACATGGGTTTTAGTGCTTCAGGTGTTGTTTATTTTTGCTAAATTGTCATGTGATGTTAATTTACTAGAATGACAACTCGGAGTGTTTCGTAGTCGTATTTTAACTATTTTCGCGTAACTTTAGACGTTATTAAAAAGTTCAATCGGATGTCAAATACCCACTTTTTCCCTTATCGGAAAATTTTCCAAGTGTTGGATTTTTTTCCTGTAGTTAAAATGTTTTCAAAGATCATGCAAGTTATGCGATGGACCCTCTAGAAGAACAAAACCATAACTCGATTATGTGACCGTCAGAACCACCACTGAACCCTCGGGTTTGTGGTGGTCTAGCGGTGCCACATGTGAGGCGTTGGTTTGGCCCTTCTATGGCTGGTTCATTGGTGCTGTGGCGTGTGCTGAATTACTTTAAACTACGCTCAAGTGTTGAGCTTTCTGGGTAATTTTGGGTGTTTAATGATTTGATTGGAATGTTTAACATCGTCTAGCTTTTCCTGTAATGTGATACAATATGTGGAATTCATACTGTTAGGCATGAAATGCGAAGTATGTGATATTTCGGATTTATGATGTCTAAGGTGTTTGTGGATTCCAAATGTTGTAGTTTTACAGTTTCTTTTCTGCGACCGTAAGTGTAATATGTGATATCGCCGGTTTCGTTGCTATATGTCAACAAAAATTGGGATACGCATATTTACTTACGTTGATGACATGTGATGTTATGTGTTGCTTGATATGTTATATTGGATCGTCGCGTTTTGAATAGCCGGGGGTTTTATGAGAGATGAGAGTTTTTCATTTTCATTCATGTAAATTAAATATATGTAATATTCTTTTATTGGGGCACTTCTGGATTGAGGATGATGTCACCATTGTATATTATTTACTTTTCCGCACTAGGATAGACCCAAGGAGGAGAGCACAAGTAACCGGGATCTAGAGTCCAGTGGGAGACCAACTCGAGGAGTCGAGTCCGGGTCTCCTAACATTAGAATTGTATGGTTGCTTGCCTCTCTCGTAGGGGTCTAGGGATGTGGGTTTGGCTATTCATCACGACCGTGGAATCCGTGTTTTATAGAGGCTCAAAATAAAACACGGAACTCCTAGTATATCCAATATTTCATATGTTTCTTCTGCTGCGATATCTGTGATGTGATCATTTGATATGTTCAGATAGATACTGTATATAGTATATATGATATATTATATAGACGTTACTTATGTTTTACACCCGCGCTATGTTAGTGTATATGCCCTAGAGGCCATTACTGTATCATACTAGTTTGTATATTACTTAATGGATGCTTGGGATATTCACCTTGTATATACAATCTTGCTCAAAATAGTAGTATGCTACTTGGTTTGTTTCTACTTCAATGTGTACTTGTGTTTATTTCAGTATATCACTTATACGCATTAGTGGAGCCCTTAGGATCTTTGCTTGATTACCAGCGTTGTGATGGCAGTCACACTAGTGGGGGCTGGGTAATCTATAAGCACATCCTTATTCAGGTCCCTGGTCGTAGGACTATCGAGACAGGGCATCGATACTCCGGAGTAGACCAGCGCATGCGCTTCTCATCCCAGTGTGGGAGACGGTCTGTCCCACAGCCGTCAGTACGTCGTACTTGAGATAGTATGCGGGTGCTCGTTAGGTTACGGGTACACTGGACAGGACTCGTCGGGAACTGACTAGTTGGTATTATACCTATCGTCAGTTATCAGTTCCCAGGTGACATGAGTACAGCTTAGTCCGCTGACTTGACACTGTCACTTCGCCTCGGGTGTGTTCCCACTGTACTTTGATCACTACCCTACCACGGCTCAAAGGAGTCGTGCAAACAGGTGGTGGTTGGGTGCAGTCCCGAAGCACTTGGAGGCAGTGAAGGTTAGACAGGATTCGTCTCTTCCGGTATTGGGGGTTGACATCGCGCTGTGTCTAGGAGAGCCATTACACGAGTAGTCCCTGGCCAGGGCAAACGAGATATACTGGTAGGTTTCCAGTGTTATCTCAGGGTGTATTGGGCTTCACTCCGGCACGACTTGTACCGCTATTGGGGGACTGACGTTTACCGCCCCCTAGGCTCGCCATGCGATGTATCAGACGAACAGACCGGACTGTACGGAGAATGTCACACTCAGGCTCAGTAGGAGTTCAGATGGGTTTCGCCTCGTCGGTCTTCTTGTCGGCATTACCTGGGGACCGTTACGCACAGCTAGTGCCGCTTGCGGTCTGTGGTTAAACCCACTGCCAGCGTAGTGTCGAGTCTTTAGAGTCCCACACAGAAAGCTTTTCGCCTTTAGGCAAAAGAGTAGAGGTCGCATGGTATTGCGACAGGTCGCATGGTTTTGCGACAGGGTTCGGTCACGTCCGTGCACTTGTGCACGTGCAGTGTCCGGACAGTTTACACTAGCGGGCTTTGGTTTAAGCCAGATCCTAGTGTACCTTATGGGATTGGATTTATCCAGTTTGCATTCGTGTTCCTCGGAACGCGGATGCGGGTGTGTATGCACAGTTGACAGGGAGGCACAGACAGCGGATTCTCATTAGGGTTGTTGACAGTTGACCGTTGACTTTTTGACTTTTTGCTCAACCCTAATGAGAATATGATATGTGATTAACTATTATATTAATTAAGTATTATGGTGATATGGTTGTTGACTTGTTGACTTGTTGACTTTGTTGACTTGTTGACTTTTGTTGACTTGTTGACCGGTTGACTAGGCTTGACTAGTTGACCATCATGATAACCATGGTTATCATTTCATGCCAAAGACTTTTTCTTGCTTGCTCATTTGAGTAAAATGAGTGCATGACATGATAAGGTTATGGTTGCTTCTAACCATCACATAAGACTTTTTTGATATGATGAGTTATGATCACTTTGGATTATGAGAGGGTGAAAGACAAAAGAGTTGCTCATTCTTTCTTGCTCATTCTCTCTCTTGTTCTTGAGCTCTCCTCTTGCTCTCACCCTCAACCTCTTGCTCCCTCTCTTGATCTATGGTTCTCTTGTCTCATGAGTTGAGAATCAAGAACCATAGATAAAATCCCATTCTAAATCATCTCTACTCATTCTAGTTCACTAGGTTTAGCAAACCAAGTGAACTAGTTTCTTCAAAGAACGAAGAAGGAGCTAAAGGTTGGAGCTTTCAAGTGGATCTATCTTCGGCGTACGGAGACAACGAGAAGGAGCCATCGAACCACCATCGGAGCTTGAAGAGAAGGAGTTCAAGTTTAGGTATAACCATCTTCATCCGAGTAGCTAAATATCTTTAGCTTAGTATGCTAGTTTTAGTTTAGGTAAAGATCCCGACCTAGCTTAGTCCATGTTGCCTCTTGCGTTAAAATTTTGATTTTATACCGTTTCCGCCTCCCCGTAAGAACCGGGGGTCGCAACGTGGACTTACAGTGGTATCAGAGCCTAACTAAACTTAAACTAGCTTGGTAGTGAAGTGTAACGAAGTTCGGAACCGGAAAAATCCAAAAACCAAACTTTTACAAAAACTGAGTTTCTGTTGAAATTTTTTTGGCTCAAAATGAAAAACGTTATACTTGTAAATTCGGCTCAGGGTTTTGTGTGAACACCCAAGAAAAACGTTGCCCTAATTCGTTCAAACCGCCGCGCTTCCGCCGCACGAGGTAGGCATGTGCCGTGGAAGCGCCGCGGTTTGTCGTCTTCTCTGCATCGTTTTTCGTGCAGTGTGTGTCTGTGTTGGTTTTGGGATTTTTGGAATATATTATATGTGCCCAGATTTTCCAGAAAAGAAATTTCCTTTTGGGGTCCTATAATTCCGTATTTTTTCCGAACTTCACTGCACTTTGACTATGATGGTTATATCTGTGATGTTTGCATGTATTGAACGTCGGCCAATCGCTATAAGTCGATTGGTCGGGGTTATACATGATCTGTAATGTGCTGGAATGTGTATATAAATATGTTGGATTGTCGCGGGTGAATAGCCGGGGGTTGTGAGACGAGAGTTTTCTTTTCTTGCAATTCATGTAAATTTGTAAATTGATGTAATAATTATTTGTATGGCCGCACAACCGGGTCGGGGTTGTAGCCGTCATTGTATAATTTCTTTTTACTGTTTTTGCTCCTAGGATAGACCCATGGAGGGGTGCACAAACTACCGGGTATGCCGAAGTGTCGAGTGGCCTACTCATGGAGATGAGGGAGGTTGCTACGCTTCAGGTACTTGGCGGGTAGTTTGCCGCACCCGTAGGGGTCTTGGGTGGGGTTTTGGCTATTCACCGCGACCGTGTAATCTGTTTTTGTTACAGGCTCGTACAAATTACAGATTCCTAGTATATCCAATGTATTTATCTGTGATCTGAAATGTTTATCATTGCAGTATATCTATATATGATATTATTTAGGCGTTGCTTATGTTTTTCAGACGCGCTAGCCCAGCCCCCGCTCTGTCGTTAGTTAAGTAACCTAACGGGTAATGACGGGGCCCAGTGGCGAATGCGAATGGCATAAGCGTACGTCATATTTTGGTTGTTTTCTGCAATGGTAGGTTTAAATGATGGGACACATTAAAAGAACTAATGCAAGAATATCACGCATTAAAAGAACTAATGCAAGATAATAAACCAAGTTAAAGTCGTTGGAACACTTTCGAAAAACCACTCGGTTCTTTTCAAAACAAACTTTTAAAATACGGAGTTTGAGCCACTCCATTTAAAAGCTATCTCGTTCCATCGACCAAATCAAGTTCACTACGTTCACGGTTTTGCCAAAACCATCCGTAGCCCTCCATCATTTCAGTTAAATATTCGGTAGTATTCAAGCTATGTATTTTGACCTCACGCCAAGGCATAGTGATTGGTAGCTGCCGGATATTTATCTGTTGCATAGATAGAATGCGTTGGTTTGAGACAGTCGTACTGCCATTTTGGCCTACGTCAAGGGTATGTACGGGTGGGTTCAAATTAACCTGGATAATGATGGGACGAACTTGACATGTGACTTATGACATTTTGACCTCACGCCAAGGTCATAAGAGCATGGGGCAAAAATCCACATCGGGAGTTTCATAAGTACTGAAACTTGCTAGATTTGCATACCATTTGGAGTGTGATGATTCTGGTAGGATTCCTTCAGTTTCGTCACGCGATGATATTTGGATCCCGATCCTACTGTGAGTATATGCTACTCCTCGGGAAATTTCTCACTTAACGATCAATGCTATAAACTTAGTAGGTGCCTAGAAAGGTGTTAGCGGGGCTACGCCCCCAGGGAAAAGAGGTTCTTTAATTAAGGAACTTCGCGAAAGCGTTGGAAAACCTCCCTCGAAGTACCGACACCGGCCTGGCTGAACGGTTAAGCAAGTATTGTACGGTGGGATTGATCCTGACTAATTCTTCCTTTATGGTTTGAGGAGGGATTCGAGAAACAGTGGGAGCCATCCTGTTTAGACAAATTAAAAACCACTCTAAACTTGCAAGAGCATCATGCTGAGTGTTTCTTCTTCTCTCTCCTAATTGCAGCGACCAATCAACATGACTGGACTTAAGTTACTCCTAGATAAAAACAAACTGACAGGGCCAAACTACAAAGATTGGCTCAGGAATGTCACGATAGCAATCACTTATGACAAGCTGGGGTATCTTCTTACCACCAAAGCTCCCCCTGTCCCTGGTCCAACTTCCAGTGTCGCGGATAAGGAAATCCGCAAGACTTGGGAGATTGATAGCGCGAAGGCCAAGTGCCTCCTGCTTGCCTCGATGGACAACGAACATCAGAGGAGGCATGAGAATATGGACATGGAGTCCATATTGCTCCATACAAAAGAACTGTATGGAGAGCAATCACGTATCGCAAGATACGAAGCGTCGAAAAAGTTATTTTCGACAAGAATGGCCGTCGGATCATCAGTAGCCGAGCATGTGCTAAAGATGATCGGCTACATTGAGGAGCTCGCTGACCTAGGGATCACATTGGAGAGTAAGCTATATACGGATATAGTTCTCCAGTCCCTTCCTTCCACTTACGCCCAGTTTACACTGAACTTCAACCTACAAGAAAAAGAGGTTGAACTTTCAGAACTCCTCAACATGCTGAGGAGCGCAGAGGGCACCCTACAGAAAGATAGGGAAACATCCACTTTGTTTGTAGGAGGATCATCTTCTTCTAGGTCCAAGGCGAAAGCCAAGGGAAAGAAGAAGAAGGCCCCCGCCAAACCAAGGGGCGGTGTTAGTAAAGTGGATACGAAGGGAAAAGCAAAAGCAACAAAGATAGCGGGAAAGCTTGTGGATAAGGAAGAATGCTTCTATTGTCATAAGAAAGGACACTGGAAGAATGATTGCAGGGCCTGGAAGGCCAGAACACAGGAATTGAAGCAGGTTGCAGCTTCAGCTTCAGGTGTGTATGTTATTGAAAATTGTCTTTCAATAAACTCTACTTCCTGGGTATTGGATACCTGTTCAGGATCTCATATCTGTAATTCTTTGCAGGCGTTGAGAAACCGTAGGGTTTTGAAAGCAGGTGACATGACCCTCAAAGTTGCGAACGGAGCTAGCATGGATGCTAAAGCCGTGGGGGACTATCACCTGGGAATGTCAGATGGACATGTTTTGGTTTTGCGTAATTGCTTTTTTGTACCCAACGCAACTTGTAATATCATTTCTGTATCTTTAGTTTCTAAAGAAGGTTATGAATTTGCGTTTGTAAGTAATGTTGTAAACATTCACCTTAATCAAGTTTTGATTGGGTCAGGTACATTGAGTAATGGTATATACGTGTTAAACCAACCACAGATTTTCAACGTCCAGAATACACACAAAAGAAAGTCTCCAGAAATAAATCAGACTTTCTTATGGCATTGTAGATTGGGTCACATCAATGAGAGAAGGTTGACTAAGTTACATACAGAAGGATATTTGAATGCGTTCGAATATCAATCGTATGCCACTTGTCAATCTTGTCTCAAAGGAAAGATGACAAAGACTCCGTTTACTGGACAAGGAGTAAGAGCGAGCGAGCTCTTGGGACTCGTACACAGTGACGTATGCGGTCCAATGTCTACACATGCTCGAAGCGGACATTCTTACTTCATTACTTTTACGGATGACTTCTCAAGGTACGGTTATGTCTTCTTAATGAAACATAAGTCCGAGGCCTTTGGAAAATTCCAGGAGTATAAGAATGAAGTAGAGAAACAGACCGGCAAAAGTATTAAGATTCTAAGATCGGATCGAGATAGAGAATACTTAAGTGCCGAGTTCCTGGACTATTTAAAAGAGAACGGAATTCTCTCTCAGCTTACTCCTCCATACACCCCGCAACATAACGGTGTATCGGTGAGACGGAACCGCACCCTATTGGATATGGTGCGGTCCATGATGAGTAACGCTGAGTTACCGCGATCATTCTGGGGGTATGCGCTAGAATCAGCTGCATACCTTTTGAACCGAGTTCCGACTAAGACTGTGCCTACCACCCCATATGAAATGTGGAGTGGGAAGAAACCCTATCTTCAATATCTGAAGATCTGGGGATGTCCAGCTTTTGTCAAAAAGCAGCATGCGGACAAACTCGAGGCACGCTCAGTACTGTGCAAGTTTGTGGGATACCCAAAGAACACCAGGGGGTATCTTTTCTACTACGCAGAGGAACAAAAAGTCCTTGTTTCTCGTAATGCCCACTTTCTAGAACACCAGTTCTTGGAAAAGGAGATTAGTGGGAGCGCAGTAGAACTGGAAGAAATTCCAGAACAACAGACTATTACTGAAAGGTTAGTGGAACCAGAGGGTTCAACAGAACAGGACATTCCTACGCCGCTCCGCAGAAGTAGTAGGCAGTCTCATCCGCCCGAGAGATACTACGGTTTTCTCATAGACGGGGATAGAGAGGATTGCATCATAGATTATGATGAGCCTACTAGCTTCCAGCAGGCCGTTCAGAGCGTTGACTCAGTGAAATGGCTGGATGCAATGCGGACCGAAATGGAGTCCATGTACACCAACAAGGTATGGACGTTGGACATTGCTCCAGACGGGGTAAAACCCGTAGGATGCAAGTGGATCTTCAAAAGGAAGATTGGTGTAGATGGACAGGTTGAGACCTATAAAGCTAGGCTGGTAGCAAAGGGTTTTCGTCAAAGACCTGGCTTGGACTACGACGAAACCTTTTCTCCAGTAGCCATGCTGAAATCCATTCGGATCCTTCTTGCCATTGCTGCCTTCCACGATTATGAGATCTGGCAAATGGACGTAAAGACAGCTTTTCTAAATGGAAATTTAGAGGAGTGTGTCTATATGGACCAACCAGAGGGTTTCATTCAGAGTGGGAGCAGCGGAAAGGTGTGCAAGTTGCTTAAGTCCATCTATGGGCTAAAGCAGGCATCGCGGAGTTGGAACATCTGCTTTGATGAGACGGTCAAAGAATTTGGCTTTATCAAAAATCCAGATGAACCATGCATCTATAGTAGATTTGTAGCGAGAACTGTAGTATTCCTCGTTTTGTACGTGGATGACATTCTCTTAATAGGAAATGACATTCCTATGCTACAATCTGTCAAGGGGTTCTTGTCACACAGGTTCTCCATGAAAGACCTGGGTGATGCCTCATACATTCTGGGTATCCGGATCTACCGTGAAAGATCCAAGAGGATATTAGGACTTTCGCAGTCCAGGTACATCGACACCATACTGAAGAGGTTCAGTATGGAAGATTCCAAGCGCGGTAACCTACCGGCTTGTCACGGGATCACCCTCTCTAAAGAGATGTCTCCCAAGACTGATTTAGAGAGGGATCACATGTCTATTATACCCTACGCTTCTGCGGTAGGCTCTATAATGTATGCGATGTTGTGTACCAGACCGGATGTAGCTTATGCACTGAGTGTGGTAAGCCGGTATCAGTCTAACCCTGGGGAGAAACACTGGATAGCGGTAAAGAACATTCTCAAGTACCTGAGAAGGACTAAGGAGATGTTCTTGGTGTATGGCGGAAAAGACCTCCAGATCGAGGCCTTTGCTGACTCCAGCTTCCAGAGTGACAAGGATGATTCCAAGTCCATGTCGGGTTTTGTCTTTACCCTCAATGGAGGGGCGGTGTGTTGGAAGAGTTCCAAACAGGAAACCGTTGCAGACTCGACGATGGAAGCGGAATACATCGCTGCATCTGATGCCGCAAAAGAAGCTGTCTGGATGAGGAAGTTCTTGAAAGAACTTCAGGTGGTTCCGTCCATTGTTGATCCAATACCTCTGTATTGCGACAACAACGGGGCTATAGCTTTAGCGAAGGAACCCAGGTCCCATCAGAGATCCAGGCACATCTTGAGGCGGTATCACCTGATCAGGGAGATCGTAGATCGCCAGGAGATCGAGGTTCGGAGAGTCGCTTCAGAAGATAACACTGCTGATCCATTCACCAAGGCCCTGCCCCAGACTCAGTTCGAGCGGCTGATCGAGATGATAGGTCTTCGATACGCCAGTACATGGCCTTAGTGCAAGTGGGAGATTGTTAGTGTATATGCCCTAGAGGCCATTACTGTATCATACTAGTTTGTATATTACTTAATGGATGCTTGGGATATTCACCTTGTATATACAATCTTGCTCAAAATAGTAGTATGCTACTTGGTTTGTTTCTACTTCAATGTGTACTTGTGTTTATTTCAGTATATCACTTATACGCATTAGTGGAGCCCTTAGGATCTTTGCTTGATTACCAGCGTTGTGATGGCAGTCACACTAGTGGGGGCTGGGTAATCTATAAGCACATCCTTATTCAGGTCCCTGGTCGTAGGACTATCGAGACAGGGCATCGATACTCCGGAGTAGACCAGCGCATGCGCTTCTCATCCCAGTGTGGGAGACGGTCTGTCCCACAGCCGTCAGTACGTCATACTTGAGATAGTATGCGGGTGCTCGTTAGGTTACGGGTACACTGGACAGGACTCGTCGGGAACTGACTAGTTGGTATTATACCTATCGTCAGTTATCAGTTCCCAGGTGACATGAGTACAGCTTAGTCCGCTGACTTGACACTGTCACTTCGCCTCGGGTGTGTTCCCACTGTACTTTGATCACTACCCTACCACGGCTCAAAGGAGTCGTGCAAACAGGTGGTGGTTGGGTGCAGTCCCGAAGCACTTGGAGGCAGTGACGGTTAGACAGGATTCGTCTCTCCCGGTATTGGGGGTTGACATCGCGCTGTGTCTAGGAGAGCCATTACACGAGTAGTCCCTGGCCAGGGCAAACGAGATATACTGGTAGGTTTCCAGTGTTATCTCAGGGTGTATTGGGCTTCACTCCGGCACGACTTGTACCGCTATTGGGGGACTGACGTTTACCGCCCCCTAGGCCCGCCATGCGATGTATCAGACGAACAGACCGGACTGTACGGAGAATGTCACACTCAGGCTCAGTAGGAGTTCAGATGGGTTTCGCCTCGTCGGTCTTCTTGTCGGCATTACCTGGGGACCGTTACGCACAGCTAGTGCCGCTTGCGGTCTGTGGTTAAACCCACTGCCAGCGTAGTGTCGAGTCTTTAGAGTCCCACACAGAAAGCTTTTCGCCTTTAGGCAAAAGAGTAGAGGTCGCATGGTATTGCGACAGGTCGCATGGTTTTGCGACAGGGTTCGGTCACGTCCGTGCACTTGTGCACGTGCAGTGTCCGGACAGTTTACACTAGCGGGCTTTGGTTTAAGCCAGATCCTAGTGTACCTTATGGGATTGGATTTATCCAGTTTGCATTCGTGTTCCTCGGAACGCGGATGCGGGTGTGTATGCACAGTTGACAGGGAGGCACAGACAGCGGATTCTCATTAGGGTTGTTGACAGTTGACCGTTGACTTTTTGACTTTTTGCTCAACCCTAATGAGAATATGATATGTGATTAACTATTATATTAATTAAGTATTATGGTGATATGGTTGTTGACTTGTTGACTTGTTGACTTTGTTGACTTGTTGACTTTTGTTGACTTGTTGACCGGTTGACTAGGCTTGACTAGTTGACCATCATGATAACCATGGTTATCATTTCATGCCAAAGACTTTTTCTTGCTTGCTCATTTGAGTAAAATGAGTGCATGACATGATAAGGTTATGGTTGCTTCTAACCATCACATAAGACTTTTTTGATATGATGAGTTATGATCACTTTGGATTATGAGAGGGTGAAAGACAAAAGAGTTGCTCATTCTTTCTTGCTCATTCTCTCTCTTGTTCTTGAGCTCTCCTCTTGCTCTCACCCTCAACCTCTTGCTCCCTCTCTTGATCTATGGTTCTCTTGTCTCATGAGTTGAGAATCAAGAACCATAGATAAAATCCCATTCTAAATCATCTCTACTCATTCTAGTTCACTAGGTTTAGCAAACCAAGTGAACTAGTTTCTTCAAAGAACGAAGAAGGAGCTAAAGGTTGGAGCTTTCAAGTGGATCTATCTTCGGCGTACGGAGACAACGAGAAGGAGCCATCGAACCACCATCGGAGCTTGAAGAGAAGGAGTTCAAGTTTAGGTATAACCATCTTCATCCGAGTAGCTAAATATCTTTAGCTTAGTATGCTAGTTTTAGTTTAGGTAAAGATCCCGACCTAGCTTAGTCCATGTTGCCTCTTGCGTTAAAATTTTGATTTTATACCGTTTCCGCCTCCCCGTAAGAACCGGGGGTCGCAACGTGGACTTACACGCTACCCCTGCCTCGCTCTGCTGTTAGTTACCTAACCTAACGGTGCACGAGGGGACATCGAGGCAAATGCGGATGGCATAAGCGTACGCTGCATTTATCTGTGATGTTTAGGTGACTTAAATGATGGGACTTCATTAATGTGATTAATGAAAGAAAATAAACCTAAAGATGTTGTGGAATCGAATTTTCAAAAACAGATAGCTACAGTTCTTGCTTTGTATTGCGGTGTTGCTTGTAGAACATCCCGCACCTTATTCGATAAGGAAAGGGCCGAGATCCCTTCACCGAGAGTAACCCCTTTAGCACTAACCGGCAGATGCTATAATCCTCGGTTTGTTTTTTGATTGTTTTTCCTAGTTCTTGCTTTGCATAGTGATATTGTGAATATCTTGCACCTCATTCGATGAGGAAAGAGCCGAGATCCATTCACCGGGAGTGACCTTTTTAGCGAAACTAGCAAAAGCCTAAAAAACACTCCATTTCAAATCATTTGATTCTGCAATGATATCAAGTTCAATAAGCAATAGGTTTTCAGAAAACCCTGTCATAGCCCACCGTCATTTCAGATAAGTCCTACTTAGTATTCGTGCTGCGTTTGTTGACCTTGTCAAGGCGTAGTGTGCGGTAGCTGACTAATATTTATCTGCTTATGCATATGATGCAGATTGGATTAGGGTAGTCGTGCGGCCTAGTTGACCTTGTCAAAGGTCGTGCGGGTGGGTTTAATTCAATAAAGAAATGACGGGTTGAACTCGACTTGCGGTCTATGGTTTGTTGACCTTGTCAAGGTCATAGATCGTTTGGGGCAAAATTATCGGTAATTTCAAGCGTTGAAATTTGCAATGAGATTGCATACCTTCTATGTGATAGTTGGATCCCGATACCCACTGCGAGTAATTGTTACTCCTGGGAGAGTTATGCACTTTACAATTAGCCGATCAAGTAGGTGTCTAGAAAGGTTTCAATGGGGTTACGCCCCTGGGAAAACGAGATTTATTTTAATTAGGTCCGTGCGAAAGCACAGGGAACCTTCCTCAAAGTACCAGCACTGGCCTGGCTGAAAGATTGGCGAACTTGTAGGGTGTAATTAATCCTGACTAGTCTTTCCTTTTAGGGTTCGAAGGAAGATTTGATAAAACCAGTGAGAGCTATCCTGATTAGATAAAATAATAACCAATCTAATCTTGCAAAAGCGCACGTAGAGTGTTTTCTTCTCTCTCTCCAGGTAGCGACCATGTCACGAATTAATCAAGATAATAATATGGATGTATTGACCGAACTCGCTTGTTATACTGTGCTGGGGAACATTGGCCCCGCTCCAACTTATAATTGTTATAAGACCGGGCAGGAAATAGGGGATTATCAGGATTCCCGTGCCGCCCAAACGAAGGAAGTGCATACTGATGCATCTTCTTCGGGTGCATTCATTACTGAGAACTGTTTCTCAGTAACCTCTGCGTCCTGGGTATGAGATACCGGGTCAGAATCCCACATATGTAATATGTTACATGGGCTACGATAGGTAGAGAACTGAGAACGGGTGATAAAATTTCAAGAGTTGGAAACGGTGCAATTGTTGCAGCCAAGATGTTGGCAATGATTATCCTGTATTACCGAAATACATTGATTCTGAATGAATGTTATTAGATACCGAACCTGATATACCACATCATATCAGTCTCTTTATTTAGTAAAGAATGATATAATTTTATATTATTGGATAATGTTTTGAACATTTCCTATATCAAGAGTTGATCGGTTCAGGCACGTTATCTAAAAGCATATACGTTCTAAATCAAACCACAGTTCTTAACGTACAAAACACACACAAGAGGAAGAGTTCAGAAATGAACGAATCCTTCTTGAGGCATTATAGACTAGGTCATATCAATGCGACTCGACTAGCTGAAGTTACATAAAGATGCATATTTAAATCAGTTTGAATTTACATCTTGTGAAACTTGCCAATCATGTCACAAAGATAAAATGACCATAGCTCCGTTTACTAGAAACAGAGAAAGAGTTAGTAAACTCTTGGGATAGTTACATGATGATGTATATAGATCCCGTGTCTATAAATGCCAGGTCTGGTTCTTTGTACTTCATTACATTCACTGATGATCTCTTAAGATTCGGACATATGTTCCTGTTGAAGCACAAGTCTGAACCTTTTGAGATATTCAATGAATATAAGCTAGAAGTAAAGAACCAAAACAGGTATAAGTATTATGTCCTTTGATAAGATCAGGGAGGAGAATACTTGAGCACGGAGTTCCTGGAGTATTCTAAAGAAGAATGAGATTCTCTCTCAGCATTACTCCTCTGTAAGCACCATAGCACAACGGTGTATCGGGGCAGAGCAATCACACCTTATTAGATAAGGTGCGCTCTATGATGAGTACTACTAAGTAGCCTATTTCCTTTTAGGGAGTTATGCATTTGAGAAGTTGCATACCTATTGAATGGTGTTCCAACCAAATCAGGAGCCTACCACTCCATATGCGATATGGTATGGGAAGAGCCCATCTCTTAAGAAAGTTAAGATTTAGGGTTTTCCGGCCTATGTCTAAAAGCAAAATCCGGACAAGCTCGTGGCAAGGTCAATTCTGTGGAAGTTTGTTGGATATCCCAAGCATTTGCAAGGGAATATCTTCTAGCACACCGAGGAACAAAAAGTGTTTTGTTTCTCGGCATGCCACCTTTTTAGAAAAGGAATTTATTTTAGAAACAAATTTATGGTCATGAGGTAGAACTGGAAGGACTTCCAGCTATACAAACTACGGCTGATGATTTGGTAGAACCAGAGGATTCAATAGCTCCTAACGAACCTCGGCCTCCCCGCCGATCTGGTAGGGTTCCTCACCCACCTGAGAGATACTTTGGTTTCTCTATGACAGTGCGAGCAAGGATTGCATAATAAGATGATGACCCAATTAGTTTCGAGCAGGCCATCAGGAGTGGGGACTTTGTGAGAATAGCTGGATGCTATGCGATCTGGGATGGAATCTATGTACACCAACGAAGTATGGACTTTGGTTGCTATATTTAAAGGGTTAAATCCCCATTAGGAGCAAGTATATCTTGAGAAGATTACTTGATGTACATGGAAAAGTTGAGACTTTCAAAGCTAGATTTGTTAAAGGTTCTCGTCATCAACCAAGATTGTATAATGATGAAATCTTTTCGGGGGCTTATGCTTAAGTCCATCCAGATGCTACTTGCCACTGTTACATACCATGACTACGATATTTGGCGGTTGGGTGTCATGACTGCAGTTTTAAATAGTGATTTAGAAGAGAGCGTCTATAAATACACAGCTAGAGGGCTTCGTAGATAGTGGGAGCAACGGAAACGTGTGCAAGTTGCTTTACAGGTTAAAGCAGGCATCGCGGAGTTGGAACATCTGTTTTGTTGTGGTAGTCAAAACGTTTGACTTCATCAAAATGATAGATGAACCTTGTATATACGAAAAGGTAGTAGAGAGTAAGGTGGTCTTCCTCGTATTGTACGTAGATGACATACTCTTGTTAGGAAAGGAGTTTCCTATGCTACACTCGGTCAATCTCCTCTTATCACATTGATTCTCCATATAGGATCAAGGTGATACCTCCTAGATCCAGGGTTTTTGATCTATGAGATAGATCTAAGTGGATGTTAGGATTCTCACTAGGTGTAGTGAGATGGTATCAATCGATCCTGGAGAGAATCATTGGATAGCTTCCAGGGTGGTAAGGTCGACTGAATGTCAGTTACAGGCATTGTCTTTACCCTCAGTGGAGGCACGGTATGTTGGAAGTGTTCCAATCTAGATACCGTGGCATACTAGACGATAAAGGCTGAATACATCGGTACCAAAGATACTACCAAAGAGGAAGTCTAGATGTATATTAGTTCATGAGATGAACTTCGTTCCTTCCATTGTATGACAATAGAGTTGTGGATTATGCCAAGGAACGCCCCTCCCATCAGTCATCAAGACATATTCTAAGGCAGTATCACCTGATCATGGAGATGGTTGATCTATAGGGGATCGAGGTTGGGAGAGTAGACTCAGAGGACAACACGGCGGATCCACTCACAAAGGCCTTTTCCCTGAGAGAGACTTTTATGGGATGGTTGAGTATGTGATACTACAACCACTGTTATCAGATGGCCCTAGTGCAAGTGGGAGATTGTTAGTAATATGTATGTCCTAGAGGCCATTACTGTACATGAGATGTATATTGTAGTGGATGCTTGGACATATATAGGGAGGACTTTCTTTGCTCGACATGATAGTATGCTATTTGGTTACTCTTACCTTAACGTGTACACTGATTGTCTCTCTGTTACATGTTGGTAAATCCCTTAAGATGCGTACTTGACTACCTGGACTATGATGCAGATCATACTAGTGGGGCCATGGTAGTCCATAAGTACATCCTATAAGGTCCCTAGTCATGGGTGTATCGAGACGGGGCATCGATATACCAGAGTAGACTAGCGTATAGCTTCTTGACCTATATAGATGGGCGATGGATGATCCCATATCCATTTGTGTTTGACATCAGAGATGATGTACGGGTACTCAGTGAAGACTGGGTACACAGGACGAACTTGCTGAGAACTCCCAGATGGTATTATACCTCATGTCAGATGGCAGTTCTCTGGTGATATTGCTACAGGTTAGTCTGTAGACCCGAGATCGTCATATAGTCTTGTATGATTCCTGCTGTGATTTGATTTCCACCTTACCACGTCCAAGAGGGCGTGCAAAACGGTGGTTTTTGGGTAAAGTTCCGAGTCACATGGAGGCAATGAGCGATCGAAGGGGTTTCGTCTCTCCCGGTATTGGGGGTTGATGTTGCGCTGTGCTCGATTGGCCATAACATGGAAGGCCCTGGCCAGGGCTGGTTTAAAGATTTAATGGTAAGTGTTACCAGTAGTTTCTCGACCCGTTATGAGCCTCACACCGGCATGACTTATCGGTTATTGGGGTCTGACGTTTACCACCCCTAGACTTGATATGCGACATATCCGACGAGGAGACTGGACTGCACGGTAGTGTCACTGTCAGGCTTTTGCAGTTGTTGGAGCGGGCTTGCTTTCTGATCTTCTGATCGCTCAATACCCGGGTAGCCGTTACGTCCAGTTAGTACCGCTGACGGCTTGTGGGTGTTTGATGTGATCATCGCCAACTGCCGGCGTATTGACGAGTGTTTAGAGTCCTACATAGAGGTTTTACTCGCTCAGGCAAAACGAAATAGGAGCATATATGTGATATGTGCGGGACCGAGAATAATACGTGTATGTGATACCGTATTCTATTCTCGCGATGTTTGTATCGATTAGTTATATGCGATATAGCCAGGTTATCGAATCAAGGGTTGATTCGATAAGTCGATACATTGGATGTTAGTCATATGTGATATAACCGGATTATTAAGTCAAGTGTTGATTTAATAATTTAGTGTATAATTGTATATGTGATATACTAATTTACATTAACTAACATTGATTCACTTAAGCATTTGTTTTTCTCACTTGTGCACAACTTAATATATATGTGATATATATTAAATTGTGTTTTGTTTGTATCATGGTTGTTGATACACACTACATGGGTGTATGAGAAATACACCATGCTAATTATGATGTTGGGTTTAGTATTTTAAAGTAATTACAAAATTAGTGGATTATTGAAAAAAGGCACGAAGCTTATGGAAGCTTGTGGATGCTTTGTCCAAGTCCACTAGGTTTGTTTTACTTTAGATATTTGTTAACCTAACCATTCTAATTAGCTGTGGTAATGTCTCTAGATGAGTTAGTATATAATACAAACTCACCCATGGTTCACTCTCTCTCTTGATTAGTTTTCATTATCATTTTTCTTGAGCTCATCTTCTTCCTCCATCAAAAGCTTGCTAGGGTTTGATAAAGAGAGAGAAATATTGTGAGAAAAATAAAACTAAAGAGAACCCATTTCCTATTTTTCCATCCTCTACTAGATTAGCACTTTAGTATAGGGTGTTTGCTTCACTTTGGTGAAGTAGTAGCTTGAGTTAGTAATCACTCGACATAGATCATTTTCGGCCTCGAAGACATCAAGCAATACCATTGCTATCTTCTCATTGAGCCGTTCGAGAGTCCGGGAGCACGATGATCGCAGCGAAGGGACTACTACAAGGAGCATATGAAGTGAAGAACCGATCTACAAAGGTTGTATTTTCTCTTCACTTAGATAGTAAATGGTTTTCTATATGTTTTCCGTATTAATTTCTAGTTAACGATTCTATTTTAGAGTTCCTTTTAATGGAGATTTTTTAAAATGGCATGGACGATGCCTCCCGAAACCTCGCTGCCGTCGAGAGGAACCCTACCCTAGCATCGACACAAAAATATATATCTTGCTGTCTCAATAACTAGGGCTCCGGCTATCCGGACTGGCCCCTGTGCTCTGGCTATTCGGACTAGCCCAAACTCCGATCGGTATCCTTCGGATATCCGACGAGTCACAATGAAGTCACCGGTCAGTAGTGTTCCCCTGCCAGGCTCAACGCTATCATCTGCGACCTTCTTGTCCCGGGGTACCGCACCGGGTCCACCATGCACCCACAGACGGTTCCTCCTCCTCCTCGAATCGGGTGTATGATATCGCTCAAGAGCCGAGAAAACTCATGGTGGACACCTCTCAAATCATATAATAAGAAAACTGCAACTTTCATTTTTAAAATGATAATAAGTTTATAAAATCCTTGCGGTTTCTCCAAATCCATAAATTTCATGGAAATCCGAAATCCCAAACTCAAATATAAATAAAAAATGAATTCTAAAATATTGGGCCCCGGCAATCCGGACTGGCCCTAATAATAATGCAAGAAAATGAACGTATAATTATGCATGACAATCACAGAAATAAATGCAATGTCTAGGTTGTCACAATAATAATATATCGGAAGTATCAGCTAACAAGCGATATCAATGAATTAATATTCTCTACAGTGTACGTGGCATGGCAATTACCGATGATGGTGTGTGTGAGCGGGCAAGCAGGTGTACGTGGAACATGCGCATCATCGGTAATGGTGCTGGTGTCCTGACAGCATGATTTTAATAATAGCATATGAAAACACAATATAAGCATGCAATGCGATTCGAACAACAAGAATATGCGGGAGCTGAATAATAAACACAACAATAAATAATCTACATTAATATATATGGGTCATACAGTTTGCCGTTTGAAGTAACTTGAATCATGGTGTTTTAGAAAATAGGGCTACGGTGTATTTAAGAAAATGTATGTCCTTTGAAATATCCGTAGAATCCCTTGGCCTGTCTTTAAAATACTCACGATTCGTTAGTTTTGAAATAGGTATGACCCGAGTCTAGTCTAATATCTACAAGTAAACTACTGGACTAAACTAACAGACAGATCGAAAGGGTAAGGAAAACCACCTAAGTCTGAGTCGATATATATCTATATACATATATATATATATATAATAGTCGGTGATCCCGCCTTAATAGTATCACATATGATACAATATATAACATGACATCTTCGAGTCAAGAGTGCAGATCTATGATCAATAAATAGCTCGTACGGTAAATCCATCGTGCAATATCCCAAATCTGGGTACGGGTCAATTATCGCAATATCTCATTATTCATCTGGTATCCTTTTCATCATAAATCATGATCTGGGTGTACTGATCTACGTCTAGTACATACTGATACCATCTACATATATATATGCGTGTGTATGAAAACACATCGCCTAAAGGACCCGCTATAACATCATGTCGTATCTCATAATACAAACCAATACACATCACCAAGCTCATGGCATCATGCCCAATCTCATCGACTCATCTCCAAATACCATGTACTATCCTCATCATCCAAGTATATGTATATGTATATATTGAAGGGTTGCCTAGCACGGCAGCAAGGTTTCGGGAGGCATCGTCCATGCCAAATTCAAAAAATTGCCGTTCTTGCTAACCCTAACTATGAATCGTAAACTAAAAATCGTATGGAAAGTAATTCAAACATCTTTGCAAAAGAAGTGAGCAAGAAATACAACCTTTGTAGACCGGTCCTTCACTTCAATAGCTCCGTGTAGTAGTCCCGTTCGCTGCGATCGTGAACTATGGACTCTAGAGAGGCTCCCTTGAAGAAACGAACATGCTTGCTTCGAAGACTTCGAGGCCGAAGATGATCTACGTCGAGGAGACACTAACCCAGGCTATCTCTTCACTAATCTTGAAATTAGTGAAGCAAACACCCTATACTAAATGGCAAGTAGTAGAGGATGATGAAGTAGGAATTTTGCTCACATTAGAAATCATTTTCTCACAAGGTTTCATCACTTTGTTAAAATCAAAAGAGCTCAAGAATGAGGAAGAAGAAGATGAAGTTGTGATGAACTCATGTGGTTACAAATGCAACCATGGTCATAAAATATCATGGCTAACTCATGTAGAGAATAAACCATAGCCTATGGTTAAGGGTTAGGTTAATAAAATCCTAAGGTAGACAAACAAGTGGACTAAGTCAAAGTTTTCCACAAGCTTCTCAAAGCTTCAACCATGACTCGTTATCCATTTGTTTGAATTACTTAAGAAAAATAAAAACCCTAGCATTAACCTAGCATGGTGTGAGTCTCATACATCCATGTTGCATGTGTAACCAAGCATGGCACACTAAAATATATCACATATATAATAAGTGTGAAAAAAGAAAATAATACATTTAACATATAGCACATATATATCTGTTAGTTATATATATGCCATAGAGGCCATTACTGTACATACGATGTATATTGTAGTGGATGCTTGGACATATATAGGGAGGACTTTCTTGCTCGACATGATAGTACGCTATCTGGTTGTACTTTATCTTAACATGTACTCTGATTGTCTCTATGATACATGTTTATAAAGCCAATAGGATATGTACTGGACTACTGGGACTATGATGAGATCATACTAGTGGGGCCACGATAGTCGACGAGTACATGCTATAACTGTTCCTAGTCGAGGGTGTATCGAGACGGGGCATCGATACACCAGAGTAGACTAGCGTATACGCATCTTGACCCATATGATGGGCGATGGATGATCCCATATCCATCGGTGTTTGACATCAAGGATGGTGTACGGGTGCTCAGTAAAGACTGGGTACACTGGACGGACTCGCCGAGAACTCCCAGATGGTATTATACCTCATGTCAGATGGCAGTTCTCAGGTGACACTGGTACAGGTTAGTCTGTAGACCCGAGATCATCATAGAGTCTTTTATGATTCCCACTGTGCTTTGATTTCCATCATACCACGTCCAAGAGGGCGTGCAAAAAGGTGGCTTTTGGGTACAGTCCCGAATCACATGGAGGCAATGAGCGATAGGAGGGGATTCGTCTCTCCCGGTATAAGGAGTTGATGTTGTGCTGTGTTCGATTGGCTATAACTGGAAATCCCAAGCCAGGGTTGCTGAGATTTACAGGTATGTAGTTTCTCGAAATGTTATAGACCTCATATCGACACGACTTATCGAGCTACTGGGGTCTGACGTTTATCACCCCTAGGCGAGATATGCGACAACCGGACTGTACGAGAGTGTTACTGACTGGATTCACAGGAGAATGTACAGGCTTGCTTGTTGATCTTCTGAGCGCTCAATACCTGGGTGGCTGTTACGTTTAGCTGACCGCTTGCAGCTTGTGGGTGTTTGATATGATCATCACCTACTGCCGGCGTATTGACGATTCTTTAGAGTCCTACACAGAGGTTTCTTGGCTCTGGAAAAATGGAATAGGAGCACATATGTGATATGTGCGGGACCGAGAACAATACGTGTATGTGATACCGTATTAGATTCTCACGATATGAGATATCGGCCGGGTATATGTGATATAGCCAGGTCATCGGATCAAGTGTTGATTCGATGAACTGATACAGATTATATTAGTCGGTTATTTGTGAAATAGCCGGATTATCGGATCAAGTTTTTATTCGATAATTTAATGTATAATTATATATTTGATATATTAAATTACATTAACTGATATAAGCTTACTAAAAGATTCTTTTTCTCACTCGGGTAATACATTGATATATATGCGATATATGTTAATTGTATTATTTTATTTTGTTACAATAAATATTGTATATGTGATATATAATATTGTAACATGTTAGGGTTTTTAATGCAACATGTTTAGTGAAGATTAAATATGGTTAGGTTTTGATTTGGGTTAATCTTTTCTAGAACCTTCTAGAAGGTTTTGTTTTGTTTTGTGCAAAGATATTTGTTTTGATATTTTGCAAGATATTTCTTTAACCCAACCAAACCTTTAATCTTAGTTAAATCTCTACAAAGATTACATGAACCATGGTTGCATTTCCAACCTAACTAGAGTTTTCATTATTCATCACAAAAGAAAAGATCTTCTTCTTCCTTCTTCATTTTTTCATGAAAAGCTTTCTAGCTTTTTCAAAGGTGATGAAAATGAGTGAGATTAAGATAATAAATGAGAGCTAAAATCCTACTTCATCATCCTAATCTAACCTAGCCATTTAGATTAGGGTGTTCACTTCATTTTGTGAGTGAGAGCTTGTGTTAATGAAACTTCAAGGTAGATCATCTTTGTTATCGAAGATCGGAAGCAAACTTGCATCTTTCTCTTCGTGGAGCCTCTCGAGAGTCCGGAACTTGATGATCGCGGCGAAGGGACCTCAACATGGAGGTTTAGAAGTGAAGGACCAGACTACAAAGGTTGTAATCCCAAACTCTTAGTGTTAAAGTGTTTAACATGATTTGTTTTTTCCTCCTAATATCTAGTCTAAGATCTTGGTTTAGGGTTGTTCGGCACGGCTAAATTTTAAATCGGGCATGGTTGATGCCTTATAGACCCTTCTGCGTGTGCCTAGCATCCCTACAGTGGTATCAGAGCCAAGCTAGAGCCTTAGGCGAAGTCTACGCAAAGTTTAAAGTCCGATCGAACTCCGAATACCCGTAAAACCTTAGTTTCTGGAAATTTTTCAAAAAGTTGATTTTTTCATATGAAAAATGCTTAAAAAATCAGCTGGGAATTCTATGGAACTGTGTGAAAAACGACAAGGTAATTCACCCAAGGCGCCGCGAAACCGCTGCATGAGCATGGGTCGCGCGGCGGTTCCGCGGCCGTACAGTGAAATCATTGTTTTCTTTTTGCACAGTAAAGTCCCTATGTATTTCCTGATGCTTCTGGGTATTTTTAATTTTTACTCAAGTGTTGAGTTTTCTGGGTTGTATTGGGAGCTCGTTGATTCGATCGGATAATTTAGCTTAGTTTAAGTTTTTTCCGGATAATTTTAGAAACTGTTAAAAAGTTCGAACGGATATCAATAACTCACTTGTTCCCCTGTCGGAAAATTTTCAAAAGTTGAATTTTTCTCGAGTTTGAAACTTTCGGAAAATCGTGAAAGTAACGCGGTGGACCCTCTAGAAGACAACAAACCTTAACTCGATTATGTGACCGTCTGAAACGCCTCTGAACCTTAGGGTTTGGGGAAGTACGGCGTTGCCATATGTGAGGCGTTGGCTTGACCCTTCTACGGTTGGACCATTGGTACTGTGGCATGTGATAGATGCTTTTAAACTCCGCTCAAGTGTTGAGCTATTTGGGAAATCTTGGGTGTTTGTTTATTCGATCGGAAAGTTTAACATTGTCTATTTATCTGGAATGTGATACAATATTTGGAATCCACAAGTAGTTATGAGATAACTAATTTGAATGTTATAAATCTAGCAGTTTAGTCTCAGTTGATCGGTTGCCACGGGATTTTGATGCGATCAAAAGTCCGTCGCAATCACGTAGCGTACGCGGATACTCGCCGGGTGAACTTAATAGATAGCCACGCCCCAAAGCCCCGACCAAGTGATTATAGGAGAACCCCGTCACCAAAAGCATGCGTTCGGGTGCTCGCGGCAGCGGTGTTCCACCTTAGTGCACTTCGTCGACGGCATCCAGGGGTGCGACCATCTACTAAAGTTTGGGACGAGCATTCGATCAGGATGTCGGGAATCTTGTTGAATTGCCCGTCTTGATATTGAAAAGAGTTTTCGATAATGAGACTAAAATGAGGAGTTTATAATTGTTAGGCATGCGATGTCTAAGGAATTCATTTGGTTAGGCATGCGATGTCTAAGGAGGTTGCGGATTCCAATTGTTGTAGTTTTACACTTTCTTTTCTGTGACCGTAAGTGTAGTATGTGGTGTATCGCCGTCTTCGTTGCTATACATCAATGACAATCGGGATACGCATACTTGCTTACGTTGATGATATGAGAGATTATGTGTTGCTGTGATATGTTATATTGGATCGTCGTGTTGTGAATAGCCGGGGGTTTTATGTGAGATGAGAGTTTTTCTTTTTCATTCATATAAAATTCATTTGTATGTAATATTCTTTTATTGGGGCACATTCGGGCTGAGGATGATGTCACCATTATATATTATTTACTTTTCCGCATTAGGTAGACCCAAGGCGGGGAGCACAAGTAACCGGGTTCTAGGGTCCAGTGGGAGACCATCTCGAGGAGTCGAGACCGGGTCTCCTAACCCTAGAATTGGCAGTGTTGCTTGCCGCTCTCGTAGGGGTCTAGGGATGTGGGTTTGGCTATTCATCGCCACCGTGGAATCCGTGTTTTACACAGGCTCGTATTAAAACACGGACATCCTAGTACATCCAATATTTCATATATGTTCCTCTGCTGCAATGTTCTGTGATGAGATCATATTACTGCCTGAGACGAATGTTTATATTATATATATGAGATATATGTTATATTGCAGATTTTGTTTCAAATGTGATGCTTGTGAAGCATAATAAAATGGGACTTCATTAATTAGATTAATGAAAGTAAATTAAACCTAAAGATGTTGTAGAAACTTGTCTCAAAAACTGGTAGCTCTAGTTCTTGCTTTGCATAGTGGTGTTCCTTGTAGAACATCCAGCACCTTATTCGATAAGGAAAGAGCTGAGATCCCTTCACCGGGAGTGACCACTTTAGTGAAACTAGCAGATGCTACAAACTTGGTTTGTCTTTTGATTGCTTCTATAGTTTTTGCTTTGCAAAGTGGTATATATGATATACCCTGCACCTTATTTGATGAGGAAAGAGCCGACGATCCCTTCACCGGAAGTAACCTCTTTAGCAAAACTAGAAAAGCCTAAAAAACACTCCATTTAAAATCAATCGATTCTACGACGATATCAAGTTCATTACGCAAAGGGTTTTCTTAAAAACCTGTCGTAGCCCTCCGTCATTTCAGATAAGTTCTACTTAGTATTCGTACTACATTTGTTGACCTCCATCAAGGCGTAGTGTGTGGTAGCTAACTAGTATTTATCTGTTTATGCATATGATGCAGATTGTTTTAGGGTAGTCGTGCGGCCTTGTTGACCTCCGTCAAGGGTCGTGCGGGTGGGTTTAATTCAATCAGGAAATGACGGGTAGAACTTGACTAGTAGCCTATTGTTTGTTCACCTCCGTCAAGGTCATAGGACGCTAGGGGTAAAATATTATTTGGAATTTCAAGTGTTGAAATTTGCAATGAGATTGCATACCTTCTATGAGATAGTTAGATCCCGATACCCGCTGCGAGTAAGAGTTACTCCTGGGAGAGTTTTACACATTACAATTAGCAGATCAAGTAGGTGTCTAGAAAGGTGTCAACGGGGTTACGCCCCTGGGAAAATGAAGTTTACTTTAATTAGGTCCGTGCGAAAGCACGGGGAACCTCTCTCAAAATACCGGCACTGGCCTGGCTGAAAGATTGGCGAACTTGTAGCGTGTAATTAATCCCGGCTAGTCTATCCTTCTAGGGTTTGAAGGAAGATTTGACTAAAAAAGTGGGAGACATCCTGATCAGATAAATTGATAACCAATTTAATCTTGTAAAAGTGCACGCTGAGTGTTTTCTTCTCTCTCTCTCTTGGTTACGACTATGTCACTCCTTAATCAAGATAAAAATACGGATGTATTGATCGAACCCGCTTGTTATATTGCGCAAAGGAAAGTTGGTCCCGCTCCAACTTATAATTGTTATAAGATAGTAGGAAATTGGGGATTACCAGAATTCCCGTGCCGCCCAAACGAAGAAAGTGCATGTTGATGCATCTTCTTCGGGTGTGTTCATTACACAGAACTGTTTCTCAAATATCCTTTATGTCCTGGGTATGAGATACTGGATCAGGATCCCGCATATGTAATCTGTTACATGGGCTACAGATAGGTAGAGAACTGAGAACGGGTGATAAGTTTCATGAGATAGAAACGGTGCAAGTGTTGCAGCCAAGTCTGTTGGTAACTATCACTCTGTATTAACAAATACATTGATTATGAATGAATGTTATTAGATACCGAACCTGATATACAACATCATATCAGTCTCTTTATTAGTAAAGAAGGATATAATTTTGTATTGTTGGATAATGTTTTGAACATTTCCTATATCAAGAGTTGATCGGTTCAGGTACGTTATCTAAAGGCATAGACGTTCTAAATCAAACCACAGTTCTTAATGTACAGAACACACACAAGAAGAAGAGTTCAGAAATGAACAAATCCTTCTTGAGGTATTGTAGACTAGCTCATATCAATGTGACCCGACTAGCTGAAGTTATATTTAGATGCATATTTAAATTTGTTTGAATTTACATCTTGTAAAACTTGCCAGTCATATCACAAAGATAAGATGACCATAGCTCTGTTAATGGGAAACAGAGAAAGAGTTAGTGAACTCTTGGGATTGATACATGTTGATGTATGATGTCCCCTGTCTACACATACCAGGACCGGTTCTTTGTACTTCATTACATTCACTGATTATCTCTCAAGATTCGGACATATGTTCCTGTTGAAACACAAGTCTGGAACTTTTGAGAAATTCAATGAATATAAGTTAGAAGTAGAGATCCAAAAACGGGTATAAGTATTATGTCCTTTGATGAGATCAAGGAGGAGAATACTTGAGCACGGAGATTCCTGGACTATTCTAAAGGAGAATGAGATTCTCTCTCAGTATTACTCCTCCGTATACACCACAGCACGTCGGTGTATCAGGGCGGAGCAATAGCACCCTATGTGATATGGTGTGCTCTATGATGAGTACTACTGAGTTTTCTATTTCCTTTTGGGAGTTGTGCACTTGAGAAGCTGCATACCTATTGAATAGGGTTCAAATCAAATCAGTTGCCTACCACTTCATATGTGATATGAAAAGGGAAGAGCCCATATCCTAAGTAAGTTAAGATTTGGGGTTGTTCGGCCTATGTCTAAAAGCAAAATCCGGACAAGTTCGAGGCAAAGTCAGTTCTGTGGAAATTTGTTGTGTAGGGTTGCTAGACATGCGCACAAGGGTCTACGAGGCATCAACCATGCCCGATTAAAATTTTAGCCATGCCGAACAACTCTAATACGGATCTTTAAACTATGGTTTAGGCGAAAACTAGCAAGTTAACAACATTAACTACAAGTGAAAGGGAATACAACCTTTGTAGATCCGGTCCTTCACTTCAATAGCTCCGTGTAGATGTCCCCTTCGCTGCGATCGTGAACTTTGGACTCTAGAGAAGATCCACAAGAAGAACGAACGTGCTTACTACGTTGACTTCGAGGCCGAAGATGATCTACGTCGGGGAGACACTAACTCAAGCTATTCCTTCACTAGGTCATGAACTTTGTGAAGAGAACACACTCTACTACATGGCAAGTGGTAGAGGATGAAGAAGTAGGAAGTGGGCTAACTTTAGAATTGTTTTTCTCACATTTTTCCTTATGGCACCATTGGAGCTAGCAAGCTTTTGGATGGAGATTGATGAAGAAGAAGAAGAGGAAAAAATAATCCATCCAAAAATGAAAACTTATCCTCAATAATGTAACCATGGGTGAGTTAAGCTATCATGCTTAACTTATGTAGACAATTAACCAAAGCATTAGGTTAAAGGTTAGGTTAAAGAATATCAAAAGAAATGACAAAAGAGTGGACTTTGTCAAAGCTTCTCCAAGCTTCTTCAAGCTTGATTACTTTGACTAAGTTAAACCCTTTTGTTAAATCTTAAGATAAAACAATAACCCTAATCTTTACCCTAATCTTGGTATGAGTCTCATACACCCATCTTTGATGTATCATCTAGCATGATACAATCATGTACACTTGCATATATCATATATAAACAATGTGCACAAACTTGTGAGAAAATAAATCTTAAGTGAGCTAATACTAGTTAATGTAATGTAATATATCAAATATATAATTATACATTAAATTATTAAATCAACTCTTGATTTAATAATCCGGTTATAACCGACTAATATCAAAAGTAACAACTTATCGAATCAACACTTGATCCGATAACCCAGCTATATCGCATACAACTGATCAATGTCACAAATCGCGAGAATAGAATACGGTATCTCATATCGTATCAATCTCGATCCCGCACATATCCCATATGCGCTCCTACTCCGTTTCGCTTGAGCCAGGAAACCCCTATGTAGGACTCTAAAGACTCGTCAATACGCCGGCAGTAGGTGATGATCATATCAAACACCCACAAGCCGCAAGTGGTCTGCTAAACGTAACGGCCACCCGGGTATTGAGCGATCAGAAGATCAACAAGCAAGCCTGCTAGAACTCCTATGAATCCAATCAGTAACACTCCCGTACAGTCCGGTCTCGTCGTCTGATATGTCGCATATCTCGCCTAGGGGTGGTAAACGTCAGACCCCAGTAGCTCGATAAGTCGTTTCGATATGAGGTTTATAACAGTTTGAGAAACTACTGGTAACACTTACCAGTAAATCTCAGCAACTCTGGCCAGGGATTTCCAGTTATAGCCAATCGAACACAGCACAACATCAACTCCCTATACCGGGAGAGACGAATCCCCTCCTATCGCTCATTGCCTCCATATGATTCGGGACTGTACCCAAAAACCACCGTTTTGCATGCCCTCTTGGACGTGGTAAGGTGGAAATCAAAGCACAGTGGGAATCACACAAGACTCTATGACGATCTCGGGTCAACAGACTACTCTGTACCGGTGTCACCGGAGAACTGCCATCTGACGTGAGGTATAATACCATCTGGGAGTTCTCGGCGAGTCCGTCCAGTGTACCCAGTCTCCACTGAGCACCCGTACACCATCCTTGATGTCAAACACCGATGGATATGGGATCATCCATCGCCCATCATATGGGTCAAGATGAGTATACGCTAGTCTACTCTGGTGCATCGATGCCCTGTCTCGATACACCCTCGATTAGGAACAGTTATAGGATGTACTCGTCGACTACCGTGGCCCCACTAGTATGATCTCATCATAGTCCCAGTAGTCGAGTATATATCCTAAAAGCTTTATCAACATGTATTAAAGACAATCAGAGTACATGTTAACATAAAGTACAACCAGATAGCATACTATCATATCGAGCAAGAAAGTCCTCCCTATATACGTCCCAGCATCCACTACAATATACATCGTATGTACAGTAATGGCCTCTAGGGCATACATATAACTAACAATCTCCCACTTGCACTAGGGCCATCTGTTGTGGTATCACATACCCAACAATTAGCTGTGGTTGAAGTATCTCATACTCAACCGTCCCATAAAAGTCTCTACTGGGGAAAAGGCCTTTGTGAGTGGATCCACGCTGTCATCCTCTGTGTCTACTCTCCTGACCTCGATCCCCTGGAGATCAACCATCTCCATGATCAGGTAATACTGCCTAAGAATTATATCTGGATTTCTGATGGGACGGTAGTTCCTAGGCTAAAACCATAACTCCATTGTCATACAATGGTAGGAACGAAGTTCATCTCATGAACTTATATATATCCAGACTGCCTCTTTGGTAGCATCCTTGGTAACGATGTATCTTGCCTTTAATCGTCTAGTATGTCACAGTATCTAGCTTGGAACTTTTCCAACATACCGTCCCTCCACTGAGGTTAAAGACAATGCCTGCGACTGACATTCAGTCGTCCTTATCACCCTGGAACCTTTCCAGTGATTCTCCCCAGGATCGATTGATACCTGTAGGGTTCCTAGGCACTCTCAAGAGGTCTCACAAGGCATCAACCATGCCAATTTCAAATTTTACGGTGCCGAGAAACCCTAGACTACGGATCGTTAACTAGAAATTTAGGTGAAACCGGAACAAGTAAACTACTTTACTAAGAGTAAACGGAAATACAACCTTTGTAGATCCGGTCCACCACTTCCTAAGCTCCGCGATGATGTCCCTCCGCTGTCCAAATCGGATTTCGGACTCTAGCATCGGCTTCATCGAAGAAATGGGCGGGCTTGGTCGTCGGCTTCGATGCCGAAGATGATCTACGTCGAGGCAACTCAAACTCGAGCTCCGCCTTCGCCAAGTCAAGAAACTTGTGAAGACAACACACTCTACTACATGGCAAGTAGTAGAGGATGAAGAAATAGGAAGTTGGTAGACTTTAGATTTGTATTTCTCACTCATTTGATCATTTCACCATTGGAGGTAGCAAGGTTTCTTCTTCTTGATGAAGATGAAGAAGAAGAAGAAGAATATCATGAGAATGATGATTGAATAATAAAATCAAAAATTGATCTTATCATAATGCAACCTTGGGTTAGATTTAACTCTTGTAGAGAGCCAACCTTAGTTTAGCTAATGGTTAGGTTTAAATATAAAACAAAATGGTTACTAATTCAAAGCTTCATGAAGCTTCTACAAAAAGACAAAATTAGCAACCATTTCATTTTAGCCAAAAGAAATAAAGAAAATAAATAAAATGAATAAGTGAATAATTTAAAACCATAACCATTAACCTAAACATGGTTCAAATCAAACATACACCCAAGTTTGCATGTATCATCAAACATGATACAAACTAGTGCACAAAACTATATCATATATACAATGTGCACATCAAGTGAGAAAAATCCATCTTAAGTGAACCAATACTAGTTAATGTAAAGTAATATATCAAATATATAATTATACATTAAATCATTAAATCGACACTTGATTTAATGATCCGGTCATATCGCATATAACCGACTAATATCAATAGTAACAAATTATCGAATCAACACTTGATCCGATAACCCGGCTATATCGCATATAACCGATCAATGTTACAAATCGCAAGAATAGAATCCAGTATCTTATACTGGTATTATTCTCGGTCCCGCACATATCTCATATGCGCTCCTATTTCGTTTTGCTTGAGCCAGGAAACCTCTGTGTAGGACTCTAAAGACTCGTCAATACGCCGGCAGTAGGTGATGATCATATCAAACACCCACAAGCCGTAAGCGGTCTGCTAAACGTAACGGCCACCCGGGTATTGAGCGATCAGAAGATCAACGAGCAAGCCCGCTCACACTCCTGTGAATCCATCCAGTAACACTTACCGTACAGTCCGGTCAGTTCTTCTGATATGTCGCATATCTCACCTAGGGGTGGTAAACGTCAGACCCCAATAGCTCGATAAGTCATGCCGACGTGAGGTCCATAACAATCGTGAAACTACTGATAACTCTACCAGTATATCACTGCAACCCTGGCCAGGGATTTCCTGTTATGGCCAGTCGAGCATAGCGCAACATCAACCCCCAATACCGGGAGAGACGAATCCCCTCCTATCGCTCATTGCCTCCATGTGAATCGGGACTGTACCCAAAAACCACCTGTTTGCATGACTCAGTAGAGCCGTGGTAGGGTGGAAATCAAAGCACAGTAGGAGACACACAAGACTCTATGACGATCTCGGGTCAACAGACTAAGCTGTACCAGTGTCACCAGAGAACTGCCATCTGACGTGAGGTATAATACCATCTAGGAGTTCTCGGCGAGTCCGTTCAGTGTACACAGTCTCCACTGAGCACCCGCATACCATCTCTGATGTCAAACACCAATGGATATGGGATCATCCATCGCCCATCACATGGGTTGATAAGATATACGCTAGTCTACTCTGGAATATCGATGCCCCGTCTCGATATTCCCACGACTAAGAACATTGAAGGATGTACTCATTGACTACCCAGGCCCCACTAGTATGATCTGCATCATAATCCTGGAAGTCGAGTACACATCCTAAGGGCTTTATCAACATGTAACAGAGAGACAGAAAGTATACATGTTAAGATAAAGATCAACCAGATAGCGTACTATCATGTCGAGCAAGAAAGTCCTACCTACATATGTCCCAGCATCCACTACAATATACATCCAATGTACAGTAATGGCCTCTAGGGCATACATATAACTAACAATCTCCCACTTGCACTAGGGCCATCTGTAGCAGTGGTTACAGTATCACATACTCAACCATCCCAGATAAGTCTCTCTCTGGGAAAAAGCCTTCGTGAGTGGATCCGCCGTGTTGTCCTCTGAGTCTACTCTCCTAACCTCGATCACCCTAGAGATCATCTATCTCCATGATCAGGTGATGCTGCCTCAGAAAATGTCTGGGTCACTGATGGGATCGGGGTTCCTTGGCCAAAGCCACACTTCCATTGTCATACAATTGTAGGAACCTAGTTCATCTTATGAACCAATATACACCCAAACTGCCTCTTTGGTAGTATCTTTAATAGCGATGTTACCAGCCTTTATCGTCTAGTTTGCCACGGTATCTAGCTTGGAACTCTTCCAACATACCGTCCCTATACTGAGGGTAAGGACAATGCCTGTGACTGACATTCAGTCGTCCTTATCACCTTGGAACCTTTCCAGTGATTCTCCCCAGGATCGATTGATACCATCTCACTACAACTAGTGAGAATCCTAGCATCCAATTAGATCTATCTCATAGATGAAAACTCAGGATTTAGGAGGTATCACTTTGATCCTATTGGAGAATCCTTGTGATAAGCGGAGATTGACCGAGCGTAGTATAGGAAACTCTTTTCCTATCAAGAGTATGTTGTCCACGTACAATACGAGGATGACCACCTTACTCTCTACTACCGTTTTGTATATACAAGGTTCATATACCATTTTGATGAAGTCAAACACTTTGACTACCACATCAAAATAGACGTTCCGACTCCGCGATACCTGCTTTATCTTATAAAGCATCTTGTACACGTTTCCGCTGCTCCCACTGTTTACGAAACCCTCTGACTGTGTACTTATAGACGTTCTCTTCTAAATCACTATTTAGAAAAGTAGTCATGGCACCCAACCGCCAGATATCGTAGTCATGGTATGTAGCAATGGCAAGAAGGATCTGGATGGACTTAAGCATAGTCCCTAGAAAAGGTCTCATCATTATCCACACCTGGTTGATGATTAAAACCTTTAACAAGTCTAGCTTTGAAAGTCTGAACTTTTCCATCTACACCAAGTAATCTTCTCAAGATATACTTACTCCTGATGGAATTTAACCCTTCAGATAAAGCAACCAAAGTCCATACTTTGTTGGTGTACATGGATTCCATCTCAGATCACTAAGCATCCAGCCATTCTTACAGAGTCCTACTCCCGATGGCTAGCTCGAAACTAGTTGGGTCATCATCTCATGATGCAATCCTCGCTCCCACTGTCATCGAGAAACCGAAGTATCTCTCAGGTGGATGAGGAACCCTACTAGATCGGCGGAGAGGCTGAGGTTCGTTGGAATCTATTGAATCCTTTGGTTCTACCAAATCACCTGCTGTAGTTTGTATAGCTGGAACCTTTCCAGTTCTACACAACAGACCTTCCCTTGATCTTGTCTGGATTTTTGCTTTTAGACATAGGCCGGACAACTCCAAATCTTAACTAACTTAAGATATGGGCTCTTCCCTTTCCATATCACATATGAAGTGGTAGGCAACTGATTTGATTCGAACCTAATTCAATAGGTATGCAGCTTCTCAAGTGCATAACTTCCAAAAAGGAAATAGGTAACTCAGTAGTACTCATCATAGAGCACATATTATTATATAGGGTGTAATTGCTCCGCCCCGATATACCATCGTGCTATGGTGTATATGGAGGAGTAATGCTGAGAGAGATTCTCATTCTCCTTTAGAATAGTCCAGGAATTCCGTGCTCAAGTATTCTCCTCCTTGATCTCATCAAAGGACATAATACTTATACCCGTATTGGTTCTCTACTTCTAACTTATATTCTGTGAATATCTCAAAAGGTTCGGACTTGTGTTTCAACAAAAACATATGTCTGAATCTAAAGAGATCATCAGAGAATGTAATGAAGTACAAAGAACCGGTCTTGGCATGTGTAGACAGGGGACCTACATACATCAACATGTATCATCCCAAGAGTTCATTAAGTCTTTCTCTGTTTCCAGTAAACGGAGCTATGGTCATTTTATCTTTGTGACATGACTGGCGAGTTTCACAAGATGTAAATTCAAACTAATTTAAATATGCATCTTTATGTAACTCTAGCTAGTCGGGTCACATTGATCTGACCTAGTCTACAATACCTCAAGAAGGAATCGTTCAATTCTGAACTCTTCCACTTGTGTGTGTTCTGTATATGAGGAACTGTAGTTTGATTTAGAACGTCAATGCTTTTAGATAACGTGCCTGAACTGATCAACTTTTGAAATAGGAAATGTTCAAAACATTATCCATCAATACAAAATTTTATCGTTTCTTTACTAATAAAGAGACAGATATGATTTTGTACATCAGGTTCGGTATCTAATAGCATTTGTTCAGAATCAATGTACTCAGGTAATACAGGGTGACAGTGACCAACAGACTTGGCTGCAACACTTGCCCCGTTTTCTGTCTCATGAAACTTATCACCTGTTCTCAGTTTTCTACCATTTTGTAGCCCTATATAACAGATTACATATCTGGGATCCTGACCCGGTATCAAATACCTAGGATTCAGAGGATACTGAGAAACAGTTCTTTATAATGAACACACCCGAAGGAGATGCATCTCATGCACTTTCTTCGTTTGGGCGGCATAGGAATTCTGGTATTTCCCTATTTCCTGCTCTGACTTATAACAATTATAAGTGGGAGCAGGACCAACGTTCCCCAGCTCAGTATAACAAGCAGGTTCGGTCAATAACATCCATATTATTATCTTGATTAAGACGTGATATGGTCGCTACCTGGAGAGAGAGAGAAGAAAACACTCAGCGTGCGCTCTTGCAAGATCAGATTGGTTATATATTTTATCTAATCAGGATGGCTCCCACTGTTTTTATCAAATCTTCCTTCAAACCCTAAAAGGAAAGACTAGCCGGGATTAATTACACTCTACAAGTTCGCCAATCTTTCAGCCAGGCCAGTGTCGGTACTTTGAGGGAGATTCCCCGTGCTTTCGCATGGACCTAATTACAGTAAACCTCGTTTTCCCAGAGGCGTAACCCCGTTGACACTTTTCTAGACACCTACTTGATCGGCTAATTGCAAAGTGCAAAACTCTCCCAGGAGTAACAATTACTCGCAGTGTGTATCGGGATCCAACTATCATATAGAAGGTATGCAATCTCATTGCAAGTTTCAACACTTGAAACTCCCGATAATGGTTTTTACCCCTATCACCTATGACCTTGGCTAAGGTCAACAAATCATAGGTACTAGTCAAGTTCTACCCGCCATTTCATGATTAATTAGACCCACCCACATGACCCTTGGCTAAGGTCAACAAAGCCACATGACTGTCCTAACTAATCGCATCATATGCTGTGTAGGAAGACATCACTTAGCTACCGCACACTACGCCTCGGCTATGGTCGACAAACGTAGCACGAATACTAAGTACTCTACTTCTTAAAATGACGGAGGGTTGCGAATGGTTTTTAAGAAAACCTTTAACGTTTTGAACTTGATCTCGTTGCGGAATCAAATGGTTTTTAAATGGAATGTTTTTTAGGCTTTTCTAGTTTTGCTAAAGGGATCACTCCCGGTGAAGGAATCGTCGGCCCTTTCCTCGTCGAATGAGGTGCGGGATATATCATATATATCACTGTGCAAAGCGGAAACTATAGAAGCAATCAAAAGACAAACCGAGGGTTGTAGCATCTGCCAGTTATTGCTAAAGGAGTCACTCCCGGTGAAGGGATCTCGGTCCTTTCCTCATCGAATAAGGTGCAGGATGTTCTATAAGGAACACCGTGATGCAAAGCAAGAACTGTAGCTACCTGTTTTATTTTTGAAATTCGATTCCACAACATCAATTAGGTTTATTTTCTTTCATTAATCTCATTAATGAATGTCCCATCAAATAAGTCCACCTAAACATCACAGATAAATATAACGTACGCTTATGTCATCCGCATTCGCCTCGATGTCCCGTCTGCACAGTTAGGTTAGGTAACTAACGCCAGAACGATGCAGGGCTAGCGCGGGTGTAAAACATAAGTAACGTCTATATAAAATATCATATATACTATATATAATATCTATCTGATCAAATCCCATGATCACATCACAGATAACACAGCAGAAGAATCATATGAAACATTGTATATACTAGGACGTCCGTGTTTTTAATACGAGCCAGTATAAAACACGGATTCCACGGTCATGATGAATAGCCAAACCCACACCCCTAGACCCCTACGAGAGCGGCAAGTAACCCTACCAATTCTAGAGTTAGGAGACCCGGACTCGACTCCTCGAGTTGGTCTCCCACTGGACCCTAGAACCCGGTTACTTGTGCCCTCCTCCTTGGGTCTTTCCTAGTGCAGAAAAGTAAATAATATACAAATGGTGACAACATCCGCAACCTGGAAGTGCCCCAATAAAAGAATATTACATACAAGTTTTTACATGAATGAAAATGAAAAAACACTCATCTCACATAAAAAACCCCGGCTATTCAAACACGACGATCCAATATAACATATCCAGCAACACATAACACCACATGTCATCAACGTAAGTAAATATGCGCATCCCAATTGTCGTTGACATATAGCAACGAAACCGGCGATATCACATATTACACTTACGGTCACAGAAAAGAAAGTGTAAAACTACAACAGTTGGAATCCGCAACCTACATAGACATCGCATGCCTAATCAAATGAATTCCTTAGACATCGCATGCCTAACAATTATAAACCCCGCATTTTAGTCTCATTATCGAAAACTCTTTTCAATATCGAGTTGGGCAATTCAACAAGATTCCCAACATCCTGATCGAATGCTCGTCGCAAACTTCAGTAGACGGCCGCACCCCCGATACCGTCGACGAAGTGCACCAAGGCGGAACACCGCTACCGCAAGCACCCGAACGGATGCTTTCGGCGACGGGGTTCTCCTACAGTCACTTGGTCGGGGTTAAGGGATGTAGCTGTCTAATAAGTTTACCCGGCGAGTATCCGCGTACGCTACGTGATTGCGACGGAATTTTGATCACATCAAAATTCCGTGGCAACTGATCAAGTGAGACTAAAGTGCTTGATTTATAACATTCATTCAGTTATCTCATAACTACTTGTGAATTTCAATTATTGTATCACATTCCGGATAAATAGAAAATGCTAAACTTTTCGATCGAACAATCGAACACCCAAGTTTTCCCGAAACAGATCAACACATGAAATATGTTTAAAAACATTCACTTCGTGCCTCGGTACCAACGGTCCAGCCGTAGAAAGGTCAAGCCAACGCCTCACATGTGGCACGCCGTACTGCCCCAAACCCTAAGGTTCAAAGGGCAGTTCAAGACGGTCACATAATCGAGTTAAGGTTTGTTGTCTTCTAGAGGGACCATCGCTTTACTTGCACTACTTAGAACATCTTTAAACCATGGAAAAATCCAACACTTGGAAATTTCCCGGCAGGGGAAAAAGTGGGTATTTATATCCGGTCGAACTTTTTAACAGTTTCTAAAATATCAGGAAAAATATAAACGAAGTCAAATTATCCGATCAAATTAACGAATCCCCAATAAAACCGTAGAAAACTCAACATTTGAGTGGAATTAAAATATTCACATAAAAAATTACCAAGAAAGGACCTAAGAATAAATATATAAAATTTGAGGGACTAAGTCCAAATTTGGGCCGCGGAAGCGCCGCCAAAACCGTGGTTTGGCCGCGGTTCCGCAGTCGAATTATGGAATTAGGGGCCCAAACTTCACAGTAATTCTTAGTTTTTCCTTCTTACTTTTCTGCATATTTTTAATTCACAAAATTCAACAGTTTTGAAAAATGTACAGAGAGCGGTTTAAAGTCGGGGTTTCGGGTCGATCGGACTTCTAACTCCGTCTACGCATCGCCTAAGGCTCTAGCTAGGCTCTGATACCACTGTAGGGTTCCTAGGCACTCTCAAGAGGTCTCACAAGGCATCAACCATGCCAATTTCAAATTTTACGGTGCCGAGAAACCCTAGACTACGGATCGTTAACTAGAAATTTAGGCGAAACTAGAAGAAGTAAACTACTTTACTAAGAGTAAACGGAAATACAACTTTTGTAGATCCGGTCCACCACTTCCTAAGCTCTGCGATGATGTCCCTCCGCTGTCCAAATCGGATTCCGGACTCTAGCATCGGCTTCATCGAAGAAATGGGCGGGCTTGGTCGTCGGCTTCGATGCCGAAGATGATCTACGTCGAGGCAACTCAAACTCGAGCTCCGCCTTCGCCAAGTCAAGAAACTTGTGAAGACAACACACTCTACTACATGGCAAGTAGTAGAGGATGAAGAAATAGGAAGTGGGTAGACTTTAGATTTGGATTTCTCACTCATTTGATCATTTCACCATTGGAGGTAGCAAGGTTTCTTCTTCTTAATGAAGATGAAGAAGAAGAAGAAGAATATCATGAGAATGATGATTGAATAATAAAATCAAAAATTGATCTTATCATAATGCAACCTTGGGTTAGATTTAACTCTTGTAGAGAGCCAACCTTAGTTTAGCTAATGGTTAGGTTTAAATATAAAACAAAATGGTTACTAATTCAAAGCTTCATGAAGCTTCCACAAAAAGACAAAATTAGCAACCATTTCATTTTAGCCAAAAGAAATAAAGAAAATAAATAAAATGAATAAGTGAATAATTTAAAACCATAACCATTAACCTAAACATGGTTCAAATCAAACATACACCCAAGTTTGCATGTATCATCAAACATGATACAAACTAGTGCACAAAACTATATCATATATACAATGTGCACATCAAGTGAGAAAAATCCATCTTAAGTGAACCAATACTAGTTAATGTAAAGTAATATATCAAATATATAATTATACATTAAATCATTAAATCGACACTTGATTTAATGATCCGGTCATATCGCATATAACCGACTAATATCAATAGTAACAAATTATCGAATCAACACTTGATCCGATAACCCGGCTATATCGCATATAACCGATCAATGTTACAAATCGCAAGAATAGAATCCAGTATCTTATACTGGTATTATTCTCGGTCCCGCACATATCTCATATGCGCTCCTATTTCGTTTTGCTTGAGCCAGGAAATCTCTGTGTAGGACTCTAAAGACTCGTCAATACGCCGGCAGTAGGTGATGATCATATCAAACACCCACAAGCCGCAAGCGGTCTGCTAAACGTAACGGCCACCCGGGTATTGAGCGATCAGAAGATCAATGAGCAAGCCCGCTCACACTCCTGTGAATCCATCCAGTAACACTTACCGTACAGTCCGGTCAGTTCGTCTGATATGTCGCATATCTCGCTTAGGGGTGGTAAACGTCAGACCCCAATAGCTCGATAAGTCATGCCGACGTGAGGTCCATAACAATCGTGAAACTACTGATAACTCTTACCAGTATATCACTGCAACCCTGGCCAGGGATTTCCTGTTATGGCCAGTCGAGCATAGCGCAACATCAACCCCCAATACCGGGAGAGACGAATCCCCTCCTATCGCTCATTGCCTCCATGTGAATCGGGACTGTACCCAAAAACCACCTGTTTGCACGACTCAGTAGAGCCGTGGTAGGGTGGAAATCAAAGCACAGTGGGAGACAAACAAGACTCTATGACGATCTCGGGTCAACAGACTAAGCTGTACCAGTGTCACCAGAGAACTGCCATCTGACGTGAGGTATAATACCATCTGGGTGTTCTCGGCGAGTCCGTTCAGTGTACCCAGTCTCCACTGAGCACCCGCATACCATCTCTGATGTCAAACACCAATGGATATGGGATCATCCATCGCCCATCACATGGGTCGAGAAGATATACGCTAGTCTACTCTGGAATATCGATGCCCCGTCTCGATATTCCCACGACTAGGAACATTGAAGGATGTACTCATTGACTACCCAGGCCCCACTAGTATGATCTGCATCATAATCCTGGAAGTCGAGTACACATCCTAAGGGCTTTATCAACATGTAACAGAGAGACAGAAATTATACATGTTAAGATAAAGATCAACCAGATAGCGTACTATCATGTCGAGCAAGAAAGTCCTACCTACATATGTCCCAGCATCCACTACAATATACATCCAATGTACAGTAATGGCCTCTAGGGCATACATATAACTAACAATACCTTCTCACTATAACTAATGAGTATCCTAACATCCAATTAGATCTATCTCATAGATCAAAAACCCAGGATTTAGTAGGTATCACTTTGATCCTATATGGAGAATCCTTGTGATAAGCGGAGATTGATCGAGCGTAGCATAGGAAACACCTTCCCTATCAAGAGTATGTCATCCACGTACTCTATGAGGATCATCACCATACTCCCTACTACCTTTTTGTATATACAAGGTTCATCTACCATATTGATGAAGTCAAACTCTTTGACTACCACAAAACAGACGTTCCAACTCCGCGATGCCTGCTTTATCCTATAAAGCAGCTTGTACATGTTTCCGCTGCTCCCACTGTCTACGAAGCCCTCTGGCTATGTACTTATAGACGCTCTCTTCTAAAACATCATTTTAGAAAAGTAGTCATGACACCCAACCACCAGATATCGTAGTCATGGTATGTAGCCGTGGCAAGTAGGATCTGGATGGACTTAAGCATAGGCCCCAGAAAAAGGTTTCATCATTAGCCACAATTGGTCTATGATGCAAACCTTTAACAAGTCTAGCTATGAAAGTCTCAACTTTTCCATGTACACCAAGTAATCTTCTCAAGATATACTTGCTCCTGATGGGGATTTAACCCTTCAGATAAAGCAACCAAAGTCCATACTTTGTTGGTGTAAAAGGATTCCATCTCAGATCGCTAAGCATCCAGCCATTCTTACAGAGTCCCACTCCTGATGTCCAGCTCGAAACTAGTTGGGTCATCATCTCATGATGCAATCCTCGCTCCCACTGTCATAGAGAAATCGAAGTAACTTTCAGGTGGGTGAGGAACCCTACTAGATCGGCGGAGAGGCTGAGGTTCGTTGGAATCTACTGAATCCTTTGGTTCAACCAAATCTACTGTTGTAGTTTGTATAGCTGGAACTCTTTCCAGTTCTACCTCACGTCCACTAATTTCTTCTTAAGAAATTCCGTTTCACAAAGGTTGCATGTTGAGAAACAAAACATCTTTTGTTCCTCGGTTAGGTAGAAGATATTCCCTTGCGATTGCTTGGGATATCCAACAAACTTCTACAGAACTGACTTTACCTCGAGCTTGTCCGGATTTTGCTTTTCAGACATAGGCCGGACAACCCCAAATCTTAACATACTTAAGATATGGGCTCTTCCCATTCCATATCACATATGAAGTGATAGGGAACTGATTTGATTTGAACCCTATTCAATAGGTATGGAGCTTTTGAAGTGCATAACTCCTAAAAGGAAATAGGAAACTCAGTAGTACTCATCATAGAGCACACCATATCCTGTAGGGTGCTATTGCTCCGCCCCGATATACTATCGTGCTATGGTGTATACGGAGGTGTAATGCCGAGAGAGAATCTCATTCTCCTTTAGAATAGTCCAGGAATTCCGTGTTCAAGTATTCTCCTCCTTGTTCTCATCAAAGGACATAATACTTATACCCGTATTTTGATTCTCTACTTCTAACTTATATTCTGTGAATATCTCAAAAGCTTCGGACTTATGTTTCAACAGGAACATATGTCTGAATCTTGAGAGATCATCAGAGAATGCAATGAAGTACAAAGAACCGGTCTTGGCATGTGTAGACATGGGACATTCATACATCAGCATGTATCAATCCCAAGAGTTCACTAACTCTTTCTCTGTTTCCAATAAACAGAGCTGTGGTCATCTTATCTCTGTGACATGACCGGCAAGTTTCACAAGATGTAAATTCAAACTAATTTAAATATTCATCTTTATGTAACTTTAGCTAGTCGGGTCGCATTGATATGACCTAGTCTACAATGCCTCAAGAAGGATTCGTTCATTTCTGAACTCTTCCTCTTGTGTGTGTTCTGTGTACTAAGAACTGTAGTTTGATTTAGAACGTCAATACTTTTAGATAACGTGCCTGAACCGATCAAATCTTGATATAGGAAATGTTCAAAACATTATCCAACAATACAAAATTATATCATTTCTTTACTAATAAAGAGACTGATATGATGTTGTATATCAGGTTCGGTATCAAATAACATTCATTCAGAATCAATGTATTCTGGTAATACAGGGTGATAGTGACCAACAGACTTGGCTGCAACACTTGCACCGTTTTCTGCCTCATGAAACTTATCATCCGTTCTCAGTTCTCTACCTATCTGTAGCCCATGTAACAGATTTACATATGCGTGATCCTGATCCGGTATCACATACTCAGGACGTAAAGGATACTGAGAAACAGTTCTCTGTAATGAACACACCCGAAGATGATGCATCAGCATGCACTTTCGTCGTTTGGGCGGCATGGGAAATCTGGTATTCCCCAATTTCCTGCTCTGTCTTATAACAATTATAAGTTGGAGCGGGACCAACGTTCCCCTGCTCAGTATAACAAGCGGGTTCGGTCAATATATCCGTATTATTATCTTGATTAAGGCGTGATATGGTCGCTACCTGGAGAGAGAGAGAAGAAAACACTCAGCGCATGCTTTTGCAAGATTAGATTGGTTATTATTTTATCTAATCAGGATGGCTCCCACAGTTTTCATCAAATCTTCCTTCAAACCCTAAAAGGAAAGACTAGCCGGGATTAATTACACGCTACAAGTTCGCCAATCTTTTAGCCAGGCCAGTGTCGGTACTTTGAGGGAGGTCCCCCGTGCTTTCGCACGAACCTAATTAAAGTAAACCTCGTTTTTCCAGAGGCGTAATCTCGTTAACACCTACTTGATCGGCTAATTATAATGTGTAAAACTCTCCCAGGAGTAACTCTTACTCGCAGCGGGTATCGGGATCCAACTATCTCATAGAAGGTATGCAATCTCATTGCAAATTTCAACACTTAAAATTCCCGATAATATTTTGCCCCTAGCCTCTTATGACCTTGACAAAGGCCAACAAATCATAGGCTGCTAGTCAAGTTCAACCCGTCATTTCATGATTGAAATAAACCTACCCGCACGGCCCTTGACAAAGGCCAACAAGGTCGCACGACTACCCTAATCCAATCTGCATCATATGCATAAGCAGATAAGTACTATTCAGCTACCACACACTACGCCTTGACAAAGGCCAACAAACACAGCACGAATACTAAACAGTCCTTATCTGAAATGACGGAGGGCTACGACAGGTTTTTCTGAAAACCTATTGCGTAATGAACTTGATATCGTTGTAGAATCGAGTGATTTTAAATGGAGTGTTTTTTAGGCTTTTCTAGTTTTGCTAAAGGGGCCACTCCCGGTGAAGGGATCGTCAGCCCTTTCCTCATCGAATAAGGTGTGGGGTATATCATATATACCACTATGCAAAGCAAGAACTATAGAAGCAATCAAAAGACAAACCGAGAATGCAGCATCTGCCAGTTATTGCTAAAGGGGTCACTCCCGGTGAAGGGATCTCGGCCCTTTCCTTATCGAATAAGGTGCTGGATGTTCTATAAGGAACACCACTATGAAAAGCAAGAACTAGAGCTACCAGTTTTTAAACAAATTTCTACAACATCTTTAGGTTTCTTTTATTTCATTAATCATATTAATGAAGTCCCATCATTTATGTCACTTAAACATCACAGATAAATATAACGTACGCTTATGCCATCCGCACTCCCCCCGATGTCCCGTCTGCACCGTTAGGTTAGGTAACTAACGGCAGAGCGAGGCAGGGCTAGCGCGGGTGTAAAACATAAGCAACGTCTATATAATATATCATATATACTATATACAATATCTATCTGAACATATCACATGACCACATCACAGATAACGCAGCAGAAAATATCATTTGAAATATTGGATATACTAGGACGTCTGTGTTTTATTTTGAGCCTGTATAAAACACGGATTCCACGGTCGCGATGAATAGCCAAACCCACACCCCTAGACCTCTACGAGAGCGGCAAGCAACCCTTCCAATTCTAGAGTTAGGAGACCCGGACTCGACTCCTCGAGTTGGTCTCCCACTGGACTCCAGAACCCGGTTACTTGTGCTCTCCTCCTTGGGTCTAACCTAGTGCGGAAAAGTAAATAATATACAATGGTGACATCATCCTCAGCCCGGAAGTGCCCGAACAAAAGAATATTACATACAAGTTTTTACATGAATTAAAATGAAAAACACTCATCTCACATAAAACCCCCCGGCTATTCAAAACGCGACGGTCCAATATAACATATCACAGCAACACATAACATCACATGTCATCAACGTAAGTAAACATGCGTATCCCAATTGTCGTTGGCATATAGCAACGAAACCGGCGATATCACATATTACACTTACGGTCGCAGAAAAGAAAGTGTAAAACTACAACAGTTGGAACCCGCAATTTCCTTAGACATCGCATGCCTAATCAAATGAATTCCTTAGACATCGCATGCCTAATAATTATAAACTCCGCATTTTAGTCTCTTTATCGAAAACTCTTTTCAATATCAAGTCGGGTAATTCAACAAGATTCCCGACAATTTGATCGAATGCTCGTCGCAAAGTTTAGTAGACGGCCGCACACCCGATGCCGTCGACGAAGTGCACTAAGGCGGAACACCGCTGCAGCGAGCACCCAAACGGATGCTTCTTGGCGACGGGGTTCTCCTACAGTCACTTGGTCGGGGCTATGGGGCATGGCTGTCTATTAAGTTTACCCGGCGAGTATCTGCGTACGCTACGTGATTGCGACGGACTTTTGATCACATCAAAATTCTGTGGCAACCGATCAAGTGAGACTAAACCGCTAGATTTATAACATTCAAATTAGTTATCTTATAACTACTTGTGGATTCCAAATATTGTATCACATTCCAGATAAATAGACAATGTTAAACTTTCCGATCGAATAATCAAACACCCATGTTTTCCCAACTAGTTCTCAACACTTGAAAGGAGTTTAAAAACATCCATCACATGCCACAGTACCAACGGTCCAGCCGTAGAAGGGTCAAGCCAACGCCTCACATGTGGCACGCCGTACTGCCCCAAACCCTAAGGTTCAAAAGGCAGTTCAAGATGGTCATATAATCGAGTTAAGGTTCGTTGTCTTCTATAGGGTCTATCGCGTTACTTGCACGACTAAGAACGTTCTTAAACTATGGAAAAATCCAACACTTGGAAATTTCCCGGTAGGGGAAAAAGTGAGTTATTGATATCCGGTCGAACTTTTTAACACGTTTTAAAATTACCTGGAAACACACAAAGACGAAGTTAAACTTTCCGATCGAATCAACGAGTCCCCAATACAACCCAGAAAACTCAACTCTTGAGTAAAATTAAAAATACTCAGAAACAACAGAAAATATAATAGGGAAATTACTGTGCAAAAAGTAAAGGATGACGTCATCATTTGGCCGCGGAACCGCCGCAGGAGCCAAGCTCGTGCCGCGGTTCTGCGGCGCTTTGGGCGCCAACTTTTGTCGTTTTGCACAATTTTCCTTATAATTGCCTGCTGAATTTTTAAAAAATTTTTAATTTGGAAAAATCCACAGTTTCAAAAAATGTACAGAGAAGGGTATCGATTAGGGTTTCGGGGTTCGATCGGGTTTCTAACTTCGTCTACACATCGCCAAAAGCTCTAGCTAGGCTCTGATACCACTGTTGGGTTGCTAGGCTCACGGACAAGGGTCTATGAGGCATCAACCATGCCCGATTAAAATTTTAGCCGTGCCGAACAACTCTAATACGGATCTTTAAACAAGGGTTTAGGCGAAAACTAGCAAGTTAAGAACTTTAACTACAAGTGAAAGGGAATACTACCTTTGTAGATCTGGTCCTTCACTTCAATAGCTCCGTGTAGATGTCCCCTTCGCTGCGATCGTGAACTTCGGACTCTAGAGAAGATTCACAAGAAGAACGAACGTGCTTGCTACGTTAACTTCGAGGCCGAAAATGATCTACGTCGGGGAGACACTAACACAAGCTATTCCTTCACTAGGTCATGAACATTGTGAAGAGAACACACTCTACTACATAGCAAGTGGTAGAGGATGAAGAAGTAGGAAGTGGGCTCACTTTAGAATTGTTTTTCTCACATTTTTCCTCATGGCACCATTGGAGTTAGCGAGCTTTTGGATGGAGCTTGATGAAGAAGAAGAAGAAGAAAAAATAATCCATCCAAAAATGAAAACTTATCCTCAATAATGTAATAATGGGTGAGTTAAGCTATTATGCTTAACTCATGTAGAGAATTAACCAAAGCATTAGGTTAACGGTTAGGTTAAAGAATATCAAAAGAAATTACAAAAGAGTGGACTCTGTCAAAGCTTCTCCAAGCTTCTTCAAGCTTGATTACTTTGACTAAGTTAAACCCTTTTGTTAAATCTTAAGATAAAACAATAACCCTAATCTTTACCCTAATCTTGGTATGAGTCTCATACACCCATCTTTGATGTATCATCTAGCATGATACAATCATGTACACTTGCATATATCATATATAAACAATGTGCACAAACTTGTGAGAAAATAAATCTTAAGTGAGATAATACTAGTTAATGTAATGTAATATATCAAATATATAATTATACATTAAATTATTAAATCAACTCTTGATTTAATAATCCGGCTATAACCGACTAATATCAAAAGTAACAACTTATCGAATCAACACTTGATCCGATAACCCGGCTATATCGCATACAACCGATCAATGTCACAAATCGCGAGAATAGAATACGGTATCGAATATCGTATCAATCTCGGTCCCGCACATATCACATATGCGCTCCTACTCCGTTTCGCTTGAGCCAGGAAACCCCTGTGTAGGACTCTAAAGACTCGTCAATACGCCGGCAGTAGGTGATGATCATATCAAACACCCACAAGCCGCAAGCGGTCTGCTAAACGTAACGGCCACCCGGGTATTGAGCGATCAGAAGATCAACAAGCAAGCCTGCTAGTACTCCTGTGAATCCAATCAGTAACACTCCCGTACAGTCTGGTCTCGTCGTCTGATATGTCGCATATCTCGCCTAGGGGTGGTAAACGTCAGACCCCAGTAGCTCGATTAGTCGTGTCGATATGAGGTCTATAACAGTTTAAGAAACTACTGGTAACACCTACCAGTAAATCTCAGCAACCCTGGCCAGGGATTTCCAGTTATAGCCAATTGAACACAGCACAATATCAACTCCCTATACCGGGAGAGACGAATCCCCTCCTATCGCTCATTGCCTCCATATGATTCGGGACTGTACCCAAAAACCACCGTTTTGCACGCCCTCTTGGACGTGGTATGGTGGAAATCAAAGCACAGTGGGAATCACACAAGACTCTATGACGATCTCGGCTCAACAGACTACTCTGTACCAGTGTCACCGGAGAACTGCCATCTGACGTGAGGTATAATACCATCTGGGAGTTCTCGGCGAGTCCGTCCAGTGTACCCAGTCTCCACTGAGCACCCGTACACCATCCTTGATGTCAAACACCGATGGATATGGGATCATCCATCGCCCATCATATGGGTCAAGATGCGTATACGCTAGTCTACTCTGGTGCATCGATGCCCTGTATCGATACACCCTCGACTAGGAACAGTTATAGGATGTACTCGTCGACTACCGTAGCCCCACTAGTATGTTCTCATCATAGTCCCAGTAGTCGAGTACATATACTAATGGCTTTATCAACATGTATTAGAGACAATCAGAGTACATGTTAAGATAAGGTACAACCAGATAGCATACTATCATGTCAAGCAAGAAAGTCCTCCCTATATACGTCCCAGCATCCACTACAATATACATCGTATGTACAGTAATGGCCTCTAGGGCATACATATAACTAACATGTTGGATATCCCAAGCTTCGCAAGGGAATATCTTCTACCAAACCGAGGAACAAAAGATATTTTGTTTCTCAGCATGCCACCTTTGTGAAAGGGAATTTCTTGTGAAGAAAATAGTGGTCATGAGGTAGAACTGGAAAGAGTTCCAGCTATACAAACTGCAGCTGATGATTTGGTAGAACCAAAGGATTCAATAGTTTCCAACGAATCTCAGCCTCTCCGCCGATCTTGTAGGGTTCCTCACCCACCTGAGAAATACTTCGGATTCTTTATGACAGTGGGAGCGAGGATTGCATCATGAGATGATGGCCCAACTAGTTTCGAGCTGGCCATCAGGAGTGGGACTCTGTAAGAATGGCTGGATGCTTAAGCGATCTGAGATGGAATCCTTATACACCAACAAAATATGGACTTTGGTTGCTTTATCTAAAGGGTTAAATCCGCATCAGGTGCAAGTATATCTTGAAAAGATTACATGGTGTACATGGAAAAGTTGAGACTTTCAAAGCTATGCTTAGGTCCATCCGGATCCTACTTGCCACGGCTACATACCATGACTACGATATCTGGCGGTTGGGTGTCATGACCGCTTTTCTAAATATTGATTTGGAAGAGAGCGTCTATAAGTACACAGCCAGAGGGCTTCGTAGACAGTGGGAGCAGCGGAAACGTGTGCAAGATGTTTTTTGTGATAAAACAGGCATCGCGGAGTTGGAACATCTGTTTTGATGTGGTAGTCAAGAGTTTGACTTCATCAAAACGGTAGATGAACCTTGTATATACAAAATGGTAGTAGGGAGTATGGTAGTGATCCTCATGGACTACGTGGATGACATACTCCTGATAGGGAAGGAGTTTCCTATGCTACGCTCGGTCAATCTCCTCTTATCACAAGGATTCTCCATATAAGATCAAAGTGATACCTACTAAATCCTGGGTTTTATATCTATGAGATAGATCTAAATGGATGTTAGGATTCTCACTAGGTGTTGTGAGATGGTATCAATCGATCCTGGGAAGAATCACTGGAAAGGTTCCAAGGTGATAAGTACGACTGAATGTCAGTCGCAGGCATTGTCTTTACCCTCAGTGCAGGGACGGTATGTTGGAAGAGTTCCAAGCTAGATATGGTGACTTACTAGACTATTGTTGGATATTGTGCCCTCTAAGTCAATTATTGGATCGCAGGTACGTGATTGTAATGATTGAGGGAGGACCTATACCGATAAAACAGTCTTACTCAAGATGATAGTATGCTATCTGGTTTGTCTTTATCATCATGTAGATGTTGATAGAGCCCATAGGATTCTTGCTTGACTACCAGCAGTATGATGGCGATCATATATATGGGAGCTGGGGTCTATAAGCACATCCTTAAAGTGTCCCTAGTCGTTAGAGTTTCGAGACAGGGCATCGATACTCCAGAGTAGACTAGTGTATACATTCGTGACCCCGACGAGGGGCGGTGGCCGGTCTCACAAGTCACTGGTGTCAGTTGGTTCACCTAAGATGTATATAGGTGCTCATTGGGTTATGAGTACACCGGGCAGGACTCGCCGGAAACTTGCTAGTTGGTATTATACCTAGCGTCAGATAGCAGTTCCCTGGTGACATGTGTAAAGGTTAGTTCATCGATCTGAGGTTGTCATTTGTCTCGTGTGAGTTCCCACTGTGCTTTGATTTATACCATACCACGGGTCAAAGGAGTCGTGCAAACAGGTATATTTTGGGTACAGTCCCGAGCCACATGGAGGCAGTGAGCAGATCGTCGGGGTAATCGAGATTTACTGGAAGGTATTCCAGTAGTATCTCAGGTTGTTCTGGGCTGCTCTCTGACACGACTTATACTGCTATTGGGGGTCTGACGTTTACCGGCCCCCTAGGCCCTATATGAGATACTCATAGAGGAATGGACAGGACTGTACGGATATTGTCACTGTCAGGCTCAGCAGGATTTCTGGATGAGTTCGCTCGTCAGCTCCCTTCCTTCAATACATAGGCAACCGTTACGTACAGCTTGTACCTATGACGTGCTAGTGGTTATACCCAGTGCTAGTGTGTTGATGAGTCATTAGAGTCCCCCACAGACAATTTCCCAAGTTCGGGCGAAACGTTGTAGATGCCGTATGGTTTTATGGCAGGGTTCGGAAAATGCACGTGCGTTTTCGCACGTGTCATTTTTCGGGTAGATAATACTGGTGGGCTTTGGTTTAAGCCGGATCCAAGTATTATACTGTGTAGATATAATATCTTTGTCTCAGTTGCATTTGTATTCGGTCGTAATACAAATGCGGGTATGTTTATACTGTTACGGGGTTATCCTGAAATTCGTTTCAGGATCACTTTTGGAAGTTGCCAGTTTCTAGTTTTCTATCTCCCGTATTTAACATTTGGTTAAATGCGGATTTATCTTTTCTTGGGTGAGTCATGTTTCTAGATGGTTCTAGATGGTGACAAGGCATGTGAGTCATTAGTTTATTAATGGTGCATTTAATGATGGAGGATGACTAAGGTTATGAGTCATTGTTTCCATTAATGCTTTTTGGTAATGCTTAAGATATTTCTCCTTGATATTATTCCTTATGATCACCCTCCTAGCTCCTACTCTCACCTCTCCCCCTCTCCTTTATATGGCCGGCCCCCTCTTGTGGGAATGAGGATTGATTTTCTTTGGAAAGATTATGATAGTTTAGTGTATGGAAATTTCATAGCTCAATTTCCATTTATCCGATTCCAATTGGCAACTTCATTAACCGTTCGTCCATAGCCTTGGACGTAACGAGACAAAGTGTTGTACTCATTCTCTATATCAATCTTGGTCATCTCTTTTAGCAGACTTGATGATCGAGTTGCCTCGGTTCAGAGGCGGGAGCCCGTTTAAAGATCCGTCGACGTGGTGCCATTTGGACGACGATACCAGAGATCGAGGAGATCGAAACAACCGGAACAAAGCGTGGGATGATGGTTGAAGACCGAAGGACTCTGATCGTTCGGTATAACATTTCTACCCACTTTGTAGTTTGTTAGTTTAGCTTTAATGGCAGATCCGGGTTAAATGACGCGATAGCGCCAGTCGTAAAAGTTTTGTTCCGTATATTGGCGTCTGTTAGACGGCCGGGGCGCTACCGTGGACTTACAGTGGTATCAGAGCCTCACCATTAATCTATACTAACTTGTGCTAAAACATCGATCGAACCGAATTTCAAAAACTGCAATTTCCATGTTCAATGTTTCTGTCAATTTTAAATCAGGCCTAAAAATTATTTGACATATCACAGAAAACTAAGCAGGCAATTCTAAGTAAACTGGTGAAATTTGGTCACTTGATCCCACAGAACGGTCGCGGATCCGCGGCCCAAATCAGGGTTTGGCCGCTGATCCGCCGCGCTTTTGTGGGAACAGTGCGCCAAATTTTTCCAGTTAGTTTACCTTGGGAAATTGTGGTTTTTGGTATATGTCTTTTAGGCCCAAATTTTGTTACTGTGCACCAGATGTACGTAGGGCCCACTTCGGGAAGTTTTGTCGATCGAAATTTAAACGTGTTAGTTTACAATATTTACATTATATCTCCGACCGGGAATATCATTTGATCTGTAAATCGTGTCTGATTGCTATAATTCTTTTTGACGGGTTTGCGAACGTGACATTCGCGTTGATGTTCTGTGTTGTGCTGTGATGTTGCGGATTTGTCATGGTGGATAGCAGTGTGCAATGTGTTAGTGTATATGCCCTAGGGGCCATTATTGTATCATACTAGTTTGTATATTACTTAATGGAAGATTGGGATATTCACATGTGTATAACAGTCTTGCTAAACATGGTAGTATGCTACTTGGTTTTTCTATCTTAATATGTGAGTATACGTATTGATAGAGCTCTTAGGATCTTGCTTGACTACCAGCGTTGTGATGGCAGTCACACTAGTGGGGGCTGGGTAGTCTACAAGCACATCCTTATTCAGGTCCCTAGTCGTTGGATTATCGAGACAGAGCATCGATACTCCGGAGTAGACTAGAGTGTACGCTTCTCATCCCAGTTAGGGAGATGGTCTGTCCCACAGCCGTCAGTACGTCGTACTAGAGATAGTATGCAGGTGCTCGTTGGGTTACGGGTACACCGGACAGGACTCACAGGGAACTGTTGGATGGTTTTATACCAGTCGTCAGTGAACAGTTCCCAGGTGACATGAGTGCAGCATAGTGCGCAGACTTGACACTGCTGCTTCGCCTCGAGTGTGTCCCACTGTTCTTAGATTGCTATCCTACCACGGCTCAAAGGAGTCGTGCAAACAGGTAGCAGTTGGGTGCAGTCCCGAGCACTTGGAGGCAGTGGCGGTTAGACAGGATTCGTCTCTCCCGGTATTGGGGGTTGATATCGCGCTGTGTCAGAGAGCCATTACGCAAAGTCCCTGGCCAGGGCAAGCGAGATTTGCTGGTAGTTTCCAGTAGTTTCTCAGGGTGTAATGGGCTTCGCTCCGACACGACTTATACCGCTATTAGGGGACTGACGCTTGCCGCCCCCTAGGCCCGATATGCGATTGTCTTAGACGAACGGACCGGACTGTACGGAGATTGTCACATCAGACTCAGTAGGAGTTCGGATGGGTTTCCTCATCGGCCTTCTTATCGACATCTACCTGGGGACCGTTACGTACAGCTAGTGCCGCTTGCGGTCTGTGGTTAAACCCACTGCCAGCGTAATAGTCGAGTCTCTAGAGTCCCACGCAGAGAGTTTCCCTACTCCAGGCGAAACGATATAGAGGTCGTTTGGTTTTACGACAAGGGTTCGGACGCATACGTGTGTTTACGCACGTACGACTTTCGGACAGTTTTTACTAGTCGGCTTTGGTTTAAGCCAGTTACTAGTATCCGGTTATTGGATTTATACAGTCTAAAGTTTTTCCGTGTTTTCACGGATAGGAGGGGCGTTCTCGTAATTGCGCGAGAAGCTTCTAGAAGATGGTGACTAAGGAGGTTTAGGTGGCATATACATTGAATGAGATTAGTGAGTCATATGGATGATTCATCCATGTCATTAATGCTTCATAATTGCTTAATGACTCATGGAGATGAATCACCACAAGATATTTATCAAGCATGGTTGTAAATCATTTTCTTTTCTTTTCTTGATAAAATAAAATGCTTGATATATATTATGATAACTCATTTTCTCTTCTCATTATTATGTTCATCTTCTCTCTCCTCAAGCTCTCTCTCTTCAAACCCTAATCCTCCCCTCTCATGTGTTGAGTACAAGGATTAGTTAGACTACTTAATCCATAACCATACTCTATTTCATCTTGGTACTTTGATTAGTGTAAGTGCACGGCGGCGCCCCGGCCGTCAACCCGACGCCGGAATGCGGAAGCGGTGATAAACTTAAATTTTTTTGCGGACTTTGCAAACCGGCACCACCGCGCACTAAACTCCGGATCGTAACCATTAACAAGTCTACGCTACTAAAAAGAAAGGGAAAAGATGTATACCGACGATCCAAGTCCTCCGGTCTTCATCTCCACTCCGATCTCCTCGCGGGATCTCCGTCCTTCTCCTCCTCGTCGCCTCCTTGCCGGAAAGAGCACCACATCGCCTTCGTCTTTTACGGGCTCCCGCCTCTATACCGAGGCAACTCGGGCACGAAGCCGGCTACTCGACGTGCCCAAGATATGCTGTAGGAAGTGTAGTGTAGAGGCTACTTGTCTCTTTGGGGTTTATTGCCTTTGGATGGAGGAATGAGGATTGAACTTTGGAGGGAAATGAAGCTACCAATTTTGCAAGGACATGAGATGAAGAATGAAGCATCTAAAATGAATCTCTCATTTTTCCTCTCCTCACAATGTGTGGCCGGCCATCATACATATGGAAATGGTGGAGGGAACAAATACAAAACCTTAAGGGAGGTGAGGGTAGGAGAAGTCAAGTGGTGACCACACCAAGAGACAAGAAAACAAACACCATGCTTCATATCAAATCCAACCATACCCCTTCATGTCACAATAAAGCAAAAGCATGGAGCAAGATATCATAATCAATAGTTTTGCAAGAAACCCCCTCCACAAAGATTATTTGCACAATTGCAAATAACCCCCTCCATCGGAAAAGTCCGGCCGGGAAAGAACAAAGGAAAACTGGCCGGAACGGAATGCAAACTGGCAACTCCAGAAAACTGGTCCCGTAATAAATTACAGGAAAACCCCGATACTGTGCATACACACCCGCATCTGTATTCTGTCCGGATACAAATGCAAAGAGACAAAATCTACACTGTACTAAACTAGGACCGGCTTAAACCAAAGCCGGCTAGTAATATCCGTTCGATCCTGATCCGTGCAATACCGCACGTATCTGATCGAACCCTGCCATATACCTATACGGCTACTAGTACAAACCGTCCGATCCTGATCCGTGCAATACCGCACGTATCTGATCGGACCCTGCCATATCTCCATACGGCCTCTACAGCGTTTCGCCCGAAACTTGAGTAACTGTAAGTGTGGTGGACTCTAAAGACTCGTCAATACTATGGCTGTGGATTTAACCACTAGCACGTCAGAGGTATAAGCCAATACGTGACGGGCCACCAGCTATTGACCAAAAGGGACGTCGATGAGTAAACTCATCCTGACACCCTACTGAGCCTGTCAGTGACAATATCCGTGCAGTCCGGTCCGTTCGTCTATGAGTATCGCATGGCGGGCCTAGGGGGTTGGTAAAAGTCAGACCCCCAAAAGCGGTACAAGTCGTGTCGGAGTGTAGCCCAGAACACCCTGAGATACTACTGGAATACCTACCAGTAAATCTCCTTGCCTTGGCCAAGGACTTTGTGTAATGGCTCTCCTAGACACAGCACGACCTCACCCCCAATACCGGGAGAGACGAACCCCTGAAGATACGCTCACTGCCTCCATGTGGCTCGGGACTGTACCCAACTAAAACCTGTTTGCACGACTCCTTTGAGCCGTGGTAGGGTAGTAATCAAAGTACAGTGGGAACTCACACGAGACAAATGACGATCCCCAGGTCGATGAACTAACCTGCACACATGTCACCAGGGAACTGCCATCTGACGTCTGGTATATGACCAACTAGCATGTTCCCGGCGAGTCCTGTCCGGTGTACTCATAACCCAATGAGCACCTGTATACATCTTAGGTGACCCAACTGACACCAGTGGCTTGTGAGACCGGCCACCGCCCCTCGTCGGGGTCTCGACTGTATACACTAGTCTACTAATGGAGTATCGATGCCCAGTCTCGAAACTCCCACGACTAGGGACCTTTTAAGGATAAGCTTATAGACCCCCAGCTCCCACTTATATGATCGCCCTCATACTGCTGGTGGTCAAGCAAGAATCCTAGGGGCTCTATCAACGTGTAATAGCGACATGTCAGGTCACCTAAAACAGTACACGATGATAAAGGTAAACCAGATAGCATACTATCATCTCGAGTAAGACTGTCCTACCGGGATAGGTCCTCCCTCAACCATTACAATCACGTACCTGTGACCTAATAATTGACTCTGAGGGCACTATCTCCAACAATCTCCCACTTGCACTCAAGGCTAATTATTGCGATGTCGCATACTCACAGCCCGTGTGATACCGAACATCCAACTCCTCTACTAGTCAGTCTCACAAAGCTCGTTTGCGAGACTATTGCGTTCGAGGAATAGCCTCAGTGAGTGGATCCGCTCTGATGTTTCTTTCTATGTCTCTCTCAAAATCTCAAGTTCGCGGAGAATGCCATCTCCCGAAATGAGCAATACCTGTCTTAGAATGTCTGGATGTCTGATGGGACCGAGCTCATAAATGAACTCCAAATCCAAACTTCTTAGACTGTATCGACAACTGAACTTAATCAGTATCCTGCGCCATGCCTCCCTCAGTATTGCCTTGGATCACCTGTCCAAAATACTGCCCCTTGTCAGAGGGAAAACTATAACTCTGACAACCTCCTGTCGTCCATGTCACCTTGGAAGCCTGGAGTGATAACCGTCTCCTAAAAGAGGCAGCCGTTATCATATCCCTAGAACATTTACTTATGTTCTAAAACTGCTTCCGTCTGTTTCTCCAGGATTGGATCAATATCAACTTATTGCATCTAGTGCAAGAACAACATCAGGTGTGGTACTTGGCATCTCATGATTGACTCAATTGCCTAAGCAAGTGATCTGCCAATCATGCACATCCCTCTCTACTTTAGTCTATAAGACACCTTTAGAGAGGGTGACTCCATTACCTGCAGGTACACTACCATGCCAGGAGTCGTCCATTCTAAATACTCTTAGAATGCTGTCAAAGTACCCTGATTGGGAAACCACCCAAATCTAGATCTAAAACCATAGATCTAGTAACCAGTATGTCTGATATAATGTCCAAGTCCCATGTGGAGAAACCACTGTGTGACGACCAAAATATATAACCGATCGTAGTATAGGAAAATCACTTCCTACTACCTTCTCAACAGATCCATCCCCTATTCTGATGACGTCAAACTTATGACTGTCACATCAGAAACAGATGATCTATCTCCGCTATATCTGCTTTAGTCTATGAATAGACATAAGCCTGATGTCCACCAATGCTTCCGCTGCTCCCACTGACTACGACAACCCTCTGGCAGAGTCATATAGACGTGCACTTCTAAAGCTAGTTTAGAACGACGCTATACTCATCCCCTTGCCGGGTCTCGCAGCCTGGAACAACAACAATGGCAAGTGTGGGTAAACAAGAACTTCCCTGTCACCGTCCTTGAGGCTACCGGAGTGCCTCTCGGGTGCCTGAAGTTACCCACCGTATCTGCGGAGTGGCCAATGGAATGTCAAATCAGATTGAATCTTTAGGTTCCTTATCAAATCTTCAGTAATCGTTTGCGGTTCTGGAATCACTTCCAGTTCTACCATACTCCCACTACTGTTTTCTGAAAAATCCATTTTTATTAAAACTGTGGCGAGTCAAGAACAATATCACTATTGATCTTCCAGATGGTAGAAAATCAACCCTCGTCATAGCCTGGGTCAACCCACAAACAGCCACTACTGAAACGTGCCTATGAGTTATCCGGAGTCTGGTTTTAATCATAAGCCAGACAACTCCCCGTACCTTAACAACGTTAAGATATGAACTGTTCTATATCCAATATAGAACCAGAGGCACTGATTTAATTTAACCAGATTCAAATCATGCAGCTATCTCCAGTGCATGTCAACTAAATGGAAGGAGGCCGATCAGCATTACTCAACATAGGAATGCTTCCAATTATGAGTAACCCGAAGGAGAAGCAATTTCTCTTTATCATTACTATCAACTGAATACCATACACAAGTATCTACATCTTCGATCACTTTGAAGAATCCCGATACTTGCTACACCTGGTTCTCTACTCTATTCAAATACCTATAACTCCTCAAAACTTAGACCCTGTGTTTCTACGAAACACATGTCTAAGAACTAGAGAAGTTAAAAGTAAACAGAATACAGTATGAGGACCAACCCCTCTGTCCTAATGGACACTGGACAATATACAATACTCTGTATAAGTCCCTGAGTCTTACAACTTATTCACTGTGTGTCGTAGGTTGAAAACTGTACTTATGGTTAAGAAGAATTACACCGCTGTTTAATGCTCCTTACCAAACCATCCACTGATATAGGTAAATGTCATCGACATAATATCAAAAGGTATATCTTACTCTATGAAAATAGACGTACAGATATATCAATTTGAAATTGGTGCATAACAGCGGATATTCAAAACCAAATATTTGCCGTCCGGCAAACAGCCCAGGTGATTTCCTCAAATATCACTGATTACAACGAATCCCGATATAATGAGGATGATCACCCAATTCCCAATAACGTACTCCCACTCATCATCTGTAAAACCATACAGATGTGAGAATCATACCTGGTAAATACATACCCTGGAGTAAGTATCTAATCGGGAAATCAGTTCTCTTTTAACATTACACAGTGAAACTGAAACATTGAAATGTTTCGATGGGGTATCCTGGTATTCCTAGTAATGCCTCTTCCAGATTCACGTCTGTAACCTTTTAATTCTTTGCCACCTCTCCAAATCCCTTCATATGTCTTTAGTCTTTACCTTCTGCACACCCCTTTAGGCCAAATGGTTTTCTTCCTTCCCTACCGTTCGGCACCAGCCTATGGTTTGGAAGAAGACTATCCAATAAGCATAATGGGTGTACTGTCCCTATCCTAGGAACACTCGCAATGAGAGAGGGTGAAGATAAAAGACAACCGAATAAACCTTATTCCTATTTCTCCTGAACCAGAATCCATCCCCGAACTGGAACAAGTTCCATTCGAGTTCGTATATAACCATACGATGGAGTATCCAATAAAATGGGATCTTCGTAGTGATACGGAGTGTCCTGGAGAAATACAAAGGTGATTTAGGATTGGCGAAGAAATACTTGGTTCGGTCGTGAAAAGCAGTCGCAATTTACTTTGCCCTCTTACTAATCCCTTGCTTTGTCTGAACTTAATACCTTCTGTACACCATCGTTATGCTAATTGGTTTTCTTCATTCCCTACCGGTCGGCACCAGCCTAAGGTTTGGAAGAAGACTATCCAATTTGCGTAATAGGTGTACTACTCCTAAACCAAGGAGTACTCGCAACCTGAGAGAAGGTGAAAAGAAAAGACAACTGAATAATCCTATTCGTTTTCTCCAGAACCGGAAACCATCCTCGAATTCCTTCGAGTTCGTATCTAACCATACGATGGTTTTGTCCAATGGAAGTGGACGTTCGTAGTAATACGGGGTGTCCTGGAGAAAAGGGTAAAAGTAGGAGTGGCAATGAGGTCTGCAACTCTGACAATCCAAAAGCCAGTGTTTAAGAAGGTTCAGTCAACTTGGTCACTGAGTCAAAGTCTTAGGGTCGGGTCAATGGTCGCTGCCAGAGAGAGAGAGAAAAGAAACACTCAGCGTACACTCTAACCTAGATCAGAATGGTTACCAATTTATCTAATCTGGAATCCTCCCACTGTACCTCAAATTCTCCTCCAAACCAGAAAGAAGAATTAGTCGGGGTCACCCGAGGAGTAAACCAACTCATCAGTGGGAATCGGGATCCAACTCTCATCGCATGATAACGTGACGGAATCCGCTCACGGTATCACACTCCAGAAGGTATGCGCATATCTGGCAAGTTTCAGTTCTTTTGAAACTCCCGATGTGATTTCTGCCCCATGCTCTTATGACCTTGACTAAGGCCAACAAATCATAAGTCACATGTCAAGTTCTACCCGTCATTGTCCAGGTTGATTTGAACCCACCCGTACAAGCCCTTGACTAAGGCCAACAAGGCTATACGACTGTCCCAAACCAACGCATCTATCTATGCAGCATATGAATACCCAATAGCTACCAAACACTGTGCCTTGACTAAGGCCAACAAACACAGCTTGAATACTATTGACTACCCATATGAAACGACGGAGGGCTACGAATGATTTCTGGCGAAAACCTTTAACGTAGTGAACTTGATATCGTTGAAGGAACGGATAGCTTTTAAAAATATAGTGACGAAAACCGTTGCTAAAGAGGTCACTCCCTGTGAGGGGATCTCGGCTCTTTCCCCGTAGAATGGGGTGCAGGATATTCCAAATGAATACCGCGATGCAAAGCAAAAGTAATCGGCTATAGTGAAGTTAATGCCCTGACGCAAACTTCTGTCCAAGGGGTCACTCCCGGTGAAGGGATCTCGGCCCTTGCCTCGTCGACTGAGGAGCAGGATATTCCAATGAATACCACGATGCAAAACAAAAGTAAACGTCCTTGCAATAACAGCTTTTTGAAAAGTGTTCCAACAACATCAGATTAGGTTTGTATAACTTGCATTGATCCGAATCAACGCAGTCCCATCAATTGATCACACCACAAAGAACGAAAATATACTGACGTACGTATATGCCATCCGCATTCGCCACTAGGTCCCGTCATCACCCGTTAGGTTAGCTAACTAACGGCAGAGCGGGGACTGGACTAGCGCGGATGTAAAACATATACAACATCTACTAATATATATACCAATATATAGTATTTCGCTCAAGGCGTGAATAAAATGCAACATCACAGAAATGTACAGCATCACAGAACAATATAGATATCTGGGATCCCCGGGTTTCACAGAGCCACTACTGAAACCCGACGTTCCCCTGGTCGTGTGGATAGCCTGTGCAATGAAATCCTAGACCCCTACGGGCGCGGCAAGTTACCCGCCAAAACCTGAAGCGAGGCAGCCCCCTTCAGCGCCGTGAATGGACCACCCAGCACTTCACGGAATCCGGCAACTTGGGCACCCCTCCTGGGTCAACCTGTACCCCCTACGAGTGCGGCGAATAGCCCGCCAATCCTAGAGTGAAGCCCCCTCCGTCTCAATGCCATGAGATGCGGGCTTGTTGCCCTCCAGAACCCGGCTATCCGTGCACCCCTCCTGGGTCAACCTGTACCCCCTACGAGTGCGGCGAATAGCCCGCCAATCCTAGAGTGAAGCCCCCTCCGTCTCAATGCCATGAGATGCGGGCTTGTTGCCCTCCAGAACCCGGCTATCCGTGCACCCCTCCTGGGTCAACCTGTACCCCCTACGAGTGCGGCGAATAGCCCGCCAATCCTAGAGTGAAGCCCCCTCCGTCTCAATGCCATGAGATGCGGGCTTGTTGCCCTCCAGAACCCGGCTATCCGTGCACCCCTCCGCGGGGCAAACCTAGTACAGAAAGTAAAATATACATACAACGGGTACATCGACCGCAACCAGGTCGTGCCCCAAAAGAATAATACAATCAGGCAGTGACGGCAGTCCACATGTCGGACGCTCGCCCCGCAATATCAAATGTACATGATACAACAAAACTGTACTAGCATTGCATCCAGGCTACCCCCACGACCGATCCGCAACATCACAGCAAATACATAGAACATCAACGTGAAAGTCACGTTCGCAAATCCGTCTAACCGGGCTATAGCAGTTAGACCGGATTTACCGATCGAGTGACATTCACGGTCGCAGATATAATGTAAATACTGTGAAAAATGTGTTTAAAATTTTCCGATTGATCAAACATTAACAAGTGGGCCCCCAAACAAACTGTAGCAACCACAGAAAACCTGGGCCCAATTTTAATATTCCAAAAACCACACTTATCACTCAGAAACACACTGGAAAAATTTGGGGTGGTGAACAGTAAAATCCGCGGCGGAAGCGCGGCAAAATCAGGGATTTGGCCGCCCTTCCGCGGCGGAATGGGGAGATCGAGGTACCAAATTTTTACAGTGTGCTTAGTTTTCCCTGCACATCATTCTGAGACCACCTGAAAAATTTTTGGACTCAAAAAAAATTCGACAGAAACTGATGTGCAAAGAAATACGGGTTTTCGGGATTTTGTTCGATCGGAAACGTAAAACACATTACACAAAAGCTAGACGAAGTTAATGGCGAGGCTCTGATACCACTGTAAGTGCACGGCGGCGCCCCGGCCGTCAACCCGACGCCGGAATGCGGAAGCGGTGATAAACTTAAATTTTTTTGCGGACTTTGCAAACCGGCACCACCGCGCACTAAACTCCGGATCGTAACCATTAACAAGTCTACGCTACTAAAAAGAAAGGGAAGAGATGTATACCGATGATCCAAGTCCTCCGGTCTTCATCTCCACTCCGATCTCCTCGCGGGATCTCCGTCCTTCTCCTCCTCGTCGCCTCCTTGCCGGAAAGAGCACCACATCGCCTTCGTCTTTTACGGGCTCCCGCCTCTATACCGAGGCAACTCGGGCACGAAGCCGGCTACTCGACGTGCCCAAGATATGCTGTAGGAAGTGTAGTGTAGAGGCTACTTGTCTCTTTGGGGTTTATTGCCTTTGGATGGAGGAATGAGGATTGAACTTTGGAGGGAAATGAAGCTACCAATTTTGCAAGGACATGAGATGAAGAATGAAGCATCTAAAATGAATCTCTCATTTTTCCTCTCCTCACAATGTGTGGCCGGCCATCATACATATGGAAATGGTGGAGGGAACAAATACAAAACCTTAAGGGAGGTGAGGGTAGGAGAAGTCAAGTGGTGACCACACCAAGAGACAAGAAAACAAACACCATGCTTCATATCAAATCCAACCATACCCCTTCATGTCACAATAAAGCAAAAGCATGGAGCAAGATATCATAATCAATAGTTTTGCAAGAAACCCCCTCCACAAAGATTATTTGCACAATTGCAAATAACCCCCTCCATCGGAAAAGTCCGGCCGGGAAAGAACAAAGGAAAACCGGCCGGAACGGAATGCAAACTGGCAACTCCAGAAAACTGGTCCCGTAATAAATTACAGGAAAACCCCGATACTGTGCATACACACCCGCATCTGTATTCTGTCCGGATACAAATGCAAAGAGACAAAATCTACACTGTACTAAACTAGGACCGGCTTAAACCAAAGCCGGCTAGTAATATCCGTTCGATCCTGATCCGTGCAATACCGCACGTATCTGATCGAACCCTGCCATATACCTATACGGCTACTAGTACAAACCGTCCGATCCTGATCCGTGCAATACCGCACGTATCTGATCGGACCCTGCCATATCTCCATACGGCCTCTACAGCGTTTCGCCCGAAACATGAGTAACTGTAAGTGTGGTGGACTCTAAAGACTCGTCAATACTATGGCTGTGGATTTAACCACTAGCACGTCAGAGGTATAAGCCAATACGTGACGGGCCACCAGCTATTGACCAAAAGGGACGTCGATGAGTAAACTCATCCTGACACCCTACTGAGCCTGTCAGTGACAATATCCGTGCAGTCCGGTCCGTTCGTCTATGAGTATCGCATGGCGGGCCTAGGGGGTTGGTAAAAGTCAGACCCCCAAAAGCGGTACAAGTCGTGTCGGAGTGTAGCCCAGAACACCCTGAGATACTACTGGAATACCTACCAGTAAATCTCCTTGCCTTGGCCAAGGACTTTGTGTAATGGCTCTCCTAGACACAGCACGACCTCACCCCCAATACCGGGAGAGACGAACCCCTGAAGATACGCTCACTGCCTCCATGTGGCTCGGGACTGTACCCAACTAAAACCTGTTTGCACGACTCCTTTGAGCCGTGGTAGGGTAGTAATCAAAGTACAGTGGGAACTCACACGAGACAAATGACGATCCCCAGGTCGATGAACTAACCTGCACACATGTCACCAGGGAACTGCCATCTGACGTCTGGTATATGACCAACTAGCATGTTCCCGGCGAGTCCTGTCCGGTGTACTCATAACCCAATGAGCACCTGTATACATCTTAGGTGACCCAACTGACACCAGTGGCTTGTGAGACCGGCCACCGCCCCTCGTCGGGGTCTCGACTGTATACACTAGTCTACTAATGGAGTATCGATGCCCAGTCTCGAAACTCCCACGACTAGGGACCTTTTAAGGATAAGCTTATAGACCCCCAGCTCCCACTTATATGATCGCCCTCATACTGCTGGTGGTCAAGCAAGAATCCTAGGGGCTCTATCAACGTGTAATAGCGACATGTCAGGTCACCTAAAACAGTACACGATGATAAAGGTAAACCAGATAGCATACTATCATCTCGAGTAAGACTGTCCTACCGGGATAGGTCCTCCCTCAACCATTACAATCACGTACCTGTGACCTAATAATTGACTCTGAGGGCACTATCTCCAACAATTAGCACTTAAAGATACCTAGTTGCCTCAAGTTTAGAGGCAAAGCTTGGAGTTAAGCTCTCGTGGTGGATCGTCTACTACTTGGAGAAGGCCGAGGAGGAGGTGGAGTTCGTAAAGACGAAGGACACGGTTCTTTAGGTATAATCCCTTTACATAGTAGTTTAGAACTTCTATGTTTGATGTTAGTTATCGTTTAGTTTCGATTCATGCGGTTAGTCGATGTTTAAGCAAAGAACAAGATCGTTTTTCATATTTCCGCATCCCCGCAAGTCGTGGGCTGTTGTACATCGACTTACAGTGGTATCAGAGCCACGCTAAACAATAAATAACTCACTTGCAAAATTGTATGAATTTCGAACGGAAAAAACGAAACCGGAAAACCCCGATATCATGAGTTTCTGTCGATTTTTAAATGAAGTCCAAAAATTTTTCAGGGAGGTTCAGAAAGCTCTAAATGACAGTAGTAGAACACCCAAGAAAATTGGGCCCATGAATCGGCTAAAGCGCTGTGGAACCGCGGCGGATCCCACCGATCCGCCGCGCTTCCGCCGCCGAGTTGCCGATTCATGAACCCAATTTTCCTGTGTTGGTTCTCTGTGATATTTGGTATTTTCTGGAATTTTTTATTTTTGCTCAGGTTTCAGATTTACAGAGAAGTATTGGAGCAAAATTAAATGTGTTTAATCGATCGAAATTATACGGTATTTGCTTGTTGGATTATATCTGTGCTTGTATAATGTGTTCGTAAACCTCCCCTAACTGCTAGTATGTCGGTTGGCAGGGGGTTGCACATTTCTATAATGGATTTTACTGTTTGTGGATATGAACTGTGTTGGACTGTTGTGATGTATAGCCGGGGTTATGTGATGGGTTATTATTTAATTCATTTGATGTAAATATAATTTGTTGTAATATTATTTTGCGGGGCACATCCTGGTTGCGGTTGTAGCCACCGTTGTATTATTTCATTTTACTGTTTTTGCTCCTAGGACAGACCCAAGGTGGGGTGCACAAACTGCCGGGCGGGTAGTTTGCCGTACCCGTTGGGGTCTTGGGTGGGGTAATGGCTATTCATCACAACTGTGTAATCCGTCTTTTGTTGCAGGCTCAAAACAAACACGGATTACTTGCAAATCCAATAAAGTTCGTCTGTGATCTGGAATGCCTATTATTGCGTCTGACGAATGTACAATATCTATATATGATAGCTATTTAGACGTCACTTATGTTTTACATCCGCACTAGCCCAGCCCCCGCTCTGTCGTTAGTTAAGTAACCTAACGGGTGATGACGGGACCCCGTGGCGAATGCAGATGGCATAAGAGGACGTTGTATTTTCGTTGTTTTCTGCAATGATAGGTTAATGATGGGACGCATTATTTATAATGCAAAGAAAATAAACCAAAAGTTAATTGTTGGAACAATTTAAAAGAAACCACTCGGTTAATTTTAAAAACAGATATTTTTAAATGCGGAGCTTTAACCACTCCTTTTAAAAGCTATCAGGTTCCTTCGGTTATATCAAGTTCACTACGTTCACGGTTTCGCCAAAACCATCCGTACCCTCTGTCATTTCATTTGGGTATTCAGTAGTATTCAAGCTATGCATTTTGGCCAAAGTCAAGGCATAGTGTTTGGTAGCTGCTGGGTTTTCATTTGTTGCATAAGATAGATGAGTTAGTTTGGGACAGTCGTATTATCATTTGACCAAAGTCAGGGGTATATACGGATGGGTTCAAATTGACAAGATAATGACGGGTAGAACTTGACATGTGACTTATGACATTTTGACCAAAGCCAAGGTCATAAGAGCATGGGGCAAAAACTTATATCGGGAATTTCTAAAGAAACTGAAATTTGCAAAGTGATGCATACCATTTGGAGTTTGATGAATGTTGGTAGCATTCCATCAACATTATCATACGATGATATTTGGATCCCGATCCTACTGTGAGTATATGCTACTTATCAGGATATTCGTCACTTAACGATCAATGCTATAAACCAAGTAGGTGTCAAGAAAGGTGTCAGCGGGGTTACGCCCCCAGAGAAAAGAGGTTATTTAATTAAGGAACTTCGCGAAAGCGTTGGAAAACCTCCCTCGAAGTATCGACACTAGCCTGGCTGAACGGTTAAGCAAGTATTGTACGGTAAGAATAGTCCTGGCTAATTCTTCTTTTATGGTTTGAGGAAGGATTCGAGAAACAGTGGGAGCCATCCAGTTTAGATAAACTAAAAACCACTCTAAACTTGCAAGAGCATCATGCTAAAGAGTTTTCTTCTCTCTCTCCTAATTGCAGCGACCCTGAAAATGACTGGACTTAAGTTACTTTTAGAGAAAAATATACTGACAGGGCCAAACTATAAAGATTGGCTGCGGAATGTCAAAATGGCTTTGACCTATGACAAATTGGGGTACGTCCTCACCGCTACGGCACCTGCTGTCCCTGGTCCCAAATCCAGTAATGCGGATAAGGAAATCCGCAAAACCTGGGATTTCGATTGCGCGAAAGCCAAGTGCATCGTGCTTGCCTCAATGAACAATGAACATCAGAGGAGGCACGAGGATATGGAACTAGATGCCATATTTCTCCGTACAAAGGAACTTTATGGAGAGCAATCTCGTATAGCAAGATACGAGACCTCTAAGAACTTGTTTCGAGCGAGGTTGGCTGTCGGGTCATCGGTAGGAGAACATGTCCTAAATATGATCGGCTATAGAGAAGAGCTCGCAGACCTTGGGACGACTTTGGATAATGAGCTCTATACAGACCTTATTCTCCAGTCCCTTCCTTGCACCTACGCCCAGTTTATCCTGAACTTCAACATTCAAAGAAAAGAAGTTGAACTTCCGGAACTCCTGAACATGTTAAGGAGTGCAGAGGGCACCTTGCAGAAGGCAAGGGAAACACCCGCTATGTTTGTTGGCGGTGCATCTTCTTCCGGGTCCAAGGCTAGGGCCAAAGGAAGGAAGAAGAAGGCCGCCCCCAGACCTAGAGGAGGTGTAAGTAAGGTGGGAGGGAAGGGAAAGAAAAAGTTTGCGGTACCGGTAGTTGGCCAGGATGAGTGCTTCCATTGTCATAGGAAAGGGCACTGGAAGAAATATTGCAATGTGTGGAACGCCAAGAACCAGTAACCGAAGCAAGCTGTGGCTTCGACTTCAGGTGTGTTTGTAATTGAGAATTGTCTGTCAATTAACTCTACTTCCTGGGTATTGGATACCGGATCAGGATCTCATATTTGCAATTCATTGCAGGCACAGAGAAACCGTAGAGTGCTGAAGGAAGGTGATATGACCCTAAAGGTTGCTAACGGAGCTAGCGTGGGAGCTGCGTCCGTCGGGGATTACCACCTAGGATTGACAAGTGGACACATTTTGGTTTTACATAACTGTTTTTTTGTACCAAGCTTAACGTGTAATATCATATCAGTTTCCTTGTTATCAAATAAAGGTTATGATTTCACGTTTGTAAGAGATGTTGTTTACATCCACCTTAATCATGGTTTGATTGGGACCGGTACACTAAATAACGGTATATATGTTTTAAACCAACTCCAAATTTTCAATGTCCAGAACACACTTAAAAGAAAGTCTCCAGATTTAAATAAAGTTTTCTTATGGCATTGTAGACTGGGTCATATCAATGAGAGAAGGTTGACTAAGTTGCATAGAGAAGGATATTTGGACTCGTTCGAATATCAAACTTATGACACTTGTCAATCTTGTCTCAAAGGAAAGATGACAAAGACTCCATTTACTGGATAAGGAGTAAGAGCGAGCGAGCTCTTAGGACTCATACACAGTGATGTATGTGGTCCAATGTCTATGCATGCAAGAGGTGGTTTTTCCTATTTCATTACTTTCACGGATGATTACTCAAGATACGGATTCATTTATCTGATGAAACATAAATCCAAGGCTTTTGAGAAATTCCAAGAGTATAAGAATGAAGTAGAAAACCAAACCGGCAAAAGTATCAAGACACTTAGATCTGATCGAGGTGGTGAATACTTGAGTGCCGAGTTCCTAGGTTACCTAAAAGAGAAAGGAATTCTCTCTCAGCTTACTCCTCCATACACTCCACAGCACAACGGTGTATCGGAGAGACGGAATTGAACCCTATTGGATATGGTACGATCCATGATGAGTAATGCTGAGTTACCGCGATCTTTTTGGGGTTATGCGCTAGAATCAGCAGCATATCTTCTGAACAGGGCTCCTACCAAGACTGTGCCTACCACTCCATATCAGATGTGGACTGGGAAGAAACCCCATCTTCAGCATATGAAGATTGGGGATGTCCAGCTTTTGTTAAAAAGCAGCATGTGGACAAGCTCGAGGCACGATCAGTAAAATGTAAGTTTGTGGGATATCCAAAGAACTCCAAGGGATATTATTTCTATTACGCAGAGGAACAAAAGGTTTTTGTTTCTCGTAATGCCCATTTTCTGGAACATCAGTTTTTAGAAAAGGAAATAAGTGGGAGGGAAATAGAACTGGAAGAAATTCCAGAACCACAAACTGCTACTGAAAGTTTGGTAGAACCAGTAGTTCAAGAAGAACAGGACATTCCCGCACCCCTCCGCAGGAGTAGTAGGCCGTCTCATCCGCCTGAGAGATACTACGGTTTTCTCATAGATGGGGATAGAGAGGATTGCATCATAGATGATGATGAACCTACTGACTTCTGTTCATATCAGATTTTTGCATTTTCATACCGCCCAATTTTTATCACATTGCATATCCGTAGATACTCTTGAGCCGTGTTTGCTAGTCAATTGCAGGATACAGGTTCTCGGTTCCAAAACGGTGAAATTCATGGAAAACACGGAAAAATCTGGGTTCCTGCCAACCACAGATAAAACACGTCTCCGCTCTTCATCCGTATGCTGCCAGATCCCAGTTTAGGAAGACAAAATGTCAAATCAATGTCGTTTTCAGGCACAAGGCTCAATGGTAGCACAAGATCCAAGAGATCTACGCGGAGCTCGAGACAATCATGAGAAAATCTTGACAAAAAGTCCACCTTTCTCTCAACAGAAATTCTGGAAAAATCGTGGAGCCAAATTGAGAAAATACATATACCAGAATTATGTACACTAAAGAACAGGGAATCAACAAAAAGCAATAGGGCCAACTCCACTATTAGGCCGCGGAACCGCGGCCTAAGCATGCTTAGGCCGCGGATCCGCGGCCCTATGATGGCGGCAGGCAGAGAGATTTGGGGGTTATTTTGGTCATTGTATGTGTGTTCTGTTGGTTTCCCTAGGGTTTCATTTTCTGGCCTATAAATAGCCCAGAACTTTGTGAAGGAAAGGGGCCATTCTTGTATTTTCTTTTTCTAGGATTTAGTTCACTTGTTCTTCTTCTTCTCATCTCTTCTCTTTTAAACTTGTAGTGAGCTTTGTGAGGGAGGAATGATAAATAAAGAAGATCAATTTATTATCATGCTTGTCTTACTTTTGTTATAATTGTTGTAACTTTAAATTCGTTAAGTAGTTGTTGTTATTTCCTTGTTGTTTCTTTCTTCTCTTTTTTTTCTTTATCCTTACATACGACAATGATACTTACGCTTGATCCTCGCCAAGGTGAGGTCGCAAACAGTTAGTCGTATTCTTCTAATCTTCTTCTTTCTATCTTCCTCTTTTGTTTGTTTTGTTTTTTTTCTTATCATGAAGTGTGAGTAGTTTTATACTTGTTAGGGTAGGATAAGGGAAGTTTGAGAGAAGGAAATCTCTCTCACTCTTTCCTTGCCCAACAACTTAAATCGACTCCCGTTAATTGAACCACAATCCGCTCCCTACGGCACCCTATCCTACATGATAGCGGTGATTCCATAGTAAGACCGGTTGTGGTTGAATTAACCGGAGGTTATGGATAAGAGCCAAGAACGGACGGACAAGCACCAAAAGGAAGACTTATGCGTTGGAAAGCCTAGCTTATACTCGCAAAGTCCTTCCTAGTCGTGCTAATCCCCGTTGTTGCCGATTACCGTAACACCGATATTAAGAGGGGCAACGAAAGATGTGGAGACTCCTAACTCAAACTAACCTAATCCTAACCCTAACAAGCTCTCTTTAAATATCAACTTAACACTTAGATAATCCAACAAAATTTGAACAACCGGACTTAACTCGTCGAAAAACACATAGAAAAAGATTCCCATCTCCCTGCGGACGACCCGTACTCAACCGGCCAGCTACAAGCGAAACCGTCTTGATTGCGGTATTTAAACTAGAACTTGAACACGCACGTATCCTGACAATCAAATGGCGCCGTTGCCGGGGAGACGGTAGTTTGTTTCTTTGTGTAATTTCGGGTTAAATTGAAAGTATATAAAAAAAAAACGAAAAAATATACTTTGTAAAAAAACCATCTTGATATTCTTGATTAGTTTTTGTGCAAGTGCGCAGGAAAATACGAAGTTCAAGATCGGCGCCAAAGACGTCGGATAATACGGAGTTCAAGTACAGTGCCAAAGACGTGGGAAGATAGACCCACATTTCGCGGCTACACCGCGACGGACCAAAACGGAGGAGACGGTCTACTGTCAAAATCTGGAGCAGATACAGTGAGCAACTAAAAATTCCACACATCCAGAAAGGCAGAAGACACCCAACAGAACCCACCCAGCAAAACTGAAGCCCCAACTCCCCAAAACAGCCGCGGAAACGCGGCATAAGCAAGCTTAGGCCGCGGATCCGCGGCCACTTGGTGGCTTCAGGGGTGCAATTTCTTTCTGGTGAGTCTCTCTCTTCTCTCCACTCCTCTGAACTCCACTGAACTGTGTTTTCTGCAGCCTTCTTTGCGCAAATTCTTCTCCCCCTTCCAATAAACTGTTCTTGTGTAGGATTCTTTGCGCCGCAAATAAAAATTGTTTGCAGTTGATTTGTTACTGTTTTGCATTCTTTAATACGGACTTAAGGGGCTTGAAACCAATCCAGATTGGGTGGGGATTTCATCACCCTTCCCAGGACCCCAAAAATCACTAAAGCATATGCATTGTCCATTGTAAATTTAAAAAATACTAGACTTCAGCCCTAAGGACTTCGCGCTCATTAGGAGAAGATAAACAGTGTTTAGAACCTCGCTTAACCGTATATTGTTTACGGGGTGTCTAGGAAAGTGTTAAAGGCGCAACCGCCGAAAGAGAAAGGTTTATTTAATTAAGGAACTTCGCGAAAGCGTTGGATAACCTCCCCTTATCTCTGCACTTACCTGGCCTCGTGATCAGTGTATTTTTAAGCCCGTTTCTCGACATTGTTTAACTTCGACAATCAAGTTCAGGAGCAGGTCTAGTAGACCTAGGCGACCGTAGATCTAGGAGTGATTGTGCATATCTTGTTTATGATTGCTTAAGCCGTATTTCCGTACATATTTCTGTAAATCTCTTTCTAAAAAAAAAAAAAAAAAAAGAAAAAATCAAAAACTTTTATAAAAACTTGCCCTTTGTCGCCAAATCCATTTTCACCCACCACCCATCGCCTTTCTTCATTGACGTTTTCTTACCCTCACCTTCTCCGCTTTGACTATACTAAACTCGTTTAGTGTATGTCCGCTTGGACTCGGGACACTAGCGCCCGTCTAGTCCGCGTTACGTTAGTCGCGACCGACTACGCGATCGACTCCGAAGTCGATACTCCGTCCACTCCTTTTTCACCCCTTCCTTTGCCGGCCAACTCCGACGTTGACCGGAATTCTGTTCATACATCTTCACCTTCACCTTCACCTTCACCTTCACCAACCTCTTCTTCCGCGATGTCGGGATTTAATCCGAACATCTCTTTGACCACCCCTGGATTGGCTCCACCTCCTACGGAGACCAATCTCCCACCACCTCCGCCTGTTGTAGCGCCGCAGCGAATTGCGCTCCAGGATCGTTTCTACCCTACCCGTTCTGCACTTCCCACCTGCCTTTCTCTTCCTCCGGCCAATGGGGACAACTTTGAAATTAAGCCCCATTTCATCAACATGCTTCCACGTTTTCATGGGCTTGAATCTGAAGATGCCTATATCTTCATCAACAAATTCAAAATGTCTGTGCCATGATGAAAACAACCCAGCTGTCGGACGATGCTATACGTCTACGGGTCATTCTGTTTACTTTATGCGATCTCGCTGAAAAATGGCTGTATAGCACCGCTTCCCACTCAATCACCAGCTGGGACGAGTTTGTTAAAGCGTTTCTGAAAAAATTCTATCCAAATCACAAGACCGCAAGAATTCGAAATGAAATCAACCAATTCTCCCAGCTTCCTTCTGAACCCTTCTGGAAGTGCTTTCACCGATACAAAGACCTTCTTGTTCAGTGTCCTCACCAAGGTATATAGAAATGGCAGCTCTGCCAAACCTTATACGAGGGACTGAACCCAGCAACGAAGCAGTTGCTGGAAACCATCTGTCAGGGCCACTTCCTATCGAAATCTGACGAGGAAGCATGGCAGTTCTTTGACGATCTTGCGGAGCAAACGCTACAGTGGGAGAGCACCAGACCGACTTCTTCTTCTTCTACCTCCACTTCTACCGGTCAGTCTAGGGTAGGAATCCACCAACTCGATGTCTCTATTGCGATGAAAGATGAAATGGCTGCTATAACAAGAAAGCTTGAAGCAATAGAGAGCAAATTTTCTGCTCCTGCCCCTGCCCCTGTTCTCCCCCTTCGTACCATCTGCGCTTGTTGTTCCGATCCGTCCCACTTGACCGAAGAGTGTCCTTACAATCCACCCCCGCAAGGACAGGATCAGGTTACTGCTGCCTTCCAGCAAAGACCGAGGAATGATCCATACTCTTCCACCTATAATCCCGGTTGGAGGAACCACCCCAATTTCGCCTGGAATCAGAATCAGAATCAATTCCAGGGCAACAATTTCCAAAGGGCCCCTCTGCCGCAACAACAAGCGCAGCAACAAACTCAACACCAATATCAGCAACCCTTCCAACCCCAGCCTTTCCAAAACCAGACGAACAACTTTGCACCAAACAACTCTTTTCCACCAAACAATTTTGTTCCGTCAAACACTGATAAGGTTTCCTCGCTCGAGCGAAGTCTGGAGGCGTTTGTTAAACAATCGACTCAATCCACCGCCAACAACCAGTCTTCGATTCAATCTTTAGTGCAACACACTGCCGCACACAGGCAAAGCATCAAGACCATCATGGCCCAGATTGCACAGCTGAACGCGGCCTTGAGCGAGCGAGAGAAGGGGAAGCTCCCGTCTCAGCCACTTCCAAATCCCGGTCACCCACATAATGCACATGTTGCTCTTGAACAACAAAATCATAATGTGAGTGCCGTGACCACACTGAGATCGGGGAGGGTGCTGCAGAACAACATTGGCAAGCAAATCAACGATGACACCCCGGCCGCTTCTTCTTCTTCTTCGTCTTCTTCTTCGTCTTCTGAGCCTATTCTCCATTCTTCAACAGGCTCTCCTTCCTTTTCTTCTGCTCTGAACGGACCCACTTCTCACTCCACGAAAACACCTATTCTGGGATCCGTTCCAACTCCAAAATCTCCTCCTCCAGCATTAGACTCAACCAATTTTCAAAATATTCCATTTCCAAACCGGTTGAGGTCTAACAAACAAAATCCACAAATGGAGAAGATTTTGGAGTTATTCAAGCAAGTTAACATTAACATTCCTCTTTTAGATGCTGTCCAACAAGTCCCATCTTACGCGAAAATCTTAAAGGACTTGTGCACGAAAAAGAGGAAGTCTCAGGTACCCAAGAAAGTTTTCTTGGCTAGTGCTGTGAGTGATGCCCTTACCCAATCTTTACCACAAAAACGGAAGGACCCTGGCTGTCCTACGATTTCAATTACTATTGGGGATAAGAACATCAACCGCGCACTATTAGATCTTGGTGCCAGTGTTAACTTGCTTCCGTATTCAGTATACGAGCAATTAGGCGTCGGAGAGCTGAAACCCACACACTGCACTCTCCAGATGGCCGACCGATCGATCACCCATCCTAGGGGTGAGCTAGAGGATGTGTTAATAAAAGTCGGGGACTTCATATTCCCCGTAGACTTCATTGTCTTAGATACACAGCCTGTAGCTAACCCCCGGAATCAAATTCCGGTGATACTCGGTCGCCCATTTCTCGCAACCTCAAATGCTGTGATTAATTGTCGCAATGGTTCGATGAACCTCTCTTTTGGAAATATGACAATTGAACTCAACATTTTTAGGTTGGGGAATCAGCCCGCCGAACCTAATGCTCATATACTGGACGTCTGCTCGATCCAGGAGATCACACCAGAAGAGTGTGAATTCGAGGAGTTTCTGTTTGATCACGATAATCTTGACGCCACTAGTGCGTTTCTCTTCGAACCTGCTGCTGTTTCTGCGCCCGACAACGAATACGAGTGTTTCACATTCTCGAACGATCTTAGCCGCGCACAACCCGAGTTTGAATCTTTCGACTTTCCGGATGAGTTACCTGAACCATCCGACTCGGTTGCCTACACTCGTTTTGAACCTTTGCTGGAGTCCTTTGAGTTCGAGACCTTTGCACCAGTCTTGCCTTCCATCATTTCACCTCCAACGCTCGAACTCAAGCCGTTACCGTCTCACCTTAAGTATGCTTACTTAGGTGAGAACGAGACCCTCCCTGTCATCATTTCGGCTTCTCTAGCTCCAGAGCAAGAGAAAGCCCTTCTCGCGGTCTTGCACAGCAACAGGCAAGCTTTTGGCTGGTCCATGGCGGACATCAAGGGGATTAGTCCCCTCATCGTTGAGCATCACATTCATCTGATGGATGATGCCAAACCAGCCCGGGATCCACAAAGACGTCTTAATCCAGTCATGAAGGAGGCTGTGAAGAAGGAGATCGTCAAATGTCTAGATAGTGGTATCATTTACCCTATCTCTGATAGCCAGTGGGTTAGCCCCATTCATGTTGTCCCTAAGAAGTCGGGCATCACGGTCATAACCAACGAGGCGAATGAGTTAATCCCTACTCGCACCCAAACTGGGTGGCGAGTTTGCATTGATTACAGAAAACTCAACGCCGCAACGCGGAAAGACCACTTTCCGCTACCTTTCATTGACCAGATGCTCGAACGATTGGCTGGACACGAGTACTACTGCTTTCTTGATGGCTACTCCGGCTATAATCAAATTCCCATCGCCGAAAAAGACCAGGACAAGACCACTTTCACTTGTCCTTTCGGCACGTTTGCATATCGTCGCTTGCCCTTTGGGTTATGCAATGCGCCCGCTACCTTCCAGCGGTGTATGATGGGTATTTTCTCGGACATGGTGGAAAAATTTCTGGAGATTTTCATGGATGACTTCTCTATCTTCGGCGACTCCTTTGATGAGTGTTTGCTGCATCTTGACGCTGTCCTTATCCGATGTAAGGACAAGAATCTCACTTTGAACTGGGAGAAATGCCACTTCATGGTGCGCGAAGGTATTGTCTTAGGACATATCATCTCGCAAAATGGCATAGAGGTTGACAAAGCAAAGATTGAGGTCATTTCCAATCTGCCTCCTCCCCGATGCGTCAGAGATATCCGAGCCTTCCTTGGCCATGCCGGTTTCTATAGACGGTTTATCAAGGACTTTAGCAAGATTGCTAGGCCCTTGACGCTTTTGCTGGCCAAGGACACGCCTTTCGACTTCAACTCGAGCTGTGTGACTGCATTCGAGTCACTGAAACGCTCACTCACTTCTGCTCCCGTTCTTTCTTCACCTGACTGGACGCACCCATTTGAGATTATGTGCGATGCATCCGACTTTGCCATCGGTGCTGTCCTTGGACAGCACATCAACAAGATGCCGCATGTAATCTATTACGCGAGCCGAACCCTGAACGACGCCCAACTTAACTATACAACAACTGAGAAGGAATTCTTAGCTGTTGTATTTGCTTTAGAAAAGTTCAGGCCCTACCTCATCGGCTCTCCAGTCATTGTCTACACGGACCATTCAGCTCTGAGCCATCTTTTTGCGAAGAAAGATGCCAAATCTCGGTTAATACGTTGGATCCTCTTGCTTCAAGAGTTTGACCTTGTCATTAAAGACAAACGAGGATGTGAAAACGTAGTTGCCGACCATCTCTCACGACTTCCTTCTTCGCCTTCGCTTCCAATTCCAATCAACGACGTTTTCCCGGATGAACAGCTCTTGACAGTATCCTGCGAACCCTGGTTCGCAGATATTGTGAACTATTTGGCCTCGGGATTACTACCGACTGAATGGTCGAGTCAGGACAGACTTTGCTTCTTATCCCAAGTAAAACACTTTTACTGGGACGAACCCTACTTGTTCAAGTACTGTCCCGACCAGATTATTCGTCGGTGTGTCCCTGATGAGGAATTTAAGAGTGTGCTGTCATTTTGCCACGATCAAGCGTGTGGCGGGCATTTTGGGCCCAGAAAGACAGCTGAGAAGATCTTGCAATGTGGTTTCTACTGGCCACAACTCTTCAAAGACGCTAACGACTATTGAAAGACTTGCTCCCGGTGCCAACACTTGGGCCGGATATCCCGGAGGAACGAGATGCCGCTCCAACCGATCTTGGTTGTGGAGATTTTCGATGTTTGGGGGATAGACTTCATGGGGCCGTTTCCCAGCTCTTTTGGGAACTTGTACATTCTTCTAGCTGTTGATTACGTCTCTAAATGGGTCGAGGCTGTGCAGAGCCGGACTAACGACAACAAGGTTGTCGTTAGGTTCCTTAAAGAAAACATTTTCTCCCGGTTTGGCCACCCTCGAGCGATCATTAGCGACAATGGAAGTCATTTCTGCAATAGGACTTTCGAGGCCTTGATGCGGAAATACTCCATTAATCATAAGCTCTCTACGCCCTACCACCCCCAAACCTGCGGGCAGGCCGAAGTTTCAAATCGGCAAATCAAGCAGATACTGGAGAAGACGGTTTCCAAGAACCATAAGGATTGGTCTCTGAAACTCACTGATGCCCTTTGGGCATTTAGAACCGCTTATAAGACCGACCTTGGCATGTCTCCCTATCGGCTTGTGTACGGAAAAGCCTGCCACCTACCTGTTGAAATCGAGCATCGCGCATTTTGGGCGATAAAGGAGCTGAATCTGTCTATCGAGGACGCGGGCAGCCATCGGAAGCTGCAGCTGAACGAACTATGCGAGCTTAGGGATGATTCTTACGACAACGCGGTTGTCGTTAAGAATCGAACGAAGGTGTTTCACGATAAACACCTTTTGCGCAAAACCTTCGTACCTGGTCAGCAGGTACTGCTTTACGACACCCGACTTCATTTCCATCCTGGAAAGCTCAGATCTCGCTGGAAAGGGCCGTATTTTGTGCGGAATGTGTATCCGCAGGGCGCTGATGATTTAGAAAATCCAAAGGACGGTTCACTCTTCAAGGTAAATGGACACCGATGCAAACCGTACCTTAGCGCCGAACCAACAGAGGAGCTCCTGTTCTTACAGGAGCCGATTTACCCTGAATGATCTTCCTCTGCCTACCTCCAAACTTCGGTTATCCAGCCAAGAACAGTGGACACTGTTCCAAATAAGTTTGGGGGTATGTACAAACCATTTTTTGTATATATTTGTGTATATTCTTTTTTCTCTTCTTTAAAAACAAAAACAAATAAAAATTTGTGTATCACTAACCGACAATTTTGAACCTTCCAACTGCTCTATTCATGCTACGACAGTGAGGACACTGTCCAGTTTAAGTTTGGGGGTACGCTCGGTATGCATTTCTTCCCTTCACATTCATATGTATATTTTTGCATCTGCATATTAAAATCCATAAAAACCATAAAAATTTGAAAATTTTCCAAAAATATAAAAACTTTTTTGTCAAGTTAGCTTGTGGAAGAACTCTGATTCAACATTCGACGGTTTTTGTTTGAAAAAATAGGAATAACTAAATCTTATGTTTGGATTTTGAAAACCTGAAAGATAACTCTCCTTTGAAGCTAACTATAGCTGATATACGTCTTTACATCACACTACACGTGTCGTAAGATTTTGGGAATTAGATGACAAGTCTTTCATGTTTAAACTTTTAAACAGATAAATGATTTTCTAAGGATCAAATAGGTTTGTTCTGAAATGAGTAATGTCAAGAATAGTTTATGAAGTAAAGCGAATATGAAGGAATATTATTGAGGCCGTAATTGGAGCTAAGTCTGAAAAATAACCCATCGGAAACTTGATTGGAATGATTACACACCAAACCCACTAAACACGTCTTTTATCCAAAAAAATAATTGAACTGCCGGTTATATCTCCGTTCGTATTAAATCATCTGATTTTCACGCCAATCTGTCTTTTGTTTTTTGGACCTAGGTAACTTGAGTAATTAAGTCCGCTGGGGTGTTTCTATACCTAATGCCCTAAAACCAACTGGTTTGGGTGCATTGGCCCAAAGCTCGCTAAGAAGCCTAGAAAGTCCAGTTTTAAAACAAAGTCAAGCAAGTGTTCTCTCCGAGTTAAAATTCCTAACGGTTCTTTGTGTGAGAATAATCTTGATAAAAGACAGGCTTTTATAAAAAATTTAGCGGAGATATGAAGGTTTTATTCTATGATAAAGACTATTGCACGTTCACAGAGGTGTGTATGAAATGAAAACTAGAAAAAGGTGGAGTGAAAAATACGACTTAGTTTCCTGTTATGGAAGATAGAAATTCTGAAGTTGAAACCTTACTGGAAAACGAAACTTGAAAAATGCTTAACTCTTTATAAAACTTATATGATCCTTTTTAAATTATTATCTGGGCTTTATTGTGCGACATGATGACTTTATTCGACCTTTCGGGAACTTAACGACACTATTTGCACTGCACGTAAAGACATGTAAAACATGTAGTTAAACAAGAAGCGAGGTGTGAAAAATAAAGGTTCGATGGTCTAGACTTAGGATTATAGAATTGTTATTTTCTAAAAACAAAACTTTAGGGTTTGAATCTTAGTCATTTTACAAAACCAACTTAACCGGATTTTGTGGGTAGTATCCACTGAAAACCCTCAGGAGACAACACTCCTCCTACTAGGGACACCTAGAGGTTTAACGGCTTGTTGCACATGCTCAGTGCAATCGCGTTCCCTGCGAAAGTGAGGTTAGGAAATTTTTTGTGAATAAATGGACTTTGCTCGGGACGAGCAAATGATAAGTTTGGGGGTATTTGTTCATATCAGATTTTTGCATTTTCATACCGCCCAATTTTTATCACATTGCATATCCGTAGATACTCTTGAGCCGTGTTTGCTAGTCAATTGCAGGATACAGGTTCTCGGTACCAAAACGGTGAAATTCATGGAAAACACGGAAAAATCCGGGTTCCTGCCAACCACAGATAAAACACAGTCTCCGCTCTTCATCCGTATGCTGCCAGATCCCAGTTTAGGAAGACAAAATGTCAAATCAATGTCGTTTTCAGGCACAAGGCTCAATGGTAGCACAAGATCCAAGAGATCTACGCGGAGCTCGAGACAATCATGACAAAATCTTGACAAAAAGTCCACCTTTCCCTCAACAGAAATTCTGGAAAAATCGTGGAGCCAAATTGAGAAAATACATATACCAGAATTATGTACACTAAAGAACAGGGAATCAACAAAATGCACTAGGGCCAACTCCACTATTAGGCCGCGGAACCGCGGCCTAAGCATGCTTAGGCCGCGGATCCGCGGCCCTATGATGGCGGCAGGCAGAGAGATTTGGGGGTTATTTTGGTCATTGTATGTGTGTTCTGTTGGTTTCCCTAGGGTTTCATTTTCTGGCCTATAAATAGCCCAGAACTTTGTGAAGGAAAGGGGCCATTCTTGTATTTTCTTTTTCTAGGATTTAGTTCACTTGTTCTTCTTCTTCTCATCTCTTCTCCATTAAACTTGTAGTGAGCTTTGTGAGGGAGGAATGATAAATAAAGAAGATCAATTTATTATCATGCTTGTCTTACTTTTGTTATAATTATTGTAACTTTAAATTCGTTAAGTAGTTGTTGTTATTTCCTTGTTGTTTCTTTCTTCTCTTTTTTTTCTTTATCCTTACATACGACAATGATACTTACGCTTGATCCTCGCCAAGGTGAGGTCACAAACAGTTAGTCGTATTCTTCTAATCTTCTTCTTTCTATCTTCCTCTTTTGTTTGTTTTGTTTTTTTTCTTATCATGAAGTGTGAGTAGTTTTATACTTGTTAGGGTAGGATAAGGTAAGTTTGAGAGAAGGAAATCTCTCTCACTCTTTCCTTGCCAAACAACTTAAATCGACTCCCGTTAATTGAACCACAATCCGCTCCTTACGGCACCCTATCCTACATGATAGCGGTGATTCCATAGTGAGACCGGTTGTGGTTGAATTAACCGGAGGTTATGGATAAGAGCCAGAACGGACGGACAAGCACCAAAACGAAGACTTATGCGTTGGAAAGCCTAGCTTATACTCGCAAAGTCCTTCCTAGTCGTGCTAATCCCCGTTGTTGCCGATTACCGTAACATCGATATTAAGAGGGGCAACGAAAGATGTGGAGACTCCTAACTCAAACTAACCTAATCCTAACCCTAACAAGCTCTCTTTAAATATCAACTTAACACTTAGATAATCCAACAAAATCTGAACAACCGGACTTAACTCGTCGAAAAAAACATAGAAAAAGATTCCCATCTCCCTGCGGACGACCCGTACTCAACCGGCTAGCTACAAGCGAAACCGTCTTGATTGCGGTATTTAAACTAGAACTTGAACACGCACGTATCCTGACAATCAACTTCCAGCAGGCCATCCAGAGCGGCGACTCGGTACGATGGCTAGATGCAATGCGGACCGAAATGGAGTCCATGTACACCAACAAAGTATGGACTTTGGACTTTGCTCCAGATGGGGTAAAACCTATAGGATGCAAATGGATCTTCAAGAAAAAGATTGGTGTAGATGGACAGGTGGAAACCTATAAGGCTAGACTTGTTGCAAAGGGTTTTCGTCAAAGACCTGGTTTGGACTATGACGAAACTTTTTCTCCAGTGGCTATGCTCAAATCCATTCGGGTCCTTCTTGCTATTGCTGCCTTCCATGATTATGAAATCTGGCAGATGGACGTAAAGACGGCTTTTTTGAATGGAAATTTAGAAGAGTGCGTCTATATGGATCAGCCAGAGGGTTTCAATCAGAGTGGGAGCAGCGGGAAAGTATGCAAGCTGCTTAAGTCCATTTATGGACTAAAGCCGGCATCGCGGAGTTGGAACATCTGTTTTGATGAGACAGTCAAAGAATATGACTTTATCAAAAATCTAGATGAACCGTGCATATATAGTAAAGTTGTAGCCAGAAGTGTCGTATTCCTCGTCTTGTACGTGGATGACATTCTATTGATAGGAAATGACATTCCTATGCTACAATCTGTCAAAGGATTCTTGTCACACAAGTTCTCCATGAAAGACCTGGGTGATGCCTCTTACATTCTGGGGATCCGCATCTATCGTGATAGATCCAAGAGGATGTTGGGACTTTCGCAGTCCAGGTATATCGACACTGTACTGAAAAGATTCAGTATGGAAGATTCTAAGCGCGGTATTCTACCGGCTTGTCACGGAATCACCCTCTCCAAAGAGATGTCTCCCAAGACTGATTTGGAAAGGGAACGCATGTCTATTATACCCTACGCTTCTGCGGTAGGCTCTATAATGTATGCGATGTTGTGCACCAGACCAGATGTAGCTTACGCACTGAGTGTGGTAAGCTGGTATCAGTCAGACCCAGGGGAGAAGCATTAGATAGCAGTAAAGAACATTCTCAAGTACCTGAGAAGGACTAAGGAGATGTTCTTTGTTTATGGCGGAAAACACCTCAGGTTGGAGGCCTTTGCTGATTCCGGCTTCCATAGTGATAAGGACGATTCTAAGTCCATGTCGGGTTATGTCTTTACCCTCAATGGAGGGGCGGTGTGCTGGAAGAGCTCCAAGCAGGACACCGTTGCTGACTCGACGATGGAAGCGGAGTATATAGCTGCTTGCGATGCCGCAAAAGAAGCAGCCTGGATGAAGAAGTTCCTAACAGAATTTCAGGTGGTTCCTACCATAGTTGATCCAATACCTCTGTATTGCGACAACAACGGAGCTATAGCTTTAGCGAAGGAACCAAGGTCCCATCAGAAGTCCAGACACATCTTAAGGCGGTATCACCTGATCAGGGAGATCATTGATCGTCGGGAGATCGAGGTTCGGAGAGTTGCTTCTGAAGAGAACATTGTTGATCCATTCACGAAGGCCCTACCTCAGATTCAGTTCGAGAGGCTACTCGAGATCATCGGTCTTCGATATGCCAGTACATGGCCCTAGTGCAAGTGGGAGATTGTTAGTGTATATGCCCTAGGGGCCATTATTGTATCATACTAGTTTGTATATTACTTAATGGAAGCTTGGGATATTCACATGTATATAACAGTCTTGCTAAACATGGTAGTATGCTACTTGGTTTTTCTATCTTAATATGTGAGTATACGTATTGATAGAGCTCTTAGGATCTTGCTTGACTACCAGCGTTGTGATGGCAGTCACACTAGTGGGGGCTGGGTAGTCTACAAGCACATCCTTATTCAGGTCCCTAGTCGTTGGATTATCGAGACAGGGCATCGATACTCCGGAGTAGACTAGTGTGTACGCTTCTCATCCCAGTTGGGGAGATGGTCTGTCCCACAGCCGTCAGTACGTCGTACTAGAGATAGTATGCAGGTGCTCGTTGGGTTACGGGTATACCGGACTGGACTCACAGGGAACTGTTGGATGGTTTTATACCAGTCGTCAGTGAACAGTTCCCAGGTGACATGAGTACAGCATAGTCCGCAGACTTGACACTGCTGCTTCGCCTCGAGTGTGTCCCACTGTTCTTAGATTGCTACCCTACCACGGCTCAAAGGAGTCGTGCAAACAGGTAGCAGTTTGGTGCAGTCCCGAGCACTTGGAGGCAGTGGCGGTTAGACAGGATTCGTCTCTCCCGGTATTGGGGTTGATATCGCGCTGTGTCAGAGAGCCATTACGCAAAGTCCCTGGCCAGGGCAAGTGAGATTTGCTGGTAGGTTCCAGTAGTTTCTCAGGGTGTAATGGGCTTTGTTAGTTGTATGTATGCCCTAGAGGCCAGTATTGTACAGATGATGTATATTATATTGGATGCTTGGACATATATAGAGATGACTTTCTTGCTCGACATGATAGTATGCTATCTGGTTGCCATTTATCTTAACATGTACACTAGTCTCTTTATACTGTCTTATAGTTACATGTTGGTAAAGCCCTTAGGATTTGTACTTGACTACCTAGACTATGATGCAGATCATACTAGTGGGAACATGGTAGTCCATAAGTACATCCTTCAAGGTCCCTAGTCGTGGGTATCTCGAGACGGGGCATCAATTTACCAGAGTAGACTAGCGTATACGCTTCTCGACCCATGTGATGGGCGATGGATGATCCCATATCCATTGGTGTTTGACATCAGAGATGGTATACGGGTGCTCAGTGGAAACTGGGTACACTGGACGGACTCGCCGAGAACTCCCAGATGGTATTATACCTCACGTCAGATGGCAGTTCTCAGGTGACACTTGTACAGGTTAGTCTGTAGACCCGAGATCGTCATAGAGTCTTGTGTGATTCCCACTGTGCTTTGATCTCCACCTTACCACGTCCATGAGGGCGTGCAAAACGGTGGTCTTTGGGCACAGTCCCGAGTCACATGGAGGCAATGAGCGATAGGAGGGGTTTCGTCTCTCCCGGTATTGGGAGTTGATGTTGCGCTGTGCTCGATTGGCCGTAACAGGTAAGTCCCTGGCCAGGGCTGATCAGAGATTTGCTGGTAAGTGTTACCAGTAGTTTCTCGACCCGTTACGAGCCTCATATCAGCACGACTTATCGGGTTATTGGGGTCTGACGTATACCACCCCTAGACTTGATATGCGACGTATCAGACGAAGAGACTTGACTGTATGGTAAGTGTTACTGGTCGGATTCGCAGGAGTGTGAGCGGGCTAGCTCGTCGATCTTCTGATCGCTCAATACCCGGGTGGCCGTTACGTTTAGCAGACCGCTTGCGGCTTGTGGGTGCTTGATATGATCATCATCTGCTACCGGCGTATTGACGAGTCTTTAGAGTCCTACACAGAGGTTTCCTGGCTCAAGCGAAACGAAATAGGAGCGCATATGAGATATGTGCAGGACCGAGAATAATGCGTGTATGTGATACGGCATTTCATTCTCGCGATATATGTTTCGATTGGTTATATTCGATATGACCTAGTTATCGAATCATTGATTCGATAAATCGATGCATTGCATACTAGTCGGTTGTATGCGATATAACCGGATCATTGAATCAAGTGTTGATTTAATGATTTAATGTATAATTATATATTTGATATATTACTTTGCATTAACTAGTATTGGTTCACTTTAAACGGATTTTTCTCACTTGGATTGCACATTGTATATGTGATATACTTTCGTGCACTTTTCTGTATCATGTTTGATGATACTTGATCATTTAGTTAAGTGTATAAAATTAATCCATGGTTAATATGATAATTAGGGTTTTGCATTTTCATTTATTTACTTATTTATTTATTTATTTATTTGGAAAACAATAAGATGAGAATGGTGGCTTTCTTTGTCATTTTATTGAAGCTTCATGAAACTTTGACTATGCTAACCATCCTTATCTTCATGCTTAACCCTAACCCATCAAAGTGACCATGGTTAATTCTCTACACTTAACCCTAGTTCAAGTTATGATAAGTATTTGTTATATATTTATTTTTAAGTGAATACTTATCATAATTTTTCTAGAGCTCATCTTCTTCTTCTTCTTCAAGCTTGCTACTCCAATGGCAACTTGAGCTTTAGTGAGTTAAATCCAAATCCAAAGTGAACCCACCTCCTATTTCTTCACCCTCTACCTCTTGCCAAGTTGTTTTGGGTGTTTACTTCACAAGTTTCACAAGTTTGTGAAGTCGGAGCTTGAGTTTGTGCAACCTCGACGTAGATCGTCTTTGACACAAAGCCGACGAGCTATTCCGCTTGCTTTCCCGATGAAGCCGATGATCGAGTCGAGGATTCATGATGGACAGCGAGGACATGACGTTGCGGAGCCGTGGAGGTGGAAATCCGGATCTACAAAGGTTGTATATCCGTATCATAGTAGTTAACTGTTAACTAGCTTTCTTTTTCGCCTAAACATCTAGTTAAAGATCCGTAGTCTAGGGTTTCTCGGCACTAAAAATTTTAATTTGGCATGTTCGATGCCTTGTGAGAACCCACTAGGGTGCCTAGGAACCTTTCACTGGTATCAGAGCCAAGCTAGAGCCTTAGGCGAAGTCCCGACGACGTTTGAAACCCGATCGAACCGAAATCCAAAACCGTAAAATGCTCTCTGGACTTTTTCTAAAAATTCGGATTTTTGTCAATTAAAAATATGTAGAAAATCAAGCAGGGTGTTATTAGAATTACTGTGAAATACGAGGGGCTAATTCGACTTTTACACCGCGCAAGCGCGGCACATGCTAGGCATGTGCGGCGCTTCCGCGGCAGTACTGTAGCCTTGTTTAATATTTTCTGCACAGTAACTCTTGTAATATAATGCTATGTTTTCTGGGATATTTTTATTGTGACTTTACAGAAGAGTATTTTGGGGTACTATTGGGAATCAGTATTTCGATCGGATTATCAAATTTCGTCTTTTGTGTTTTTCCAGATAATTGTAGAATATGTTAAAGAGTTCGACCGGATATAAATACCCAGGTTTTCCCTCTGCCGGAATATCCAAGTGTTGGATTATTGTGTGGTTAAAAGACGTTCTGAGTAGTGCAAGTAACGCGATGGTCCCTCTAGAAGACACAAACCTTAACTCGATTATGTGACCGTCTTGAACTGCCCTTTGAACCTTCGGGTTTGGGGCAGTACGGCGTGCCACATGTGAGGCGTTGGCTTGACCCTTCTACGGCTGGACCGTTGGTACTGAGGTATGAAGTGAATGTGTTTGAACCTATTTCATGTGTTGATCAGTGTCGGGAAAACTTGGGTGTTCGAAAGTTCGATCGGAAAGTTTGATATATTCTATTTATCCGGAATTGGATACAATAATTGGAATTCACAAAAGGTTATGAGATAACTGGATGAATGTTATAGATCTAGCAGTTTAGTTTCACAAGATATCGAAAAGAGTTTTCGATGATGGGACTAAAATGCGGGATTTATAACTGTTAGGCATGTGATGTCTAAAGAGATTGCGGATTCCAATTGTTGTAGTTTTACACTTTCTTTTCTGTGACCGTAAGTGTAGTATGCACATATCGCCGGTTTCGTTGCTATACGTCAACGACAATTGGGGTATGCATACTTACTTACGTTGATGACATGTGATGTTATGTGTTGCTGGATATGTTATATTGGATCGTCGTATTCGAATAGCCGGGGTTTTTTATGTGAGATGAGTGTTTTTCATTTTCATTCATGTATAAACTTGTATGTAATATTCTTTTATTCGGGGCACTTCCAGGATGCGGGAGCTGTCACCCTTTGTATATTATTTACTTTTCTGCACTAGGATAGACCCAAGGAGGGGAGCACAAGTAACCGGGTTCTGGGGTCCAGTGGGAGACCAACTCGAGGTGTCGAGTCCGGGTCTCCTAACCCTAGAATTGGCAGGGTTGCTTGCCGCTCTCATAGGGGTCTAGGGGTGTGGGATTGGCTATTCATCACGACCGTGGAATCCGTGTTTTATACTGGCTCGTATTGAAAACACGGACGTCCTAGTATATCCAATATTTCATATGTTTATTCTGCTGCGATATCTGTGATGTGATTCTGTGATGGATATTGTATATAGTATATATATGATATATTATATAGACGTTACTTATGTTTTACACCCGCGCTAGCCCTGTCCTGCTCTGTCGTTAGTTACCTAACCTAACGGTGCACGAGGGGACATCGAGGCGAATGCGGATGGCATAAGTGTACGTCATATCTATCTGTGATGTTTAGGTATTAAATGATGGGACTTCATTAATGTGATTAATGAAAGGAAAGAAACCTAAGATGTTGTAGAATCAGATTTTAAATAAAACTGGTAGCTACAGTTTTTGCTTTGCACAGCGATATATATGATATATCCTGCACCTCATTCGACGAGGAAAGGATCGAGATCCCTTCACCGGGAGTGACTCCTTTAGCAATAACTGGCAGATGCTACACACTCGGTTTGGTTTTGATTGCTTTTAAGAGTTTTTGCTTTGCACAGTGATATATATGATATGTCCAGCACCTCATTCGACGAGGAAAGGACCGAGATCCCTTCGCCGGGAGTGACTCCTTTAGCAAAACTAGAAAAGCCTCAAAATCACTCCATTTCAAAACTTCATTTGATTCTACAACGATATCAAGTTCATTACGCTCATGGTTTTTATGAAAAACCTGCGTAGCCCTCCGTCATTTCAGATAAAGACTAGTTAGTATTCGTGCTGCGTTTGTTGACCTTAGCCAAGGCGTGGTGTACGGTAGCTAATTAGTATTTATCTGCTAAAACATGAGATGTGATTGAGTTAGGGTAGTCGTGCGACTTTGTTGACCTTAGCCAAGGGTCGTACGGGTGGGTTTAATTCAATCAGGAAATGACGGGTTGAACTTGACTAGCGCTTATGATTTGTTGACCTTAGCCAAGGTCATAAGTTGCTAGGGGCAAAATATTATCGGGAATTTCAAGTGTTGAAATTTGCAATGAGATTGCATACCTTCTATGAGATAGTTGGATCCCGATACCCGCTGCGAGTAAGAGTTACTCCTGGGAGAGTTTTACACATTACAATTAGCCGATCAAGTAGGTGACTAGAAAGGTGTTAACGAGGTTACGCCTCTGGGAAAACGAGGTTTACAGTAATTAGGTTCGTGCGAAAGCACGGGGGACCTCCCTCAAAGTACCGACACTGGCCTGGCTGAAAGATTGGCGAACTTGTAGTGTGTAATTAATCCCAGCTAGTCTTTCCTTTTAGGGTTTGGAGGAAGATTTGATAAAAAGCAGTGGGAGCCATCCTGATTAGATAAGATAATAACCAATCTGATCTTGCACGAGCATACGCTAAAGTGTTTTCTTCTCTCTCTCTCCAGGTAGCGACCATTTCATGCCTTAATCAAGATAATAATATGGATGTATTGACCGAACCCGCATGTTATACTGTGCTGGGGAACGTTGGTTCCGTTCTTTCCTATAAGAGTTATAGGAATGAACAGGATATAGGGGAACACCAGGATTCCCATGCCACCCGAATGAAGAAAGTACATGTTGATGCATTTTCTTCAGGTGTGTTCGTTACTGAGAACTGTTTCTCCATTTGCTCTACGTCCTGGGTATTGGATACCGGGTCAGGATCCCATATATGTAATCAGTTACATGGGCTTAGGAAAGGTAGAGAACTTGGAGAAGGTGATAAAGACATTAGAGTTGGAAATGGTGCAATTGTTGCAGCTAAGACTGTCGGGGAATATCACCTTGTATTACCAACTGGTAATACATTGGTTCTGAACGAATGCTATTACATGCCGAACCTGATATGCAACATTATATCAGTTTCTTTATTAAGTAAAGAGGGATATAATTTTGTATTACAGGACAATGTTATGAACATTTTCCATAACCAAAAGTTGGTTGGATCAGGCACGTTGTGCAATGGCATTTATGTTCTAAACCAATCAACAGTCCTGAGCATAACAAACACACACAAGAGGAAGAGTTCTGAACTCAATGAATCCTTCTTGTGGCATTGTAGACTGGGTCACATCAATGCGACACGACTAGCTAAGTTGCATAAGGATAGATATTTAAATCCGTTTGAATTTTCATCCTATGACACTTGCCAGTCATGTCTCAAAGGCAAGATGACCAAGACTCCGTTTACGGGACACGGAGAAAGAGTTACCGAACTCTTAGGACTGATACATAGTGATGTATGCGGTCCCATGTCTACACATGCCAGGGATGGTTCTTCGTACTTCATTACATTCACTGACGATCTCTCAAGATTCGGATATGTGTTCCTGATGAAACACAAATCAGAAGCTTTTGAGAAATTTAGAGAATATAAACAAGAAGTTGAGAACCAAACCGGAAAAAGTATTAAAATCCTACGATCTGATCGAGGAGGGGAATACTTAAGCAATGAATTCCTGGACTTCCTAAAAGAGAATGGGATTCTCTCTCAGCTGACTCCTCCCTATACACCACAGCACAACGGTGTATCTGAACGGAGAAACCGCACCCTATTAGATATGGTGCGCTCTATGATGAGCACAGCTGAGTTACCTGTTTCCTTCTGGGGATATGCGCTGGAAACAGCAACATACCTATTGAATCGAGTTCCAACTAAATCTGTGCCTACCACTCCATATGAGATATGGAATGGAAAGAGACCATCTCTTAAAAGAGTTAAGATATGGGGTTGTCCGGCTTATGTTAAAAAGCAAAACCCGGACAAACTCGAGGCACGATCAGTTTTATGTAAGTTTGTAGGATATCCAAGCAATTCGTATGGATATCTATTCTACCACAGTGAACAACAAAAGGTGTTTGTTGCTCAACATGCCACCTTTTTAGAAAAGGAATTTCTTGCAAAAGAGATTAGTGGCTCTGAAGTAGAACTGGAAGAAGTTCCAGAAACACAAACAATAACTGAAGATTTAGTGGAACCAGAAGATTCGGTAGTACCCGACCAACCCCAGCCTCTCCGCCGATCTAGTAGGGTTCCTCGCCAACCTGAGAGATACTACGGTTTTCTCATTGATGGTGGCAGTGAGGATTGCATCATGGAGGATGATGACCCAACTAGCTTCGAGCAGGCCATCACTAGTGTGGACTCAGTGAAATGGCTGGATGCTATGCGGTCCGAGATGGATTCCATGTACACCAACAAAGTATGGACTTTGGAAGTTGCTCCTGAAGGGGTAAAACCCATTGGGAGCAAGTGGATCTTTAAAAAGAAACTTGGTGTAGATGGGAAAGTGGAGACTTTCAAAGCTAGACTTGTAGCAAAGGGTTTTCGTCAAAGACCAGGTGTGGACTATGACGAAACCTTTTCTCCAGTGGCTATGCTTAAATCCATCCGAATCATGCTTGCCATTGCTGCCTTTCATGACTACGAAATCTGGCAAATGGATGTTAAGACCGCCTTTCTAAATGGTGATTTAGAAGAGTGCGTGTACATGACTCAGCCAGAGGGCTTCGTAGACAGTGGGAGCAGTGGGAAGGTGTGCAAGCTGCTTAAATCCATTTATGGATTAAAGCAAGCATCGCGGAGTTGGAACATCTGCTTTGACGTCGTTATCAAAGAGTTTGATTTCGTCAAAAATCCAGATGAACCTTGTATCTACAGGAAGGTGGCAGAGAGTAAGGTTGTCTTCCTCGTATTGTACGTGGACGACATACTCTTGATAGGAAATGATATTCCTATGCTGCAATCGGTCAAGCTCTTCTTATCACAAAGATTCTCAATGAAAGATCTTGGTGATGCCTCCTGCATATTGGGAATAAGGATCTATAGAGATAGATCCAAACGGATTTTGGGATTGTCCCAATCCAGGTACATTGACACCATACTAAAGAGGTTTAGTATGGAAGAGTCCAAGCGTGGGAACTTGCCCACGATCTCTGGAGTCACTCTCTCCAAAGAGATGTCTCCCAAGACTGATTTGGAGAGAGCTCGCATGCAAGGGATACCCTATGCTTCGGCAGTAGGCTCTATCATGTATGCGATGCTATGTACCAGACCCGATGTAGCATACTCACTAAGTGTAGTGAGCAGGTATCAAGCTGATCCTGGAGAGAGTCACTGGACAGCTGTGAAGAGCATTCTCAAGTACTTGCGAAGGACTAGAGATATGTTCTTGGTGTATGGTAACGGAGAACTCCAAGTGGAGTCCTTTACCGATTCGAGCTTCCAAAGTGATAAGGACGACTCTAAGTCGCAGTCGGGCTTTGTCTTTACCCTTTACGGAGGGGCGGTTAGCTGGAAGAGTTCCAAGCAGGAAACCGTGGCAGACTCGACGATGGAGGCTGAATACATCGCTGCCAACGATGCTGCTAAAGAAGCTGTCTGGGTCAAGAAGTTCATTACTGAACTTGGAGTGGTTCCATCCATTGAGCATCCAATACCTTTGTATTGCGATAACAATGGAGCGGTGGCTTTGGCCAAGGAACCCAGGTCCCATCAGCGGTCCAGACATATTCTGAGGCGGTATCACCTGATCCGGGAGATAGTTGATCGCCGGGAGATCGAGGTCAGGAGAGTTGACACGAAGAACAACACGGCGGATCCACTCACGAAGGCCATTCCCCAGATACAGTTTGAGAGACTCTTCGGGATGCTCGGTATGAGATACTACAGCAGCTGGCCCTAGTGCAAGTGGGAGATTGTTAGTTGTATGTATGCCCTAGAGGCCAGTATTGTACAGATGATGTATATTATATTGGATGCTTGGACATATATAGAGATGACTTTCTTGCTCGACATGATAGTATGCTATCTGGTTGCCATTTATCTTAACATGTACACTAGTCTCTTTATACTGTCTTATAGTTACATGTTGGTAAAGCCCTTAGGATTTGTACTTGACTACCTAGACTATGATGCAGATCATACTAGTGGGAACATGGTAGTCCATAAGTACATCCTTCAAGGTCCCTAGTCGTGGGTATCTCGAGACGGGGCATCGATTTACCAGAGTAGACTAGCGTATACGCTTCTCGACCCATGTGATGGGCGATGGATGATCCCATATCCATTGGTGTTTGACATCAGAGATGGTATACGGGTGCTCAGTGGAAACTGGGTACACTGGACGGACTCGCCGAGAACTCCCAGATGGTATTATACCTCACGTCAGATGGCAGTTCTCAGGTGACACTTGTACAGGTTAGTCTGTAGACCCGAGATCGTCATAGAGTCTTGTGTGATTCCCACTGTGCTTTGATCTCCACCTTACCACGTCCATGAGGGCGTGCAAAACGGTGGTCTTTGGGCACAGTCCCGAGTCACATGGAGGCAATGAGCGATAGGAGGGGTTTCGTCTCTCCCGGTATTGGGAGTTGATGTTGCGCTGTGCTCGATTGGCCGTAACAGGTAAGTCCCTGGCCAGGGCTGATCAGAGATTTGCTGGTAAGTGTTACCAGTAGTTTCTCGACCCGTTACGAGCCTCATATCAGCACGACTTATCGGGTTATTGGGGTCTGACGTATACCACCCCTAGACTTGATATGCGACGTATCAGACGAAGAGACTTGACTGTATGGTAAGTGTTACTGGTCGGATTCGCAGGAGTGTGAGCGGGCTAGCTCGTCGATCTTCTGATCGCTCAATACCCGGGTGGCCGTTACGTTTAGCAGACCGCTTGCGGCTTGTGGGTGCTTGATATGATCATCATCTGCTACCGGCGTATTGACGAGTCTTTAGAGTCCTACACAGAGGTTTCCTGGCTCAAGCGAAATGAAATAGGAGCGCATATGAGATATGTGCAGGACCGAGAATAATGCGTGTATGTGATACGGCATTTCATTCTCGCGATATATGTTTCGATTGGTTATATTCGATATGACCTAGTTATCGAATCATTGATTCGATAAATCGATGCATTGCATACTAGTCGGTTGTATGCGATATAACCGGATCATTGAATCAAGTGTTGATTTAATGATTTAATGTATAATTATATATTTGATATATTACTTTGCATTAACTAGTATTGGTTCACTTTAAACGGATTTTTCTCACTTGGATTTCACATTGTATATGTGATATACTTTCGTGCACTTTTCTGTATCATGTTTGATGATACTTGATCATTTAGTTAAGTGTATAAAATTAATCCATGGTTAATATGATAATTAGGGTTTTGCATTTTCATTTATTTACTTATTTATTTATTTATTTATTTGGAAAACAATAAGATGAGAATGGTGGCTTTCTTTGTCATTTTATTGAAGCTTCATGAAACTTTGACTATGCTAACCATCCTTATCTTCATGCTTAACCCTAACCCATCAAAGTGACCATGGTTAATTCTCTACACTTAACCCTAGTTCAAGTTATGATAAGTATTTGTTATATATTTATTTTTAAGTGAATACTTATCATAATTTTTCTAGAGCTCATCTTCTTCTTCTTCTTCAAGCTTGCTACTCCAATGGCAACTTGAGCTTTAGTGAGTTAAATCCAAATCCAAAGTGAACCCACCTCCTATTTCTTCACCCTCTACCTCTTGCCAAGTTGTTTTGGGTGTTTACTTCACAAGTTTCACAAGTTTGTGAAGTCGGAGCTTGAGTTTGTGCAACCTCGACGTAGATCGTCTTTGACACAAAGCCGACGAGCTATTCCGCTTGCTTTCCCGATGAAGCCGATGATCGAGTCGAGGATTCATGATGGACAGCGAGGACATGACGTTGCGGAGCCGTGGAGGTGGAAATCCGGATCTACAAAGGTTGTATATCCGTATCATAGTAGTTAACTGTTAACTAGCTTTCTTTTTCGCCTAAACATCTAGTTAAAGATCCGTAGTCTAGGGTTTCTCGGCACTAAAAATTTTAATTTGGCATGTTCGATGCCTTGTGAGAACCCACTAGGGTGCCTAGGAACCTTTCAGGCTTCGCTCCGACACGACTTATACCGCTATTAGGGGACTGACGCTTGCCGCCCCCCTAGGCCAGATATGCGATAGTCTTAGACGAACGGACCGGACTGTACGGAGATTGTCACATCAGACTCAGTAGGAGTTCGGATGGGTTTCCTCATCGGCCTTCTTATCGACATCTACCTGGGGACCGTTACGTACAGCTAGTGCCGCTTGCGGTCTGTGGTTAAACCCACTGCCAGCGTAGTAGTCGAGTCTCTAGAGTCCCACGCAGAGAGTTTCCCTACTCTAGACGAAACGATATAGAGGTCGTATAGTTTTACGACAAGGGTTCGGACGCATACGTGTGTTTACGCACGTACGACTTTCGGACAGTTTTTACTAGTCGGCTTTGGTTTAAGCCAGTTACTAGTATCCGGTTATTAGATTTATACAGTCTAAAGTTTTTCCGTATTTTCACGGATAGGAGGGGCGTTCTTGTAATTGCGCGAGAAGCTTCTAGAAGATGGTGACTAAGGAGGTTTAGGTGGCATATACATTGAATGAGATTAGTGAGTCATATGGATGATTCATCCATGTCATTAATGCTTCATAATTGCTTAATGACTCATGGAGATGAATCACCACAAGATATTTATCAAGCATGGTTGTAAATCATTTTATTTTATTTTCTTGATAAAATAAAATGCTTGATATATATTATGATAACTCATTTTCTCTTCTCATTATTATGTTCATCTTCTCTCTCCTCAAGCTCTCTCTCTTCAAACCCTAATCCTCCCCTCTCATGTGTTGAGTACAAGGATTAGTTAGACTACTTAATCCATAACCATACTCTATTTCATCTAGGTACTTTGATTAGCACTTAAAGATACCTAGTTGCCTCAAGTTTAGAGGCAAAGCTTGGAGTTAAGCTCTCGTGGTGGATCGTCTACTACTTGGAGAAGGCCGAGGAGGAGGTGGAGTTCGAAAAGACGAAGGACACGGTTCTTTAGGTATAATCCCTTTACATAGTAGTTTAGAACTTCTATGTTTGATGTTAGTTATCATTTAGCTTCGATTCATGCGGTTAGTCGATGTTTAAGCAAAGAACAAGATCGTTTTTCATATTTCCGCCTCCCCGCAAGTCGTGGGGTATTGTACATCGACTTACACAATGGAAGTGCTGTTTGGATTTATTTGTACATTTGAAATTGCGGGTCAAGCGTCCGAAATGTGGACTGCCGTCACTGCCTGTTTGTATATTATTCTTTTGGGGCACGACCGGGTTGAGGTCGATGTACTCGTTGTATATATTTTTTTCTGTACTAGGTTTACCCCGCGACGGAGTGAACGGATAGCCGGGTTCTGGAGGGCAACGGGTCCGTATCTAATGGCTTTGAAAGGCAAAGGGGCCTCACTCTAGAATTGGCAGACTATTCGCCGCACTCGTAGGGGGTACAGGCTGACCCAAGGTGGGGTGCTTAAGTTACCGGATTCCGTGAAGTGCAGGGTGGTCCATTCATTTTGCTGTAGGGGGTTGCCTCGCTTCAGGTTTTGGCGGGTAACTTGCCGCACCCGTAGGGGTCTAGGTTTCATTGCACAAGCTATCCACACGACCAGGGGAACGTCGGGTTTCAGTAGCGGCTCTGTGAAACCCGAGGATCCCAGATTATCTGTATTGTTCTGTGATGCTTATTACTTTTCTGTAATGTTGTATATTATCACGCCTGGAGCGATTATTCTATATTAGTATATATACTATTAGATGTTGTATATGTTTTGCACCCACGCTAGCCCTGTCCCCGCTCTGTCGTTAGTTAAGTAACCTAACGAGTGATGACGGGACCCAGTGACGAATGCGGATGGCATATACGTACATTTTATTTTCGTTCTTCTCTGGTGTGATTGAGTGATGGGACTGCATTGATTCTTATCAATGCAAGGATAAAAAAAACCTATATTTGATGTTGTTGGAACAAATTACAAAGATATTTCCTTTCGTTTTGCACAGTGATATTCAGTTAGAATATCCTGCACCTCATTCGACGAGGCAAGGGCCGAGATCCCTTCACTGGGAGTAACCCTTTGGGCAGAAGTTTACGTCAGGGTAATAACTTCAATATAGTCGATTACAAGTTGCTTTGCATCGCGGTATTCAGTTAGAATATCCTGCACCTCATTCCACGAGGAAAGAGCCGAGATCCCTTCACCGGGAGTGACTTCTTTAGCAAAAGGTTTTCGCCACTATATTTTTATAAAATGCTATCAGGTTCCTTCAACGTGACAACGACGGGTAGAACTTGACATGTGGCTTATGATTTGTTGGCCTACGTCAAGGTTATAAGAGCATGGGATAAAAAATTATATCGGGAGTTTCAAACATACAGGAAACTTGCAAAACTTGCGCATACCTTCTGGAGTGTGGTAACTTGAGTGGCTTCCATCAAGTTATCATGCAATTATAGTTGGATCCCGATTCCCACTGATGAGTTGGTTTACTCTTCGGGTGATCCCGACTAATTCTTCTTTCAGGTTTAGAGGAGAATTTGAGATTACAGTGGGAGGTTTCCTAATTAGATAAAGTGATAACCATTCTGATCTAGGTTAGAGTGCACGCAGAGTGTTTCTTTTCTCTCTCTCTTTGGCAGTGACCTTTGACCGACCCTAGACTATAACTCAGTGACCAAGTTGACCGAACCTTCTTAATATATATGCTTTTGGATTGTCCGAGTTGCATAAGTCATTGCCGCTCCTTCTTTTACCCTTTGTATTTCTCAGAACACCCCGTATTACTACGGACATCCACTTCCATTGGATAGATCCATCGTATGGTTATATACGAACTTGGAGGGACTTCTTCGAGGATGGATCCAGGTTCAGGAGAAATAAAATTGGTTTATTCAGTTGTCTTTTATTATCACCTTCTCTCAGGTTGCGAGGGCTCCTTGGTTTAGGAGAGTACACCTATTACGCTTATTAGATAGTCTTCTTCCAAAGCATAGGCAGGTGCCGAAAGGTAGGGAATGAAGAAAACCAATTAGCCTAAGTAGGGTGTGCAGAAGGTAATATGTAAAGACAAATAAAGAAATTAGAAAGATGGCAAAGTAAATTGCGACTACTAACGTTCATGACCAAACCACGTATTTAATTACCACTCCTACTTCACTTTTTTATTTCTCCAGAACAACCCGTATAATTACGAACATCCAATTCCATTGGATAAATCATGTTAGTTATATGTATGCCCTAGAGGCCATTACTGTACATAGGATGTATATTGTAGTGGATGCTGGGACATATATAGGGAGGATTTTCTTGCTCGACATGATAGTATGCTATCTGGTTGAACTTTACCTTAACGTGTATACTGATTGTCTCTCTGTTACATGTTGGTAAAGCCCTTAGGATGTGTGCTTGACTACCTGGACTATGATGCGGATCATACTAGTGGGGACATGGTAGTCTATAAGTACATCCTTCAAAGTCCCTAGTCGTGGGTGTATCGAGACGGGGCATCGATATACCAGAGTAGACTAGCGTATACCTTCTCGACCCATACAGATGGGCGATGGATGATCCCATATCCATTGGTGTTTGACATCGGAGTTGATATACGGGTGCTCAGTAGAGACTGGGTACACTGGACGGAATCGCCGAGAACTCCCAGATGGTATTATACCTCACGTCAGAGGGCAGTTCTCTGGTGACACTGGTACAGAGTAGTCTGTTGACCCGAGATCGTCATAGAGTCTTGTGTGGTTCCCACTGTGCTTTGATTTCCATCTTACCACATCCAAGAGGGCATGCAAAACGGTGGTTTTTGGGTACAGTCCCGAGTCACATGGAGGCAATGAGCGATAGGAGGGGATTCGTCTCTCCCGGTATAGGGGGTTGATGTTGCGCTGTGTTCGATTGGCTATAACAGGAAATCCCTGGTCAGGGTTGCTGAGATTTACTGGTAAGTGTTACCAGTAGTTTCTCGAATTGTTATAGACCTCATATCGACACGACTTATCGAGCTATTGGGGTCTGACGTTTACCACCCCTAGGCGAGATATGCGACATATCAGACGATCAGACCGGACTGTACGGTAGTGTTACTGGTTGGATTCACTGGAGTGTGAGCGGGCTTGCTCGTCGATCTTCAGATCGCCCAATACCCGGGTGGCCGTTACGTTTAGCAGACCGCTTGCGGCTTGTGGATGCTTGATATGATCATCACCTGCTGCCGACGTATTGACGAGTCTTTAGAGTCCTACACAGAGGTTTCCTGGATAAAGCGAAACGAAATAGGAGCGCATATGAGATATGTGCGGGACCGAGAATGATGCGTGTATGTGATACCGTATTTCATTCTCGCGATGTGACATTGATCGGTTATATGCGATATAGCCGGGTTATCGGATCAAGTGTTGATTCGATAAGTTGTTACTGATGATACCTGTCGGTTATGTGCGACATGACCGGATCATTGAATCAAGTGTTGATTTAGTGATTTAATGCATAATTATATATTAGATATATTACTTTGCATTAACTAGTATCGGTTCACTTTAAATGGATTTTCTCGCTCGGAAGTGCACATTGTATATTCGATATAGTTTTATGCACTTGATTGTATCATGTTTGATGATACATGTTTACTTGGTTAAGTGTAAAGAATTAAACCATGGTTAAACTTATGATTAGGGTTTTATATCCTTTTCTCATTTATTTATCTATTTATTCATTTTGGAAAATAGATGGAAAAAGGAGAAAAGAATGGTGGCTTTTTTTGTTGTTTAGTGGAAGCTTCATGAAACCTTAACCCTAACCATTCCTTTAACCTTGGTCAATTCTCTACACATAACCATAGTTACAATTATGATAAGGATGGTTTTTCTTTTCTTATAAAAGATAATTCTTATCATAATATTCTTCTTCTTCTTCATTTCTTCAAGTGAAGAAAGCTTGCCTCCTTCAATGGCAAGTGATGAATTTGAGTGAGAAATCCAAAACTAAAGTCTACCCACTTCCTATTTCCTCATCCTCTACCTCTTGCCAAGTAGTAGAGTGTGTTTCCTTCACAAGTTTTAAAGACTTGGTGAAGGTGGAGCTTGATCTAGCGATGCCTCGACGTAGATCATCTTCGGCATGGACATCGACGACCTAGCTCGCCTATTCTCCGATGAAGCCGACGCTAGAGCCCGGATTTGATTTGGACAGCGGAGAGGACTTTGTTGCGGAGTTATGGAGGTGGAGCACCGGATCTACAAAGGTTGTATTTCCGTATTCCCTTAGTTAAGTGTTAACTAGTTTATGTTTTCGCCTAAACATCTAGCCATCGATCCGTAGTCGAGTCTCTCGGCACCATTAAAATTTTAATTTGGCATGATCGATGCCTTGTGAGACCTCATTAGGGTGCCTAGGAACCCAACAGTGGTATCAGAGCCTAGCTAGAGCCTTAGGCGAAGTCTAGATGCAATTTGAATTCCGAACGAACCCGAAACCCCAATACAAAATGCTCTCTGTTCTTTTTCTAAAAACAGGGATTTTTCCAAATTAAAAATTACTAAAAAATTCAGCAGGGAAAAATAAGAATTACTATGCAAAAATATTTCGGTGAACAGTAATTAGTGCGGCGGAACCGCGGCAGAAGCCTAGCTTCTGCGGCGGTTCCGCGGCTATCTGGTGACGTCAGCCCTATATTTTTGCACAGTAATTCCTGATAAATTCTTCTGAGTTTTCTGGGAATTTTTAAAATTTATTCAAGAGTTGAATAATCTGGGATTGTTTTGGGGATTCGGTGTTTCGATCGGAGTATCAAATTTTGTCTGTGTGGCTTTCCGGATAAATTTTAGAATATGTTAAAAAGTTCGACCGGGTATAAATACCCAATTTTTCCCCTGTCGGGAAATTTCCAAGTGTTGGATTTTTCCGTAGTTTAACGACGTTCTAAGTAGTGCAAGTAACGCGATGGACCCTCTAGAAGACAACAAACCTTAACTCGATTATGTGACCGTCTTGAACTGCCCTTTGAACCTTCGGGTTTGGGGCAGTACGGCGTGCCACATGTGAGGCGTTGGCTTGACCCTTCTACGGCTGGACCGTTGCTACTGAGGCACAAACTGAATGTTGTTAGACTTATTTCATGTGTTGATCTGTATCGGGAAAACTTGGGTGTTCGATTGTTCGATCGGAAAGTTTGACATTTTCTATTTATCCGGAATGGGATACAATAATTGGAATTCACAAGTAGTTATGAGATAACTAAATGAATGTTATAAACGTAGCGGTTTAGTCTCACTTGATCGGTTGCCACGGAATTTTGATGTGATCAAAAGTCCGTTGCAATCACGTAGCGTACGCGGATACTCGCCGTTAAACTTAATAGACAGCCTCACCCCATTGCCCCGACCAAGTGACTGTAGGAGAACCCCGTCGCCGAAAGCATCCGTTTGGGTGCTCGCGGCAGCGGTGTTCCGCCTTGGTGCACTTCGTCGACGGTATCGGGGGTGCGGCCATCTACTGAAGTTTGCGATGAGCATTCGATCAGGATGTCGGGAATCTTGTTGAATTGCCCGACTTGATATTGAAAAGAGTTTTCGATAATGAGACTAAAATGTGGGGTTTATAATTGTTAGGCATGTGATGTCTAAGGAATTCATTTGGTCAGGCATGCGATGTCTGAGGTGGTTGCGGATTCCAACTGTTGTAGTTTTATACTTTCTTTTCTGTGACCGTAAGTGTAATATGTGATATCGCCGGTTTCGTTGCTATATGTCAACGACAATTGGGATGCGCATATTTACTTACGTTGATGACATGTGATGTTATGTGTTGCTGGATATGTTATATTGGATCGTCGTGTTTGAATAGCCGGGGGTTTTTATGTGAGATGAGTGTTTTTAATTTTCATTCATGTAAATACTTGTATGTAATATTCTTTTATTGGGGCGCTTCCAGGTTGCGGAAGTTGTCACCCTTTGTATATTATTTACTTTTCCGCACTAGGATAGACCTAAGGAGGAGGGCACAAGTAACCGGGTTCTGGAGTCCAGTGGGAGACCAACTCGAGGAGTCGAGTCCGGGTCTCCTAACTCTAGAATTGGTAGGGTTGCTTGCCGCTCTCGTAGGGGTCTAGGGGTGTGGGTTTGGCTATTCATCACGACCGTGGAATCTGTGTTTTATACTGGCTCGTATTGAAAACACAGACGTCCTAGTATATCCAATATTTCATATGATTCTTCTGCTGCGATATCTGTGATATGTTCTGTGACAGGTATTATATATAGTATATATGATATATTATATAGACGTTACATATGTTTTACACCCGCGCTAGCCCTGCCCTGCCCTGCCGTTAGTTACCTAACCTAACGGTGCACGAGGGGACATCGAGGCGAATGCGGATGGCATAAGTGTACGTCGTATTTATCTGTGATGTTTAGGTACTTAAATGATGGGACTTCATTAATGTGATTAATGAAATAAAAGAAACCTAAGATGTTGTAGAATCGAATTTCAAAATTAAAACAGGTAGCTACAGTTCTTGTTTTGCACAGTGATATATGTGATATATCCCGCACCTCATTCGACGAGGAAAGGACCGAGATCCCTTCACCGGGAGTGACTCCTTTAGCAATAACTGGCAGATGCTACACACTCGGTTTGTCTTTTGATTGCTTTTAAGAGTTTTTGCTTTGCACAGTGATATATGTGATATATCCCGCACCTCATTCGACGAGGAAAGGACCGACGATCCCTTCACCGGGAGTGATTCCTTTAGCAAAACTAGAAAAGCCTCAAAATCACTCCATTTTAAAATCATTCGATCCTACAACGATATCAAGTTCATTACGCAATAGGTTTTCATAAAAACCTGTCGTAGCCCTCCGTCATTTCAGATAAGTACTAGTTAGTATTCGTGCTGCGGTTGTTTGGCATGCGTCAAGGCGTAGTGTACGGTAGCTAACTAGTGCTTATCTGCTAGCATATGATGCGATTGGATTAGGGTATTCGTACGGCGTTGTTTGGCATGCGTCAAGGGTCGTGCGGGTGGGTTTAATTCAATCAGGAAATGACGGGTTGAACTTGACTAGCGGACTATGTGTTGTTTGGCCTCCGTCAAGGTCATAGCGAGCTAGGGGCAAAATATTATCGGGAATTTCAAGTGTTGAAATTTGCAATGAGATTGCATACCTTCTATGAGATAGTTGGATCCCGATACCCGCTGCGAGTAAGTGTTACTCCCGGGAGAGTTTTATACATTACAATTAACCGATCAAGTAGGTGTCTAGAAAGGTGTCAACGGGGTTACGCCTCTGGGAAAACGAGGTTTACATTAATTAGGTTCGTGCGAAAGCACGGAGGACCTCTCTCAAAGTACCGACACTGGCCTGGCTGAAAGATTGGCGAACTTGTAGTGTGTAATTAATCCCGGCTAGTCTTTCCTTTTAAGGTTTGAAGGAAGATTTGATAAAAAGCAGTGGGAGCCATCATGATTAGATAAAATAAAAACCAATCTATTCTTGACAGAGCGCACGCTGAGTGTTTTCTTCTCTCTCTCTCCAGGTAGCGACCATATCACGCCTTAATCAAGATAATAATACGGATAATTGACGGAACCCGCTTGTTATACTGAGCTGGGGAACGTTGGTCCCGCTCCAACTTATAATTATTATAAGACAGAGCAGGAAATTGGGGAATACCAGATTTCCCGTGCCGCCCAAACAAGGAGAGTGCATGATGATGCATCATCTTCGGGTGTGTTCATTACAGAGAACTGTTTCTCAGTATCCTTTACGTCCTGGGTATATGATACCGGATCAGGATCCCAGATATGTAAACTGTTACATAGGGCTACAGAAAGGTAGAGAACTGAGAACGGGTGATAAGTTTCATGAGGCAGAAAACGGGGCAAGTGTTGCAGCCAAGTCTGTTGGTCACTGTCACCCTGTATTACCAATACATTGATTCTGAACGAATGTTGTTAGATACCGAACCTGATATACAAAATCATATCAGTCTCTTTATAAGTAAAGAAATGATAAAATTTTGTATTGTTGGATAATGTTTTGAACATTTCCTATATCAAAAGTTGATCGGTTCAGGCACGTTATCTAAAAGCATTGATGTTCTAAATCGAACTACAGTTCTTTAGTATACGGAACACACACAAGAGGAAGAGTTCAGAAATGAACGAATTCTTCTTGAGGCATTGTAGACTAGGTCAGATCAATGTGACCCGACTAGCAAGAGTTACATAAAGATGCATATTTAAATCAGTTTGAATTTACATCTTGTGAAACTCGCCAGTCATGTCACAAAGATAAGATGACCATAGCTCCGTTTACTGGAAACAGAGAAAGAGTTAGTGAACTCTTGGGATGATACATGTTGATGTATGTTAGGTCCCCTGTCTACATATGCCAGGACTGGTTCTTTATACTTCATTACGTTCTCTGATAATCTCTCAAGATTCTGACATATGTTCCTGTTGAAACACAAGTCTGAACCTTTTGAGATATTCACAGAATATAAGTTAGAAGTAGAGAACCAATGAGGGTGCAAGTATTATGTCCTTTGATGTGATCTGGGAGGAGAATACTTGAGCACGGAATTCCTGGACTATTCTAAAGGAGAATGAGATTCTCTCTCAGCATTACTCCTCCGAATACACCATGGCACGATGGTATATCGGGGCGGAGCAGATACACCCTATTTGATATGGTGTGCTCTATGATGAGTACTGCTGAGTTACCTTTTTCCTTTTTGGGAATTATGCACTTAAGAAGCTGCATACCTATTAAATAAGGTTCAAATCAAATCAGTTGCCTACCACTTCATATGTGATATGGAAAGGGAAGAGCCCATTTCTTAAGTTAGTTAAGATTTGGGGTTGTCCAGCCTATGTTTAAAAGCAAAATCCGGACAAGCTCGAGGCAAGATCTGTTATGTAGAACTGGAAATGTTCCAGCTATACAAACTGTAGCTGATGATTTGAAAGAACCAAAGGATTCAATAGTTACCAACGAACCTCAGCCTCTCCGCCGATCTAGTAGGGTTCCTCACCCACCTGAGAGATACTTCGGTTTCTCTATGACAGTGGGAGCGAGGATTACATCATAAGATGATGACCCAACTAGTTTCGAGCTGGCCATCAGGAGTGTGACTCTGTAAGAATGGCTGGATGCTTAGTGATCTGAGATGGAATCCTTATACACCAGCAAAGTATGGACTTTAGCTGCTATATCTGAAGGGTTAAATCCCCATCAGGAGCAAGTATATCTTGAGAAGATTACTTGGTGTACATGGAAAAGTTGAGACTTTCAAAGCTAGACTTATTAAAAGTTTGCATCATTGACCAGGTACGGATAATGATGAAACCTTTTCAAGTAGCTATGCTTAAGTCCATCCAGATCTTACTTGCCACGGCTACATACCATGACTACGATATCTGGCGGTTGGGTGCCATGACTGCTTTTCTAAATAATGATTTAGAAGAGTGCGTCTGTAAGTACACAGCCAGAGGGCTTCGTAAACAGTGGGAGCAGCGGAAACGTGTGCAAGATGTATTATCTGATAAAGCAGGCATCGCGGAGTTGGAACGTCTGTTTTGATGAATTAGTCAATGAGTTTGACATCATCAAAATGGTAGATGAACCTTGTATATACAAAAAGGGTAGTAGGGAGTATGGTGATGATCCTCGTAGAGTACGTGGATGACATACTCTTGATAGGGAAGGAGTTTCCTATGCTATGCTCGGTCAATCTCCGTTTATCACAAGTTTTCTCCATAAAGGATCAAAGTGATACCTCCTAAATCCTGGATTTTGGATCTATGAGATAGATCGAATTGGATGTTAGGATTCTCACTAGTTGTAGTGAGATAGTATCAATTGATCCTGGGGAGAATCACTGGAAGTGTTCCAGGGTGATAAAGACGACTGAATGTCAGTCACAGGCATTGTCTTTACCCTCAGTAAAGGGACGGTATGTTGGAAGAGTTCCAAGCTAGATACCGTGACATACTAGAAGATAAAGGCAGGATACATCGCTACTAAAGATGCTACCAAAGAGGAAGTCTGGGTGTATAAAAGTTCATAAGATGAACTTTGTTCCTACCATTCTGTGACAATGGAGTTGTGGCTTATGCCAAGGAACGCAGGTCCCATCAGTGATCCAGACATATTCTAAGGCAGTGTCACCTGATCATGGAGATGCTTGATCTCCAAGGGATCGAGGTTAGGAGAGTAAAGTCAGAGGACAACACAGCGGATCCACTCACAAAGGCCTGTTTCCAGAGAGAGATTTTTATGGGATGGTTGAGTATGAGATACTACAACCACTGCTACAGATGGCCCTAGTGCAAGTGGGAGATTGTCAGTTATATGTATGCCCTAGAGGCCATTACTGTACATAGGATGTATATTGTAGTGGATGCTGGGACATATATAGGGAGGATTTTCTTGCTCGACATGATAGTATGCTGTCTGGTTGAACTTTACCTTAACGTGTATACTGATTGTCTCTCTGTTACATGTTGGTAAAGCCCTTAGGATGTGTGCTTGACTACCTGGACTATGATGCGGATCATACTAGTGGGGACATGGTAGTCTATATGTACATCCTTCAAAGTCCCTAGTCGTGGGTGTATCGAGACGGGGCATCGATATACCAGAGTAGACTAGCGTATACCTTCTCGACCCATACAGATGGGCGATGGATGATCCCATATCCATTGGTGTTTGACATCGGAGATGATATACGGGTGCTCAGTAGAGACTAGGTACACTGGACGGACTCGCCGAGAACTCCCAGATGGTATTATACCTCACGTCAGATGGCAGTTCTCTGGTGACACTGGTACAGAGTAGTCTGTTGACCCGAGATCGTCATAGAGTCTTGTGTGGTTCCCACTGTGCTTTGATTTCCATCTTACCACGTCCAAGAGGGCGTGCAAAACGGTGGTTTTTGGGTACAGTCCCGAGTCACATGGAGGCAATGAGCGATAGGAGGGGATTCGTCTCTCCCGGTATAGGGGGTTGATGTTGCGCTGTGTTCGATTGGCTATAACAGGAAATCCCTGGCCATGGTTGCTGAGATTTACTGGTAAGTGTTACCAGTAGTTTCTCGAATTGTTATAGACCTCATATCGACACGACTTATCGAGCTATTGGGGTCTGACGTTTACCACCCCTAGGTGAGATATGCGACATATCAGACGATCAGACCGGACTGTTGTCACGACCCGAAAGTACGGAACATGACCGGCACTTAAACTACGAACGTCTCGAGGCGTACGTAATCTAAGTAAACCGAAAACCCAGAAATCCAAACCAAGATAAGAAGTAGAGTGCGGGAAAAACCAAATTAAAGTAAGTAGTTTCAATAGCATAAGCCGAATTATGCGGTTTAAAAAAAACATCAAAAATTTACTGAAAATTTCGGCAGAGACTCCTTTGTAAATACTGGCCCCCAAACGGGATACAACATGAATAGTATACGAAATTAAGAAAAAGGCATCCCCAAGCGGGAGCTAGCTCTTCGTCAATCGACGGTCACAACCACACAAGCAATATAATATACAACGCCAACGGCGAGGATCAAAAACTCAAAAGGAAACTCAAAACCACAAGAAAAATAACGAGCGACTCTAAGGTCGAAAGAATAACCAACACTGGTCTCTATCTCAAAAAAAAAACATGTTTGGTTGATGGAATTTACTAGATACAACTGAATAATATCATACAAGGTAAATAATGGGGGTATGATACAAGTAAACCCACCTACTAGCAAATCACCCGAATGAAACTATGCCCGCAAAGCCGTAAGGAAACCGGTACGGCAAACCTGCAAGAAACTGGGGCACAACGGGGGTGAGTTGCCAACTCGTGAATAGAAAAACATCTACGCACAGAAATCGCATAAATAACGCAATCCTAGGTCAATGATCATAATATATCCTCAAAATAAGTATATAACATGCAGCCTATAACAAGGCTAGGGTAAATATCTAACCCGAGTGTAATCTCATGTGCCCGTGTCAGTGCCTCAAGTAGCAATATATCATATGAATGAGGTATGAATGCATGAAACAGAATACATGTAAATGAAGAAACTGTTTTCATAAATTAGTAAGATTTCCTTCGTATTTTTAAACTGAGGTATCATAATGAAATCAGTATCAACAGTGTCTAGCATCGACACAAAACATAAATCTCACTGTATCGAAATATCAATGTCTCAATCTCAATATCTAGGGCGCCGTCAGTCCAGACCGGCCCCTACCATCCATCTCAAGACCACGACGGTATCCTCCGGATATCCGACGCGTCGGGTAATATCACCGGTAGGTAGTGCTCCCCAGCCAGGCTCAACGTCAACACCACATTCCTCTTGCCCCGGGGTACCATACCGAGCCCACCATGTACCCGTGACGGTTCCTCCACTCCTCGACACGGATCTCCAAAACCACAGCAAACTCATGGTGAACGACACTTTACATCACTAGAAAACCGCAACATTTTATATTTTAAAAGATCATAAGTTGTAAATTTTGCGGCTTTCCCCGAAATCCAGAAATATCATAAATCTCAAGAAATCATCACAAGTGCATATGTCAATGATAATGAACTAGGCATGAACAACTGAATAACAGTATGCATGAAGTGGTAGATAATAACTACAATGTCTAATATGGCATATAAGGGAAGTACACTAATATCATGTCAACACTACTAGCTAACAATCTAAGTCAAGCAATTATATTCTCTAAAGTGTACGTGACATGGCAATTACCGATGAAGATGTGTGTGAGCCAGCAAGTAGGTGTACGTGGTACATACGCATCATCGGTAATGGTGCTGGTGTCCTAACAACATGATATCAATAATGGAATATGCAGCAAAATAAATATGCGAGGCAGAGCGAACAACAATAATGTGCGGGAGCTGAATACTAGACACAACGATAACTAATCTGCAATAATCTAATATAAGTCCTACGAATGGTGCCTTTTGAAATAACACGAATCATGGGGTTTTGAAAATAGGGGCTACGGTGTTTTTATGAAAAGATACGTCGTTTTTGAAATATCCGTAGATTCCCTTGAGCTGTCTTTAAAAATGCCCACGATTCGTTAGTTTTTGAAATAGGTAAGAAGTCTAATCTAATCTAACAACTACACTAGACTATACGGCTGAACTAACAAGCTGAACTACAGGTAAGGAAACCGCCTATCATCTGAGTCGATATATATACATACCTGTATATGTATAGTCGGTGATCCCGCCTCAATAATATCATATCCGATACCATATCTATAATCAGGCATCCCAAGTCAAGAGTGCGGATCAATCATCAATATAGCTCGTACGTAAATCCGTCGTACGGCATCCCAATCTGGGTACGGGTCAATATCACATTCTTCATACTATTCACCTGGTATCCTCTTTATCAAATATCATGATCGGGGTACTGATCTACGTCTAGTACCATAATGATACCGCCTACGTATGCATGGACGTGTGTGAAACACTACGTCAAGGACCCGCTACAACGTCATGTCGTATCTAAGATACGAACCCTGCTATATCACCGATCTCACGGCCTCAAATCAAATCTCATCGACTCATCATAAATCCCAAGTACTATCATCCTCAATCTGTATGTGAACACATAGTCCCATACCCATGTGAACACATAACTATATAATCCCGTATAAGCACAAATGAAAGAAGAAAGTATGCAAGTATGCATGTGTGTATGTGTAGTGCAACACTACCCTAGGGTTCGCAACACTAAAAATAGTCCAACCCACCAATATCCATCCTAAGTATCGTTATTAATCCTAAATAACGTATAATAAATGTTGGTGTGTATACGCATCCGTATACACCACCACGGACTGCGGGGGTGCTATACGCCATCCACCCGACTTCTCCCCGTAGATATAAATCTACTCACCTGGTCCTCGCTTGCCGAAATCGATGTCGCCACGCGCTTGCTTGTCTTCTCGAAGTCCTCGTGAGGGTACCTACGTATCATGACACATCGCATCGCATTAAAAACCCAATTCGAAATCGAAACGGCATACGAAAACCAAATCGGCACGCGTATCACACATAGGTCTAAACCTATCACCTACGCATGCAAAAATAGCCAAACCAACACTCGATGTCGATGTCCAAACGTCAAACCATCGAGAAAAACCCAAACGCACTCATTTGCGCATTCACAAACACTAATTATAATATGAAATAGGTTAGAATTCACAAAAACCTCAACTCACTTTAAAAGCTATTTTTCCGAAAACCTAGTAAGCAAACTTTTCCATTTTAGTACAAAACTAAATGTTTTAATGATTTTAGTGGCTACAATGCTCACTAAATTTCTTAACTAAGCCACCCAAACCATTACTAGATTTTAAACTTACTCATTTCCATAAATCCCAAAATTCTAGTTTGCAATTTAGCTTAAATAGTAAAATTCTAAAATACAATTTGCAAACTAGTTACTAGGTTTGATTTAACATGCCTTAATATGATAAATTACACACTTAAACCATGTTCAAATGATATAAAACCCTAACTAGATTTAAATCTCACATATATATGCATTTCATAAAAACCTAGTTTACATAAAAGCTTATTTATTGCAAATTTTAAATTAACAAATTGCAACTAGCAACTAGATTAGGTTTTACATTCCCACAAGATGATAATCTACACTTGATTATCCTATTAGTGATGGTTAAACCCAAATTAGCTTCAAACCATACTCTTGAATTCTCAAATTAGCAACAAGAGCAAAATTAACACTTTAACAACTTAGCCTTAAGAAATTAACTAACTAATTAAGCAAAATGGTTAGAATTTATACCCAATGAATTGAAGATCCACTAGCACACACATAGCCTCCCAAATTGGAATCTTGTTCCCTAGATCCATGCAATTTTGGTTATAGAGAAATGGGTAGGAGTCGGATTTTGATTTTGTGAAGGTTTGTGTTGATTTTTGTTGATTTTTTTGAAGGAAAATGGAGGTGAAGGAAGATGGATACTTGGAGAAAATGGGGGGGGGCTGTTTCTGGCCGAAAATGGGGAGGGTGAGGTGAGTGGGAGAGTGAGAGAGAGAGAGTGTTGGTTTCAAAGTCAAAGAAAAGTCAAAAGCCCATTCTTATACATTCTTTTATCCTTTCTTTTCCTTTTCTTTTCTTTCTATGAAATTCAAGTGGGGACCAAAGAGGGGCTGCTGAATTCAGCCATGGGGATGAGTGAATGGGGGTGTGTGGGTGTGGGTACGGGTGTGGAGTGATGAAAAATGATAAATACAATACCCCAAACATCCATTTACGCTAAAAAAAAAGCCTTTTTTCTTCAATAATTTCTAAACCGTTTTGGCAAATGATTTCATTCCAAAAACCACATGATAAATTTTTATTTAATGTTTTATGATGCATAAAATTTATTTCAACTCATTCCAATTTGTAATTTTCCCTAATTAAATGTATTAGTGACGGCTTAAAATAATAATAAAATAATATTTATTTTTTTTTCCAGAAAATTTGAAATTTCACCAGCGGCTCAATAAACACCAAATAATAGCAATTATATAGCTAGAATATGTATATTTAATATTTATAATAAGATATTTGTATTTTGACTTTTTACAGAAAACCCCCTTACTTTACCGTTTTTTCGAAATTCCACCGAAACGATTTTCAAAACGTTACAATCTTCCCCCCTTAAGGAAATTCGGTCCCCGAATTTAAATTCAAACTCCCCCAAATACTAAAACATCTAAGAAAACCCATCAAGTCGTCGGGGCTCCGAAATTATAAATACATAAAACAAGTCGTAGCGCAGCGCATGCGCTTGAAAAATGAGTATATAACTCAAATCAAAACTCCTCCAAGCATCCCGCGATCATCGGAGTCGTGGAGAAGACATCAATGCCAAATCCAAATCAAAACCAATATGATATAACTCAAAACTATAAATGTAAATATCGAATCTATATCTGTAAGCATCTGAAGGAAATGCATGCCAAATCTCTTTAAGTCGCTGTGCAACGCGTATAACACTGCACAGTGGCGGACGTCTACCATAAGAAAATAACTATATACATATATACTTTTGTTTGAAATGTACGTTCCGCCGTTTTGGAAACAATTTAGAAGGGTCTCCTTGTTTTAAACATTTCGTGTCATATCAGACACGTAGGTAAATACTGAGGCTATAGCTCGCTTTTGGAAATCCCTTCAATAACTATCAATGCATGCAAAATGTATTCAGATACTGTCCTCTGACTAGTCCTGCTCAGTATGGAAACACATAGCAATATCATAAAAACGTACTGCTCTATAAGAAATCAATCCCAAAATATGCACATGAATACTACGTGCGTCTGGTGCGCACGGAAATCAAAATCCATGAATGTGCCATACATGCGCACAGAAACAACATATAAGTGCATCAGGTGTGCACGAAACATCTGTCGTAGGCAACATGTGTGCCTGACAGCAAAATCAGGTGCATCTGACATGCACGAAAAATCTCGAATTAGTGCATCTGGTGTGCACCAAATCGCATCTCGTAACAGGAGCCCAACAGGCGCTAAAAATCCAAACCGGTGCATAAAATGCACAAACAAATGTCGAGCATCACCCTCGAAATCGAAATCCAGTGTATCCATGTGCACAAAATACATGTCACTGCACTGCCAGCATATATAAACTATACAGAGTGCAGGAACGAAATCGTGTGCATGCATACGCACAAAACCAACTCAACTATTTAAAACCGTAATATCACAAACATGTGAAACTAAAGCACGAAAACGATATCAAGTGCAACACTGTGCAAAGGTCGTAAATCCTCAATCATCAAAAATCAAATCATACGAATAAATCACCCAAAACATCGAAATCAATAATGACGGAATAGTACCGCTCAAGTGCATCCTCTAAGAATCTCGGCCAACTGTTGTGGTCACTAGTGGGACGTCTCGTCGATGATCATGAACTCTGTCCTGCTGGTGTGCGTAACCATGACCACTCCTGGGTCAAGGTCTTCACTGTGAATTACCAATCTTTCGGTCCATCGGCTCATCGGCCCTGTCAGGTGTGCTAACGGGGATGATTCCGTTCTGGCACTTCTCTGGTCATCTCTTGGTCAATCATCGCGACCACTCGTAAGACAACATATCACTGGCGTCGGCCTCTGGCTCTCTGAATGTACATGACACATCTGATCCTGGGTGCAAGTATCATTGCAGCAGTGTCCTGGAAGGAATCCTGCTCACGGTCTCTTCCATGTCTCGTCTTCTGCCAACTGTCTGGAAGTCATTGTCCTTTCCTATATCTGCATCTTGCTCTGTAACGGCTGCATACCCATCGCGACTCCTTCTGGAAGGTATATCCAGTACCATGCCTCGGCATGCGCATCGCCTCTCTGATGTCGGCGGAGTGGAACGTCATCTGATCTAGATCTGGTGCGAACCTCTTACTCCACTTTTCTCTAATGTCGTCTTCTTTGGACTCGTCTCGTCGCGGCTGCATGGACTGAGCTCCAACGGCTATCCTCGTATCTGGAGTCTCCCAAGAATGCACCTCACCACCTAGCATCCGAATTAAGTCGAGCCATCCGATCGAGTCGTCAAAACCTCATAATCCCCTAAGAGCTCAACATCTTGGGCACAGTTTAATAGTATCGAGTACATACCACAGCATCGGTGGTCCAGCCGTAGAAGGGCAAACCCAAGCCTCACTAATTGCGCCGCAGAACTGCCGCAAACCCTAAGGTTCAAAGGCTTTCATACGGTCATTAAGTCGAGTTAGGGTTTCATTCTTCTAGAGGGACCATAGAATCGCCTGCATGTCTTTCCGAATACTTTAAACTTGGAATAGTAGGTTTCTGACATTCGATCGTCTCTGTCGACTCCCAACGTCTCCGCGTGAAGTCGTCTCTAGCTGGAATCAATCTATCTGATGACCTCGCATCGGGGTAAGCGAACGAACCACCTGTCCTAGTCATTCATCATCGGGTGACTAGCGACCTTCTATCATCTATTCGTGCAACTCGCCCCGCCATAGTTCCAACATATGGGGCGATATCTCGTCGCTCGCAGCAACAACTGGCTCGCTCGTCTGCACGCTGAACAGTGCCTCAATCATCAGGAGTAAGCAACACACCAACGGTCATCAAAATCTGGCTGGCCTCTGTCAGTGGCTCAATCCTCTAGTGTCGATCAGCACATCCGAGTAACCTCATAAAGGCGATCCGCCAAACGCTCGCGGCGCGGAAACACAGTAAAAAGACACATCTCTGAAATCGTGTGTCGCCGGAATTTCGTCCTGGTCAGTCCTCGTTCGTGACGAGCTTGTGCTGACCGCAACTCTAGCCGTAGCTCTCCCTGCCGGTAACCGTAGCAGCAAGACCAAACTGGTACCGATGAGGCTAGATCAGGAAGGAATATAATACTGAACAAGGAAATGTACATCCTAAGGCTTCATAAGTGGAGTGGCGTGTCGTAAATATGCCGCGGAACATACCAACGGTACGTCACTCTACTTTAGTCACCTATTCCATCAACCAAGGGTCATCCTACGCTCCGAAGGTAAAACCTAACGCTCTGATACCAACTTTGTCACGATCCGAAAGTACGGAACATGACCGGCACTTAAACTACGAACGTCTCGAGGCGTACGTAATCTAAGTAAACCGAAAACCCAGAAATCCAAACCAAGATAAGAAGTAGAGTGCAGGAAAAACCAAATTAAAGCAAGTAGTTTCAATAGCATAAGCCGATTATGCGGTTTAAAAAAAAACATCAAAAATTTACTGAAAATTTCGGCAGAGTCTCCTTTGTAAATACTGGCCCCCAAACGGGATACAACATGAATAGTATACGAAATTAAGAAAAAGGCATCCCCAAGCGGGAGCTAGCTCTTCGTCAATCGACGTTCACAACCACACAAGCAATATAATATACAACGCCAACGGCGAGGATCAAAAACTCAAAAGGAAACTCAAAACCACCAGAAAAATAACGAGCGACTCTAAGGTCGAAAGAATAACCAACACTGGTCTCTATCTCAAAAAAAAAAACATGTTTGGTTGATGGAATTTACTAGATACAACTGAATAATATCATACAAGGTAAATAATGGGGGAATGATACAAGTAAACCCACCTACTAGCAAATCACCCGAATGAAACTATGCCCGCAAAGCCGTAAGGAAACCGGTACGGCAAACTTGCAAGAAACTGGGGCACAACGGGGGTGAGTTGCCAACTCGTGAATAGAAAAACATCTACGCACAGAAATCGCATAAATAACGCAATCCTAGGTCAATGATCATAATATATCCTTAAAATAAGTATATAACATGCAGCCTATAACAAGGCTAGGGTAAATATCTAACCCGAGTGTAATCTCATGTGCCCGTGTCAGTGCCGCAAGTAGCAATATATCATATGAATGAGGTATGAATGCATGAAACAGAATACATGTAAATGAAGAAACTGCTTTCATAAATTAGTAAGATTTCCTTCGTATTTTTAAACTGAGGTATCATAATGAAATCAGTATCAACAGTGTCTAACATCGACACAAAACATAAATCTCACTGTCTCGAAATATCAATGTCTCAATCTCAATATCTAGGGCGCCGTCAGTCCAGACCGGCCCCTACCATCCATCTCAAGACCACGACGGTATCCTCCGGATATCCGACGCGTCGGGTAATATCACCGGTAGGTAGTGCTCCCCAGCCAGGCTCAACGTCAACACCACATTCCTCTTGCCCCAGGGTACCATACCGGGCCCACCATGTACCCGTGACGGTTCCTCCACTCCTCGACACGGATCTCCAAAACCACAGCAAACTCATGGTGGACGACACTTTACATCACTAGAAAACCGCAACATTTTATATTTTAAAAGATCATAAGTTGTAAATTTTGCGGCTTTCCCCGAAATCCAGAAATATCATAAATCTCAAGAAATCATCACAAGTGCATATGTCAATGATAATGAACTAGGCATAAACAACTGAATAACAGTATGCATGAAGTGGTAGATAATAACTACAATGTCTAATATGGCATATAAGGGAAGTACACTAATATCATGTCAACACTACTAGCTAACAATCTAAGTCAAGCAATTATATTCTCTAAAGTGTACGTGACATGGCAATTACCGATGAAGATGTGTGTGAGCCGGCAAGTAGGTGTACATGGTACATACGCATCATCGGTAATGGTACTGGTGTCCTAACAACATGATATCAATAATGGAATATGCAGCAAAATAAATATGCGAGGCAGAGCGAACAACAATAATGTGCGGGAGCTGAATACTAGACACAACGATAACTAATCTGCAATAATCTAATATAAGTCCTACGAATGGTGCCTTTTGAAATAACACGAATCATGGGGTTTTGAAAATAGGGGCTACGGTGTTTTTATGAAAAGATACGTCGTTTTTGAAATATCCGTAGATTCCCTTGAGCTGTCTTTAAAAATGCCCACGATTCGTTAGTTTTTGAAATAGGTAAGAAGTCTAATCTAATCTAACAACTACACTAGACTATACGGCTGAACTAACAAGCTGAACTACAGGTAAGGAAACCGCCTATCATCTGAGTCGATATATATACATACCTGTATATGTATAGTCGGTGATCCCGCCTCAATAATATCATATCCGATACCATATATATAATCAGGCATCCCAAGTCAAGAGTGCGGATCAATCATCAATATAGCTCGTACGTAAATCCGTCGTACGGCATCCCAATCTGGGTACGGGTCAATATCACATTCTTCATACTATTCACCTGGTATCCTCTTTATAAAATATCATGATCGGTGTACTGATCTACGTCTAGTACCATACTGATACCGCCTACGTATGCATGGACGTGTGTGAAACACTACGTCAAGGACCCGCTACAACGTCATGTCGTATCTAAGATACGAACCCTGCTATATCACCGATCTCACGGCCTCAAATCAAATCTCATCGACTCATCATAAATCCCAAGTACTATCATCCTCAATCTGTATGTGAACACATAGTCCCATACCCATGTGAACACATAACTATATAATCCCGTATAAGCACAAATGAAAGAAGAAAGTATGCAAGTATGCATGTGTGTATGTGTAGTGCAACACTACCCTAGGGTTCGCAACACTAAAAATAGTCCAACCCACCAATATCCATCATAAGCATCGTTATTAATCCTAAATAACGTATAATAAATGTTGGTGTGTATACGCATCCGTATACACCACCACGGACTGCGGGGGTGCTATACGCCATCCACCCGACTTCTCCCCGTAGATATAAATCTACTCACCTGGTCCTCGCTTGCCGAAATCGATGTCGCCACGCGCTTGCTTGTCTTCTCGAAGTCCTCGTGAGGGTACCTACGTATCATGACACATCGCATCGCATTAAAAACCCAATTCAAAATCGAAACGGCATACGAAAACCAAATCGGCACGCGTATCACACATAGGTCTAAACCTATCACCTACGCATGCAAAAATAGCCAAACCAACACTCGATGTCGATGTCCAAACGTCAAACCATCGAGAAAAACCCAAACGCACCCATTTGTGCATTCACAAACACTAATTATAATATGAAATAGGTTAGAATTCACAAAAACCTCAACTCACTTTAAAAGCTATTTTTCCGAAAACCTAGTAAGCAAACTTTTCCATTTTAGTACAAAACTAAATGTTTTAATGATTTTAGTGGCTACAATGCTCACTAAATATCTTAACTAAGCCACCCAAACCATTACTAGATTTTAAACTTACTCATTTCCATAAATCTCAAAATTCTAGTTTGCAATTTAGCTTAAATAGTAAAATTCTAAAATACAATTTGCAAACTAGTTACTAGGTTTGATTTAACATGCCTTAATATGATAAATTACACACTTAAACCATGTTCAAATGATATAAAACCCTAACTAGATTTAAATCTCACATATATATGCATTTCATAAAAACCTAGTTTACATAAAAGCTTATTTATTGCAAATTTTAAATTAACAAATTGCAACTAGCAACTAGATTAGGTTTTACATTCCCACAAGATGATAATCTACACTTGATTATCCTATTAGTGATGGTTAAACCCAAATTAGCTTCAAACCATACTCTTGAATTCTCAAATTAGCAACAAGAGCAAAATTAACACTTTAACAACTTAGCCTTAAGAAATTAACTAACTAATTAAGCAAAATGGTTAGAATTTATACCCAATGAATTGAAGATCCACTAGCACACACCTAGCCTCCCAAATTGGAATCTTGTTCCCTAGATCCATGCAATTTTGGTTATAGAGAAATGGGTAGGAGTCGGATTTTGATTTTGTGAAGGTTTGTGTTGATTTTTGTTGATTTTTTTGAAGGAAAATGGAGGTGAAGGAAGATGGATACTTGGAGAAAATGGGGGGGGGGGGCTATTTCTGGCCGAAAATGGGGAGGGTGAGGTGAGTGGGAGAGTGAGAGAGAGAGAGTGTTGGTTTCAAAGTCAAAGAAAAGTCAAAAGCCCATTCTTATACATTCTTTTATCCTTTCTTTTCCTTTTCTTTTCTTTCTATGAAATTCAAGTGGGGACCAAAGAGGGGCTGCTGAATTCAGCCATGGGGATGAGTGAATAGGGGTGTGTGGGTGTGGGTACGGGTGTGGAGTGATGAAAAATGATAAATACAATACCCCAAACATCCATTTACGCTAAAAAAAAAGCCTTTTTTCTTCAATAATTTCTAAACCGTTTTGGCAAATGATTTCATTCCAAAAACCACATGATAAATTTTTATTTAATGTTTTATGATGCATAAAATTTGTTTCAACTCATTCCAATTTGTAATTTTCCCTAATTAAATGTATTAGTGACGGCTTAAAATAATAATAAAATAATATTTATTTTTTTTTCCAGAAAATTTGAAATTTCACCAGCGGCTCAATAAACACCAAATAATAGCAATTATATGGCTAGAATATGTATATTTAATTTTTATAATAAGATATTTGTATTTTGACTTTTTACAGAAAACCCCCTTACTTTACCGTTTTTTTGAAATTCCACCGAAACGATTTTCAAAACGTTACAACTGTACGGTAGTGTTACTGGTTGGATTCACTGGAGTGTGAGTGGGCTTGCTCGTCGATCTTCAGATCGCTCAATACCCGGGTGGCCGTTACGTTTAGCAGACCGCTTGCGGCTTGTGGATGCTTGATATGATCATCACCTGCTGCCGGCGTATTGACGAGTCTTTAGAGTTCTACACAGAGGTTTCCTGGATCAAGCGAAATGAAATAGGAGCGCATATGAGATATGTGCGGGACCGAGAATGATGCGTGTATGTGATACCGTATTTCATTCTCGCGATGTGACATTGATCGGTTATATGCGATATAGCCGGGTTATCGGATCAAGTGTTGATTCGATAAGTTGTTACTGATGATACCTGTCGGTTATGTGCGACATGACCGGATCATTGAATCAAGTGTTGATTTAGTGATTTAATGCATAATTATATATTAGATATATTACTTTGCATTAACTAGTATCGGTTCACTTTAAATGGATTTTCTCGCTCGGAAGTGCACATTGTATATTCGATAGAGTTTTGTGCACTTGATTATATCATGTTTGATGATACATGTTTACTTGGTTAAGTGTAATGAATTAAACCATGGTTAAACTTATGATTAGGGTTTTATATCCTTTTCTCATTTATTTATCTATTTATTCATTTTGGAAAATAGATGGAAAAAGGAGAAAAGAATGGTGGCTTTTTTTGTTGTTTAGTGGAAGCTTCATGAAACCTTAACCCTGACCATTCCTTTAACCTTGGTCAATTCTCTACACATAACCATAGTTACAATTATGATAAGGATGGTTTTTCTTTTCTTATAAAAGATAATTCTTATCATAATATTCTTCTTCTTCTTCATTTCTTCAAGTGAAGAAAGCTTGCCTCCATCAATGGCAAGTGATGAATTTGAGTGAGAAATCCAAAACTAAAGTCTACCCACTTCCTATTTCCTCATCCTCTACCTCTTGCCAAGTTGTAGAGTGTGTTTTCTTCACAAGTTTTCAAGACTTGGTGAAGGTGGAGCTTGATCTAGCGATGCCTCGACGTAGATCATCTTCGACATGGACATCGACGACCTAGCTCGCCTATTCTCCGATGAAGCCGACGCTAGAGCCCGGATTTGATTTGGACAGCGGAGAGGACTTTGTTGCGGAGCTATGGAGGTGGAGCACCGGATCTACAAAGGTTGTATTTCCGTATTCCCTTAGTTAAGTGTTAACTAGTTTATGTTTTCGCCTAAACATCTAGCCATCGATCCGTCGTCGGGTCTCTCGGCACCGTTAAAATTTTAATTTGGCATGATCGATGCCTTGTGAGACCTCATTAGGGTGCCTAGGAACCCAACAAATACATCGTATGGTTATATACGAACTCGAAGGATATTTTTCGAGGATGGATTCTGGTTCAGGAGAAATAGAAATAAGGTTTATTCAGTTGTCTTTTATCATCACCTTCTCTCAAGTTGCGAGTACTCCTAGGTTTAGGAGGGTACACCTATTATGCTTACTGGATATTCTACCTCCAAACCATAGGCTGGTGCCGAATGGTAGGGAAGGAAGAAAACCACTTAGCCTAATGATGGTATACAGAAGGTAATGAATAAAGACAAATAAAGGGATTTGGGGAGATGGAAAACAAATATACGGTTAAAGTCATGAATTGGATTATGGAAAAGGCATTACTAAGAATACCAGGAAACCCCTACGAAACATTTTTATGTTTCAGTGCATTGTTAATAGAAAACCGATTTCCCGATTAGATACTTACTCCAGAGTATGTATTTACCAAGTTTCATTCTCACATCTGTATAGTTTTACAGATAATGAGTGGGAGTAAGTTATTGGGAATTAGGTGATCATCCTCATTATATCGGAATTCGTTGTAATTAATGATATTTGAGGAAATCGCCTGGGTACAGTTTTCAATCTATAACGCACATGTTTTGAGTTATTCAACTCAGCGGACTTATACAGAGTATTGTATGTTGTCCAGTGTCCATTAGGACAAAAAGGTTAGTCCTCGTACTATATTCTATTTGCTTGTGACTTCTCTAGTTTTTTAGATAAGTGTTTCGTAGAAATAAAATGTCTAAGTTTTGAGAAGTTGTGAGTATAGGAATAAAGTAGAGAACCAGGTGTCGCAAGTATCAGGATTCTTCAAAGAAATCGAAGATGTAGATTCTTGTGATTGGTATTCAGTTGATAGTAATGGTTTTGAGAAACTTGTTTCTCTTTCAGGTTACTCATAAATGGATGGATTCCTAAGTTGAGTAATGATTGATTCGAAAGAGTGTTTGTAGTGTAACCGCAATCAATAACGGTGTCACGCGTAGCTAGACCGAGATGAGTACGGGTCGTCCTCTGGGAAACGTGGAACCTTTCACATTTACTTTAGATGTGTTGAGAAAGAGAGGAGGGATAAAGAATTTTACAGAATGGTTTCTCGATCTACGTTAAACAAGAATGTAAGATATAGATCTAGATTATTTTAAAGATATAGTTAATATAATAAGAGGGCTTGTAGGGTTCGTTAGGATTTAGTAGTTATGGACGATTAATTAAAAGTTACCCTTTTTATCCATTAATAGATTTAAAACTAGAACGACGGTGATGCGTGTAGATTAGGGTTTCTGGAGGGAAAATGAATCCCACTCTAAACCCTTATCTCGACACGGAACTCCGTTCATATCTAGCCTTTACCAAAACAATCATTAATCTAATCTCTAATCGCGGTCGGAACTAGCAAAGAATTGCTAGCGCGCCCGATTAGGATGTTAATGATTCTTTTGATAAAGTTCCTAAACTTTATAGGACTTAAAAAGGGTTTAGTTATTTTTATCGTCCATTAGCCTACCCTAATCCTACGAATCCTAACAAGCGGGGAATTATTCGCGCATGTTGGGAGAAGAAGATGAAAAGACAAAGAGGGAAAACATAATGTAAAATGCAAAAAGAATTAAATAAAATAACTACCTTTATTAATCGACTTGAACAATCTACACTTTTATTCCATAGAAAATGATTACAACTAGTTGCTTCTCGATCTTTCCTAAAGAGGTAGTCGAACAGTCGATGATCAGCCTGGATGCGTGAGCGTCTGGGGCTTCGTGATCTCTTCGGCTTGATAATTTTTCCAAGAGGCTCTCGGTGCCTTTTTATAGTGCAAAACCAGAATCTTTTGGTTGAAGACTTGGTAAATTTCAGCAGAGATTAACCCCCAAAAATCTTTTGCTCTAACTCCATAAAATTGCGGCGGATCCACGGCCCAAGGGGTGGTTTGGCCGTGGATCCGCGCTCAAAGGGTGAGATCTCTTGATGAGTTTTCTTGGGCTTGCATCTTGTGACATGTGGCAATCCTAGGCACCTTCAGAATTCAGTAATCTTCTCTCGGTTGCTTCCAGACTCGGTCTCCAAGTTTTGCTTCTTAATTAGGCAAGTCTTCTTTAACAAATTGATTTCCTTGATAAATTCTGCACAACAACTTGGAAAATTCTGCACAATAATCTCAAATAATATTTAGTAGGCTTATTTCTACTAGGATTTGGTCAATGGATTTATTTGCATACATTTTTCTACCAAATACTAATTAAAATATATTAACACATGGAAAATGGTGTCTTTACACATAAACCCTCATATGTATAATATATCATAATAAAGTCCTTTTTTTAATATGAAAATTGTAGGAAAAATGTTATACAAATGTGCAGTTTTATCAACTGAACAAATACCCCCAAACTTATCTTCGATCGTCCCGAGCAAACTAGTTTATTCAAGAGGAGAAAAAGAAAGGAGAAAACTAAGCACATTTTCGTAGGCAAACACGATTGCACTGAGCACGTGCAACAAGCCGTTAAACCTCTAGGTGTCCCTAGTAGGAGGAGTGTTGTCTCCTGAGGGTTTTCAGCGGATTACACCCACAAAATCCAATAACAAAAGAAAGATGGTGAAATTTACATATAAAGATAAGAACCATAAAAGAAAGGCCTTGAAAAGAAGAGTTTCCAACTATACTAGCTTTTCAGTTGTCATGAGCCCTATTTTAATAGTCATGAAAAAATGTTAAAGATCACATCCTCCCTCAATAAAATATTGTCTTTATTCTTCATTCCTACCTTCCATCCAAACACTGATCATATAACCCCACGTGTGTGAATTGGACATCCCTACACTCGGAGAATTCAATTCAAGCTATCATACTCTTGTCCATCTACCTTAGTACTTTTTATTTTGATGAAGATTAAGATTTGCTCACACATTTTAATGCGACCGTTAATACTTCTTGAGTTACTAACCAACCGATTACTTATGTGCTTGCTGATTAGGTTATAATATTTTCCTCGTCTTGCACCACCTAAGGCTTGGCAGTGACTCCCAGACCAGTTGGCCTTAGGGTACTAGGTGAAGAGGCACCCTCGCTATATTTTTTTATTGCTGCCTTGGCGATAACAAAACCAGTGTTCATTTTTTCTCTTTTCACCATTTTTATATTTTCTTCATTTTTTTTCATTTCCTTCATACTTTGGCTTTTAGACAAGAGCATTTCAAGGTATCCTCTACTATCCCGAGTTTCAAGACGTGTGTAGGTGCATATAGTAGGGTATCAACATTCAAATGTTTGGCTTCTAGAATAGAAACTATTTTTCAGACTTATTTTTATCCTCAGATTAGTGACTTCCTTCATCTTACTAACCCTTGGGACAACAGCTCATAACTACTTATTACTAGTTCGTTTAAGAAAACTTCTAATTTTCTTGTTCTTAAACTATTTCTATCTTTTGGATGTAATTTTTCACTTTCTACTCGTTTGTTAAAAAAAATTTTAATGCCCAGTGTCAAAGATAATTCAGTGAATACAAACCTCCCCCCCAAACCTGTTTTCAGCAGTGTCCTCACTGATGTGGCCTTTTGAGAACAAGAACCTGTATACTAGGAGAGAGATACAAGGGGTAAAATAATAATTAAATGAAAAATTCCACCAAACTTATTCTTTGACACGCACAGATATTCAACCAAATCATTTTTTTTACTCAACTCCATTCTTAAAATGTGAAAAAGTTACCAAAACATGGAGGTGAGGCGGAGGAAATTTAGTTTTGATAAAGCGGCTCCTGTAAAACAGGAGCTCCTCCGCGGGGTCAGCAGAAAAATACGGTTTTAATCTATGCGCATTTACTTTAAAAATTGAACCGTTTTTCAAATTTTTGACTTCAACTGCCCCGTGCGGGTGTACATACCGCACCACAAAAGGTCATTTCCAACGAGATTTAAGCTTACCCGGATGAAGATGGAGACGGGAATCGTAAAGAAGAACTTGTTGCCCCGATGTGAAGGTTTTTCTAGAAAGATTTTTATCGTGGAACACTTTAGGCCTATTCTTTACTATCACCGCATTATCGTAAGCTTCATCGCGGAGTTCGCTTAGCTCATTCAATTGCAGCTTCCGATAGCTGCCTGCATGATCAAGATCAAAATTAAGCTCTTTAATAGCCCACATTGCCTTATGTTCAATCTTGACAGGGAGGTGGCATGCCTTCCCAAACACAAGGCGGTATGGAGACATACCAAGATCGGTCTTATAAGCGGTGCGGAATCCCCAAAGAGCATCCGTCAATTTGGTTGACCAATCCTTACGGTTTTTCGAAACCGTCTTCTCCAATATCTGTTTGATCTGCCTATTTGAGATCTCAGCCTGCTCGCTTGTTTGGGGGTGATAGGGTGTAGAAAGCTTGTGGGTGATTGAATATTTCCGCATCAAGGCCTCGGAAGACCTATTGAAGAAATGTGTCCCGTTGTCGCTAATTATAGCGCGAGGGTGTCCGAATCGCGAAAAGATATTTTCTTTAAGGAACTTAATGACAACTTTGTTGTCATTAGTGCGACGCGGTATAGCTTCCACCCACTTCGAGACATAATCAACCGCTAACAAGATATATAGATTCCTAAAGGAGTTGGGAAAAGGGCCCATAAAATCAATACCCCAAACATCAAATATTTCCACAACCAATATAGGTTGGAGCGGCATCTCATTCCTTCGTGAAATCCGACCCAAATGCTGATATCATGGAAAAGTTTTGCAATGTTCAAATGCATCTTTAAATAATGTTGGCCAATAAAAACCACATTGCAAAACTTTCTCCGCCGTTTTTCGAGGTCCAAAATGACCGCCGCATGCCTGATCATGACAAAATGATAACACGCTCTTGAATTCATCGTTAGGGACACACCTGCGAATGATTTGATCGGAACAATACTTGAATAGATATGGTTCATCCCAGTAAAAATATTTTACTTGGGATAGAAATCGAAGTTTGTCTTGTTTCGACCAATCTCTAGGTATAAGTCCCGTCGCAAGATAGTTTACAATATCCACGAACCAAGGTTCGTAGGATACATTCAAGAGCTGTTCGTCGGGAAATGAGTCATTTATCGGCACGGTCACAGTTGGCGAAGAAGTGATGCGTGAAAGATGGTCGGCTACAACGTTTTCACATCCACTCTTGTCTTTGATGACAAAATCAAATTCTTGTAACAATAGGATCCAACGTATGAGCTTGTCCTTCGCATCCTTTTTCGATAAAAGATGTCGTAGGGCGGAGTGATCTGTGTAAACCACAATAGGCGAGCCAATCAAGTGGGGCCTGAATTTCTCTAATGCAAATACAACCGCCAAGAATTCTTTCTCGGTAGTTGTGTAATTTATTTGTGCATCATTCAAGGTCCTACTTGCATAGTAAATTACATGTGGCATCTTATCAAGGTGCCGTCCTAAGACCGCACCAATAGCAAAATCTAATGCTGTCGGGTTCCTAGGCACTCTAAGGTGGTTCCACAAGGTATCAACCATGCCAAATTCAAAAATTTCCGGTGCCGAGAAACCCTAATGCGTTCGTGGACTAGAGTTTAAGGTGAAACATGCAACTAGTTAACAACTTAACTAAGATGGAACGAAAATACAACATTTGTAGATCCGGTCCTCCACCTCCATAGCTCCGTGATGATGTGCCTTCGCTGCGATCATCGGATCCCGGACTCTAGAGTCGGCTTCATCGGAGAAATGGGCGGGCTAGGTAGTCGACTTCGATGTCGAAGATGATCTACGTCGAGGCAACTCAAGATCAAGCTCCAACTTCACCAAGTCATGAAACTTGTGAAGAAAACACCCTATACTACTTGGCAAGTGGTAGAGGATGAAGAAATAGGAAGTGGGTTTACTTTAGAATTGGATTTCTCATTCTTTTTCTCAAGACACCATTGAAGCTAGCAAGCTTCTTTCTTCTTGAAGAAGAAGAAGAAGAAGATAATATGATAAGAATATGATTAAATGGAAATAAAGTCATTCTTATCATTTTATCAACCATGGTTAAGTGTAGAGAATAAACAAAGGTTAGGTGAATGGTTAGGTTTAGCATGACACAAAAATGGTAGACTTATTCAAAGCTTCATGAAGCTTCAACTACAAAACAAAGCAAGCCACCATTTCTCTTTTTGCTAAAAATGAATTAAGAGAATAAATAAATACGTAAATCAAAACCCTAACCATTAACATAACCATGGTTTAATCATACACACCCAAGTTTGCATGTATCATCAAACATGATACAAACTAGTGCACAAAACTATATCATATATACAATGTGCACATCAAGTGAGAAAATCCATCTTAAGTGAACAAATACTAGTTAATGTAAAGTAATATATCAAATATATAATTATACATTAAATCATTAAATCAACACTTGATTTAACGATCCGGTCATATCGCATATAACCGACTAACATCAAGTGTATCAATGTATCGAATCAACACTTGATTCGCTAACCTGGCTATATCACATATAACTGACCAATGATACAAATCGCGAGAATAGAATACAGTATCACATACTGGTATAATTCTCGGTCCCGCACATATCTCATATGCGCTCCTATTTCGTTTCGCTTGAGCCAGGAAACCTCTGTGTAGGACTCTAAAGACTCGTCAATACGCCGGCAGCAGGTGATGATCATATCAAACACCCACAAGCCGCAAGCGGTCTGCTAAACGTAACGGCCACCCGGGTATTGAGCGATCAGAAGATCGACGAGCAAGCCCGCTCACACTCCTGTGAATCCAACCAGTAACACTTACCGTACAGTCCGGTCTCGTCGTCTGATATGTCACATATCTTGCCTAGGGGTGGTAAACGTCAGACCCCAATAGCTCGATAAGTCGTGTCGATATGAGGTCTATAACAGTTCGAGAAACTACTGGTAACACTTACCAGTAAATCTCAGCAACCCTGGCCAGGGATTTTCGGTTATAGCCAATCGAACACAGTGCAACATCAACTCCCTATACCGGGAGAGACGAATCCCCTCCTATCGCTCATTGCCTCCATGTGATTCGGGACTGTACCCAAAAACCACTGTTTTGCACGCCCTCTTTGATGTGGTAAGGTGGAAATCAAAGCACAGTGGGAATCACATAAGACTCTATGACGATCTCGGGTCAACAGACTACTCTGTACCAGTGTCACCAGAGAACTGCCATCTGACGTAAGGTATAATACCATCTGGGAGTTCTCGGCGAGTCCGTCCAGTGTAACCAATCTCCACTGAGCACCCGTATATCATCTCTGATGTCAAACACCAATGGATATAAGATCATCCATCGCCTATCTGTATGGGTCGAGAAGGTATACGCTAGTCTACTCTGGTATATCGATGCCCCGTCTCGATACACCCACGACTAGGAACCTTGAAGGATGTACTTGTGGACTACCATGTCCCCACTAGTATGATCCGCATCATAGTCCAGGTAGTCAAGTACACATCCTAAGGGCTTTACCAACATGTAACAGAGAGAAAATCAGTATACACGTTAAGGTAAAGAGTAACCAAATAGCATACTATCATGTCGAGTAAGAAAGTCCTCCCTATATATGTCCCAGCATCCACTACAATATACATCCTATGTACAGTAATGGCCTCTAGGGCATACATATAACTAACAATCTCCCACTTGCACAAGGGCCATCTGTAGCAGTGGTTGTAGTATCTCATACTCAACCATCCCATAAAAATCTCTCTCTGGGAAAAGGCCTTTGTGAGTGGATCCGCTGTGTTGTCCTCTGAGTCTGCTCTCCTAACCTCGATCAGCCTGGAGATCAACCATCTCCATGATCAAGTGATACTGCCTTAGAATATGTCTGGATCACTGATGGGACGGACATTCCTGGCATAAGCCACAACTCCATTGTCACACAATGGGAGGAACGAAGTTTATCTCAAGAACTAATCTATACCCAGACTGCCTCTTTGGTAGCATCTTAAGTAGCGATGTATCCAGCCTTAATCGTCTAGTATGCCACGGTATCTAGCTTGGAACTCTTCCAACATACCGTCCCTTTACTGAGAGTAAAGACAATGCCTATGACTGACTTTCAGTCGTCCTTATCACCCTGGAACCTTTCTAGTGATTCTCCCCAGGATCAACTGATACCATCTCACTACAACTAGTGAGTATCGTAACATCCAATTAGATCTATCTCATAGATCAAAAACCCAGGATTTAGTAGGTTTTCAGTTTGATCCTATACGGAGAATCATTGTGATAAGTGGAGATTGATCGAGCGTAGCATAGGAAACCCTTTCCCTATCAAGAGTATGTCATCCACGTACTCTACGAGGATCACTACCATACTCTCTACTACCCTTTTGTATATACAAGGTTCATCTACCATTTTGATGATGTCAAACTCTTTGACTAACACATCAAAACAGACGTTCCAACTCCGCGATGCCTGCTTTATCACATAAAATATCTTGCTCGCGTTTCCGCTGCTCCCACTGTCTACGAAGCCCTCTGGCTGTGTACTTTAAAGACGCTTTCTTCCAAATCATCATTTAGAAAAGCAGTCAAGACACACAACCGCCAGATATCGTAGTTATGGTATGTAGCCGTAGCAAGTAGGATCTGGATGAACTTAAGCATAGCTCCTTAGAAAAGGTTTCATCATTATCCACGCCTGGTCAATGATGCAAACCATTAACAAGTCTAGCTTCGAAAGTCTCAACTTTTCCATGTACACCAAGTAATCTTCTCAAGATATACTTGCTCCTGATGGGGATTTAACCCTTCAGATATAGCAACCAAAGTCCATACTTTGTTGGTGTAGAAGGATTCCATCTCAGATCGCTAAGCATCCAGCCATTCTTACAGAATCCCACTCCTGATGGCCAGCTCGAAGCTAGTTGGGTCATCATCTCATGATGCAATCCTCGCTCCCACCGTCATAGAGAAATTGAAGTATCTCTCAGGTGGGTGAGGAACCCAACTAGATTGGCGGAGAGGCTGAGGTTCGTCGGTGACTATTGAATCCTTTGGTTCTATCAAATCATCAGCTATAGTTTGTATAGCTGGAACCATTCCAGTTCTACATAACTGACCTTGCCTCGAGCTTGTCCAGATTTTGCTTTTAGACATAGGCCGGACAACCCCAAATCTTAAGATATGGGCTCTTTCCTTTCCATATCACATATGAAGTGGTAGGCAACTGTTTTGATTTGAACCCTATTCAATAGGTATGCAGCTTCTCAAGCGCATAACTCCCAAAAAAGGAAATAGGAAACTCAGTAGTACTCATCATAGAGCACACCATATCACATAGGGTGCTATTGCTCTGCCCCGATATGCCATCGTGCTATGGTGTATACGGAGAAGTAATGCTGAGAGAGAATCTCATTCTCCTTTAGAATAGTCCAGGATTTCCGTGCTCAAGTATTCTCCTCCTCGATCACATCAAAGGACATAATACTTATAGCCGTATTTTAGTTGTCTACATCTAATTTATATTCTGTGAATATCTCAAAAGGTTCGGACTTGTGTTTCAACAGGAACATATGTCTGAATCTCGAGAGATCATCAGAGAATGTAATGAAGTATTAAGAACCGGTCGTGGCATGTGTAGACAGGGGACCTTACATACATCAACATGTATCATCCCAAGAGTTCAACTGACTCTTTCTCTGCTTCCAATAAACAGAGCTATGGCCATCTTATCTTTGTGACATGACTGGCAAGTTTCACAAGATGTAAATTCAAACACTTTTAAATATGCATCTAAATGTAACTTCAGCCAGTCGGGTCGCATTGATATGACCTAGTCTACAATGCCTCAAGAAGGATTCGTTCATTTCTGAACTCTTCCTCTTGTGTGTGTTCTGTATACTAAGTACTGTAGTTTGATTTAGAACATCAATGTTTTTAGATAACGTGCCTGAACCGATCAACTTTTGATATAGGAAATGTTCAAAACATTATCCAACAATACAAAATTATATCCTTTCTTTACTACTAAAGAGACTGATATGATTTTATATATCAGGTTCGGTATCGAATAGCATTTGTTCAGAATCAATGTATTGGTAATACAGGGTGACAGTGGCCAACAGACTTGGCTGCAACACTTGCCCCGTTTTCTGTCTCATGAAACTTATCACCCGTTCTCAGTTCTCTACCTTTCTGTAGCCCATGTAACAAATTACATATGCAGGATCCTGATCTGGTATCACATACCCAGGACGTAAAGGATACTGAGAAACAGTTCTGTATAATAAACACACCCGAAGATGATGCATCAGCATGTACTCTCTTCGTTTGGTCGGCACGGGAATTCTAGTAATCCCCAATTTCTTGCTCTGTCTTATAACAATTATAAGTTGGAGCGGGACCAATGTTCCCCAGCTCAGTATAACAAGCGGGTTCGGTCAATGTATCCGTATTATTATCTTGATTAAGGCGTGACATGGTCGCTAGCAGGAGAGAGAGAGAAGAAAACACTCAGCGTATGCTCTTGCAAGATCAGATTAGTTATTATTTTATCTAATCAGGATGGCTCCCACTGCTTTTATCAAATCTTCCTTCAAACCCTAAAAGGAAAGACTAGCCGGGATTAATTACACGCTACAAGTTTGCCAATCTTTCAGCCAGGCCAGTGTCGGTACTTTGAGGGAGGTCCCCCGTGCATTCGCATGAACCTAATTAATGTAAACCTCGTTTTCCCTGAGGCGTAACCTCGTTAACACCTTTCTAGACACCTACTTGATCGGCTAATTGTAATGTGTAAAACTCTCCCAGGAGTAACTCTTACTTGCAGCGGGTATCGGGATCCAACTATCTCATAAAAGGTATGCAATCTCATTGCAAATTTCAACACTTGAAATTCCTGATAATTTTGCCCCTAGCACCCTATGATCTTGACGGAGGTCAACAAACCATAGGCTACTAGTCAAGTTCAACCCGTCATTTCTTGATTGAATCAAACCCACCCGCACGACCCTTGACGGAGGTCAACAAGGTCGCACGACTACCCTAATCCAATCTGCATCTAATGCATAAGCAGATAAATATTAGTTAGCTACCGCACACTACGCCTTGATGGAGGTCAACAAACGTAGCACGAATACTAAGTAGGACTTATCTGAAATGACGGAGGGCTACGACAGGTTTTTCTGAAAACCTATTGAGTAATGAACTTGATATCGTTGTAGGATCGAATGAATTTTGAAATGGAGTGTTTTTTAGGCTATTCTAGTTTTGCTAAAGGGGTCACTCCCGGTGAAGGGATCGTCGGCCCTTTCCTCATCGAATAAGGTGCAGAATATATCAAATATACCGCTGTGCAAAGCAAAAACTATAGAAGCAATCAAAAGACAAACCAAGGGTTGTAGCATCTGCCAGTTATTGTTAAAGGGGTCACTCCCGGTGAAGGGATCTCGTCCCTTTCCTTATCAAATAAGGTGCAGGATGTTCTACAGGGAACACCGCGATCCAAAGCAAGAACTGTAGCTACCTGTTTTTGAAAATTCGATTCCACAACATCTTTAGGTTTCGTTTATTTCATTAATCTCATTAATGAAGTCCCATCATTTAAATACCTAAACATCACAGATAAATACGACGTACACTTATGCCATCCGCATTCGCCTCGATGTCCTCTCGTTCACCGTTAGGTTAGGTAACTAACGGCAGAGCGGGGCAGGGCTAGCGCGGGTGTAAAACATAAGTAACGCCTATATAATATATCATATATACTATATACTGTATCTATCACAGAACATATCACATGATCACATCACAGATATCGCAGCAGAAGAATCATATGAAATATTGGATATACTAGGACGTCCGTGTTTTCAATACGAGCCAGTATAAAACACGGATTCCACGGTCGTGATGAATAGCCAAACCCACACCCCTAGACCCCTACGAGAGCGGCAAGCAACCCTACCAATTCTAGAGTTAGGAGACCCGGACTCGACTCCTCGAGTTGGTCTCCCACTGGACTCTAGAACCCGGTTACTTATGCTCCCCTCCTTGGGTCTATCCTAGTGCGGAAAAGTAAATAATATACAAATGGTGACATCATCCGCAACCTGGAAGTGCCCCAATAAAAGAATATTACATACAAGTTTTTACATGAATGAAAATGAAAAACACTCATCTCACATAAAAAAACCCGGCTATTCAAACACGACGATCCAATATAACATATCCAGCAACACATAACATCACATGTCATCAACGTAAGTAAACATGCGTATCACAATTGTCGTTGACATATAGCAACGAAACTGGCGATATTACATATTACACTTACGGTCACAGAAAAGAAAGTGTAAAACTACAAAAGTTGGAATCCGCAACCTCCATAGACATCGCATGCCTAATCAAATGAATTCCTTAGACATCGCATGCCTAACAATTATAAACCCCGCATTTTAGCCTCATTATCGAAAACTCTTTTCAATATCAAGTCGGGCAATTCAACAAGATTCCCGACATCCTGATCGAATGCTCGTCGCAAACTTTAGTAGACGGTCGCACCCCCGATGCCGTCGACGAAGTGCACCAAGGCGGAACACCGCTGCCGCGAGCACCCGAATGGATGCTTTCGGCGACGGGGTTCTCCTACAGTCACTTGGTCGGGGCTATGGGGCTTGGCTGTCTATTAAGTTTACCCGGCGAGTATCCGCGTACGCTACGTGATTGCGACGGACTTTTGATCACATCAAAATTCCGTGGCAACCGATCAAGTGAGACTAAACCGCTAGATTTATAACATTCATTCAGTTATCTCATAACTACTTGTGAATTCCAATTATTGTATCACATTCCAGATAAAATAGAAAATGTTAAACTTTCCGATCGAACATTCAAACACCCAAGTTTTCCCGAAACAGCTCAACACATGAAATAAGTTTAAAAACATCCAGTTCATGCCTCAGTACCAACGGTCCAGCCGTAGAAGGGTCAAGCCAACGCCTCACATATGGCACGCCGTACTGCCCTAAATCCTAAGGTTCAAAGGGCAGTTCAAGACGGTCACATAATCGAGTTATGGTTTGTTGTCTTCTAGAGGGGCCATCATGTTACTTGCACTACTTTGAACGTTCTTAAACTACGAAAAGATCCAACACTTGGAAATTTCCCGGCAGGGGAAAAAGTGGGTATTTATATCCGGTCGAACATTTTAACAGTTTCTAAAATATCCGGAAAAACTTAAACGAAGTTAAATTATTCGATCAAATTAACGAGTCCCCAATAAAACCCTAGAATACTCAACACTTGAGTGAAACTAAAATATTCCCAAAAAAAAATTGCCAAGAAAGGACCTAAGAATAAATATATGAAATTTCAGGGACTAAGTCTAAATTTTGGCCGCGGAACCACCGCAAAACCCATGGTTTCGCCGCGGTTTCGCGGTCAAATTGTTGACTTAGGGGACCGTACTTCACAGTAATTCTTAGTTTTTCCTGCTAAATTTTTTGAGAATTTTTAATTCACAAAAATCCACTGTTTGAAAAATTGTACAGAGAGGGTTGAAATCGGGGAATATCGGGTTCGATCGGACTTCTAGCTTCGTCTACACATCGCCTAAAGCTCTAGCTAGGCTCTGATACCACTGTAGGTCAGGCAGCAACCCCATCCAATGGGGTCGCCATGGCACCAACGGGTCCCTCAGCGGCTACTTTTAACGCATGCCCCCTCGCGAGGACTACAACCCACCGGAACACCTTTCGGTCTCGGGACACCCTGGGGGTAAGAGCCTATGCTTCGCCACACTGTCACACAGTGAGAACCACCCATAGGTCGACATCCAAAGCCTAGTAGCTCTGATACCACTGTAGGGTTCCTAGGCACTCTAAGGAGGTTCCACAAGGTATCAACCATGCTAAATTCAAAAATTTCCGGTGCCGAGAAACCCTAATGCGATTGTTGACTAGAGTTTAAGGAGAAACATGCAACTAGTTAACAACTTAACTAAGATGGAACGAAAATACAACCTTTGTAGATCCGGTCCTCCACCTCCATAGCTCCGTGATGATGTGCCTTCGCTGCGATCATCGGATCCCGGACTCTAGCGTCGGCTTCATCGGAGAAATGGGCGGGCTAGGTAGTCGACTTCGATGCCGAAGATGATCTACGTCGAAGCAACTCAAGATCAAGCTCCAACTTCACCAAGTCATGAAACTTGTGAAGAAAACACCCTATACTACTTGGCAAGTGGTAGAGGATGAAGAAATAGGAAGTGGGTTCACTTTAGAATTGGATTTCTCACTCTTTTTCTCAAGACACCATTGAAGCTAGCAAGCTTCTTTCTTCTTGAAGAAGAAGAAGAAGAAGAAGATAATATGATAAGAATATGAATAAATGGAAATAAAGTCATTCTTATCATTTTATCAACCATGGTTAAGTGTAGAGAATAAACAAAGGTTAGGTGAATGGTTAGGTTTAGCATGAAACAAAAATGGTAGACTTATTCAAAGCTTCATGAAGCTTCAACTACAAAACAAAGCAAGCCACCATTTCTCTTTTTGCCAAAAATGAATTAAGAGAATAAATAAATAAGTAAATCAAAACCCTAACCATTAACATAACCATCGTTTAATCATACACACCCAAGTTTGCATGTATCATCAAACATGATACAAACTAGTGCACAAAACTATATCATATATACAATGTGCACATCAAGTGAGAAAATCCATCTTAAGTGAACAAATACTAGTTAATGTAAAGTAATATATCAAATATATAATTATACATTAAATCATTAAATCAACACTTGATTTAACGATCCGGTCATATCGCATATAACCGACTAACATCAAGTGTATCAATGTATCGAATCAACACTTGATTGGTAACCTGGCTATATCACATATAACCGACCAATGATACAAATCGCGAGAATAGAATACAGTATCACATACTGGTATAATTCTCGGTCCCGCACATATCTCATATGCGCTCCTATTTCGTTTCGCTTGAGCCAGGAAACCTCTATGTAGGACTCTAAAGACTCGTCAATACGCCAGCAGCAGGTGATGATCATATCAAACACCCACAAGCCGCAAGCGGTCTGCTAAACGTAACGGCCACCCGGGTATTGAGCGATCAGAAGATCGACGAGCAGGCCCGCTCACACTCCTGTGAATCCAACCAGTAACACTTACCGTACAGTCCGGTCTCGTCGTCTGATATGTCGCATATCTTGCCTAGGGGTGGTAAACGTCAGACCCCAATAGCTCGATAAGTCGTGTTGATATGAGGTCTATAACAGTTCGAGAAACTACTGGTAACACTTACCAGTAAATCTCAGCAACCCTGGCCAGGGATTTCCGGTTATAGCCAATCGAACACAGTGCAACATCAACTCCCTATACCGGGAGAGACGAATCCCCTCCTATCGCTCATTGCCTCCATGTGATTCGGGACTGTACCCAAAAACCACCGTTTTGCACGCCCTCTTGGACGTGGTAAGGTGGAAATCAAAGCACAGTGGGAATCACACAAGACTCTATGACGATCTCGGGTCAACAGACTACTCTGTACCAGTGTCACCAGAGAACTGCCATCTGACGTAAGGTATAATACCATCTGGGAGTTCTCGGCGAGTCCGTCTAGTGTACCCAATCTCCACTGAGCACCCGTATATCATCTCTGATGTCAAACACCAATGGATATAAGATCATCCATCGCCCATCTGTATGGGTCGAGAAGGTATACGCTAGTCTACTCTGGTATATCGATGCCCCGTCTCGATACACCCACGACTAGGGACCTTGAAGGATGTACTTGTGGACTACCATGTCCCCACTAGTATGATCCGCATCATAGTCCAGGTAGTCAAGTACACATCCTAAGGGCTTTACCAACATGTAAAAGAGAGAAAATCATTATACACGTTAAGGTAAAGAGTTACCAGATAGCATAGTATCATGTCGAGCAAGAAAGTCCTCCCTATATATGTCCCAGCATCCACTACAATATACATCCTATGTACAGTAATGGCCTCTAGGGCATACATATAACTAACAGATGCATCACACATAAGCTCGAACGGGTGGTTCCAATCCGGAGATGATAAAACAGGGGCTGTAGTGAGTGATTCTTTAAGCGATTCAAAAGCAGCCTCACAATCCGAATCGAAGTGAAAAGTAGTGTCCTTGGCCAATAGAAGGGTTAAGGGTCTAGCAATTTTGCTAAAGTCCTTAATAAATCTCCTATAAAATCCTGCATGACCAAGGAAGGATCGTATATCTTTGACACAATTGGGACGAGGGAGATTTTGAATGACATCTATTTTAGCTCTGTCAACCTCAATGCCTTTATGTGAAATTATATCTCCAAGTACAATACCTTCTTGGACCATAAAATGTCATTTTTCCCAATTCAAAGTCAAGTTCTTATCCTTACAGCGGGTAAGAACAGCGTCAAGATTACGAAGGCAGTCCTCAAAGGAGTCCCCAAAAATGGAGAAATCGTCCATAAAAATTTCTAAAAAATTTTCCACCATATCTGAAAATATCCCCATCATGCACCGCTGAAATGTAGCGGGAGCGTTGCATAACCCAAAGGGCATGCGTCTATAAGCAAAAGTTCCGAAATGACAAGTAAAAGTGGTTTTATCTTGATCCTTTTCGGCGATGGGGACCTGGTTGTAACTAGAGTATCCGTCCAAGAAACAGTAGTATTCGTGTCCCGCTAATCGTTCCAACATCTGGTCAATGAAAGGTAGAGGGAAGTGATCTTTCCTCGTCGCGGCATTGAGTTTCCTGTAATCGATACATACGTGCCACCCAGTTTGGGTGCGTGTTTGGATTAACTAATTAGCCTCATTAGTGATGACCGTGATGCCAGACTTTTTAGGGACCACATGAATTGGACTTACCCATTGGCTATCAGATATCGGGTAAATTATTCCACTATCAAGGCACTTGACGATTTCTTTCTTTACCGCCTCCTTCATAACGGGATTTAACCGTCTTTGTGGGTCTTGGGTTGGTTTGGCTTCATCCATCAGATGTATGTAATGTTCAACAATTAAAGGACTAATCCTTTTGATGTCAGCCATTGTCCAACAAAATGCTTCCCGATTCGATCTCAACACTGCCAAAAGTGCATTCTCTTGCTCTAAGGCTAGAGAAGCGGAAATAATTACTGGCAAAGTCTCATTCTCTCCTAAATGTGCATATTTAAGATGAGAAGGAAGCGGTTTGAGATCAAGAATTGGCGGAGAGACAATAGAAGGTGGGGTAAGCGAATGATATTCGGACTCCCGAAGAGGTTCAAAACTTGCATAAGATATTGACTCGGAAAGTGCTGCTGACTTTTGCAACGAGTCAACGGGTTCAATCTCAAGGTCGGACTCATTGAACATATCCTCACTGTAAAGTGGTGCAAGATCAAACGATATCTCATTAAGGTTGTCGAGAACATCAAAGCAAAGCTCCTCATCCATGCAGCTTTCGGAAGCTATCTCGTGGATGGAACAAACATCCAGCAAATGAGCAGAAGGTTCTGATGGCTGACTTCCTAGCTTGTAAATATTAAGCTCAATTGTCATTTTCCCGAAGGATAAGTTCATAGAACCGTTACGACAATTAATTACAGCGTTAGAAGTTGCTAGGAAGGGTCGACCAAGTATCACCGGGATTTGATTGCGTGGGTTTGCCATTGGTTGTGTATCTAAAACAATAAAGTCCACGGGAAATATGAATTCCCCGACTTTAATTAACACATCCTCTAGTTCGCCCCAAGGTTTGGTGATAGATCGGTCTGCCATTTGGAGAGTACAATGGGCGGGTTTTAACTCTCCAATTCCTAACTGCTCGTATACTGAATAAGGAAGCAAGTTGACACTAGCGCCTTGATCGAGTAAAGCACGATTTATATTTTTACCCCCAATAGAAATAGAGATTGTAGGACAGCCGGGGTCCTTACGTTTCTTTGGTATTTGTTGGGTAAAAGCTGTGCTAACATTACTCGTCATGAAAACCTTTTTAGGCACTTGAGTTTTTCTCTTCCTAGTGCACAAGTCTTTAAGGATTCTTGCATAAGATGGGACTTGTTGAATAGCATCTAGGAGAGGAATATTCACGCTCACTTGCTTAAACATTTCAACAATCTTCTCCATTTGCGGGTTAGGTCTGTTGGCCCTTAATCTGTTTGGAAATGGAGCTCGATCAATAAGTTTTGGGTCCAACGTTTGTGGAGAAGACTGTGGGGACGGACTCGATCCCGAAATTGGAGTGGGAATCGACTTAGATAGATTTGGCGAAATGGGCGAAGGGTTCAAGCCTTGGGGAAAATGGAGAATAGGCTCGGTTGAAGGTGGAAGACTAGACGAGTTAGGGGAAGAAGAAGAAGAAGAAGGGATATCAAGTGTGTCACTAGCATCAAATTGCTCACCCACTCGGTTATTCAGCACTCTCCCTGATCTCAACGTAGTGACGACATTCACATTATGACTTTGTGAATGGCCAGGATTCGGTAGGGGTTGAGATGGGAGTTTCCTTTTCTCTCTTGCACTCATTGCGGCGTTTAATTGTGCGATTTGGTTTTCTATTGATTTGATACTCTCACCATGGGAGGAGGAGTTTTTCGTTAGGGTATCAATAGAAGACTTCATCTCAGCCGAAAATTGCATGGATTGTTTCATGAACATATCCAAAGTTTGTGCGAGTGAGTTGTCAGTACCGGCCACTTGTGGTGTAGAAATGTTGGCCGGATTTTGGAAATTCTGTGACTGAAAGGGGGGCTGATTCTGTGGTTGTGGTTGCTGTGGAGGAGGTCTTTGAAAATTACTTTGTTGGTTTTGATTCCAAGAAAAGTTAGGATTATTCCTCCATCCTTGATTATATGTGGAAGAATAAGGGTCGTTTCTAGGTCGCTGCTGAAAAGCAGCATTAGCTTGAAACGATGCGTTCATAGGACATTCTTCCGTTAAGTGTGAAGGATCCGAACAGCAACCACAGACAGTCTTGGGAAGCGTGACCTGATTTAGGGAGACTGATGAAAGTTTGTTCTCAATAGAATCGAGTTTCTTCTGCATCGCTGCCATTTCGGCTTTTACTGCGATGGAAACATCGAGCTGGTGAATACCTGCCTTAGTTGTAGGTGGTCTTACGCTTTCCCACTGCAACGTGTGTTCAGCGAGATCTTCCAGATATTTCCATGCTTCACCATCATCTTTAGACATGAAATTACATTGACACATTGTTTTAAGCACCTGGTTTGTCGCTGGATTAATTCCCTCATATATAATCTGACATAAATCCCATCTTTGTATTCCGTGATGGGGGCATTGGACAAGCAGATCTTTGAAACGTTCAAAGCACTTCCAAAATGGTTCATTGGGAAGCTGGGTAAACTGGTTGATCTCGCTCCTAATGTGGGCAGTCTTATGGTTTGGGTAAAACTTCTTAAGAAATGCTACGACTAATTCATCCCAATTAGTGATAGAGTATGCGGCAGTATTATAAAGCCATTTTTCTGCCAAGTCGCACAGTGTGAATGGGAGAAGACGTAAGCGCATAGCATCTAAAGTCAATTGTGAAGTATCCATCATTGCGCATACGTTTTCGAATTTGGTGATGAAAACGTACGCGTCTTCCGACTCAAGCCCGTGAAATTTGGGAAGCAGATTGATGTAGTGGGGTTTAATTTCAAAATTATCCCCGTTAGGTGGTGGAAGAGATAGACAAGTAGGAAGAGGACCACGAATAGGATAGCATCTCTCTTGGAGAGAGATGCGCGGTGGATTCTGTGCACCTACGGGCGGTGGCAGCGTGGTGTTATATTCTGATGGAGTGCCGTCCATCTCGGTCGTTGTAGTATAGTGGTGAGTATTCCCGCCTGTCACGCGGGTGACCCAGGTTCGATCCCCGGCAACGGCGTCATTTGATTGATTCGAAAGAGTGTTTATAGTGTAACCGCAATCAATAACGGTGTCGCGCGTAGCTAGACCGAGATGAGTACGGGTCGTCCTCTGGGAAACGTGGAACCTTTTACTTTTACTTTAGATGTGTTGAGAAAGAGAGAAGGGATAAAGAATTTTATAGAATGGTTTCTAGATCTACGTTAAACAAGAATGTAAAATATAGATCTAGATTATTTTAAAGATGTAGTTAATATAATAAGAGGGCTTGTAGGGTTCGTTAGGATTTAGTAGTTATGGATGATTAATTAAAAGTTACCCTTTTTATCCATTAATAGATTTAAAACTAGAACGACGGTGATGCGTGTAGATTAGGGTTTCTGGAGGGAAAATGAATCCCACTCTAAACCCTTATCTCGACACGGAACTCCGTTCATATCTAGCCTTTACCAAAACAATCATTAATCTAATCTCTAATCGCGGTCGGAACTAGCAAAGAATTGCTAGCGCGCCCGATTAGGATGTTAATGATTCTTTTGATAAAGTTCCTAAACTTTATAGGACTTAAAAAGGGTTTAGTTATTTTTATCGTCCATTAGCCTACCCTAATCCTACGAACCCTAACAAGCGGGGAATTATTCGCGCATGTTGGGAGAAGAAGATGAAAAGACAAAGAGGGAAAACATAATGTAAAATTCAAAAAGAATTAAATAAAATAACTACCTTTATTAATCGACTTGAACAATCTACACTTTTATTCCATAGAAAATGATTACAACTAGTTGCTTCTCGATCTTTCCTAAGGAGGTAGTCGAACAGTCGATGATCAGCCTGGATGCGTGAGCGTCTGGGGCTTCGTGATCTCTTCGGCTTGATAATTTTTCCAAGAGGCTCTCGGTGCCTTTTTATAGTGCAAAACCAGAATCTTTTGGTAGAAGACTTGGTAAATTTCAGCAGAGATTAACCCCAAAAAATCTTTTGCTCTAACTCCATAAAATTGCGGCGGATCCGCGGCCCAAGGGGGGTTTGGCCGCGGATCCGCGCTCAAAGGGTGAGATCTCTTGATGAGTTTTCTTGGGCTTGCATCTTATGACATGTGGCAATCTTAGGCACCTTCAGAATTCAGAAATCTTCTCTCGGTTGCTTCCAGACTTGGTCTCCAAGTTTTGCTTCTTAATTAGGCAAGTCTTCTATAACAAATTGATTTCCTTTATAAATTCTGCACGACAACTTGGAAAATTCTGCACAATAATCTCAAATAATATTTAGTAGGCTTATTTCTACTAGGATTTGGTCAATGGATTTATTTGCATACATTTTTCTACCAAATACTAATTAAAATATATTAACACATGGAAAATGGTGTCTTTACACATAAACCCTCATATGTAAAATATATCATAATAAAGTCCTTTTTTTAATATGAAAATGGTAGGAAAAATGTAATACAAATGTGCAGTTTTATCAACTGAACAAGTAATGCTGATTAGTCTCTCTCCATTAAGTTGATATGCACTGGAGACAGCTGCATGATTTGAATCTAGTTCGAATTAAATGAGTGCCAAAGTTTCTATATTGGATATAGAATGCTTCATATCTTAACGAAGTTAAGGTAAGGGGAGTTGTCCAGCTTATGCTTAAAACCAGACACTGGATAACTCAAGGCACGTTTCTGTAATGGCAGTTTGTGGGTTGACCCTAGCTTTGACGAGGGTTGATTTTCTACTATTTGGAAGATCAATAGTGATATTGTTCTTGACTCGCCACAGTTTTATTAAAATGGATTTTTCCAGAAAACAGTAGTGGGAGTATGGTAGAACTGGAAGTTATTCCAGAACCGCAAACGATTTCGGAAAATTTAATAAGACTTATATATTCAATCAGGTTTGACATTCCAATAGCCACTCCACAGATATGGTGGGTAACCTCAGACACCCGAGAGGTACTCTGGTAGCCTCAAGGACGGTGACAGGGAGGTTCTTGTTTACCCAGACTTGACACTACTGTTGTTCCAGACTATGAGACCCGGCAGAAGGATAAGTATAGCATCGTTCTAAACTAGTTTTAGAAGTGTACGTATATTTTATTCTGCCAGAGGGTTGTCGTAGTCATGGGAGCAGCGGAAGCATAGTGGGCAAGTAGCTTATGTCTATTTATAGACTTAAGCAATTATAACGGAGATAGATCATGTAATTTTGATATGACAGTCATGGGTTTGACTTCATCAGAATAAGGATATGGATCTGTTAAGATGGTAGTAGGGTGTGATGTCCTGGTATTTGGATGACATACACAGAGTAGGAAGTAAAATTCCTATACTACGATCAGTTGTACTGTGGTCCTCACACAGTTGTTTCTCTACAAAGAATATGGATATAATATCTGACATTCTGGTTACTAGATCTATGGTTTTAGATCTAGATTTGGGTAGTTTCCCAATGTGGTTACTTTAACAGTATTCTAATAGTATTTTAGAATAGTTGACTCCTGGCATGGTGGTGTACCTGCAGGTGATGGAGTCACCCTCTCTAAAGGTGCTTTAAAGACTAAAGGGGAGAGGGACGTGCATAATTGGCAGATCGCTTGCTTAGGCAATTGAGTCAATCGTGAGATGTCAAGTACCACACCAGATGTCGTTTTTGCACTAGATGTGATAAGTTTATATTAATCCAATCCTGAAGAAACATACGGAAGCAGTTATAGAACATAAGTACATGTTCTACGGATTTGATGACGGCAGCCTCCTTCGGGAGACAGTTATTATTCCAGGCTTCACAGGTGACCTGGATGACAGAGTGATTGTCAGAGTTATAGTTTTCCCTCTGACGAGGGACAGTATTATGGACAGCCAGTCCAAGAGGATACTGTGGGAGGCATGGTGCTGGATACTGATTAGTTTCAGTGATCGATACAGTCTAAGAAGTTTGGATTTGAAGTTCATTTATGAACTAGTTCCCATCAGATATCCAGACATATTCTAAGACAGGTATTATTCGATTCGGGAGATCGTTTTCTCCGCGAACTTGATTTTAAGAGAGACATAGAAAGAAACATCGGGGCGGATTCACTCACTGAGGCTATTTCACGAACACAATAGTTTTACAAACGGGCTTTGTGAAACTGATTAGTAGAGGAGTTGGATGTTCGGTATCACACGGGCTGTGAGTACGCGACATCGCAATAATTAGCCTTAAATGCAAGTGGGAGATTGTTGGATATAGTGCTGTAACACCTTAGGATGTGTTTAGTGACTATTATATTTAAATATTGGGGTTTTAATAAAAAAGTCTACCAAATTGGGTTTTAAATATTTTTCCTAATTTAATAGATATTTTTCTAAAATTTTCCTAGGCTTGCACACACATGTGCATGTAAACTAGGGTTTTTAAATAGGATAATACCATAATTAGTAACCATGTTGGGTTAATCATGGGGATTAAGTCTTTTGGGTTTTAATTAAGTTTAATTAGTTTTTTTTTATATGGTTGCTTTAATTTGAATTTTTCTTTGGGTGTTGACTTGGTGAGGGTGAGAGAGAGAGAAGGCATCATGGCAAAAGCCATGCTTGCAATTAATGAAGAGAGAGAGAGAGGAGGGGTTGACATTGGGTTATGATTTCCTCTCATTTGTTTTGTTCCTTCTCTTAACCCCACTCTCATACACACACACACCCTTACCTCTTCAGCTGCAGCAGCAAGCATCCACAGCAGCTCCTTGCATCCACAGCAGCAGCAGCAGACTTCACAGCAACAGCAGCAAGCATTTCAGCAACAGCAACAGCACCAGTAGCAGCAGTTAGCAGCAGCAACAGCCACAACTCCAGCTGCAACTCCTTCCCTTCACTTCTTCTTCTTCCTACAGCTCCCTAGGGTCGAGTGTGGGGTATATTTCCTAAACTTACTCCCTAGTTTACTTGTTTAGTGTAGTTTTGCTTCGGTTAGTGGTTATTGATGCGATTTAGTGCGATATGAGGTGTTTAGTGAGAACCTTAGCCAAGTGATGTATGTTTTGGTGTTAGTAAGTTGCTAGAGTGTTGTTAGGGCCATATTAATCCAGCTTAAACCCCAATTGCACTAAAATACCACCAGATCCCTATTTGATGCAAATTCATCGTTTTTGAGCAAATTTTGACTTTCTGTAAACTGCTATCGACTCGGTGAGTTCAGAATAATTTTGAGAAGACTGTAGCATAGTGGTTAGGAGCTGATCCCCCAGGTAGAACCCGACCCCCTAATTCCGTATAGTGGCTGCCGAAAAATTCGATCTGGCCGCAATTTGCGGCCAGATGGGTAGGGTTTAGGTTGGGGTTTGGTCCTATGGGTGTCTGCTGCTGTGTGGAGTTTTGTGATATACATATTTTTGTAAAATAAGTTCTGTATAAAAATCGGGGACTAAATACCTGTTTTTCCGTATTTCTAAAACCTTCGCGACACGCGTGATACGTGTCTGGGTTTGGGGTTTCTGCGTATCGCGACGCGTCAGGGTACTTTCAGGCACATGATCACACGTTTCTGCGTATCGCGCACACGCGCGATTGGTTTACGACATGGGGATCTAGTTTGACCGTAATATCACATTTTATGGATTTGAGGTTATGTGTGATATATGTTATGTGATTCTAGGTTCACAGGCGAGTGAGACGGACGCTGCGAAGAAGGGCAAGCAAGTCGTCGGCTACACTTAGCACGAGACTTCGGTGAGTAGATTTAATATCTACGGGGATATCACCCGCATGGCGTTATGCGTCAGGGCTGATAGGACCTTATTATTATATGTTGCATTTACCTCATGTACTGTTATTGCATATTGCATTCCCTACTGTATGTATGCTTAGAATTGATAGAACACCGCACTATTACTAACGGTTCATGTTGCACGAGCACTAATCTGCATGCTACACACACACCGTTGGTAATTGCCATGACACACTGACTGTAGAACTACCATGATTATATTGCTGTAGTTCATTTCATATATGATTCGATATGACTTTCATGGAAATTGGGAGCCGCATGATATCTTTAAAAACGGAAACTAATTTTAAAAGCGTTTTTTCCCTTATACCTATATCATGGATTGATGTACGTAGCACATCGCATTGGATTTACTTCTTGGTGTTGGATTTTCATGTGATTTCTGGTTTTGAGGACCGTAGGATTTTTAAGAAAAGATGCACTATTTGAAAACCCAGTTCCTCGTGATATGATATTTTGGTACGTCCACCACGCGTTTTCTTGGTGCTAAGACGTGTGCTTGAAACCCGATTCGAGGAGATGGCTGATCCGTTTGCGGGTTCGTGGTGGACCCGGTATGGTTCCCCGGGGCGAGAAATGTTTTTCGTGGAGTAGACGATGAGCCTGGCAGGGTGGCGAGTACCTACCGGTGACTGGTTGGACCTGGCGGTTATCCGGAGGATACTGACCAGAGTCGAGAGATGGATGCGGGATGATCCGTACTGCCGGGGCCGAGGGCCGATACCGCAGGCGGAGCCCGTGGGCTGATCCGGACTGACGGAGCCCGATATATGAGGATTTGCGTGTCGATGCTGGACACGAGTATTTTATGATGTTTTGGGTGCCGATGTTGGGTACTCATGATTTCTCAGAGATTTACAGGATTTGAGGGCCGATGGGTGTGCCGGCGCCTGAGTTATTTGGGATTTGGGTGCAGTTGTAGGCACCGATTGTTTTCCACGTTGATATTCTATGTAGATGTTGTTTATCCCATGCTCAGCATTGATTACCATATATCTCATCCTGTAGTTATTTTACCTGACAGAGCATCTGCATGATTATTGCACATACTGCTTATCACGCATTGATATCATCTGCTGGCATTTGTTTGAGTAGCGCAATACGTGCATGCTCGCGATTACCTTTATATGTTATCTCTATTCACGATTTGGCAACTCACCCCCGTTATGCCACAGTATTTGCAGGTTGCCCTCAGCATAGTCGCGGCAGGCTGTCTTTTGCATCTTTTGGCTACAGATACCACTACAGTTGCGGCGAGAGCTGTTTTGCATTTAGGTGGGTTGTGGTATCTGATTACTTTTATTGTATCCTTTTTTGTATCTAGTACTCTCCATCTACCATTTATGTACTGGACTTAGATACTGTGTGAGGACGATGATGTATATTTTATATTCTGTAATGTTTACTTATTGCTCATTCTTCGCTACGGCGTCGTATATTACTCTTGTGATGATGGTTTCCGCCGTTGGGCGTGATTGCTCCCGTTTGGGAATGTTTTGTTTCATTATATCTCATTTTTACTCATATCCTCTTTTATACCCGGTCTTGGGGCTACTTTTACGAAGGAAATGCTGCCAAAATTATTTAAATGATTAAGTAACTTTAAAAGAACTTATTGAACTAATTAAGGTTTTCTAAATGTTTTAACTAAATGTTTTCAACACTCACTATTTTTAAATGGTTTTGATTTCTGGGTTCGGCTTACTTAGTCGCGTTACGCCAGTAGACGCAGCGTGGTTAAGTGCCGATCACGAGTCGAAATATTTGTGTCGTGACAAAGTTGGTATCAGAGCGTAGGTTTTACCTTTCGGAGTATAGGATGACCCTGGTATGATGGAGTAGGTAGCTGAAGCAGAGTGGCGTAGCGTGTGTATGTTCCGCGGCATACTCACGACACGGTACTCCGCCTAAGCGACCTTAGGACTTATTGATTTAAATTCCTTCTTGAGTATATATTCTTGTGATTCGACTTCCGTATTCTTATCGGATCCTAATTTCCTTTCAGCCATTATGCCGCCAAAGACTACGAGGGCGCAGAGAGCGGCCGCGAGGGCCGAGATTTGAGTTGACTCGTCCGAGACGAGGACTGATCCGGGCAGTACACCGGTTGTGCCCGAGCAGGCTGTTCCTGCCGTGACAGATCAGATTGCTATGTTAGGGGCTGGTGTGCAGGAGATACGCCAGACGATGGGATCCAGTATGCAGGAGATGCGCCAGATGATAGGATCACTAGTTAAGACACTTCGAACACAGCGACCAGAGGTAGCTCCACCCGCCGCAGGTACTGCGATGGTACCGACCGCACAACCAGTTGCCCCTGCAGCCACGGAGGTGATTACAGTATCGCTGTCAGAGTTCATGAGGCTGAAGCCTCCGGTCTTCACAGGCACCGATACAGCCGAGGACCTACAGTCTTTCATCGACAGGATGGCCCGGATATGCCGTTCCCTCAGATGCGCAGATACGATATGGGTTGAGTTTGCGAGCTTTCGCCTGGAAGGTCTTGCGCAGAAGTGGTGTGATTCAGTTGAGAAGGGCAGAGCAGCAGGTCTTCCTCCTATGACCTGGAAGGAGTTTGTGACAGTATTTCTAGCCCGTTTCCTTCCCCAGAGTGTTAGGGATGCCCGAGCACACAGATTTGAGTCCTTGCGCCAGACGCCAGGGATGACAGTGGCAGAGTATGACGTGCTGTTTACAGAGCTAGCAGCTTATACCCCGTATTTAGTGGCTACCGAGGAGTTGCGAGTCAAGAGATTTGTTCGAGGCTTGCTTACACCACTGTTTCTTGCGATCAGCGTGCAGCACTACGAGACCTATGCAGCAGCTTTAGACGCATCCCTATTAGTCGAGGAGCGCCTTGCTGAGACTTCGGTAGGTCCAGAGCCGAAGAGAGTTCGTACTAGTATATCCGCACGGAGGCAGTCATTCAGACGCCGCGACAAGTATCCTTCTGGTACGAGGAGTAGCAGAGATTCGGGACGAGGCCAAATGTTTAGTTCGTATCCCCAGGAGAGTCAGCAGTCGCCGCGGGGTTGCTTTAGATGCGGCAGTCTACTTCACCTCGTTAGAGATTGTCCTGAGATACACCGGAGGGAGGCGGCAGCACCGCATGTTACCTTACCACCTTCACCACCCCAGAGGGCGTTGCCTGTTGTACCTACCGTTGCTCCGCGCCAGACTCATACACAGAAAGGTCGTGGGCATGGAGGAGTTGTTCAGAGAGGACGGGATGACCGAGGCAGAGGGCAGTCAGTCGCAGGTGATGGACAGGCACGGTTTTTGCTTTGACGCATCAGGACGCACAGGCGTCCAATGCGGTGGTCTCAAGTATCCTTCCAGTATGTTCAGTTGATGCACACGTTTTGTTCGATCCCGGATCTACGCACTCGTACGTATCCACACACTTCGTGCCGAGTTTGGGTAAAGAGTCCGGTTTGCTTGATCAGCCGCTTGTTGTGACCACTCCTGTGGGAGAGTCGTTTGTTGCTAGGCACGTGTTCCGGTCCTGCACCGTCTGTATTGGCGAGAGAGAGTTTCCTGTCGATTTGATCCTTCTCGAGATGTTGGACTTCGACGTTCTTTTGGGCATGGATTGATTAGCCACGTGCTATGCTTCTGTGGACTGCCGTGAGAAGACAGTTAGATTTTGTTTTCCCGGCGAGTCGGTTTTTGTTGTGTTGGGAGACCGTGGTGCCGCCCCTCACAGTGTGATTTCTTCTTTTCACGCTGGACAGCTTTTGAGGAAGGGATGTCAGGGATTTCTCGCCTATGTTTGCGATGCTAGTGCTACACAGGTTCCATTGGATCAGGTTCCGGTTGTTAGCGAGTCCCCTGATGTGTTCCCTGACGAGCTTCCTGGGCTACCGCCCGAGCGCGACATTTCTTTCTGTATTGATTTGGTTCCTGGCACGGGGCCTATTTCTATACCGCCTTATCGGATGGCCCCGGCGGAACTTCGAGAGTTGAAGGGTCAGTTGCAAGATTTGCTGGATAAGGCACTTATTCGACCCAGTGTTTCTCCTTGGGGTGCTCCAGTCCTGTTCGTCAAGAAGAAGGACGGCAGTTTGCGTCTGTGTATTGACTACCGCCAGCTGAACAGGGTGACAGTGCGAAACAGGTATCCTTTGCCGCGCATCGACGATTTGTTCGACCAGCTTCAGGGGGCAGGGTACTTTTTGAGGATCGATTTACGATCGGGCTATCATCAGCTGCGGGTTCGACAGGAGGACATTCCCAGGACAGCTTTCCCTACGCGCTACGGCCATTATGAGTTTTTGGTGATGTCGTTCGGACTCACCAATGCTCCAGCAGCATTCATAGACTTGATGAACCGTATTTTCCGGCCATATTTGGATCTGTTCATCATAGTCTTTATTGACGATATCTTGGTGTATTCCCGGAGTAGTGAGGAGCACATGCAGCACCTGCGGATTACACTGCAGACTTTGAGGGAGCACCAGCTATATGCGAAATTCTCCAAGTGTGCCTTCTGGCTGGACAGCGTAGACTTCTTGGGGCATGTGATTTCACAAGACGTTATATGTGTCGACCCGAGGAAGATCGAGGCCGTGCAGCGTTGGCCCAGACCCACATCGGTTACGGAGATTCACAGCTTTTTGGGGTTCGTCGGTTACTACAGGCGATTTGTGCAGGACTTCTCCAGTATTGCTACCCCTTTGACCGGGTTGACCCGGAAGGGAGTCCCTTTCGATTGGACGGAGGAGTGCGAGCACAGTTTTCAGCAGCTACGGACTCGGCTGACGACGGCACCGGTATTATCATTACCTTCAGGCTCAGGCGGGTTTGTGGTCTATTATGATGCCTCTCGAGTGGGGCTAGGGTGCGTTTTGATGCAGCATGACAGGATGATCGCGTATGCTTCGCAACAATTGAAGAAACATGAACAGAACTATCCCACTCATGACTTGGAGATGGATGCAGTGGTCTTTGCACTTAAGATCAGGCGACATTACCTATACGGCGAGTCGTGCCAGATATTCACAAGAGTCTAAAATATATATTTCAGCAGCGGGACCTGAACCTTAGACAGCGCCGATGGATGGAGTTAGTGAAGGATTACGACTGCGAGATCTTGTATCACCCGGGCAAGGCAAATGTGGTGGCGGATGCTTTGAGCAGGAGGCCCGGGGGTAGTCTATCTTGTTTGAGCCCAGTACAGGGGCAGTCGTCGGCAGATTGGCAGATATTATGCGACAGCCGAGTACAGTTCGAGTTCACGCCGATTGGAGGACAGATCGCGCATGTTCGTGCACGCCCATAGTTACTTGACCGCATACATGAGGCACAGTGCAGTGATGACCGATGTTCGGAGATCATGGCATAGATTGGACAGGGAAGATTTTTCGAGTTCGTGATCGATGATCAGGGGGTACTACGATTTGGGACTAGACTGTGCGTACCAGATACTGAGGGATTGTGCCGCGAGATTCATGAGGAGGCACATCGATCGATATATAGTGTTCATCCTGGTTCTACCAAGATGTATCATGATATGAGAAGTGTTTACTGGTGGGACGGAATGAAAAGAGACATCACAGATTTCGTGTCGAGATGCCTGACTTGTCAGCAAGTCAAGGCTGAGCACCAGAGGCCCGCGATAGAGCTACAGCCGTTACCCATTCCGGAGTGGAAATGAGAACAGATTTCAATGGATTTCGTTGTGGGTCTACCCAGGACTAGGTGAGGGTACGACTCCATTTGGGTGATCGTAGATCGTTTGACGAAAGCGGCTCACATCCTGCCAGTGAAGACGACTTTCGGATTTGCTCAGTACGCCCAGATTTACATTGACGAGATAGTACGACTGCACGGAGTCTCGACGTGTATTGTGTCCGACAGAGGCACCCAGTTTACCAGCCGATTATGGCAGAGGCTTCAGGAGGCCTTGGGCACTCGCTTGAGTTTTAGCACAGCATTTCATCCGCAGACCGATGGACAGTCAGAGCGGACTATTCAGAATCTCGAGGACATGCTCAGAGCTTGTGTATTAGATTTCGGAGGTAGCTGGGATCATCACTTACCCTTAGTAGAGTTCTCCTACAATAACAGCTATCAGGAGACCATTCAGATGGCACCATTTGAGGCTCTTTATGGGAGGAGATGCGGATAGCCCACCTGTTGCACAGAGCTCAGTGAGAGCAGTATCTTAGGGCCACAGATTGTTAAGGAGACGACCGTGAAGATCCAGTTGATTCGCGATATGATGAGAGCAGCCCAGAGTAGGCAGAGATCTTTTGCGGACCGTCGGCGACGCAGACTTGAGTTTTCTGTTGGTGATCATGTTTTCTTGAGGGTCTCCCCAATGAAAGGTGTGATGAGGTTTGGGAAGAAAGGGAAGCTCAGTCCCAGATATGTGGGCCCCTTCGAGATCCTCGAGCATGTTGGTGCAGTTGCATACCGATTAGCCCTTCCGCCCAGTTTTCCTGATGTGCACCCCGTATTTCACGTTTCGATGCTCCGCCGATATCTTCATGATCCTTCGCATGCGATTCAGCACCCAACGATCCAGCTTGAGCACGACCTTTCCTATGCAGAGCAGCCGGTGATGATCTTGGATCGACAAGTGAAGAAATTAAGATCGAAGGACATCCCATCAGTCAAGGTACTTTGGTGTGGTCAGGGCCGTGAGGAGGTCACTGGGGAGACCGAAAGCGAGATGAAGGAGAAGTATCCCCATCTTTTCGAAGGTACGTGTAGTTAGATTTTGAAATTCAGGGACGAATTTCTTTAAGGGGGAGAGATTGTAACACCTTATGATGTGTTTAGTGACTATTATATTTAAATATTGGGTTTTTAATAAAAAGTCTACCAAATTGGGTTTTAAATATTTTTCCTAATTTAATAGATATTTTTCTAAAATTTTCCTAGGCTTGCACACACATGTGCATGTAAACTAAGGTTTTTAAATAGGATAATACCATAATTAGTAACCACGGGGGGTTAATCATGGGGATTAAGTCTTTTGGGTTTTAATTAAGTTTAATTAGTTTTTTTTTTGTATGTTTGCTTTAATTTGAATTTTTCTTTGGGTGTTGACTTGGTGAGGGTGAGAGAGAGAGAAGGCATCATGGCAAAAGCCATGCTTGCAATTAATGAAGAGAGAGAGAGAGGAGGGGTTGACATTGGGTTATGATTTCCTCTCATTTGTTTTGTTCCTTCTCTTAACCCCACTCTCTCACACACACACACACACACCCCCTTACCTCTTCAGCTGCAGCAGCAAGCATCCACAGCAGCTCCTTGCATCCACAGCAGCAGCAGCAGACTTCACAGCAACAGCAGCAAGCATTTCAGCAACAGCAACAGCACCAGTAGCAGCAGTTAGCAGTAGCAACAGCCACAACTCCAGCTGCAGCTCCTTCCCTTCACTTCTTCTTCTTCCTACAGCTCCCTAGGGTCGAGTGTGGGGTATATTTCCTAAACTTACTCCCTAGTTTACTTGTTTAGTGTAGTTTTGCTTCGGTTAGTGGTTATTGATGCGATTTAGTGCGATATGAGGTGTTTAGTGAGAACCTTGGCCAAGTGATGTATGTTTTGGTGTTAGTAAGTTGCTAGAGTGTTGTTAGGGCCATATTAACCCAGCTTAAACCCCAATTGCACTAAAATACAACCAGATCCCTATTTGATGCAAATTCATCGTTTTTGAGCAAATTTTGACTTTCTGTAAACTGCTATCGACCCGGCGAGTTCAGAATAATTTTAAGAAGACTGTAGTATAGTGGTTAAGAGCTGATCCCCCAGGTAGAACCCGACCCCCTAATTCCGTACAGTGGCCGCCGAAAAATTCGATGTGTTATATATATACTGCAGTGTGGAGTTTTGTGATATATATATATTTTTGTGAAATAAGTTCTGTATAAAAATCTGGGACTAAATACCTGTTTTTCCGTATTTCTAAAACCTTCGCGACACGCGTGATACGTGTGTGGGTTTGGGGTTTCTGCGTATCGCGACGAGTCAGGGTACTTTCAGGCACGTGATCACACGTTTCTGCGTATCGCGCACACGCGCGATTGGTTTACGACACGGGTTTCTAGTTTGACCGTAATATCACATTTTGTGGATTTGAGGTTATGTGGGATATATGTTATGTGATTCTAGGTTCGCAGGCGAGTGAGACGGACGCTGCGAAGAAGGGCAAGCAAGTCGTCGGCTACACTTAGCGCGAGACTTCGGTGAGTAGATTTAACATCTACGGGGATATCGCCCGCATGGCATTATGCGTCAGGGCTGATAGGACCTTATTATTATATGTTGCATTTACCTCATGGACTGTCATTGCATATTGCATTCCCTGCTGTATGTATGCTTAGAATTGATAGAACACCGCACTATTACTAACGGTTCATGTTGCACGAGCACTAATCTGCATGCTACACACACACCGTTGGTAATTACCATGACACACTCACTGTAGAATTGCCATGATTATATTGCTGTAGTTCATTTCATATATGATTCGATATGACTTTCATGGAAATTGGGAGCCGCATGATATCTTTAAAAACGGAAACTAATTTTAAAAGCGGTTATCCCTTATACCTATATCATCGATTGATGTACGTAGCACATCGCATTGGATTTACTTCTTGGTGTTGGATTTTCATGTGATTTCTGGTTTTGAGGACCGAAGGATTTTTAAGAAAAGATGCACTATTTGAAAACCCGGTTCCTCCTGATATGATATTTTGGTGCGTCCACCACGCGTTTTCTCGGTGCTGAGACGTGTGCTTGAAACCTGATTCGAGGAGATGGATGATCCGTTTGCGGGTTCGTGGTGGACCCGGTATGGTTCCCCGGGGCGAGAAATGTTTTTCGTGGGGTAGACGATGAGCCTGGCAGGGTGGCGAGTACCTACCGGTGATTGGTTGGACCTGGCGGTTATCCGGAGGATACTGACCAGAGTCGAGAGATGGATGCGGGATGATCCGTACTGCCGGGGCCGAGGGCCGATACCGCAGACGGAGCCCGTGGGCTGATCCGGACTGATGGAGCCCGATATATGAGGATTTGCGTGTTGATACTGGAAACGAGTATTTTATGATGTTTTGGGTGCCGATGTTGGGTACTCGTGATTTCTCAGAGATTTACAGAATTTGAGGGCCGATGGGTGTGCCGGCGCCTGAGTTATTTGGGATTTTGGTGCAGTTGTGGGCACCGATTGTTTTCCACGTTGATATTCTGTGTAGATATTGTTTATCCCATGCTCTGCATTGATTACCATATATCTCATCCTTTAGTTATTTTACCTGACAGAGCATCTGCATGATTATTGCACATACTGCTTATCACGCATTAATATCATCTGCTGGCATTTGTTTGAGTAGCGCAATACGTGCATGCTCGCGATTACCTTTATATGTTATCTCTATTCACGAGTTGGCAACTCACCCCCGTTGTGCCACAGTATTTGCAGGTTGCCCTCAGCATAGTCGCGGCGGGCTGTCTTTTGCATCTTTTGGCTACAGATACCAATACAGTTGCGGCGAGAGCTGTTTTGCATTTAGGTGGGTTGTGGTATCTGATTACTTTTATTGTATCCTTTTTTGTATCTAGTACTCTCCATCTACCATTTATGTACTGGACTTAGATACTGTGTGAGGACGATGATGTATATTTTATTTTCTGTAATGTTTACCTATTGCTCATTCTTCGCTACGGCGTCGTATATTACTCTTGTGATGATGGTTTCCGCCGTTGGGCATGATTGCTCCCGTTTGGGAATGTTTTGTTTCATTATATCTCATTTTTACTCATATCCTCTTTTATACCCGGTCTCGGGGCTACTTTTACAAAGGAAATGCTGCCAAAATTATTTAAATGATTAAGTAACTTTAAAAGAACTTATTGAACTAATTAAGGTTTTCTAAATGTTTTAACTAAATGTTTTCAACACTCACTATTTTTAAATGGTTTTGATTTCTGGGTTCGGCTTACTTAGTCGCGTTACGCCTGTAGACGTAGCGTGGTTAAGTGCCGGTCATGAGTCGAAATATTCGGGTCGTGACAAGTGCCCTCTAAGTCAATTATTGGATCGCAGGTACGTGATTGCAATGATTGAGGGAGGACCTATACCGATAAAACAGTCTTACTCGAGATGATAGTATGCTATCTGGTTTGTCTTTATCATCATGTAGATGTTGATAGAGCCCATAGGATTCTTGCTTGACTACCAGCAGTATGATGGCGATCATATATGTGGGAGCTGGGTTTATAAGCGCATCCTTAAAGTGTCCCTAGTCGTGTGAGTTTCGAGACAGGGCATCGATACTCCAGAGTAGACTAGTGTATACATTCGTGACCCCGACGAGGGGCGGTGGCCGGTCTCACAAGCCATTGGTGTTAGTTGGTTCACCTAAGATGTATACAGGTGCTCATTGGGTTATGAGTATACCGGACAGGACTCGCCGGGAACTTGCTAGTTGGTATTATACCTGAGGTCGTCATTTGTCTCGTGTGAGTTCCCACTGTGCTTTGATTTATACCCTACCACGGGTCGAAGGAGTCGTGCAAACAGGTATATTTTGGGTACAATCCCGAGGCACATGGAGGAAGTGAGCAGATCGTCGGGGATTCGTCTCTCCCGGTATTGGGGGTGAGATCGTACTGTGCTTAGGAGAGCGATTACACGAAATCCCTGGCCAGGGCAATCGAGATTTACTGGAAGGTATTCCAGTATTATCTCAGGTTGTTCTGGGCTGCTCTCTGACACGACTTATACTGCTATTGGGGCTCTGACGTTTACCGGCCCCCTAGGCCCTATATGCGATACTCATAGACGAATGGACCGGACTGTACGGATATTGTCACTGTCAGGTTCAATAGGGTTTCTGGATGAGTTCGCTCGTCGGCTCCCCTTCCTTCAATACATAGGCAACCGTTATGTACAGCTTGTACCTCTGATGTGCTTGTGGTTATACCCAGTGCCAGTGTGTTGATGAGTCATTAGAGTCCCCCACAGACACTTTCCCAAGTTCGGGCGAAACGTTGTAGATGCCGTATAGTTTTACGGCAGGGTTCGGAAAATGCACGTGCGTTTTCGCACGTGTCATTTTTGGGCAGATAATACTTGTGGGCTTTGGTTTAAGCCGGATCCAAGTATTATACTGTGTAGATATAATATCTTTGTCTCAGTTGCATTTGTATTCGGTCGTAATACAAATGCGGGTATGTTTATACTGTTACGGGGTTATCCTGAAATTCGTTTCAGGATCACTTTTGGAAGTTGCGAGTTTCCAGTTTTCTATCACCCGTATTTAACATTTGGTTAAATGCGGATTTATCTTTTCTTGGGTGAGTCATGTTTCTAGATGGTTCTAGATGGTGATAAGGCATGTGAGTCATTAGTTCATTAATGGTGCATTTAATAATGGAGGATGACTAAGGTTATGAGTCATTGTTTCCATTAATGCTTTTTGGTAATGCTTAAGATATTTCTCCTTGATATTATTCCTTATGATCACCCTCCTAGCTCCTACACTCACCTCCCCCCTCTCCTTTATATGGCTGGCCCCCTCTTGTGGGAATGAGGATTGATTTCCTTTGAAAAGATTATGATAGTTTAGTGTATGGAAATTTCATAGCTCAATTTCCATTTACCCGATTCCAATTGGCAACTTCATTAACCGTTCGTCCATAGCCTTGGACGTAACGAGACAATGTGTTCTACTCATTCTCTACATCAATCTTGGTCATCTCTTTTAGCAGACTTGATGATCGAGTTGCCTCGGTTCAGAGGTGGGAGCCCGTTTAAAGATCCGTCGACGTGGTGCCACCTGGACGACGAGACCAAATATCGAGGAGATCAAAGCAACCGCAACAAAGCGCGGGATGATGGTTGAAGACCGAAGGACTCGGATCGTTCGGTAGAACATTTTTATCCACTTTATAGTTTGTTAGTTTAGCTTTAATGGCAGATCCGGGTTAAAGTACGCGATAGCGCCAGTCGTAAAAGTTTTGTTCCGCATTTTGGCGTCTGTTAGACGGCCGGGGCGGTACCGTGGACTTACAACGATTAAAGGCAAGATACATCGTTACCAAAGATGATACCAAAGAGGCAGTCTGGATACATATAAGTTCATGAGTTGAACTTCGTTCCTACCATTGTGTGACAATGGAGTTGTGGCTTATGCCAAGGAACACCCGTTCAATCAGAAATCCAGATATAATTCTTAGGCAGTATCACCTGATCATGGAGATGGTTGATCTCCAGGGAGATCGAGATTAGGAGAGTAGACACAGAGGACAACAGCGCGGATCCACTCACAAAGGCCTTTTTCCCAGTAGAGACTTTTATGGGATGGTTGAGTATGAGATACTTCAACCACAGCTAATTGTTAGGGATGTGATACCACAATAGATGGCCCTAGTGTAAGTGGGAGATTGTTAGTTATATATATGCCCTAGAGGCCATTACTGTACATACGATGTATATTGTAGTGGATGCTTGGACATATATAGGGAGGTCTTTCTTGCCCGACATGATAGTACGCTATCTGGTTGTACTTTATCTTAACATGTACTCTGATTGTCTCTATGCTACATGTTGATAAAGCCCTTAGGATATGTACTCGACTACTGGGACTATGATGAGATCATACTAGTGGGGCGACGGTAGTCGACGAGTACATCCTATAACTGTTCCTAGTCGAGGGTGTATCGAGACGGGGCATCGATACACTAGAGTAGACTAGCATATACGCATCTTGACCCATATGATGGGCGATGGATGATCCCATATCCATCGGTGTTTGACATCAAGGATGGTGCATGGGTGCTCAGTAAAGACTGGGTACACTGGTCGGACTTGCCGAGAACTCTCAGATGGTATTATACCTCACGTCTGATGGTAGTTCTCTGGTGATACTGGTACAGGTTAGTCTGTAGACCCGAGATCGTCATAGAGTCTTGTGTGATTCCCACTGTGCTTTGATTTCCGTCATACCACGTCTAAGAGGGCATGCAAAAAGGTGGCTTTTGGGTACAGTCTCGAATCACGTGGAGGCAATGAGCGATAGGAGGGGATTCATCTCTCCCGGTATAGGGAGTTGATGTTGTGCTGTGTTCGATTGGCTATAATTGGAAATCCCTGGCCAGGGTTGCTGTGATTTACTGGTAAGTGTTATCAGTAGTTTCTCGAACTGTTATAGACCTCATATCGACACGACTTATCGAGCTACTAGGGTCTGACGTTTACCACCCCTAGGCGAGATATGCGACATATCAGACGAAGAGACCGGACTGTACGGGAGTGTTACTGACTGGATTCACAGGAGAATGTACAGGCTTGCTTGTTGATCTTCTGAGCGCTCAATACCTAGGTGGCTGTTACGTTTAGCTGACCGCTTGCAGCTTGTGGGTGTTTGATATGATCATCACCTACTGCCGGCGTATTGACGATTCTTTAGAGTCCTACACAGAGGTTTCTTGGCTCTGGCAAAACGGAATATGAGCACATATGTGATATATGCGGGACCGAGAACAATACGTGTATGTGATACCGTATTAGATTCTCACGAAATGAGATATCTGCTGGGTATATGTGATATAGCCGGGTCATCGGATCAAGTGTTGATTTGATGAACTGATACAGATTATATTAGTCGGTTATTTGTGAAATAGTCGGATTATCGGATCAATTGTTGGTTCGATAATTTAATGTATAATTATATATTTGATATATTAAATTACATTAACTGATATATGCTCACTAAAAGATTCTTTTTCTCACTCGGGTAATACATTGATATATATGCAATATATGTTAATTGTATTATTTTATTTTGTTACAATAAATATTGTATATGTGATATATAATATTGTAACATGTTAGGGTTATTAATGCAACATGTTTAGTGAAGATTAAACATAGTTAGGGTTTGATTTGGGTTAATCTATTCTAGAACCTTCTAGAAGGTTTTGTTTTGTTTTGTGCAAAGATATTTGTTTTGATATTTTGCAAGATATTTGTTTAACCCAACCAAACCTTTAACCATGGTTGCATTTCTAACCTAACTAGAGTTTTCATTATTCATCACAAAATAAAAGATCTTCTTCTTCGTTCATCTTTTTTTCATGGAAAAGCTTTCTAGCTTTTTCAAAGGTGATGAAAATGAGTGAGATTAAGATAATAAATGAGAGCTAAAATCCTACTTCATCATCCTAATCTATCCTAGCCATTTAGATTAGGGTGTTCACTTTATTTTGTGAGTGAGAGCTTGTGTTAATGAAAATTCAAGGTAGATCATCTTTGTTATCGAAGATCAGAAGCAAGGTTGCATCTTTCTCTTCGTGGAGCCTCTCGAAAGTCCGGAACTTGATGATCACAGCGAAGAGACCTCAACACGGAGCTTTAGAAGTGAAGGACCGGACTACAAAGGTTGTAATCCCAAACTCTTAGTGTTAAAGTGTTTAACATGCTTTGTTTTTTTCGCCTAATCTCTAGTCTAAGATCTTGGTTTAGGATTGTTTGGCACGGCTAAATTTTAAATCGGGCATGGTTGATGCCTTATAGACCCTTGTGCATGTGCCTAGCATCCCTACAATATCAATGTATCATCTTGTGAGAAAAATAAATACTTAAGTGAGCTAATATTAGTTGATGTAATGTAATATATCAAATATATAATTATACATTAAATTATCAAATCAACACTTGATTTAATAATCAGGCTATATCATAAATAACCGACTAATATCAAATGTAACATCTTATCGAATCAACATTTGATCCGCTAACCCAGTTATATCTCCTATAACCAATCATGTCACACTCGTGAGAATATAATATGGTATCACATATCGTATTAATCTCGGTCCTGCACATATCACATATGTGCTCCTACTCCCTTTCGCTTGAGCCAGAAAAGCTCTGTGTATGACTCTAAAGACTCGTGAATACGTCGGCAGTAGGTGATGATCATATCTAACATCCACAAGCCGCATGCGATCTGCTATACGTAACGGACACCCGGGTATTGAGCGATCAGAAGATCAACAAGCAAGCCTGCTTGTACTCCTGCGAATCCAATCAGTAACACTACTGTACAGTCCGGTCATTTCGTCTGATATGTCGCATATCACAGCCTAGGGTGGTGTAACGTCAGACACCAATAGCCTGATAAGTCATGTCGATGCAAGGTCCATAACGGTTCGAGAAACTACTGATAACACTTAGCAGTAGATCTCAGTAATCCTGACCAGGGATTTCCGGTTATGGCCAATCGAGTATAGCGCAACATCAACTCCCTATACCGGGAGAGACGAAACCTCTCCTATCGCTCATTGCCTCCATATGACTCGGGACTGTACCCAAAAGCCACCGTTTTGCACTTTCTCTTGAACGTGGTAAGGTGGAAATCAAAGCACAGTGGGAATCATACAAGACTCTATGACGATCTCGGGTCTACAGACTAACCTGTACCAGTGTCACCAGAGAACTGCTATCTAACGATAAGTATAATACCATCTAGGAGTTCTCGGCGAGTCCGCTCAGTGTACCCAGTCTCCACTGGGCACCCGCATACCTTCTCTGATGTCGAACACCAATGGATATGGGATCATCCATCGCCTATCATATGGGTCGAGAAGCGTATACGCTAGTCTACTCTGGTATATCGATGCCTTGTATCGATACACTCTCGACTAGGAACATTTGAACGTTGTACTTAACGACTATTCTGTCCCCACTAGTATGATCTGCATCATAGTCATGGTAGTCAAGTACTCATCCTAAGGGCTTTATCAACATGAATTATAGAGACAATCAGTGTACATGTTATGATAAAGAGCAACCTGATAGCATACTATCATGTCGAGCAAGAAATTCCTCCCTATATATGTCCAAGCATCCACCACAATATATATCGTATGTACAGTGTTGGCCTCTAGGGCATACATATTACTAACAATCTCGCACTTGCACTAGGGCCAGCTTTTATAGTATCTCATACGCAACAATCAGCAGTGGTTGAAGTATCACATACTCAACCATCCCATAAAAGTCTCTCCTGGGAATAGGCCTTTGTGAGTGGATCCGCCGTGTTGTCCTCCGTGTCTACTCTCCTGAACCTGGATCTTCCCGGAGATCAACAATCTCCATGATCAGGTGATACTGCCTAAGAATATGTCTGGATCACAAATGGGACGGGGGTTCTTTGGCCAAAGAAATAACTCCATTATCACACAATGGTAGGAACGATGTTCATTTCATAAACTAAAATACATCCAGACTATCTCTTTGGTAGCATCCTTGGTAGCAATGTTTCCAGCCTTTATCGTCAAGTATGTCACGATATCTAGCTTGGAACTCTTCCAACATACCGTCCCTCCACTGAGAGTAAAGACAATGCCTGCGACTGACATTCAGTCAACCTTATCACCATGGAAATCCAGTGATTCTCCCCAGGATCGATTGATACCATCTCACTACACCAATGAGAATCCTAAGATCCATTTAGATCTATTGCATATATCCAAAACTAGGATTTAGGAGGTATCACCTTGATCCTATATGGAGAATTCTTGTGATAAGAGGAGATTGACCGAGCGTAAAATAGGAAACTCCTTTCCTATTAAGAGTATGTCATCCACGTACAATACGAGGATCACCATCATACTCCTTACTACCTTTTTGTATATACAAGGTTCATCTACCCTTTTGATGAAGTCAAACTCTTTGACTACCACATAAAAACAGATGTTCCATCTCCGCGATGCCTATTCTATCCCATAAAACAACTTGCACACGTTTCCGCTGCTCCCACTGTCTACGAAGCCCTCTGGCTGTATACTTATAGACGCTCTCTTCTAAATCATTATTTAGAAAAGCAGACATAACACCCAACCGCCAGATATCGTAGTCATGGTATGTAGCAATGGCAAGTAGGATCCGGATGGACTTAAGCATAGGGACAAGAAAAGGTTTCATCATTATCTACTCCTTATTAATGACGAGAACATTTTGCAACAAGTCTTAGCTTTGCATGTCTCAACTTTTCTATGTACACCAAGTAATCTTCTCAAGATATACTTGTTAGTTATATATATATGCCCTAGAGGCCATTGTTGTATATATGATGTATATTATAGTGGATGCTTGGATATATATAGAGATGACTTTCTTGCTCGTCATGATAGTATGCTATTTGGTTTCACTTTATCTTAACATATTGACTTGTATTAGTTTACTGTCTTGTTTTCACAAGTTCATAAAACCCTTAAGATATGTGCTCGACTACTGGGACTATGATGAGATCATACTAGTAGGGCAAGGGTAGTCAGCGAGTACATCCTATAACTGTTCCTAGTCGAGGGTGTATCGAGACAGTGCATCGATACACCAGAGTAGACTAGCGTATATGCATCTTGACCTATATGATGGGCGATGGATTATCCCATATCCATCGGTCTTTGACATCAAAGATAGTGAACGGGTGCTCAGTGGAGACTGGTTATACTGAACGGACTCGTCGAGAACTCCTGGATGGTATTATACCTCACGTCAGATGGCAGTTCTCTGGTGACACTGGTACAGGTTAGTCTGTAGACCCGAGATCGTCATAGAGTCTTGTGTGATTCCCACTGTACTTTGATTTCCATCATACCACGTCCAAGAGGGCGTGCAAAACGGTGGCTTTTGGGTACAGTCCTAAATCACATGGAGGCAATGAGCGATAGGAGGGGTTTCTTCTTTCCCGATATAGGGAGTTGATGTTGTGCTGTGTTCGATTGGCTATAACTGGAAGTCCTTGTCCAGGGCGCATATTGAGTACTACTGGTAAGTGTTATCAGTAGGTTCTCGACCTATTATGAGCCACACATCGACACGACTTATCGGTTACTGGGGTCTGACGTATACCACCCCTAAACTAGATATGCAACATATCAGACGAAGTGACCGGACTGTACGGTAGTGTTACTGATTTGATTCACAGGAGAATGTACAGGCTTGCTTGTTGATCTTCTGATCGCTCAATACCTGGGTGGCTGTTACGTTTAGCTGACCGCTTGCTGCTTGTCGGTGTTTGATATGATCATCACCTGCTACCGGCGTATTGATGATTCTTTAGAGTCCTACAAAGAGGTTTCTTGACTCTGGTAAAACGGAGTAGGAGCACATATGTGATATGTGCGGGACCGAGAATAATACGATATGAGATACCGTATTCTATTATCTTGATATTTGATATTGGCCATGTAGGGTTCCTAGGCACACTAATTAGGTCTCACAAGGCATCAACCATGGCTAATTCAAGAATTTCCTTGTGCCTACAAACCCTAATACGGATCGTTAACTAGAAAAACTAGGCGATGCAAGCAAGTAAATGGAAATATAGCTAAAGGGAAGGGGCTACAATCTTTGTAGATCCGGTCCTCCACCTCCTAGGCTCCGCGATGAAGTCCCCTCACTGTCCAAATCGGATTCCGGACTCAAGCATCGGCTTCATCGAAGAAATGGGCGGGCTTGGTCGTCGGCTTCGATGCCGAAGATGATCTACGTCGAGGCATCACTAGATCAAGCTCCACCTTCACAAAGCCATGAAAACTTGTGAAGAAAACACCCTATACTACTTGGCAAGAGGTAGAGGATGAAGAAATAGGAGGTGGGTTCACTTTAGAATTGGATTTCTCACTCATATGCTCATCTTGCCATTGATGAGGACAAGCTTCTTCATTTGTTGAAGATGAAGAAGAAGAAGAAGATAATATATTAGAAAATATGATAAGTATATTTAAAAAAGGCAAACAATATGATACTTATCATAATTCAACCATGGTTTAGTGTAGAGATTTAACTAAGGTTAGATAAATGGTTAGGGTTAGACATGAGACAAGAATGGTGGACTTGTTCAAAGCTTCAAGAAGCTTCAACAAAAAACAAACTAAGCCACCATTTCTTTTTCTCTTTATCTTTTCCAAAACAATAATAAATGGATAAATAAATAAGAGAAAAGAAACCCTAACCATTCACTGAACATGGTTTAATCTCTACACAAACCCAAATGAGCAAGTATCATCAAACATGATACAATCTTGTGCACAAAAATATATCATATACACAATGTGCACTTCAAGTGAGAAAATCCTTTTAAAGTGAACCAATACTAGTTAATGCAAACTAATATATCAAATATATAATTATGTATTAAATCATTAAATCAATACTTGATTTAACGATCCGGTCATATCGCATATAACCGACTAATATCTAATGTATCATCTTATCGAAACAATCCTTGATTCGATAACTAGGTTATATCGCATACAACCTTTCGACACATTCATCGCGAGAATGGAATACGGTATCACATACACGCATTATTCTCGGTCCCGCACATGTCTCATATGCGCTCCTATTTCGTTTCGCTTGAGCCAGGAAACCTCTGTGTAGGACTCTAAAGACTCGTCAATACGCCGGTAGCAGATGATGATCATATCAAGCACCCACAAGCCGCAAGCGGTCTGCTAAACGTAACGGCCACCCGGGTATTGAGCGATCAGAAGATCGACGAGCAAGCCCGCTCACACTCCTGTGAATCCAACCAGTAACTCTTACCGTACAATCCGGTCTGTTCGTCTGATATGTCGCATATCTCGCCTAGGGGTGGTAAACGTCAGACCCCAGTAGCTCGATAAGTCATGCCGACGTGAAGTCCATGACATGTGTGAAACTACTGATAACACTTACCAGTAGGTCACTACAACCCTGGCCAGGGATTTCCTGTTATGGCCAGTCTAGCATAGCGCAACATCAACCCCCAATACCGGGAGAGACGAATCCCCTCCTATCGCTCATTGCCTCCATGTGAATCGGGACTGTGCCCAAAAACCACCTGTTTGCATGACTCGGTAGAGCCGTGGTAGGGTGGAAATCAAAGCTCAGTGGGAGACACACAAGACTCTATGACGATCTCGGGTCAACAGACTAAGCTGTACCAGTGTCACCAGAAAACTGCCATCTGACGTGAGGTATAATACCATCTGGGAGTTCTCGGCGAGTCCGTTCAGTGTACCCAGTCTCCACTGAGCACCCACATACCATCTCTAATGTCAAACACCAATGGATATGCGATCATCCATCGCCCATCACATGGGTCAAGAAGATATACGCTAGTCTATTCTGGAATATCGATGCCCCGTATCGATATTCCCTCGACTAGGAACATTGAAGGATGTACTCATGGACTATCCAGGCCCCACTAGTATGATCTGCATCATAGTCCTGGAAGTCGAGTACACATCCTAAGGGCTTTATCAACATGTAATCCGAGAGACAGAAAGTATACATGTTAAGATAAAGAGCAACCAGATAGCGTACTATCATGTCGAGCAAGAAAGTCCTACCTATATATGTCCCAGCATCCACTACAATATACATCCAATGTACAGTAATGGCCTCTAGGGCATACATATAACTAACAATCTCCCACTTGCACTAGGGCCATCTGTAGCAGTGGTTGCAGTATCACATACTCAACCATCCCATATAAGTCTCTCTCTGGGAAAAAGCCTTTGTGAGTGGATCCGCCGTGTTGTCCTCTGAGTCTACTCTCCTAACCTCGATCATCCTAGAGATCATCTATCTCCATGATCAGGTGATGCTGCCTCAGAATAGGTCTGGGTCACTGTTGGGACCAGGGTTCCTAGGCCAAAGCTACAGTTCCATTGTCATACAATGGTAGGAACCTAGTTCATCTTATGAACCAATATACACCCAAACTTCCTCTTTGGTAGTATCTTTAATAGCGATATTACCAGCCTTTATCGTCTAGTTTGCCACGGTATCTAGCTTGGAACACTTCCAACATACCATCCCTTTACCGAGGGTAAAGACAATGCCTGCGACTGACATTCAGTCGTCCTTATCACCCTGGAACCTTTCCAGTGATTCTCCCCAGGATCGAGGAAGTATCACCTTTATCCTATTTGGAGAATCCTTGTGATAAGCGGAGATTGACCGAGCGTAGTATAGGAAACTCTTTTCCTATCAAGAGTATGTTGTCCACGTACAATACGAGGATGACCACCTTACTCTCTACTACCTTTTTGTATATACAAGGTTCATCTACCATTTTGATGAAGTCAAACACTTTGACCATCACATCAAAACAGACGTTCCAACTCCGCGATGCCTGCTTTATTTTATAAAGCAACTTGCACACGTTTCCGTTGCTCCCACTATTTACGAAGCCCTCTGGCTGTGTACTTAAAGACGTTCTTTTCTAAAACATCATTTAGAAAAGCAGTCATGGTACCCAACCGCCAGATATCGTAGTCATGGTATGTAGCCGTGGCAAGTAGGATCCGGATGGACTTAAGCATAGCCACTGGAAAAGGTATCGTCATTATCCATGCCTGGTTGATGACTAAAACCTTTAGGAAGTCTAGCTTTGAAAGTCTCAACTTTTCCATCTACACCGAGTAATCTTCTCAAGATATACTTGCTCCTGATGGGGATTTAACCCTTCAGATATAGCAACCAAAGTACATACTTTGTTGGTGTATTAGGATTCCATCTCAGACCGCTAAGCATCCAGCCATTCTTACAGAGTCCCTACTCTTGATGACCTGCTCGAAACTAGTTGGGTCATCATCTCATGATGCAATCCTCGCTCCCACTGTCATCGAGAAACCGAAGTATTTCTCAGGTGGATGAGGAACCCTACTAGATCGGCAGAGAGGCCGAGGTTCGTTGGAATCTACTGAATCCTTCGGTTCTACCAAATCACCTGCTGTAGTTAGTATAGCTGGAACCTTTCCAGTTCTATACAACAGACCTTGCCTTGATCTTGTCCGGATTTTTGCTTTTAGACATAGGCCGGACAACCCCAAATCTTAACTAACTTAAGATATGGGCTCTTCCCTTTCCATATCACATATGAAGTGGTAGGCAACTGATTTGAATCGGAGCTAATTCAATAGGTATGCAGCTTCTCAAGTGCATAACTTCCAAAAAAGAAATAGGCAACTCAGTAATACTCATCATAGAGCACACCTTATCATATAGGGTGTGATTGCTCCACCCCGATATACCATCGTGCTATGGTGTATACGGAGGAGTAATGCTGAGAGAGAATCTCGTTCTCCTTTAGAATAGTCCAGGAATTCCGTGCTCAAGTATTCTCCTCCTTGATCACATCAAAGGACATAATACTTATACCCATTTTGGTTCTCTACTTCTAACTTATATTCTGTGAATATCTCAAAAGGTTCGGACTTGTGTTTCAACAGGAACATAGGTCTGAATCTTGAGAGATCATCAGAGAATGTAATGAAGTACAAGGTGTTAGTTATATGTATGCCCTAGAGGCCATTACTGTACATAGGATGTATATTGTAGTGGATGCTGGGACATGTATAGGGAGGCTTCTAGCTCGACATGATAGTATGCTATCTGGTTGCTCTTTACCTTAACGTGTATACCGATTGTCTCTCTGTTACATGTTGGTAAAGCCCTTAGGATGTGTACTTGACTACCTGGACTATGATGCGGATCATACTAGTGGGGACATGGTAGTCTATAAGTACATCCTTCAAAGTCCCTAGTCGTGGGTGTATCGAGACGGGGCATCGATATACCAGAGTAGACTAGCGTGTACCTTCTCGACCCATACAGATGGGCGATGGATGATCCCATATCCATCGGTGTTTGACATCAGAGGAGATATACGGGTGCTCAGTAGAGACTGGGTACACTGGACGGACTCGCCGAGAACTCCCAGATGGTATTATACCTCACGTCAGATGGCAGTTCTCTGGTAACACTGGTACAGAGTAGTCTGTTGACCCGAGATCGTCATAGAGTCTTGTGTGGTTCCCACTGTGCTTTGATTTCCATCTTACCACGTCCAAGAGGGCGTGCAAAACGGTGGTTTTTGGGTACAGTCCCGAGTCACATGGAGGCAATGAGCGATAGGAGGGGATTCGCCTCTCCCGGTATAGGGAGTTGATGTTGCGCTGTGTTCGATTGGCTATAACAGGAAATCCCTGGCCAGGGTTGCTGAGATTTACTGGTAAGTGTTACCAGTAGTTTTTCGAAAAGTTATATACCTCATATCGACACGACTTATCGAGCTATTGGGGTCTGACGTTTACCACCCCTAGGCGAGATATGCGACATATCAGACGATCAGACCGGACTGTACGGTAGTGTTACTGGTCGGATTCACTGGAGTGTGAGCGGGCTTGCTCATCGATCTTCAGATCGCTCAATACCCGGATGGCCGTTACGTTTAGCAGACCGCTTGCGGCTTGTGGGTGTTTGATATGATCATCGCCTGCTGCCGGCGTATTGACAAGTCTTTAGAGTCCTACACAGAGGTTTCCTGGCTCAAGCAAAACGAAATAGGAGCGCATATGAGATATGTGCGGGACCGAGAATAATGCGTGTATGTGATACCGTATTCCATTCTCGCGATGAATGTATCGATTAGGTTATATGCGATATACCCTAGTTATCGAATCAAAGGTTGATTTGATAAGCCGATACATTATATACTAGTCGGTTGTGTGCGACATGACCGGGTCATTGAATCAAGTGTTGATTTAATTATTTAATGCATAATTATATATTTGATATATTACTTTGCATTAACTAGTATCGGTTCACTGTAAATGGATTTTCTCACTCGTGTGTGCGCATTACATATGTGATATGATTTTGTGCATTTGATTGTATCATGTTTACTTGGTTAAGTGCAAAGGATTAAACCATGGTTAAAAGAATGGTTAGGGTTTCATTTCCTTTATTTATTCATTTATTTATTTGTTTATTCATTTTGGAAAAGAGGAGAAAAGAATGGTGGCTTAATTTGGAGTTTAGTTGAAGCTTCATGAAACTTTGATCAAGTCAACCATTCTTATCTCATCCTTAACCCTAACCATACCCACTAACCATGATTCATTCTCTACACTTGACTCTAGTTAACATTATGATAAGTTTTGATTTTTCTATTGTTTTTAATTAACTTATCATATATTTCTTTCTTCTTCTTTTTCATGAGCAAGGAAGAAAAAGCTTTCTTCATCAATGGTGATTGATGATAAAGAGTGAGAAATCCAAATCTAAAGTCTACCCACTTCCTATTTCTTCATCCTCTACCTCTTGCCAAGTAGTAGAGTGTGTTCTCTTCACAAGTTTTTGGACTTGGTGAAGTCGGAGCTTGATTTAGCGATGCCTCGACGTAGATCATCTTCGGCATGTCGTCGATGACCTAGCCCGCTTCTTCTCCGATGAAGCCGACGCAAGAGCCCGTATTTCGGATTTGTACAGCGGAGATGACTTCTTCATGGAGCTATGGAGGTGGACAAACGGATCTACAAAGGTTGTATATCCGTATCCCTTAGTTAACTGTTAACTAGATTACTTTTTCGCCTAGTTTTCTAGCAAACGATCCGTAGTCGGGTCTCTCGGCACCTAGAATTTTTGAAATTGCCATGGTCGATGGCTTGTGAGACCTCACTAGTGTGCCTAGGAACCCTACAGAAGGAACCGGTCCTGGCATGTGTAGACAGGGGACCTTACATACATCATCATGTATCAGTCCCAAGAGTTTACTAACTCTTTCTCTGCTTCCAATAAACAGAGCTATGGTCATCTAATCTTTGTGACATGACTGGCAAGTTTCACAAGATGTAAATTCAAACTGATTTAAATATGCATCTAAAATGTAACTTCAGCTAGTCGGGTCGCATTGATATGACCTAGTCTATAATGCCTCAAGAAGGAATCGTTCATTTCTGAACTCTTCCTCTTGTGTGTGTTCCGTATACTAAGAACTGTAGTTTGATTTAGAACGTCAATGCTTTTAGATAACGTGCCTGAACCGATCAACTTTTGATATAGGAAACGTTCAAAACATTATCCAACAATACAAAATTTTATCATTTCTTTACTCATAAAGAGACTGATATGATTTTGTATATCAGGTTCGGTATCTAATAGCATTTGTTCAGAATCAATGTATTTGGAATACAGGGTGACAGTGACCAACAGACTTGGTTGCAACACTTGCCCCGTTTTCTGCCTCATGAAACTTATCACCCGTTCTCAGTTCTCTACCTTTCTGTAGCCCTATGTAACAGATTACATATCTGGGATCCTGATCTGGTATCACATACCCAGGACGTAGAGGATATGTTGGAGATAGTGCCCTCAGAGTCAATTATTAGGTCACAGGTACGTGATTGTAATGATTGAGGGAGGACCTATCCCGGTAGGACAGTCTTACTCGAGATGATAGTATGCTATCTGGTTTACCTTTATCATCGTGTACTGCTTTAGGTGACATGACACGTCGCTATTACACGTTGATAGAGCCCCTAGGATTCTTGCTTGACCACCAGCAGTATGAGGGCGATCATATAAGTGGGAGCTGGGGGTCTACAAGCATATCCTTAAAAGGTCCCTAGTCGTGGGAGTTTCGAGACCGGGCATCGATACTCCATTAGTAGACTAGTGTATACAGTCGAGACCCCGACGAGGGGCGGTGGCCGGTCTCACAAGCCACTGGTGTCAGTTGGATCACCTAAGATGTATACAGGTGCTCATTGGGTTATGAGTACACCGGACAGGACTCGCCGGGAACATGCTAGTTGGTCATATACCAGACGTCAGATGGCAGTTCCCTGGTGACATGTGTGCAGGTTAGTTCATCGACCTGGGGATCGTCATTTGTCTCGTGTGAGTTCCCACTGTACTTTGATTACTACCCTACCACGGCTCAAAGGAGTCGTGCAAACAGGTTTTAGTTGGGTACAGTCCCGAGCCACATGGAGGCAGTGAGCGTATCTTCAGGGGTTCGTCTCTCCCGGTATCGGGGGTGAGGTCGTGCTGTGTCTAGGAGAGCCATTACACAAAGTCCTTGGCCAAGGCAAGGAGATTTACTGGTAGGTATTCCAGTAGTATCTCAGGGTGTTCTGGGCTACACTCCGACACGACTTGTACCGCTTTTGGGGGTCTGACTTTTACCAACCCCCTAGGCCCGCCATGCGATGCTCATAGACGAACGGACCGGACTGTACGGATATTGTCACTGACAGGCTCTGTAGGGTTGTCAGGCTGAGTTCACTCACAGACGTCCCTTTTAGTCAATACTTGGTAGCCCGTTACGTATTGGCTTATACCTCTGACGTGCTAGTGGTTAAATCCACAACCGAGGTGTTGATGAGTCTTTAGAGTCCCCCACATTCAGTTACTCAGCTTTCGGGCGAAAGGTTGTAGAGGCCGTATGGAGATATGGCAAGGTCCGATCAGATACGTGCGGTATTGCACGGATCAGGATCGGACAGTTTGTACTATAGGCCGTATGGTTATATGGCAGGGTTCGATCAGATACGTGCGGTATTGCACGGATCAGGATCGAACAGATATTACTAGCCGGTTTTGGTATAAGCCGGATCCTAGTATAGTACAGTGTAGATTTTGTCTCATTGCATTTGTATTTCGGTCGGAATACAAATGCGGGTGTGTATGCACAGTATCGGGGTTTTCCTGTAATTTATTACGGGACCAGTTTTTGGAGTTGCCAGTTTGCTTTCCGTTTCGGCAAATTTCCTTTATTCCGTTCATTGGCCGAAGATTGGTGGAGGAGGGTTTATTTGCATTGTTGCAAATAGGCATTTGTGGAGGGGGTTCTTTGCATATTTTTGTATCATGATGGTTTTCATGATGAGCACCATCATTGACTTCTCCTTCTCATGATGGATTGACTTTGGTTATGTTGATGGTTGTTTTGAGTGTTGGACTTTCCTAGCTATCATTTCTTCACATCATAACTTGACACTCCCTTGTATGATGGCACCTCCACAACCCCAAAAATTGAGACACAAGTTCTACTAAACATTCTACAACAAATCTTGGGCACGTCGAGTAGCCGGCTTCGTGCCCGAGTTGCCTCGGCATTGAGGTGGGAGTGTCACGACCCGAAAAGTACGGAACGCGACCGGCACTTAAGTTACGAAACGTCTCAAGGCGTCCGTAAAATAAGTAAGCCGAAGCCCAGAATACAAAACCCAATTAAGAATTTAGAGTGAAGGAAAAACCAAATAATTTAAGCTTTTACCTCATTACCTAATCAATTTGCTCTTATTCCAAAATATCAGCAGAATATAAAAGAAATCAGTGCATGAAGAATAACATGTCGACTCAAGTGAGCTCGACCCAGATACATCATAAATAAATCCTCAAGTCTCACAATCTCACATCTAGGTCAATATACAGTCATCCGAATAAAACAGGTACAACTGAACTGATAGTAGCAACAGTAGATACAATAGATAGCAGTAGATATGGTAGATGGAGTATTCTAGATACAATGAACATAAATAAGGTGGTACAAACTGATAATAACCCACCTATGAGCAAAAGCCTCTAGTCCAGGCAAGAAGTACAAATGAAGCAAAGGTATCCGCCGCTACAGTGCTGACGGAATGGACCTGCAGAGAAGCTGTGGCACAACGGGGGTGAGTTGCCAGCTCGTGAGTAATAGATAACATTTACTAAGGCTATCGTATGCATGCACACAAGTGTCCTGACATCCCTAAAACAGGTATAGCTATATTTACCAGCAGGTGTGTATGCATCAACAGTATACTAGCAAGTATATATGTCATATGGAGGTGATAACAGGTATGTATGCCACATGAAAATACAATCAAGTTTGTATGAGAATTATTCTTCCTTTGTTTTGAAACTTCCCTTTTTAAACATCAGTAATAATATCCAGGAAATCAATAAAATCTGTGTCTAGCAACGACACCTCAAAACCGTCCAAATCTCATATATCCATGTCCAGTATCTCTGGCCTCAGCTATCCGGCTGATCCATATCAAAATCCATATCTCAATCCAGCAGCCACGGTCGGTATCCTCTGGATATCCGCCGTGCCAAATGAAATCACCGGTAGGTAATCCGTCCCCTGCCAGGCTCAACGCCATCATCTGCGATCTTCTTGCCCCGAGGTACCATACCGGGCCCACCATGTACCCGAGACGGTTCATCCACCTCCTCGAAACGGGTCTCAAAACCACAGCAAACTCATGGTGGACGACACTTTACATCACTAGAAAACCGCAGCTTTTATAATTAACAAATATCAGTTGAAATCTTGTGGTTTTCCCCCAAAATCCAGAAATATCATAAATCTCATGAAATTATCATAAATACATATGCCGATGATTATGAATGCTTATGGTATCAATTTAAATACTTGTTTCAATGTCACATTTCTAGGCAGTTAACATTTTCCAGATTTAAAGTTATTTAGTGTCGTGACATGGCAATTACCAGGGTGTGTGTGTTCACATGAATAGTGCTCGTGCAACATATAAAACCTGGTAATGGTGCATGTGTCCTATAATGAATCTGCGTATATGGAACATCATATAAATACTAATTACAGCAATTAACCTGTAAGTTTTATCATTTTTACTCCAATGTTACCAGTAATACCAAGTCTACTAAATCTATCGGGCGACTCGCGCCATCCATACGATTGTCCCCCGTAGATGGTAAATCTACTCACCAGTGGTCCTGTGCTAAGTGTGTCCGACCACCTGTTTTCCCTTTTCAGCCGCGCTTGAAGTTCCTGCCGGCGAACCTAGAATTTACAAGAGTCACCATATAAGGAAAAGTCATGCAAAACGCAATATATCGACAAAAGGGATACGCGTGCGTGAAACCAAACGCATGTGCACACGACGCGATGCGACGCGACGCGACGCGCACAAACCTACCTGAATCAGAACTGACACGCTGTGTCGCGCAGCGCGCCACAGAACCACGCGTATCACGCGCGTATCGCACGAGTCTTAAAACATCGAAAACACGTAACTAGTTCCAGATTTTGCCTCAGGGCCAAACTTGAAAAGTTAGAGATACCAAAAACCCTAGCTACCAAGACCAAGCCCACACCCCAAAAACCAACACCCTACCCCCTGCTCTGGCCGCAATTTGCGTCCAGAATGAAGAAAAAAGCGGCCAAGTTGGGGAGGTGGGTCCTCGTGCTTTGGGTGTGTGTTCCTACTCCTCTCACCATGCTGAATTCTTCTCTAGAATTTTTCTGAAGTGATCGGGTCAACAACAGATTTCAAAAAGGCTAAAAAATCACTAAATCTGCTAAAATACGCCAAGTCGGGTAAATCGGGTTTCTACGAGAAGTCTGGGGGATTTCTCTGGTTGGCTGGCCTCACTAGGACCTAAGAAGTTTATTATAACTAACGTAACTCTCACTTTTCTCAGAATCTCCATAAAACACTCAATATCACTTTTACGCATGATACGGACATCGATTAAACTAGATTATCGAGATTTTTGCAAATTAGGCTAATCATCCAATTTTAATGATACTACTGGGCTTCAACAGGTTAGTTAACACTAAAGATGGCTCATTAACCTGCAAACACTCCAAAATCTCTAAATCTAGCATCATGGCACAATTCTAGCATGAAAATTCTATTTGTCGCAATATCTAGCTAAACAAGCATCTAATCTACGTAATATACGAAAAGTTTAGGAGATATACCCTCTAGGAACCTTGCAATAAGGGAGAAGGAGAAGAAGAAGAGGGTAGGTGCATCAAACGAGGCTGGAACGGAGCTGGTGCACTGATGCTGATGCAAAAACTGAGTTTGCTGATGCTAAAAAAATGTGTTGCTGTTGCTGTTGCTGATTGTTGTTGTTGTTGTTGTTGTTGTAGTTGTAGTGGTGTGAGGTGTTGTGTAGTGTGGTATGATGATGATATGGTATGGTATGGAGTTGATATGGTGTATGGTATGAGGCTGGTGCTGGGGCAGCAAGGGCTGATGCTGATGGTGTTATGAAAATGGGCTGATGCAATTTCAGAGCTGATGTTGTTGCTCTGGTTCTGGGGTTTTTGTGTTATTTGTGTTGCTGTTTGAAGTAGCAGCAGCAGGTGGAGAAGATGTTGAAGTATTTGTGATGGAGTGGGGTGTTGTGTGCTAAACTATGGGCTGAAGTAACAGCTGGTGTGCTGTTTTTGGAGCAGCCTAAATGGACTTCTGATGTTAAAGGCTGATTTGGTGCTGCTGAATTTCAAAATTGGGTGGCTGATTGGTTGAAATTTGGCTGATGTGATGGATTATGTGCTGCTATAGGATGGGGGGGCTGATGCTACGAGATCTGCTTGCTGAATTTAAGCAGGGGATTGTGTTGTGATAATGATGGGAGCTGTTGGTGCTGATTTTGGCTGCTGAAATCAGCTGAAAATTGCTGGTGTATGTGTATACAAGATGAGTTTTTGAGAGGCAAACGTGATTTTGAAAAGAAGGAAGTGTGAAACAATCAAGGCCCATCATAACCTCCTCTTAAGACAACCCCAATCTTAAACCAAATTAAAACTACAACCCCTCAATCAACACCAAACAAAACAAGGAAGTTTAGACCACCATGGTTAACTTAGCACAACAACTCATGAACTCAAGATACGGCATATCCTAATCTTATCCCTTGTTATCGTGCACAAGTGTGGGTGGTTGAGATAAAATTCCACAAAAATAACCACAAAACCAGATAGTCTATAAGAAACCCGTTTTTGGTAAACTTTATGCCAAAAACCCCACATTAACACTTAATTACTACTAAACACAGACTCAGGTGTTACAATCTTCCCCCCTTAAGAAAATTCGTCCCCGAATTTTAACATATGTAACTACGCATACCTTCAAAAAGATGGGGGAATTTCGTCCGCATTTTTCCCTCGGCCTCCCAAGTGATCTCTTCACTGCTTGGTCTGCGCCAAAGAACCTTTACGGACGGCAGGACTTTTGATCGAAGTTTCTTCACTTGCCGATCTAAAATTTCAACTGGCTGCACGGTGAACGAAAGATCGGGTTCGAGCTGAACCGTCTGATGCTGAATCGCGTGGGAAGGGTCATGAAGATAACGGCGTAGCATCGATACGTGGAAAACGGGATGAACATCTGAAAAACTAGGTGGAAGAGCTAAACGATACGCAACAGTGCCGACACGCTCGAGAATCTCGAAGGGACCTACGAATCTAGGGCTAAGCTTCCCCTTTCGCCCAAAACGCATCACACCCTTCATCGGAGAAATTCTCAGAAAAACATGGTCGCCAACTGCGAACTCTAATTTGCGACGGCGTCTGTCTGCATATGATTTCTGCCTGCACTGGGCTGCTCTCATTCGGTCTCGGATCAGCTGTACTTTTTCGGTCGTCTCCTGCACGATCTGTGGTCCGAAGATACTGCTCTCGCTCAACTCGGTCCAACAAACGGGCGATCTACATTTTCTTCCATACAACGCCTCGAAAGGTGCCATCTGAATAGTATCCTGGAAACTGTTGTTATAGGAGAACTCTATTAGAGGTAAATGACGATCCCAACTACCTCCGAAATCTAAAACACACGCTCGAAGCATGTCCTCGAGAGTCTGAATGGTCCGCTCTGATTGTCCGTCGGTCTGCGGATGAAATGCTGTGCTAAAACTCAAACGAGTGCCCAATGCCTTCTGAAGTTTCTGCCAAAGTCGGCTGGTGAACTGAGTGCCTCGATCTGACACGATACAAGTCGGTACGCCATGCAATCGTACGATCTCGTCGATGTAAAGCTGGGCATACTGGGCGAAGCTGAAAGTGGTCTTCACTGGCAGGAAGTGAGCCGCTTTCGTCAGTCGATCTACGATTACCCAAATGGAGTCGTACCCTCGACTGGTCCTGGGTAGACCCACAACGAAATCCATCGAAATCTGCTCCCATTTCCACTCTGGAATGGGTAGCGGCTGTAGTTCTCCTGCGGGCCTCTGGTGCTCGGCCTTGACTTGTTGACAAGTCAGGCATCTTGATACGAACTTTGCGATGTCCTTCTTCATTCCGTCCCACCAGTAGGTCTCTCTCAAATCATGGTACATCTTGGTGGAACCGGGATGAACACTATACGCCGATCGGTGTGCTTCCTCCAGAATATCGCGTCGCAATCCCTCTGCATCTGGTACGCACAGTCTGGATCCAAAGTGTAAAATTCCCTGTTCATCAACTACGAACTCGGAAAATCTGCCCTGTCCCATCTGTGCTATGATCTCTGCACAACGGTCATCGCTGCGCTGTGCTTCATATATACGGTCAAGCAATTGTGGGCGCGCACGAACATGCGCGAGCTGTCCCCCTGTTGGAGTGAACTCGAACTCAACTCGGCTGTCGCACAAAATCTGCCAATCTGCTGATAACTGCTTCTGCACTGCGCACATATAAGATAGATTGCCCTCAGGCCTCCTGCTCAGAGCATCTGCTACTACATTTGCCTTGCCCGGGTGGTATAAGATTTCGCAGTCATAGTCCTTCACCAACTCCATCCAACGACGCTGTCTGAGGTTCAGATCTCGCTGCTGAAATATGTATTTTAAGCTTTTGTGGTCTGTGAATATTTGGCACGACTCGCCGTATAGGTAATGTCGCCAAATCTTTAGTGCAAAGACCACTGCAGCCATCTCCAGATCATGAGTAGGGTAGTTCTGTTCGTGTTTCTTCAATTGTCGCGAAGCATACGCGATTACCCTATCATGTTGCATCAATACACATCCTAGTCCTACTCGCGAAGCATCACAGTAAACCACAAATCCGCCTGATCCCGAAGGCAAAGATAATACTGGCGCCGTAGTCAAACATGTCCGCAGCTGCTGAAAACTGCGCTCGCATTCCTCCGTCCAAACGAAAGGAGCTCCCTTCCGGGTCAAACCTGTCAAAGGTGCAGCAATACGGGAGAAATCTTGTACAAATCTCCTGTAGTAGCCTGCAAGGCCTAGAAAACTACGGATCTCCGTAACCGATGTCGGTCTAGGCCACTGTTGGACGGCCTCGATCTTCTTCGGGTCCACACATATGCCGTCTCTCGTAATCACGTGACCTAAGAATCCGACACTGTCCAACCAGAAGGCACACTTGGAAAATTTTGCGAAAAGCCGGTGCTCCTTCAAGGTCTGCAAAGTAATCCGCAAATGCTGCTCGTGCTCCTCTCGGCTCCGGGAATACACCAAAATATCGTCGATGAACACGATGATGAACAAGTCAAGATACGGCCTGAATGTACGGTTCATCAAATCCATGAATGCAGCTGGGGCGTTGGTGAGTCCGAACGACATCACCAAAAATTCATAGTGGCCATAGCGTGTACGGAAAGCTGTCTTCGGTACATCCTCCTGTCTGACTCGCAGCTGGTGATATCCTGATCGTAAGTCGATCCTTGAAAAATAACCCGCACCCTGAAGCTGGTCGAATAAATCATCTATGCGTGGCAACGGATATCTGTTCCGAACGGTCACCTTGTTCAGCTGGCGGTAGTCGATACATAGGCGCAAACTTCCGTCCTTCTTCTTGACAAACAGGACCGGAGCACCCCATGGTGAAACGCTAGGTCGAATAAGTCCCTTATCTAATAATTCTTGCAGCTGAACCTTCAATTCACTAAGTTCCGCCGGGGCCATTCGATAAGGCGGTATAGAAATAGGTCCCGAGCCAGGAATTAAATCAATACAGAACTCGATATCGCGTTCAGGCGGCAGTCCAGGAAGCTCATCAGGGAAAACATCAGGGAACTCACAAACAACCGGGACCTGGTCTAACGGAACATCTGTATCTCTAGTGTCACTGACATAAGCCAAGAATCCCTGACATCCCTTTCTCAACAGCTGGACAGCGCGAAGAGAAGAAATCAACATGTGAGGGGCGGCACCACGGTCCCCCTTCACAACAAAAACTGACTCGTCGGGAAAACAAAATCTAACTGTCTTCTCACGGCAGTCTACAGACGCATAGCACGTGGCTAACCAATCCATGCCCAAAAGAATGTCGAAGTCCAACATCTCCAGAAGGATCAAGTCGACAGGCAGCTCTCGCTCGCCAATACGAACGGTACAGGATCGGAACACGTGCCTAGCAACAAAGGACTCTCCCATAGGAGTGGTCACAACAAGTGGCTGATCAAGCAAACCGGACTCTCTACCCAAACTTGGTACAAAGTGTGTGGAAACATAAGAGTGCGTGGATCCGGGATCAAATAATACGTGTGCATCAACAGAACAAACTGCTAGAGTACCTGTAACGACGGCATTGGATGCCTGCGCATCCTGGGGTGTTAATGCAAAAACTCGGGCCTGACCTCCTCCGATAGCGGGCTGACCTCGGCCTCGGCCTCTGCCTCCTCGTCCTCTCTGGATCGGTGCGCCACGTCCACGGCCTCTGGGTACACCCAACTGGCGTGGAGCATTGCCTGTGGCAGGAAGTAAGGCTCTCTGAGGAGGGGGCGGTGATGGAGGTAGAGTCACATGCGGAACGGTCGTTGCTCCCTGTCGCCTTGCTGGACAGTCTCTAACACGATGATGCAGACTCCCGCATCCAAAGCATCCTGGCGACGACTGCTGTCCTTGTGTATACGATCCATATAGATGACCTCGTCCAAATCCTCTGCCGGTCCTATCTCTTGGAAGGAATCTGGCATGCTGCCTTTGATCTGGCGTGCCAGTACGAATCCTCTTCGGCCCGGTAACAGCCGAAGTTGCTGAAATACGTGCCTCCATCCGCAATGCTGTATTCATAGCTGCCGAATAGGTATCGAAATGCTGGGCGCCAATGGCAAGATATAACTGGGCATCCAGTCCTTGTATAAACCTCTTCACTCTCTTCTCTTCGGTATCCACTAGATACGGAGCATATCGGGACAATTGTGTAAACTGGACATCATACTCGGATACCGTCATCCCTGGTGTCTTGACCAAGGCCTCGAAACTACGAGCTCTGACGTCGCGAACGCTCTCCGGGAGGAATCGGGAAAGAAAAACTGCTGTGAACTCGGTCCAGGTCATGAGCGATAGACCTGCAGCTCGACCTCTCAGAACTGACTCCCACCATATCTGTGCGAGACCCTCTAGTCGGAAACTCGCAAGCTCTACCCAGCGATCATCGGAACATCTCAGCGAACGACAGATCCTGGCCAAGCTGTCAAGGAATGTCTGCGGGTCCTCCGCTACATCGGTACCCGTAAAAACTGGAGGTCTCAGCCTCATGAACTCCTGTAGCGAAACCGGGATGGTCACGGTGGTAGTAGTAGGAACAGGTATCACAGTACTCTGGGATGCAGTGGGTACGTCCTCCGGCCTCGGTGCATGACTGGCCGCAACGAAGGATCCTACCATCTGACGTAGCTCCTGCATACTCCCCATCATCTGTCGCAACTCCTCCATACCAGTCTCGAGTCTATCCATACGGCCTGGGGAAGGTAGATCAGTTTGTTCCTGCGGTGTAGGCATACTACCATGTTCAGTCCTAGTCTCGGATGTGCCAGCTCGAATCTCGTTTCGGGCAGCAGCCCTTTGTGCTCTGGTAGTCTTTGGCGGCATCGTAGCTGGTACAGGAACAAGAATAAGATCGTAGGATACACGGAATTGAAGAAGGAATTTCAAGCAAATATATCCTAAAGTCACCTAGGCGGAGTACCGCAACGCAAGTATGCCGCGGACATACGTACGCTACGCTACCCTGCTTAAGTCACTTACACCATCTACTAAGGGTCATCCTACACTCAGAAAGGTGAAACCTATAGCTCTGATACCAACTTTGTCACGACCCGAAAAGTACGGAACGCGACCGGCACTTAAGTTACGAAACGTCTCAAGGCGTCCGTAAAATAAGTAAGCCGAAGCCCAGAATACAAAACCCAATTAAGAATTTAGAGTGAAGGAAAAACCAAATAATTTAAGCTTTTACCTCATTACCTAATCAATTTGCTCTTATTCCAAAATATCAGCAGAATATAAAAGAAATCAGTGCATGAAGAATAACATGTCGACTCAAGTGAGCTCGACCCAGATACATCATAAATAAATCCTCAAGTCTCACAATCTCACATCTAGGTCAATATACAGTCATCCGAATAAAACAGGTACAACTGAACTGATAGTAGCAACAGTAGATACAATAGATAGCAGTAGATATGGTAGATGGAGTATTCTAGATACAATGAACATAAATAAGGTGGTACAAACTGATAATAACCCACCTATGAGCAAAAGCCTCTAGTCCAGGCAAGAAGTACAAATGAAGCAAAGGTATCCGCCGCTACAGTGCTGACGGAATGGACCTGCAGAGAAGCTGTGGCACAACGGGGGTGAGTTGCCAGCTCGTGAGTAATAGATAACATTTACTAAGGCTATCGTATGCATGCACACAAGTGTCCTGACATCCCTAAAACAGGTATAGCTATATGTACCAGCAGGTGTGTATGCATCAACAGTATACTAGCAAGTATATATGTCATATGGAGGTGATAACAGGTATGTATGCCACATGAAAATACAATCAAGTTTGTATGAGAATTATTCTTCCTTTGTTTTGAAACTTCCCTTTTTAAACATCAGTAATAATATCCAGGAAATCAATAAAATCTATGTCTAGCAACGACACCTCAAAACCGTCCAAATCTCATATATCCATGTCCAGTATCTCTGGCCTCAGCTATCCGGCTGATCCATATCAAAATCCATATCTCAATCCAGCAGCCACGGTCGGTATCCTCTGGATATCCGCCGTGCCAAATGAAATCACCGGTAGGTAATCCGTCCCCTGCCAGGCTCAACGCCATCATCTGCGATCTTCTTGCCCCGAGGTACCATACCGGGCCCACCATGTACCCGAGACGGTTCATCCACCTCCTCGAAACGGGTCTCAAAACCACAGCAAACTCATGGTGGACGACACTTTACATCACTAGAAAACCGCAGCTTTTATAATTAACAAATATCAGTTGAAATCTTGTGGCTTTCCCCCAAAATCCAGAAATATCATAAATCTCATGAAATTATTATAAATACATATGCCGATGATTATGAATGCTTATGGTATCAATTTAAATACTTGTTTCAATGTCACATTTCTAGGCAGTTAACATTTTCCAGATTTAAAGTTATTTAGTGTCGTGACATGGCAATTACCAGGGTGTGTGTGTTCACATGAATAGTGCTCGTGCAACATATAAAACCTGGTAATGGTGCATGTGTCCTATAATGAATCTGCGTATATGGAACATCATATAAATACTAATTACAGCAATTAACCTGTAAGTTTTATCATTTTTACTCCAATGTTACCAGTAATACCAAGTCTACTAAATCTATCGGGCGACTCGCGCCATCCATACGATTGTCCCCCGTAGATGGTAAATCTACTCACCAGTGGTCCTGTGCTAAGTGTGTCCGACCACCTGTTTTCCCTTTTCAGCCGCGCTTGAAGTTCCTGCCGGCGAACCTAGAATTTACAAGAGTCACCATATAAGGAAAAGTCATGCAAAACGCAATATATCGACAAAAGGGATACGCGTGCGTGAAACCAAACGCATGTGCACACGACGCGATGCGACGCGACGCGACGCGCACAAACCTACCTGAATCAGAACTGACACGCTGTGTCGCGCAGCGCGCCACAGAACCACGCGTATCACGCGCGTATCGCACGAGTCTTAAAACATCGAAAACACGTAACTAGTTCCAGATTTTGCCTCAGGGCCAAACTTGAAAAGTTAGAGATACCAAAAACCCTAGCTACCAAGACCAAGCCCACACCCCAAAAACCAACACCCTACCCCCTGCTCTGGCCGCAATTTGCGTCCAGAATGAAGAAAAAAGCGGCCAAGTTGGGGAGGTGGGTCCTCGTGCTTTGGGTGTGTGTTCCTACTCCTCTCACCATGCTGAATTCTTCTCTAGAATTTTTCTGAAGTGATCGGGTCAACAACAGATTTCAAAAAGGCTAAAAAATCACTAAATCTGCTAAAATACGCCAAGTCGGGTAAATCGGGTTTCTACGAGAAGTCTGGGGGATTTCTCTGGTTGGCTGGCCTCACTAGGACCTAAGAAGTTTATTATAACTAACGTAACTCTCACTTTTCTCAGAATCTCCATAAAACACTCAATATCACTTTTACGCATGATACGGACATCGATTAAACTAGATTATCGAGATTTTTGCAAATTAGGCTAATCATCCAATTTTAATGATACTACTGGGCTTCAACAGGTTAGTTAACACTAAAGATGGCTCATTAACCTGCAAACACTCCAAAATCTCTAAATCTAGCATCATGGCACAATTCTAGCATGAAAATTCTATTTGTCGCAATATCTAGCTAAACAAGCATCTAATCTACGTAATATACGAAAAGTTTAGGAGATATACCCTCTAGGAACCTTGCAATAAGGGAGAAGGAGAAGAAGAAGAGGGTAGGTGCATCAAACGAGGCTGGAACGGAGCTGGTGCACTGATGCTGATGCAAAAACTGAGTTTGCTGATGCTAAAAAAATGTGTTGCTGTTGCTGTTGCTGATTGTTGTTGTTGTTGTTGTTGTTGTAGTTGTAGTGGTGTGAGGTGTTGTGTAGTGTGGTATGATGATGATATGGTATGGTATGGAGTTGATATGGTGTATGGTATGAGGCTGGTGCTGGGGCAGCAAGGGCTGATGCTGATGGTGTTATGAAAATGGGCTGATGCAATTTCAGAGCTGATGTTGTTGCTCTGGTTCTGGGGTTTTTGTGTTATTTGTGTTGCTGTTTGAAGTAGCAGCAGCAGGTGGAGAAGATGTTGAAGTATTTGTGATGGAGTGGGGTGTTGTGTGCTAAACTATGGGCTGAAGTAACAGCTGGTGTGCTGTTTTTGGAGCAGCCTAAATGGACTTCTGATGTTAAAGGCTGATTTGGTGCTGCTGAATTTCAAAATTGGGTGGCTGATTGGTTGAAATTTGGCTGATGTGATGGATTATGTGCTGCTATAGGATGGGGGGGCTGATGCTACGAGATCTGCTTGCTGAATTTAAGCAGGGGATTGTGTTGTGATAATGATGGGAGCTGTTGGTGCTGATTTTGGCTGCTGAAATCAGCTGAAAATTGCTGGTGTATGTGTATACAAGATGAGTTTTTGAGAGGCAAACGTGATTTTGAAAAGAAGGAAGTGTGAAACAATCAAGGCCCATCATAACCTCCTCTTAAGACAACCCCAATCTTAAACCAAATTAAAACTACAACCCCTCAATCAACACCAAACAAAACAAGGAAGTTTAGACCACCATGGTTAACTTAGCACAACAACTCACGAACTCAAGATACGGCATATCCTAATCTTATCCCTTGTTATCGTGCACAAGTGTGGGTGGTTGAGATAAAATTCCACAAAAATAACCACAAAACCAGATAGTCTATAAGAAACCCGTTTTTGGTAAACTTTATGCCAAAAACCCCACATTAACACTTAATTACTACTAAACACAGACTCAGGTGTTACAAGGAGCCCGTAAACAAAGTAGGCGATGTGGTGCACTTCCGGCGACGAGGAGGAGACGGGACTTTTCCGCAGGAGATCGGGACCATGACGAGAAGACCGGAGGACTTGGATCGTCGGTATATCTCTAACCTTTCTTGTAGATAGCTAGGACTAGTTAGTGGTTCGATCCGGGTGTTTAGTGCGCGGTGGTGCCGGTTTGCTAAGTCCGCAAAAATTTAAGTTTATTCACCGCTTCCGCACTCCGGCATCGGATTGACGGCCGGGGCGCCGCCGTGCACTTACAGTGGTATCAGAGCCTCGCCATTAACTTAGTCTAGCTTTGTGTAATGTGTTTGTATTTCCGATCGATCAAAAAGTTCCAAAACCCGTATTGCCTTCGCATCAGTTTCTGTCGAAATTTTTTGGAGTCTAAAAATTTTTCAGGTGGTCTCAGAATGATGTGCAGGGAGTTATAAGAACACTGAAAAAATTTCGTAGCACGATCCCTCCGTACGACCGCGGAAGGGCGGCCAAAACCCTATTCTGGCCGCGCTTCCGCCGCAAGTTTGTGGGCTTGTGTGATTATTTTTTTGCAGTGGGCTTATGGGCTTGTTTCAGGGGTTTTGGAATATTAAAATTGGGCCCAGGTTTTCTGTGAGTGCTACAGTTTTGATTGGGGGCCCACTTGTTAATTTTTGGTCAATCGGAAAATTTTAAACACATTTTTCACAGTATTTACATTATATCTGCGACCGTGAATGTCACTTGATCGGTAAATCCGGTCTAACTGCTATAGCCCGGTTAGACGGATTTGCGAACGTGACTTTCACGTTGATGTTTTGTTTTTGCTGTGATGTTGCGGATCGGTCGTGGGGGATAGCCTGGATGCAATGCTAGTACAGTTGTGGTGGTATTATGTACATTTGATATTGCAGGGCGAGCGTCCGACATGTGGACTGCCGTCACTGCCTGTTTGTATTATTATTTTGGGGCACGACCTGGTTGCGGTCGATGTACCCGTTGTATGTATATTTTACTTTCTGTACTAGGATTGCCCCGCGGAGGGGTGCACGGATAGCCGGGTTCTAGAGGGCAACAAGCCCGCATCTCATGGCATTGAGACGGAGGGGGCTTCACTCTAGGATTGGCGGGCTATTCGCCGCACTCGTAGGGGGTACAGGTTGACCCAGGAGGGGTGCCCAAGTTACCGGATTCCGTGAAGTGCTGGGTGGTCCATTCACGGTGCTGAAGGGGGCTGCCTCGCTTCAGGTTTTGGCGGGTAACTTGCCGCGCCCGTATGGGTCTAGGATTTCATTGCACAGGCTATCCACACGACCAGGGGAACGTCGGGTTTCAGCAGTGGCTCTGTGAAACCCGGGGATCCCAGATATCTGTATTGTTTCTATGATGCTGTTCATTCTCTGTGATGTTGCATTTCTTATCACGCCTTGAGCGAATATAATATATTGGTATATATATTAGTAGATGTTGTATATGTTTTGCATCCGCGCTAGTCCAGTCCCCGCTCTGTCGTTAGTTAGCTAACCTAACGGGTAATGACGGGACCCAGTGGCGAATGCGGATGGCATATACGTACATCAGTATATTTTCGTTCTTTTTGGTGTGATCAATTGATGGGACTGCGTTGATTCGGATCAATGCAAGTTAAAAACAAACCTAATCTGATGTTGTTGGAACACTTTTCAAAAAGCTGTTATTGCAAGGACGTTTACTTTTGTTTTGCATCGTGGTATTCATTGGAATATCCTGCTCCTCAGTCGACGAGGCAAGGGCCGAGATCCCTTCACCGGGAGTGACCCTTTGGACAGAAGTTTGCGTCAGGGCATTAACTTCACTATAGCCGATTACTTTTGCTTTGCACCGTGGTATTCAGTTGGAATATCCTGCACCCCATTCTACGGGGAAAGAGCCGAGATCCCTTCACCGGGAGTGACCTCTTTAGCAACGGTTTTCGTCACTATATTTTTTAAAAAGCTATCAGTTCCTTCAACGATATCAAGTTCTTTACGTTAAAGGTTTTCGCCAGAAACCATTCGTAGCCCTCCGTCATTTCAGTTAAATATTCGGTAGTATTCAAGCTATGTATTTTGACCTCACGCCAAGGCATAGTGATTGGTAGCTGCCGGGTATTTATCTGTTGCATAGATAGATGCGTTGGTTTGGGACAGTCGTACTACTATTTTGGCCTACGTCAAGGGTATGTACGGGTGGGTTCAAATTAACCTGGATAATGACGGGCAGAACTTGACATGTGACTTATGATATTTTGACCTCACGCCAAGGTCATAAGAGCATGGGGCAGAAATCACATCGGGAGTTTCAAAAGAACTGAAACTTGCCAGATATGCGCATACCATCTGGAGTGTGATGACGTGAGCGGATTCCGTCACGTTGTCATGCGATGAGAGTTGGATCCCGATTCCCACTGATGAGTTAGTTTACTCCTCGGGTGACCCCGACTAATTCTTCTTTCAGGTTTGGAGGAGAATTTGAGGTACAGTGGGAGGTTTCCAGATTAGATAAATTGGTGACCATTCTGATCTAGGTTAGAGTGCACGCTGAGTGTTTCTTTTCTCTCTCTCTTTTTGGCAGCGACCATTGACCCGACCCTAAGACTTTGACTCAGTGACCAAGTTGACCGAACCTTCTTAAACACCGGCTTTTGGATTGTCAGAGTTGCAGACCTCTTTGCCACTCCTACTTTTACTCTTTTCTCCGGGACACCCCGTATTACTACGAACGTCCACTTCCATTGGACAAAACCATCGTATGGTTATATACGAACTCGAAGGACTTCGAGGATGGTTTCTGGTTCTGGAGAAAAAGGAATAAAGTACATTCAGTTGTCTTTTCTTTTCACCTTCTCTCAGGTTGCGAGTACTCCTTGGTTTAGGAGTAGTACACCTATTACGCAAATTGGATAGTCTTCTTCCAGACCCTAGGCTGGTGCCGACCGGTAGGGAATGAAGAAAGCCAATTAGCCTAAACGATGTACAGAAGGTATTAAGTTCAGACAAAGCAAGGGATTAGTAAGAGGGCAAAGTAAATTGCGACTGTTATTCATGACCAAACCATGTACTTCTTTGTCAATCCTAAATCACCTATGAATTAAGTTCATTCGGTTGTCTTTTATCTTCACCCTCTCTCATTGTGAGTGTTCCTAGGATTGCGACAGTACACCCATTATGCTTATTGGATAGTCTTCTTCCAAACCATAGGCTGGTGCCGAACGGTAGGGAAGGAAGAAAACCATTTGGCCTAAAAGGGTGTGCAGAAGGTAAAGACTAAAGACATATGAAGGGATTTGGAGAGGTGGCAAAGAACTATACGGTTACAGTCGTGAATCTGGAAGAGGCATTACTAGGAATACCAGAATACCCCATCGGAACATTTCAATGTTTCAGTTTTACTGTGTAGTGTTAAAGGAAAACTGATTTCCCGATTAGATACTTACTCCAGGGTATGTATTTACCAGGTACGATTCTCACATCTGTATGGTTTTACAGATGATGAGTGGGAGTAAGTTATTGGGAATTGGGTGATTATCCTCATTATATCGGGATTCGTTGTAATCGGTGATATTTGAGGAAATCACCTGGGTTGTTTGCCGGTCGGCAAATATATGGTTTTGAATATCCGCTGTTGTGCACCAATTTCAAATTGATATATCTGTTCGTCTATTTTCATAGAGTGAGATATACCTTTTGATATTATGTCGATGACATTTACCTATATCAGTGGATGGTTAGGTAAGGAGCATCAAACAGCGGTGTAATTCTTCTTAACCATAAGTACAGTTTTCAACCTACGACACACAGTGAAAGAGTTATCAGACTCAAGGGACTTATACAGAGTATTGTATGTTGTCCAGTGTCCATTAGGACAGAGGGGTTGGTCTTCGTACTATATTCGGTTTACTTATGACTTCTCTGGTTTTTAGACAGGTGTTTCGTGGAAACACAGGGTCCGAATTTGGAGAAGTTATAGGTATTTGAATAGAGTAGAGAACCAGGTATAGCAAGTATCGGGATTCTTCAAAGAGATCGAAGATGTAGATACTTGTGTATGGTATTCAGTTGATAGTAATGATAAAGAGATCTTGCTTCTCTTTCAGGTTGCTCATAATTGGAAGTATTCCTAAGTTGAGTAACGCTGATCGGCCTCCTTCCATTTAGTTGACATGCACTGGGGACAGCTGCATGATTTGAATCTGGTTCAACTAAATTAGTGCCTCTGTTTCTATATTGGATATAGAACAGTTCATATCTTAACGATGTTAAGGTACGGGGAGTTGTCCGGTTTATGCTTAAAACCAGACACTGGACAACTCAAGGCACGTTTCTGTAATGGCTGTTTGTGGGTTCACCCAGGCTATGACGCGGGTTGATTTTCTACCATCTGGATGAACAATAGCAATATTGTTCTAGACTCGCCACAGTTTTAATAAAAATGGATTTTTTCAGGAAAACAGTAGTGGGAGTATGGTAGAACTGGAAGTGATTCCAGAACCACAAACGATTACTGAAGATTTGATAAGGAACCTAAAGTTTCAATCTGGATTGACATTCCATTGGCCACTCCGCAGATAAGGTGGGTAACTTCAAGCACCCGAGAGGCACTACGGTAGCCTCAAGGACGGTGACAGGGAAGTTCTTGTTTACCCACAATTGCCATTGCTGTTGTTCCAGGTTACGAGACCCGGCGGGAGGATGAGTATAGCGTCGTTCTAAACCAGTTTTAGAAGTGTACGACTATATGACTCTGCCAGAGGGTTGTCGTAGTCAGTGGGAGCAGCGGAAGCATTGGTGGACAGGTTGCTTATGTCTATTTATAGACTAGAGCAGATGTAGCGGAGAAAGATCATCTATTTCTGACATGACAGTCAGGGGTTTGACTTCATCAGAATAGGGGATGGATCTGTTGAGAAGGTAGTAGGGTGTGATATCCTGGTATTTGGATGATATACACAGAGTAGGAAAAGAAACTCCTACACTACGATCGGTTATACTTTGGTCGTCACACAGTTGTTTCTCCACAATGGAAATGGATTTTATATCAGACATACTGGTTACTAGATCTATGGTCTTAGATCTAGATTTGGGTGGTTTCCCAATCAGGGTACTTGACAGCATTCTAAGAGTATTTAGAATGGACGACTCCTGGCACGGTAGTGTACCTGCAGGTAATGGAGTCACCTTCTCCAAAGGTGTCTTACAGACTAAAGGGGAGAGGGACGGGCATGATTGGCAGATCACTTGCTCAGGCAATTGAGTCAATCGTGAGATGTCAAGTACCACACCAGATGTTGTTCTTGCACTAAATGCAATAAGTTGACATTAATCCAATCCTGGAGAAACAGTCGGAAGCAGTTTTAGAACATAAGTGGATGTTCTAGGGATATGATAACGACAGCCTCATTTGGGAAACAGTTATCATTCCAGGCTTCCAAGGTGACATGGACGACAAGGAGGTTGTCAGAGTTATAGTTTTTCCTTCTGACGAGGAGCAGTATTTTGGACAGGTGATCCAAGGCAATACTGAGGGAGGCATGGCGCGGGACACTGATTAAGTTCAATTGTCGATACAGTCTAAGAAGTTTGGATTTGGAGTTCATTTATGAGCTATGTCCCATCAGACATCCAAACACATTCTAAGACAGGTATTGCTCTTTTCGGGAGATGGCTTTCTCCGCGAACTTGAGATATAGAGAGACATAGAAAGAAACAACTAAGCGGATCCACTCACTGAGGCTATTCCTCGAACGCAATAGTTCCGCAAACGAGCTTTGTGAGACTGACTAGTAGAGGAGTTGGATGTTCGGTATCACACGGGCTGTGAGTATGCGACATCGCAATAATTAGCCTTGAGTGCAAGTGGGAGATTGTTGGAGATAGTGCCCTCAGAGTCAATTATTAGGTCACAGGTACGTGATTGTAATGATTGAGGGAGGACCTATCCCGGTAGGACAGTCTTACTCCAGATGATAGTATGCTATCTGGTTTACCTTTATCATCATGTACTGCTTTAGGTGACATAACACGTCGCTATTACACGTTGATAGAACCCCTAGGATTCTTGCTTGACCACCAGCAGTATGAGGGCGATCATATAAGTGGGAGCTGGGGGTCTACAAGCATATCCTTAAAAGGTCCCTAGTCGTGGGAGTTTCGAGACCGGGCATCGATACTCCATTAGTAGACTAGTGTATACAGTCGAGACCCCGACGAGGGGCGGTGGCCGGTCTCACAAGCCACTGGTGTCAGTTGGATCACCTAAGATGTATACAGGTGCTCATTGGGTTATGAGTACACCGGACAGGACTCGCCGGGAACATGCTAGTTGGTCATATACCAGACGTCAGATGGCAGTTCCCTGGTGACATGTGTGCAGGTTAGTTCATCGACCTGGGGATCGTCATTTGTCTCGTGTGAGTTCCCACTGTACTTTGATTACTACCCTACCACGGCTTAAAGGAGTCGTGCAAACAGGTTTTAGTTGGGTACAGTCCCGAGCCACATGGAGGCAGTGAGCGTATCTTCAGGGGTTCGTCTCTCCCGGTATCGGGGGTGAGGTCGTGCTGTGTCTAGGAGAGCCATTACACAAAGTCCTTGGCCAAGGCAAGGAGATTTACTGGTAGGTATTCCAGTAGTATCTCAGGGTGTTCTGGGCTACACTCCGACACGACTTGTACCGCTTTTGGGGGTCTGACTTTTACCAACCCCCTAGGCCCGCCATGCGATGCTCATAGACGAACGGACCGGACTGTACGGATATTTTCACTGACAGGCTCTGTAGGGTTGTCAGGCTGAGTTCACTCACAGACGTCCCTTTTAGTCAATACTTGGTAGCCCGTTACGTATTGGCTTATACCTCTGACGTGCTAGTGGTTAAATGCACAACCGAGGTGTTGATGAGTCTTTAGAGTCCCCCACATTCAGTTACTCAGCTTTCGGGCGAAAGGTTGTAGAGGCCGTATGGAGATATGGCAAGGTCCGATCAGATACGTGCGGTATTGCACGGATCAGGATCGGACAGTTTGTACTATAGGCCGTATGGTTATATGGCAGGGTTCGATCAGATATGTGCGGTATTGCACGGATCAGGATCGAACAGATATTACTAGCCGGTTTTGGTATAAGCCGGATCCTAGTATAGTACAGTGTAGATTTTGTCTCATTGCATTTGTATTTCGGTCGGAATACAAATGCGGGTGTGTATGCACAGTATCGGGGTTTTCCTGTAATTTATTACGGGACCAGTTTTTGGAGTTGCCAGTTTGCTTTCCGTTTCGGCCAATTTCCTTTATTCCGTTCATTGGCCGAAGATTGGTGGAGGAGGGTTTATTTGCATTGTTGCAAATAGGCATTTGTGGAGGGGGTTCTTTGCATATTTTTGTATCATGATGGTTTTCATGATGAGCACCATCATTGACTTCTCCTTCTCATGATGGATTGACTTTGGTTATGTTGATGGTTGTTTTGAGTGTTGGACTTTCCTAGCTATCATTTCTTCACATCATAACTTGACACTCCCTTGTATGATGGTTCCACCACTCCCCCTTGACTTTTCTCTTTCTCTCTCCAATCACACAAGAGAAATGGGGGGGCCGGCCACTTTTGTTGGATGGTTGATTGATTCATTTTTGTGTGGCATTTTTGGTTCATATTGTGCTAAGAAAAGAGCTCTCTAGTTGATCTCCAAAATCCTTTTTTTCTTTCCTCCACCAAAAATGGCACCTCCACTACCCCAAAAATTGAGACACAAGTTCTACTAAACATTCTACAACAAATCTTGGGCACGTCGAGTAGCCGGCTTCGTGCCCGAGTTGCCTCGGCATTGAGGTGGGAGCCCGTAAACAAAGTAGGCGATGTGGTGCACTTCCGGCGACGAGGAGGAGACGGGACTTTTCCGCAGGAGATCGGGACCATGACGAGAAGACCGGAGGACTTGGATCGTCGGTATATCTCTAACCTTTCTTGTAGATAGCTAGGACTAGTTAGTGGTTCGATCCGGGTGTTTAGTGCGCGGTGGATACAGAGAAACAGTTCTTTCTAACGAACACACCCGAAGATGATGCATCAGCATGCACTCTCTTCGTTTGGGCGGCACGGGAATTCTGGTATTCCCCAATTTCCTGCTCTGTCTTATAATAATTATAAGTTGGAGCGGGACCAACGTTCCCCAGCTCAGTATAACAAGCGGGTTCGGTCAATATTCCGTATTATTATCTTGATTAAGGCATGATATGGTCGCTACCAGGAGAGAGAGAGAAGAAAACACTCTGCGTGCGCTCTTGCAAGATCAGATTGGTTATATATTTTATCTAATCAGGATGGCTCCCACTGTTTTTATCAAATCTTCCTTCAAACCTTAAAAGGAAAGACTAGCCGGGATTAATTACACTCTACAAGTTCGCCAATCTTTCAGCTAGGCCAGTGTCGGTACTTTGAGGGAGGTTCCCCGTGCTTTCGCACGGACCTAATTACAGTAAACCTCGTTTTCCCAGAGGCGTAACCCCGTTGACACCTTTCTAGACACCTACTTGATCGGCTATTTGCAAAGTGCAAAACTCTCCCAGGAGTAACAATTACTCACAGTGGGTATCGGGATCCAACTATCACATAGAAGGTATGCAATCTCATTGCAAATTTCAACACTTGAAACTCCCGATAATGGTTTTTACCCCTAGCACCTATGACCTTGGCTAAGGTCAACAAATCATAGGTACTAGTCAAATTCTACCCGTCATTTCGTGATTAATTAGACCCACCCACATGACCCTTGGCTAAGGTCAACAAAGCCACATGACTGTCCTAACTAATCGCATTATATGCTGTGAAGGAAGACATCACTTAGCCACCGCACACTACGCCTCGGCTATGGTCGACAAACGTAGCACGAATACTAAGTACTCTACTTCCTAAAATGACGGAGGGTTGCGAATGGTTTTTATGAAAACCTTTAACGCTTTGAACTTGATCTCGTTGCGGAATCAAATGGTTTTTAAATGGAATGTTTTCGAGGCTTTTCTAGTTTTGCTAAAGGGGTCACTCCCGGTGAAGGGATCGTCGGCCCTTTCCTCGTCGAATGAGGTGCGGGATATATCATATATATCACTGTGCAAAGCGGAAACCATAGAAGCGATCAAAGACAAACCGAGGGTTGTAGCATCTGCCAGTTATTGCTAAAGGAGTCACTCCCGGTGAAGGGATCTCGGTCCTTTCCTCATCGAATAAGGTGCAGGATGTTCTATAATGAACACCGCGATGCAAAGCAAGAACTGTAGCTACCTGTTTTTATTTTGAAATTCGATTCCACAACATCAATTAGGTTTATTTTCTTTCATTAATCTCATTAATGAATGTCCCATCATTTAAGTCCTCCTAAACATCACAGATAAATATAACGCACGCTTATGCCATCCGCATTCGCCTCAACGTCCCGTCTGCACCGTTAGGTTAGGTAACTAACGGCAGAGCGGGGCAGGGCTAGCGCGGGTGTAAAACATAAGCAACGTTTATATAATATATCATATATACTATATATAATATCCGTCACAGAACATCACATGATCACATCACAGATAACGCAGCAGAAAATATCATATGAAATATTGGATATACTAGGACGTCCGTATTTTCAATACGAGCCAGTATAAAACACGGATTCCACGGTCGTGATGAATAGCCAATCCCACACCCCTAGACCCCTACGAGATCGGCAAGCAACCCTACCAATTCTAGGGTTAGGAGACCCAGACTCGACTCCTCGAGTTGGTCTCCCACTGGACCCCAGAACCCGGTTACTTGTGCTCCCCTCCTTGGGTCTATCCTAATGCGGAAAAGTAAATAATATACAAATGGTGACATCATCCGCAACCTGGAAGTGCCCCAATAAAAGAATATTACATACAAGTTTTTACATGAATGAAAAATGAAAAACACTCTTCTCACATAAAAACCCCCCGGCTATTCAAACACGACGATCCAATATAACATATCCAGCAACACATAACATCACATGTCATCAGCGTAAGTAAATATGCGCATCCCAATTGTGGTTGACATATAGCAACGAAACCGGCGATATCACATATTACACTTACGGTCACAGAAAAGAAAGTGTAAAACTACAACAGTTCGAATCCGCAATCTCTTTAGACATCACATGCCTAATCAAATGAATTCCTTAGACATCGCATGCCTAACGATTATAAACCCCGCATTTTAGTCTCATCATTGAAAACACTTTTCAATATCAAGTTGGGCAATTCAACAAGATTCCCGACATCCTGATCGAATGCTCGTCGCAAACTTCAGTAGGCAGCCGCACCCTTGACGCCGTCGACGAAGTGCACCAAGGCGGAACACCGCTGCCGCGAGCACCCGAACGGATGCTTTCGACGACGGGGTTCTCCTACAGTCACTTGGTCGGGGCTATGGAGCGAGGTTGTCTATTAAGTTTACCCGGCGAGTATCCGCGTACGCTACGTGATTGCGACGGACTTTTGATCACATCAAAATTCCGTGGCAACCGATCAAGTGAGACTAAACTGCTATGTTTATAACATTCATTCAGTTATCTCATAACTTCTTGTGAATTCCAATTGTTGTATCACATTCCAGATAAACAGAAAATGTTAAACTTTCCGATCGAACAGTCGAACACCCAAGTTTTCCCGAAATAGCTCAACTCATGAAATAAGTTCAAAGACATTCACTTCGTGCCTCAGTACCAACGGTCCAGCCGTAGAAGGGTCAAGCCAATGCCTCACATGTGGCACGCCGTACTGCCCCAAACCCGAAGGTTCAAAGGGCAGTTCAAGACGGTCACATAATCGAGTTAAGGTTTGTTGTCTTCTAGAGGGTCCATCGCGTTACTTACACTACTTAGAACGTCTTTAAACCACGGAAAAATCCAACACTTGGAAATTTCCCGGTAGGGGAAAAAGTGGGTATTTATATCCGGTCGAACTTTTTAACAGTTTCTAAAATATCCGGAAAAACATAAACGAAGTTAAATTATCCGATCAAATTAACGAATCCCCAATAAAACCCTAGAAAACTCAACACTTGAGTGGAATTAAAAAATTCACATAAAAAATTGCCAAGAAAGGACCTAAGAATAAATATATGAAATTTGAGGGACTAAGTCCAAATTTAGGCCGCGGAAGAGCCGCCAAACCCCTGGTTTGGCCGCGGTTCCGCGGTCGAATTATGGAATTAGGGGCCCAAACTTCACAGTAATTCTTAGTTTTTCCTGCCTACTTTTCTGCATATTTTTAATTCACAAAATTCAACAGTTTTGAAAAATGTACAGAGAGCGATTTTGCAATGGGGTTTCGGTTCGATCGGATTTCTAACTCCGTCTACGCATCGCCTAAGGCTCTAGCTAGGCTCTGATACCACTGTAGGATTCCTAGGAATACTAATTAGGTCTCACAAGGCATCAACCATGGCTAATTCAAGAATTTCCTTGTGCCTACAAACCCTAATACGGATCGTTAACTAGAAAAACTAGGCGATGCAAGCAAGTAAACGGAAATATAGCTAAAGGGAAGGGGCTACAACCTTTGTAGATCCGGTCCTCCACCTCCTAGTCTCCGCGATGAAGTCCCCTCGCTGTCCAAATCGGATTCTGGACTCAAGCATCGGCTTCATCGAAGAAATGGGCGGGCTTGGTCGTCGGCTTCGATGCCGATGATGATCTACGTCGAGGAATCACTAGATCAAGCTCCACCTTCACAAAGCCATGAAAACTTGTGAAGGAAACACCCTATACTACTTGGCAAGAGGTAGAGGATGAAGAAATAGGAGGTGGGTTCACTTTAGAATTGGATTTCTCACTCATATGCTCAACTTGCCATTGATGAAGACAAGCTTCTTCATTTGTTCAAGATGAAGAAGAAGAAGAAGATAATATATTAGAAAATATGATAAGTATATTTAAAAAAGGAAAACAATATGATACTTATCATAATTCAACCATGGTTTAGTGTAGAGATTTAACTAAGGTTAGATGAATGGTTAGGGTTAGACATGAGACAAGAATGGTGGACTTGTTCAAAAGCTTCAAGAAGCTTCAACAAAAAACAAACTAAGCCACCATTTCTTTTTCTCTTTATTTTTTCCAAAACAATAATAAATGGATAAATAAATAAGAGAAAAGAAACCCTAACCATTCACTAAACATGGTTTAATATTTACACAAACCCAAATGAGCAAGTATCATCAAACATGATACAATCTTGTGCACAAAAATATATCATATACACAATGTGCACTTCAAGTGAGAAAATCCTTTTAAAGTGAACCAATACTAGTTAATGCAAAGTAATATATCAAATATATAATTATGCATTAAATCATTAAATCAATACTTGATTTAACGATCCGGTCATATCGCATATAACCGACTAATATCTAATGTATCATCTTATCGAAACAATCCTTGATTCGATAACTAGGTTATATCGCATACAACCTTTCGACACATTCATCGCGAGAATGGAATACGGTATCACATACACGCATTATTCTCGGTCCCGCACATGTCTCATATGCGCTCCTATTTCGTTTCGCTTGAGCCAGGAAACCTCTGTGTAGGACTCTAAAGACTCGTCAATACGCCGGTAGCAGATGATGATCATATCAAGCACCCACAAGCCGCAAGCGGTCTGCTAAACGTAACGGCCACCCGGGTATTGAGCGATCAGAAGATCGACGAGCAAGCCCGCTCACACTCCTGTGAATCCAACCAGTAACTCTTACCGTACAATCCGGTCTGTTCGTCTGATATGTCGCATATCTCGCCTAGGGGTGGTAAACGTCAGACCCCAGTAGCTCGATAAGTCATGCCGACGTGAAGTCCATGACATGTGTGAAACTACTGATAACACTTACCAGTAGGTCACTGCAACCCTGGCCAGGGATTTCCTGTTATGGCCAGTCTAGCATAGCGCAACATCAACCCCCAATACCGGGAGAGACGAATCTCCTCCTATCGCTCATTGCCTCCATGTGAATCGGGACTGTGCCCAAAAACTGTAAGTCCGCGGCGGCGCCCCGGCCGTCAAACCGACGGCCAAATGCGGAAGCGGTGATAAACTTAAATTTTCTTGAACTGGCAAACCGCCGCGCACTAATACCCGGATCGAACCATTAACTAGTCCTAGCTAACTATAAGATGGGAAAGAGATATACCGACGATCCAAGTCCTCCGGTCTTCTCATCATCGTCCCGATCTCCTGCGGAATGTCCCGTCTCCTCCTCGTCGCCGGAAGTGCACCACATCGCCTACTTCTTTTACGGGCTCCCACCTCAATGCCGAGGCAACTCGGGCACGAAGCCGGCTACTCGACGTGCCCAAGATTCGCTGTAGAATGTGTAGTGAAGAAGTCTCATTTGGGGTTGTAGGAATTGCCATTGGTGGAGGTATTTTGCACAAGAATTTCATGGAGGCTTGCAAGGGGAAAAAGAATGAAGCAGCCTATGGGAAAGGGAAGCTCGGCCAACCAAGAGAAAAGCTCTCTGAAAAATGAAGCCTGCACCTCATATTTAGCTCTCTGTTTCCTAAAACAATCAGCCCCCTTTTGCACCTCTCTTAGCACAAAGAATCCACTCTAATAAATTAATCCCCTCATTCCAACAGAACCACTTCCACCTCAAATCACACAAGCCAATCAATAAATATTAATTAACCCATCACCAACAAAAGCAACAGCCCACAAAGTCCATCATTCCAGCACACAACATGTGGGAGGGGTCCACTAAAGAAAATGATATCAATTAATCCATTCAAAATAAAATCACACTCCATGCCCAAACAGTGGCCGGCCATCTCCAAACCATACCCAATCAAATCCCCATAAATGCAAGTGATGGAGGAAACCTAAAGAAGCCATCATAAAGAATAAATTTGCAAGAAACCCCCTCCACAATTGTTATTTGCACAATTGCAAATAACCCCCTCCATCGGAAAAGTCCGGCCGGGAAAGAACAAAGGAAAACCGGCCGGAACGGAATGCAAACTGGCAACTCCAGAAAACTGGTCCCGTAATAAATTACAGAAAAACCCCGATACTGTGCATACACACCCGCATCTGTATTCCGTCCGGATACAAATGCAAAAAGACAAAATCTACACTGTACTAAACTAGGACCGGCTTAAACCAAAGCCGGCTAGTATTATCCGTTCGATCCTGATCCGTGCAATACCGCACGTATCCGATCGAACCCTGCCATAAACCTATACGGCTACTAGTACAAACCGTCCGATCCTGATCCGTGCAATACCGCACGTATCTGATCGGACCCTGCCATATCTCCATACGGCCTCTACAGCGTTTCGCCCGAAAGCTGAGTAACTGAATGTGGGGGACTCTAAAGACTCATCAACACCTTGGTTGTGGATTTAACCACTAGCACGTTAGAGGTATAAGCCAATACATAACGGGCTACCAGGTATTGACCAAAAAGGGACGTCTGTGAGCGAACTCAGCCTGACTCCCTACTGAGCCTGTCAGTGACAATATCCGTACAGTCCGGTCCGTTCGTCTATGAGCATCGCATGGCGGGCCTAGGGGATTGGTAAAAGTCAGACCCCCAAAAGCGGTACAAGTCGTGTCGGAGTGTAGCCCAGAACACCCTGAGATACTACTGGAATACCTACCAGTAAATCTCCTTGCCTCGGCCGAGGGCTTCGTGTAATGGCTCTCCTAGACACAGCACGACCTCACCCCCAATACCGGGAGAGACGAACCCCTGAAGATACGCTCACTGCCTCCATGTGGCTCGGGACTGCACCCAACTAAAACCTGTTTGCACGACTCCTTTGAGCCGTGGTAGGGTAGTAATCAATGTACAGTGGGAACTCACACGAGACAAATGACGATCCCCAGGTCGATGAACTAACCTGCACACATGTCACCAGGGAACTGCCATCTGACGTCTGGTATATGACCAACTAGCATGTTCCCGGCGAGTCCTGTCCGGTGTACTCATAACCCAATGAGCACCTGTATACATCTTAGGTGATCCAACTGACACCAGTGGCTTGTGAGACCGGCCACCGCCCCTCGTCGAGGTCTCGACTGTATACACTAGTCTACTAAGGAGAATCGATGCCCTGTCTCGAAACTCTCACGACTAGGGACCTTTTAAGGATATGCTTATAGACCCCCAGCTCCCACTTATATGATCGCCCTCATACTGCTGGTGGTCAAGCAAGAATCCTAGGGGCTCTATCAACGTGTAATAGCGACGTGTCAGGTCACCTAAAACAGTACACGATGATAAAGGCAAACCAGATAGCATACTATCATCTCGAGTAAGACTGTCCTACCGGGATAGGTCCTCCCTCAATCATTACAATCACGTACCTGTGACCTAATAATTGACTCTGAGGGCACTATCTCCAACAATCTCCCACTTGCACTCAAGGCTAATTATTGCGATGTCGCATACTCACAGCCCGTGTGATACCGAACATCCAACTCCTCTACTAGTCAGTCTCACAAAGCTCGTTTGCGGAACTATTGCGTTCGAGGAATAGCCTCAGTGAGTGGATCCGCTTAGTTGTTTCTTTCTATGTCCCTCTATATCTCAAGTTCGCGGAGAAAACCATCTCCCGAAAAGAGCAATACATGTCTCAGAATATGTTTGGATGTCTGATGGGACCTAGCTCATAAATGAACTCCAAATCCAAACTTCTTAGACTGTATCGTCAACTGAACTTAATCAGTATCCTGCGCGCCATGCCACCCTCAGTATTGCCTTGGACCACCTGTCCAAAATACTGCCCCTCATCAGAAGGAAAACTATAACTCTGACAATCTCCTCGTCGTCCATGTCACCTTGGAAGCCTGGAATGATAACTGTCTCCTGAATGAGGCTGTCGTTATCATATCCCTAGAACATCCAACTATGTTCTAAAACTGCTTCCGACTGTTTTTCCAGGATTGGATTAATGTCAACTTATTGCATCTAGTGCAAGAACAACATCTCGTGTGGTACTTGACATCTCACGATTGACTCAATTGCCTGAGCAAGTGATCTGCCAATCATGCACGTCCCTCTCCCCTTTAGTCTGTAAGACACCTTTGGAGAGGGTGACTCCATTACCTGCAGGTACACTACCGTGCCAGGAGTCGTCCATCCTAAATACTCTTAGAATGCTGTCAAGTACCCTGATTGGGAAACCACCCAAATCTAGATCTAAAACCATAGATCTAGTAACCAGTATGTCTGATATAAAATCCATTTCCTTTGTGGAGAAACAACTGTGTGACGACCAAAGTATAACCGATCGTAGTGTAGGAGTTTCCTTTCCTACTCTGTGTATATCATCCAAATACCAGGACATCACATCCTACTACCTTCTCAACAGATCCACCCCCTATTCTGACGAAGTCAAACCCATGACTGTCACGTCAGAAATAGATGATCTATCTCCGCTACATCTGCTTTAGTCTATAAATAGACATAAGCTACCTGTCCACCAATGCTTCTGCTGCTCCCACTGACTATGACAACCCTCTGGCAGAGTCATATACACGTGCACTTCTAAAGCAAGTTTAGAATGACGCTATACTCATCCTCCTGCCGGGTCTCACAGTCTGGAACAACAGCAACGGCAAGTCTGGGTAAACAAGAACCTCCCTGCCACCGTCCTTGAGCATACCGAAGTACCTCTCGAGCGCCTGAGGTTACCCACCAAAATCTGCGGAGTGGCCAATGGAATGGCAAACCAGATTCAAATCATGCAGCTGCCTCCAGTGCATGTCAACTAAATGGAAGGAGGCCGATCAGCGTTACTCAACTTAGGAATACTTTCAATTATGAATAATCTGAAATAGAAGCAAGTTCTCTTAATCATTACTATCAACTGAACACCATACACAAGTATCTACATCTTCGATCACTTTGAAGAATCCCGATACTTGCTACACCTGGTTCTCTACTCTATTCAAATACCTATAACTTCTCAAAATTCGGACCTTGTGTTTCCACGAAACACCTGTCTAAAAACTAGAGAAGTCATAAGTAAACCGAATATAGTACGAGGACCAACCCCTCTGTCCTGATAGACCCTGGACAACATATAATACTCTGTATGAGTCCCCTGAGTCTGATAACTCATTCACTGTGTGTCGTAGGTTGAAAACTGTACTTATGGTTAAGAAGAATTACACCGCTGTTTAATACTCCTTACCTAACCATCCACTGATATAGGTAAATGTCATCGACATAATATCAAAAGGTATATCTCACTCTATGGAAATAGACGTACAGATATATCAATTTGAAATTGGTGCATAACAGCGGATATTCAAAACCAAATATTCGCCGACCGACAAACAGCCCAGATGATCTCCTCAAATATCACCGATTACAACGAATCCCGATATAATGAGGATGATCACCCAATTCCCAATAACTTACTCCCACTCATCATCTGTAAAACTATACAGATGTGAGAATCAAACTTGGTAAATACATACCCTGGAGCAAGTGTCCAATCGGGAAATCAGTTTTCTTTTAACAGTACACAGTTGAACCTGAAACATTGAAATGTTTCGATGGGGTATCCTGGTATTCTTAGTAATGCCTCTACCATTATCCAGATTCACAACTATAACCGTATAATTCTTTGCCACCTCTCCAAATCCCTTCATATGTCTTTAGTCATTACCTTCTGTACACCCCTTTGGGCCAAATGGTTTTCTTCCTTCCCTACCGTTCGGCACCAGCCTATGGTTTGGAAGAAGACTATCCAATAAGCATAATGGGTGTATTGTCCTAGTCCTAGGAGCACTCGCAATGCGAGAGAAGGTGAAGATAAAAGACACCTGAATGTACTTTATTCCTATTTCTCCTGAACCAGGATCCATCCCCGAACTGGAACAAGTTCCTTTCGAGTTCGTATATAACCATACGATGGATTATCCAATAAAATGGGATCTTCGTAGTGATACGGAGTGTCCTGGAGAAATACAAAGGTGATTTAGGATTGGCGAAGAAATACTTGGTTTGGTCGTGAATAGCAGTCGCAATTTACTTTGCCCTCTTACTAATCCCTTGCTTTGTCTGAACTTAATACCTTCTGCACACCATCGTTATGCTAATTGGTTTTCTTCATTCCCTACCGGTCGGCACCAGCCTAAGGTTTGGAAGAAGACTATCCAACTTGCGTAATAGGTGTACTACCCCTAAACCAAGGAGTACTCGTAACCTGAGAGAGGGTAAAAGGAAAAGACAACTGAATAATTTTATCCGTTTTCTCCAGAACCTGAAACCATCCTCGAATAAATTCTTTCGAGTTCGTATCTAACCATACGATGGTTTTGTCCAATGGAAGTGGACGTTCGTAGTAATACGGGGTGTCCTGGAGAAAAGGGTAAAAGCAGGAGTGGCAATGAGGTCAGCAACTCTGACAATCCAAAAGCTAGTGTTTAAGAAGGTTCGGTTAACTTGGTCACTGAGTCATAGTCTTAGGGTCGGGTCAATGGTCGCTGTCAAAAGAGAGAGAGAAAAGAAACACTCAGCGTGCACTCTAACCTAGATCAGAATGGTTACCAATTTATCTAATCTGGAAACCTCCCACTGTACCTCAAATTCTCCTCCAAACCTGAAAGAAGAATTAGTCGGGGTCACCCGAGGAGTAAACCAACTCATCAGTGGGAATCGGGATCCAACTATCATCGCATGATAACGTGACGGAATCCGCTCACGGTATCACACTCCAGAAGGTATGCGCATATCTGGCAAGTTTCAGTTCTTTTGAAACTCCCGATGTGATTTCTGCCCCATGCTCTTATGACCTTGACTTTGGCCAACATATCATAAGTCACATGTCAAGTTCTACCCGTCATTCTCCAGGTTAATTTGAATCCACCCGTACATACCCTTGACTTTGGCCAACATGGCAGTACGACTGTTCCAAACCAACGCATCTATCTATGCTGCATATGAATAACCAACAGCTACCAAACACTGTGCCTTGACTTTGGCCAACATACACAGCTTGAATACTATTGACTATCCATATGAAACGACGGAGGGCTACGAATGGTTTCTGGCGAAAACCTTTAACGTAAAGAACTTGATATCGTTGAAGGAACTGATAGCTTTTTAAAAATATAGTGACGAAAACCTTCGCTAAAGAGGTCACTCCCGGTGAAGGGATCTCGGCTCTTTCCCCGTAGAATGGGGTGCAGGATATTCCAAATGAATACCGCGATGCAAAGCAAAAGTAATCGGCTATAGTGAAGTTAATGCCCTGACGCAAACTTCTGTCCAAGGGGTCACTCCCGGTGAAGGGATCTCGGCCCTTGCCTCGTCGACTGAGGAGCAGGATATTCCAACTGAATACCACGATGCAAAACAAAAGAGAACGTCCTTGCAATAACAGCTTTTTGAAAAAGTGGTCCAACAACATCAGATTAGGTTTGTTTTTAACTTGCATTGATCCGAATCAATGCAGTCCCATCAGTTGATCACACCACAAAGAACGAAAATATACTGATGTACGTATATGCCATCCGCATTCGCCATTGGGTCCCGTCATTACCCGTTAGGTTAGCTAACTAACGACAGAGCGGGGACTGGACTAGCGCGGATGTAAAACATATACAACATCTACTAATATATATACTAATATATTATATTTCGCTCGAGGCGTGAATAAAATGCAACATCATAGAGAATGAACAGCATCACAGAAACAATACAGATATCTGGGATCCCCGGGTTTCACAGAGCCACTACTGAAACCCGACGTTCCCCTGGTCGTGTGGATAGCCTGTGCAATGAAATCCTAGACCCCTACGGGCGCGGCAAGTCACCCGCCAAAACCTGAAGCGAGGCAGCCCCCTTCAGCTCCGTGAATGGACCACCCAGCACTTCACGGAATCCGGTAACTTGGGCACCCCTCCTGGGTCAACCTGTACCCTCTACGAGTGCGGCGAATAGCCCGCCAATCCTAGAGTGAAGCCCCCTCCGTCTCAATGCCATGAGATGCGGGCTTGTTGCCCTCCAGAACCCGGCTATCCGTGCACCCCTCCGCGGGGCAAACCTAGTACAGAAAGTAAAATATACATACAACGGGTACATCGACCGCAACCTGGCCGTGCCCCAAAATAATAATACAATCAGGCAGTGACGGCAGTCCACATGTCGGACGCTCGCCCCGCAATATCAAATGTACATAATACAACAAAACTGTACTAGCATTGCATCCATGCTATCCTCCACGACCGATCCGCAACATCACAGCAAAAACAGAACATCAACGTGAAAGTCACGTTCGCAAATCCGTCTAACCGGGCTATAGCAGTTAGACCGGATTTACCGATCAAGTGACATTCACGGTCGCAGATATAATGTAAATACTGTGAAAAATGTGTTTAAAATATCCGACCGATCAAATTTTTAACAAGTGGGCCCCAAGTGTTACAGCAGCACATCAAGAATTTCTGGGCCCAATATTAATATTCCAAAAACCCTGTTTCAAGCCCAGAAGCCCACTGGAAAATTTCGACCAACTGAAGATTCCAAACTGCGGCGGAACCGCGGCCTAGAGTGGGATTTGGCCGCGGTTCCGCGCTCAAATTAAAAGATCATTTTGTCGAATTTTTCCAGAGAACTTAGAACTTCCTGTACAGTACTTTTATACAACCTGAAAAATTTTTCGAGACTGAAAAATTTCAACAGAAAACTGTCACCTTGAAAAACACGGTTTTGAAACTTTTTGATCGATCGGAAATGGAAACACATTAAACCAAGCTAGACTAAGTTAATGGTGAGGCTTTGATACCACTGTAAGTCCGCGGCGGCGCCCCGGCCGTCAAACCGACGGCCAAATGCGGAAGCGGTGATAAACTTAAATTTTCTTGAACTGGCAAACCGCCGCGCACTAATACCCGGATCGAACCATTAACTAGTCCTAGCTAACTATAAGATGGGAAAGAGATATACCGACGATCCAAGTCCTCCGGTCTTCTCATCATCGTCCCGATCTCCTGCGGAATGTCCCGTCTCCTCCTCGTCGCCGGAAGTGCACCACATCGCCTACTTCTTTTACGGGCTCCCACCTCAATGCCGAGGCAACTCGGGCACGAAGCCGGCTACTCGACGTGCCCAAGATTCGCTGTAGAATGTGTAGTGAAGAAGTCTCATTTGGGGTTGTAGGAATTGCCATTGGTGGAGGTATTTTGCACAAGAATTTCATGTAGGCTTGCAAGGGGAAAAAGAATGAAGCAGCCTATGGGAAAGGGAAGCTCGGCCAACCAAGAGAAAAGCTCTCTGAAAAATGAAGCCTGCACCTCATATTTAGCTCTCTGTTTCCTAAAACAATCAGCCCCCTTTTGCACCTCTCTTAGCACAAAGAATCCACTCTAATAAATTAATCCCCTCATTCCAACAGAACCACTTCCACCTCAAATCACACAAGCCAATCAATAAATATTAATTAACCCATCACCAACAAAAGCAACAGCCCACAAAGTCCATCATTCCAGCACACAACATGTGGGAGGGGTCCACTAAAGAAAATGATATCAATTAATCCATTCAAAATAAAATCACACTCCATGCCCAAACAGTGGCCGGCCATCTCCAAACCATACCCAATCAAATCCCCATAAATGCAAGTGATGGAGGAAACCTAAAGAAGCCATCATAAAGAATAAATTTGCAAGAAACCCCCTCCACAATTGTTATTTGCACAATTGCAAATAACCCCCTCCATCGGAAAAGTCCGGCCGGGAAAGAACAAAGGAAAACCGGCCGGAACGGAATGCAAACTGGCAACTCCAGAAAACTGGTCCCGTAATAAATTACAGAAAAACCCCGATACTGTGCATACACACCCGCATCTGTATTCCGTCCGGATACAAATGCAAAAAGACAAAATCTACACTGTACTAAACTAGGACCGGCTTAAACCAAAGCCGGCTAGTATTATCCGTTCGATCCTGATCCGTGCAATACCGCACGTATCCGATCGAACCCTGCCATAAACCTATACGGCTACTAGTACAAACCGTCCGATCCTGATCCGTGCAATACCGCACGTATCTGATCGGACCCTGCCATATCTCCATACGGCCTCTACAGCGTTTCGCCCGAAAGCTGAGTAACTGAATGTGGGGGACTCTAAAGACTCATCAACACCTTGGTTGTGGATTTAACCACTAGCACGTTAGAGGTATAAGCCAATACATAACGGGCTACCAGGTATTGACCAAAAAGGGACGTCTGTGAGCGAACTCAGCCTGACTCCCTACTGAGCCTGTCAGTGACAATATCCGTACAGTCCGGTCCGTTCGTCTATGAGCATCGCATGGCGGGCCTAGGGGATTGGTAAAAGTCAGACCCCCAAAAGCGGTACAAGTCGTGTCGGAGTGTAGCCCAGAACACCCTGAGATACTACTGGAATACCTACTAGTAAATCTCCTTGCCTCGGCCGAGGGCTTCGTGTAATGGCTCTCCTAGACACAGCACGACCTCACCCCCAATACCGGGAGAGACGAACCCCTGAAGATACGCTCACTGCCTCCATGTGGCTCGGGACTGCACCCAACTAAAACCTGTTTGCACGACTCCTTTGAGCCGTGGTAGGGTAGTAATCAATGTACAGTGGGAACTCACACGAGACAAATGACGATCCCCAGGTCGATGAACTAACCTGCACACATGTCGCCAGGGAACTGCCATCTGACGTCTGGTATATGACCAACTAGCATGTTCCCGGCGAGTCCTGTCCGGTGTACTCATAACCCAATGAGCACCTGTATACATCTTAGGTGATCCAACTGACACCAGTGGCTTGTGAGACCGGCCACTGCCCTTCGTCGAGGTCTCAACTGTATACACTAGTCTACTAAGGAGAATCGATGCCCTGTCTCGAAACTCTCACGACTAGGGACCTTTTAAGGATATGCTTATAGACCCCCAGCTCCCACTTATATGATCGCCCTCATACTGCTGGTGGTCAAGCAAGAATCCTAGGGGCTCTATCAACGTGTAATAGCGACGTGTCAGGTCACCTAAAACAGTACACGATGATAAAGGCAAACCAGATAGCATACTATCATCTCGAGTAAGACTGTCCTACCGGGATAGGTCCTCCCTCAATCATTACAATCACGTACCTGTGACCTAATAATTGACTCTGAGGGCACTATCTCCAACAAAAACCATCTGTTTGCACGACTCAGTAGAGCCGTGGTAGGGTGGAAATCAAAGCACAGTGGGAGACACACAAGACTCTATGACGATCTCGGATCAACAGACTAAGCTGTACCAATGTCACCAGAGAACTGCCATCTGACGTGAGGTATAATACCATCTGGGAGTTCTCGGCGAGTTCGTTCAGTGTACCCAGTCTCCACTGAGCACCCGCATACCATCTCTGATGTCAAACACCAATGGATATGCGATCATCCATCGCCCATCACATGGGTCAAGAAGATATACGCTAGTCTATTCTGGAATATCGATGCCCCGTCTCGATATTCCCTCGACTAGGAACATTGAAGGATGTACTCATGGACTATCCAGGCCCCACTAGTATGATCTGCATCATAGTCCTGGAAGTCGAGTACACATCCTAAGGGCTTTATCAATATGTAATCCGAGAGACAGAAAGTATACATGTTAAGATAAAGAGCAACCAGATAGCGTACTATCATGTCGAGCAAGAAAGTCCTACCTATATATGTCCCAGCATCCACTACAATATACATCCAATGTACAGTAATGGCCTCTAGGGCATACATATAACTAACAGGCCAGGTATATGTGATATAGCGGGGTCATCGGATCAAGTGTTGATTCGATGAAATGATACTGTTTATATTAGTCGGTTATTTGAGAAATAGCCGGATTGTCGGATCAGGTGTTGATTCGATAATTTAATGTATAATTTTATATGTGATATATTACATTACATTATCTAATATTGGCTCACTTTATTGATTCATTTTCTCACCGGAAAATACATTGATATATATGTGATATATGTTAGTTGTATTATTTTCTTTTGTTACAAAAATATATTATATATGTGATATATAATATTGTAACAAGTTATGTTTACAAATGCAACATAATTTGTGAAGATTAAACATGGTTAGGGTTTGATTTGGGTTAATCTTTTCTAGAATCTTCTAAAAGCTTTTGTTTTGTTTCTTGCAAAGATATTATGTGTTGATATTTTTGGAGATATTTTCCTAACCCAACCCACACCCTTTAACCTAGTTAAATCTCTACAATGGTTATGTCTTTCTTGACGTAACCATGGTTGCAATTGTAATGATAATAACAATTCATTATTCATCACAAAAGGGATGATTCTTCTTCTTCTTCTTCCTTGAGCTCTTGAAAAGCTTTATAGGTTTTTCTTTTGTGATGGATTAGTGTGAGATTATGAAAACAAAAGAGAGCTAAATTCCTACTTCATCATCCTCATCTATTCTAGCCACTTAGATTAGGGTGTTCACTTCTCTAATACTGGATTAGAGAAGTGAGAGCTTGAGTTAAAGAAACTTCAAGGTAGATCATCTTCGAAAAGGATGACTTCAAGTAAGCATGGATCATTCGGGTTGTGGAGCCTCTCTTGAGTCCGGGAGATCACGGATCGCGGCAAAGGGACTACTACTCAGAGCTAATGAAGCGAAGGAGCGGACTACAAATGTTGTAATCCCTCTCTCTTATATGTAAAGGTGTTTACTTGCATGTTTAACCCTAATAATCTAGCAAAGATCCTTGCTTTGGGTTGTTCGGCACGTCTAAATTTTAAATCGGGCATGGTTGATGCCTTATAGACCCTTATGACTGTGCCTAGTAACCGTAAAGTGGTATCAGAGCCTAGCTAGAGCATTAGGCGACGTGTTTACGAAGTTAAAAGTCCGATCGAACCCCAAAACATCAAAATTTGACCCCTCTCTGGCAATTTTTTAAAAATATGATTTTTTCTGTATTAAAAATACTCAGAAAATTCTGTAGGTGATTATAAGAATTATTGTGAAAAACGACAACCTAATACCGTTAAAGCGCCGCGGAACCGCGGCAATACCATGCCTTGCGCGGCGGTTCCACGGCCGTATAGGGGATTAGGGTTAGCTTTTGATACAGTAACATCCGTAGGTACTTTTGCCTGCTTCTGGGAATTTTTAATTTTACTCAAGTGTTGAGTTTTCTAGAGATCTTTTGTATTCGTTGATTCGATCGGAAAGTTTAACTTCGTTTAAGTGTTTTCCGGATAATTTAGAACGTGTTAAAATGTTCGAACGGATATCAATAACTCACTTTTTCCCGACACGAAAAATTTTCAAGTGTTGAATTTTTCTTGTATTTAAAACTTTCGGAAAAACATGCAAGCATATCTGTGGACCCTCTAGAAGAACGTAACCTTAACTCGATTATGTGACTGTCAAAACTTCCACTAAAGCCTAGGGTTTGTGGTAGTTTGGCGTTGTCACATGTGAGGCGTTGGTTTGACCCTTCTACGGCTGGTTCACTGGGGCTGTGACATGTTCTGGGTTTTTTGAACTCCGCTCAAGTGAGGAGCTATTAGGGAATTCTTAGGTGTTTGATTATTCGATCGGAAATTTTAACTTTGTCTATTTATCTGGAATGTGATACAATATGTGGAATTCATATATTTAGGCATGAAATGCGAAATATGTGATATTTCAGATTTTTGATGTCTAAAGTGATTGTGGATTCCAAATGTTGTAGTTTTACACTTTCTTTTCTGTAACCGTAAGCGTAGTATGTGGTGTATCGCCGGCTTTGTTGTTATACATCAACGACAGTAGGGATACGCATACTTGCTTACGTTTATGATATGAGATATTATGTGTTGCTGTGATATGTTATATTGGATCGTCGTGTTCTGAATAGCCGGGGTTTTTATGTGATATGAGGGTTTTTATTTTCATTCATGTAAAATTCATTTGCATGTAATATTCTTTTCTTAGGGCACTTCCGGGATGAGGTTGATGTCACCATTGTATATTATTTACTTTTCCGCATTAGGTAGACCCAAGGATGGGAGCACAAGTAACCGGGTTCTAGGGTACAGTGGGAGGCCATCTCGAGGAGTTGAGACCGGGTGTCCTAACCCTAGAATTGGCAGTGTTGCTTGCCGCTCTCGTAGGTGTCACGACCCGAAATAGCCCCTGACTGGCACTTGAATCATATGAAGTCTATAGGACCCCATCCAGTTTAAGTAAGCCAAAGCCCAGAAATCTAAAACCATTTTAAAGTAATAAATAAAGGAAATAGTTTTAAGAAGTGAAGAAAACAAGTTTTTAAAACAAGGGTTTTAAAATAGATAAGACGAATATGCATTTTAATCCTCCATATCTTTTCTAAAAATTTCGGCAGAGTTTCCATTGTAAATACTGGCCCCGAACAGGGTACACCATGAATAATATATATATGCACAATAAAAGGCATCCCCAAGCGGGAGCTAGCTCTTCGTCAATCGACGGTCATAACCACGCAAGCAATATAATATACAACGCCAAAGGGCGAGGATCAAAACTCAAAAGAAACTCAAAATCAACATGAAAACCATAATACTACAACGCGTGACTCTAAGGTCGAAATAATATATAACTGGTTTTCTAAGGCTGAAACAAAATACAAGTTTTGGTTAATGGAATTACTAGATACAACTGAATAAAATAATACAAGGGTGGTCACAATGCGAGTGAACCCACCTACCAATGCAATCGCCCAGAAAGGAAGCAGTGTGCCAGAAAAGCCGCAATGGAACCTGTACGGCAAAACCTGCAAGAACTGTGGCACAACGGGGGGGTGTTGCCAACTCGTGAATAGAGAACATCGCAGAGTAGAAATCATATGCATGACATAATTCTAGGTCAATACGATCAGTATTTATAAACCTCAAAGAATAAGTCTGAAGCATGATAATGTGGCAATATAACATCTATACATGAGTGTAGTGTCAAGTGCTCGTCCCAGTGCCTTAGGTAATGACATATCATAAAGTCTATGAATATGTGGATATCATCCAACTGTGTGATCAATATCATCAATGTCAATATATGTATGTGGAAATCGTCCACGTGTCATCCAATGACAATAAGCATCATGCATGTAAATATCATAAACATATGCATGGAAGTATGAGGACGTAAATCAACATGTATCGCTCGCGACATATCAAAATTATGGAACCTGAGTGTCAAGCATCGACACTCGAAAACATCATGAAACCTGTGCCTAGCATCGGCACGTAAATCCTCATATATCGGGCTCCGTCAGTGCGGATTGGCCCACATCATCTCTCGACTCCGGTCGGTATCCTCCGGATATCCGCCGAGCCCAAATACTATCACCGGTAGTTAGTAGTCCCTCTGCCAGGCTCACCGTCTGTATACACAGCATCTCTTTCTTGCCTCGAGGTACCATACGGGGCCCACCATGTACCCGCAATCGGCCTCACCGCCTCCTCGAATCGGGTTTCACATGTCGCTCTCAGCATCGAGAAAACACATGGTGGACGCATTGAAATATCATATCAAGGGTAACCGGGTTTTTAAAACAATTACATACTCTCTTTTGAAATATCCACGGTTCCCAAATCGAGAAATATCATGGAAACAACATATCTCAATGCGTATAATCAAAAGCATGATGTATGCGACATGTAAAAGAAATGTAAGCATATCAGTATATCATGCAATATGGAATAGTAATATGCACGTATTGAAGGAAAACCGCTCTTTTAAAATGAATCAGTTTTAAAGAGTTTCTTGCGGTTCCCAAATCTCTAATCAAGCCAGAATCATCTATGTATGTGCAAATAGTTATGTATGTAAGTATGGGTGTACAAGGGGTATGTACACAAGTATGCCATGCAAGAGATCATATCCTGAATACAACAGTGCTACAGTTTAGTGACATGGCAATTATCGATGATGAAGTGTGTGAGCAGGCAAGCAGGTGTACGTGGAACATATGCATCATCAATAATGGTGCTGGTGTCCTAACAGTATGAGTTTAATATAGAAATAACCATTTGCACATGCAATGCGATGCGAACAACAAGAATATGCAGGAATCGACTAATAAATGCAACAATGACACATCGGCATCAATATAAAAGGTCCTACTTTTTGCCTTTTGAAATAAGACGAATCAGGGTTTCTAGTATAATAAGGGCTACGGTGTTTTTAAGAAAAGATGTGTCTTTTGAAAATATCCGTAGTATCCCTATGCCTATTCTTGAAATACTCCCGATTCGTTAGTTTTGAAATAGGTATGACATCAGCCTAGCCTAACCTTTATTAGCAACTACAGATCTAGCTAACAAGTCAAATAGGAGGGGTATGGAAACTACCTAAATCTGAGTCGATATATATATATATATATATATATATATATAAAAGTATAATAGTCGGCGATCCCGCCTCAAAGGTACCGCGTACGATACAATATTATATGACATCCTCGAGTCATGAGTGCGGATCTATCATCAATATGAAGGTCGTACGGTAAATCATCGTACGGCATCCCAAAAGCTAGGTACGGGTCAATATCACATTCTTCTCATCAATTATCAGGTATCCTTATCATCATATCTCATGATCTAGGGTACTGATCTAAGTCTAGTACAAATCGATACCATCTAGGTAATCACGAATGCGTGTGTGAAACACACGTCCAAAAGCCCGCTAAAATCACATGTCGTATCCCAAATACGAACCACATCATATCACCGATCTCATGGCACTGTGCCCAATCTCATCGACTCATCTCCAAATATCACCCACTATCCTCATCATCTAGGTATATATATAACGAATATGCATGTGTGTGCGTGGGGGTGTAAACCTATTCTAGGGTCCGCAACTAGGAACTATACTAGTTTACAACTAAACCCTATTCTATCTAGAGTACACCTAATCTCATCTCAATTATCCATATCTCGCCTAATACTATCAAACACATATATAGTATAAATATAGTATACTAAATCTCGTACTGCGGGGGTGCTATACGCCATCCACCCGACTTCCCCCATAGATATAATCTACTCACCTTGTATCCTGCGTGTCGGTGTCGATGTTGCCTTCGTCTTCTTCATCGTATGGAATCCACTTGATAGTACCTACATAGATAACATAATCGGAATGCGTATTAAAATCACATCAGGAATACCAAAACGACACGCTAATGCCTATAGGTTAGAACCTATAGACTACGCTTTTAAAACCATCAAACAATCCTCGATATCGTCGCACAAACGCCAAGTAATCGAGGTAAAACGCAAATACACCAATCCAGAATTTAAAATATGCAATACGAAAACACGAATCAAAACAGCAACTATAGAAAAGGGTCCCAGATTTGACCCTAGGTAAAATTAGACAATTTTGCATATGCCGCGGTCTAATTTATAGATGTAGGAGCTACAAAACCAAAACGAACCAAAATGGTGGGACCCAGGCCGCAAATTGCGGCCAAACAAATTAAATCTGCGGCCATAAAGAGGAGATAGGGTCTGGGGTTTTGGGGTTAGCTTCCTGGGTGCCTGCACATCTCTATGTGTTCACAAAATAATTTTCAGAGTCTCGAGCTGATAGCAAATTCCATATAACCCTCACAGATTCCTCAATTCTTCAGATATCGGTTTCTAAATCCGTATTCTGGATTTCTAGTTTCTGGTTTGAGTCTTAATTCTAGCACTAGGGGGTTTGTGTGGCCTCTACTGAGTTCAATTTCACATCACAACTCTCAAATTCCCATAAACCCTAACTAGAATTTTCTAAGTCCAGAAAACCACTCGATATCGGTTCTAATCTACCATGGGGGTATAAGTAATGGGAAAACTAAGCCAGTGGTTCTGAAAATACCTCATTTGGCAACTCAAGAAAGTTCTTGAGTTGCCCCAAGTGGCCAAAATTTTTGCTTTCTTGGTCCAATGTGTTTCTCTTGAGCTTGTGCATCTTTTTTGTGAAATGAGCGTGGGGTTTTGAGTTTCTTTCCATGGTGTTTTTATGGCTTGGAGATGCAGGAAGAGGGAAGAGGCAGCAGCAGCAGGAACAAGGAAGAGGGAGAGAGGAAATCAGGTAAAATTTGAAGGAGGAATGGTTCAAAACAAGTCAAAGGTAAAACCCCCCTTTCATTCTCTCACCTATACCTATATATTTTAATCCTTTTCCTTTCTTTTCTTTTCTTTTCTTTTCTCCCCTCTAATAAACCAACAACCATGAAATAAAACATGTAGGAAAGCCATAGGAAAATGTAACAAGTGAAAAAAAAGATATGGTGCATGTTTGCACAAAATAAGCTTAAAACACGATTAGCGATTTTTAATCGCGATTAGCACTAAATTAATGTCAAATTAATCATAAAAACTTAAAATTTACATAATTCACATAAAACACCCTCTTTTAGTAATTTCAATAATTTTCAAAATTTCCCTCCCAATTTATCGGTATTTAATAATACCGAAATATTAAAATATTCATTAAAATTAATATTAAATTATAAAAATTCCCAAAAATAATATTCTATTTTTTTGAAATGTAACAATCTTCCCCCCTTAAAGAAATTCGGTCCCCGAATTTAAATTCAAAACCCCAAATTCTAAAACATTTCAATAAAAAGTCCAAGTCGTCGGGGCTCCGAAATCATCAATACATAAAACGCATCATAGCGCAATGCATGCGCATGAAAAATGAGCAGATAACTAAAAATCAAATCTCCATCAAGCATCCCGCAATCATCGGAGTCATAGTAAAGACACAAATGTGAAATCCAAAATAAAACCAATATGATATAAATCAGAACTATACATGTAGACCTCAAATCTATACATGTAAATAGCTGAAGTAAATGCATGCCAAATCTTTTTAAGTCGCTATGCGATGCGCATAACACTGCACAGTGGCGGACGTCTATTATAAGAAAATAACCATATACGTATATATCTTTTGTTTAATAGGTACGTTCCGCCGTTTTGAAAACAATTTAGAAAGGTTTTCTTGTTTTAAACGTTTCGTGTCATATCAGATACGTAGGTAAATACTGAGACTATAGCTCCCTTTTTGGGAATCTCTCCGATAACTATCAATGCATGCAAAATATATTCAGGTACTGTCCTCTGACTAGTTCTGTTCAGTACGAAAACAAATAGCAATATCATAAAAACGTACTGGTCCGTAAGAAATAAATCCCAAAATGTATATAAGAATACCCTGTGCGTCTGGTGCGCACGGAAATCAAAATCCATATATGTGCCATACATGTGCACAGAAACAACATCTAGGTGCAACGGGTGTGCACGAAACATCTGTCATAGGAAACGTGTGTGCTTGACAGCAAAATCAGGTGCATCTGACATGCACGAAGATTCTCGATTTAGTGCATCGGGCGTGCACCAAAATCGTATCTCAAAACATGCGCTCAACAGGCGCGAAAATCCAAATCAAATGCACGGAGTGCAAGAAATCACCATCAATGCCGGAATCAAAATCGACGGTATACAATACGACTTAATCAAAATCAGGTATACCGCGGTATATAAGCTCACAACCATGTGCACAAAATATAAATCCGGTGCAACAAAGGCACAAAATATTAATCTGGTGCGACAAACGCATGAAACATCAAATTGGTGCGACAAACGCACGAAGTATAAAACTGGTGCATCCTGTGCACAAATATGAATACCCAGTAGGTGCAACCAAGGTGCATGAAAACAGAAATCATGGAACTCAGCCATCAAGACCAAATCATGCGAACAGATCTTCCAAAAATACCAAAATCCAAGGTGACGGATACGTGATAGTTGAATCACCAAATCACAAATCATAAATACCGTCATCGATATTACCTCCTTCGCAGTCGAGAAGGTGTCGGTGCATCCAATGCTAGCAGCGCAAGATATCTACTTGCTTCCTGTTCATGGTCTGGCATGCTCTGTCTCTGGGTCCTTATCTTCTCTGCGGATTACCTATCTCGCAATCAATCGGCTCATCGGCCCTATCAGGTGTGCTAACGGGGACGATTCCGTTCTGGTACTTCTCTAGTCAATCTGCGTCCTCAGCACAGCATTTCCTTGGAAACTGGTCACATCCCAACGCCTCTGTAGCCATATCCGACCTTTAACCTTAACGAGGAGCAACAACAGCCCGTCAGCATCTCGCACGAACCTTTTGTCCCACTTTATTCCAATGTCGACTGAATCGGACTAGTCTTCTCGTGGCTGCATGGACTGCGCTCCAATGGCTATACTCATATCTGGAGTCTCCCAAGCAGTGTATCCCATCACATGATATCCGAAAGATGTCGAACCATCCGATCGATTCGTCAAAACCTCATAATCCCCCAAGAGCTCAACATCTTGGGTACAACTTAATAGTATCGTGTACATACCTCAGCATCGGTGGACCAGCCGTAGAAGGGCAAACCCAAGCCTCACTAATGGCGCCGCGGAACTGCCGCAAACCCTAAGGTTCAAAGGCTTTCACACGGTCATTATGTCGAGCTAGGGTTTCATTCTGTTAGAGCGTCCATAGAATCGTTTGCATGTCTTTCCGAATACTTTAAACTTAGAATATGGGTTTCTAACATTCGATCGCCTCCATCGCCGCTCAACGTACCTGCATGAAGTCATCTCTAGCTGGAATCAATCTATCTAATGACCTCGTGTCGGGGTAAGCGAACGAACCACATGTCCTAGTCCTTTATCCTTGGATGACTAGCGACCTTCCATCGTATCTCTAAGTATATACTCATGCTGCAGTAGCTCCAACATCTGGGCGATATCTCGTCATTTGCAGCAACAACTGGCTCATTCGTCTGTATGCTGAACAGTGCCTCAATCATCATGAATAAGCAATACATCAACGGTCATAAAAATCTGGCTGGCCTCTATCAGTGGCTCAATCCTCTGGTGCTGATCTGCACGTCTGAGTAATCTCATAACAGCGATCCATCAAACGCTCATGGCGCGAAAACACAATAAGACGACGCCTCTCTATGCAATCGTACGTCTCTGGAATCATGCCCTGGTCAGTCCTCGTCCGTTACGAGCTTAAGCTGATGCAACTCTAGCCGTAGCTCTCTCTGCCCGTGTAATCGTAGCAGCAAAATCATAACCAGTATCGATGAGGATAGATCATAGGAATGAATATAATACTGTGCAAGGAAAAAATGTACATCCTAAGGTTTCTTAAGCGGAGTAGCGTATCATAAATATGCCGCGGAACATACGTACGGTACGTCACTCTACTCAAGCTACCTACTCCATCAACCAAGAGTCATCCTACGCGACGAAAGTTCGGGTATAATACCCCCTCGACTAAGTCTAAGTTCCGTAAGGTCAAGCCTAAGTTCCGTATATATATAAACACCCTAGGCTCCGCATAGTCAAACTTAGACTCGAACTAAGGTTAACCTAGCGCTCTGATACCAACTTTGTCACGACACGAAATAGCCCGTGACTGGCACTTGAATCATATGAAGTCTATAGGACCCCATCCAATTCAGGTAAGCCAAAGCCCAGAAATCTAAAACCATTTTTTAGCAATAAATAAAGGAAATAGTTTTAAGAAGTGAAGAAAATAAGTTTTTAAAATGGATAAGCCGAATATGCATTTTAAATCCTCCATATCTTTTCTAAAAATTTCGGCAGAGTTTCCTTTGTAAATACTGGCCCCGAACGGGGTACAACATGAATAATATATATATGCACAATAAAAGGCATCCCCAAGCGGGAGCTAGCTCTTCGTCAATCGACGGTCACAACCACGCAAGCAATATAATATACAACGCCAAAGGGCGAGGATCAAAACTTAAAAGAAACTCAAAATCAACATGAAAACCATAATACTATAACGCGCGACTCTAAGGTCGAAATAATATATAACTGGTTTTCTAAGTCTGAAACAAAATACAAGTTTTGGTTGATGGAATTACTAGATACAACCGAATAAAATAATACAAGGGTGGTCACCATGCGAGTGAACCCACCTGCCAATGCAATCACCCAGAAAGGAAGCAGTGTGCCAGAAAAGCCGCACTAGAACCTGTACGGCAAAACCTGCAAGAACTGTGGCACAACGGGGGTGAGTTGCCAACTCGTGAATAGAGAACATCACAGAGTAGAAATCGTATGGATGACATAATCCTAGGTGAATACGATCAGTATATATAAACCTCAAAGAATAAGTCTGAAGTATGATAAGGTGGCAATATAACATCTATACATGAGTGTAGTGTCAAGTGCTCGTGCCAGTGTCTCAGTTAATAACATATCATAAAGTCTATGAATATGTGGATATCATCCAACTGTGTGATCAATATCATCAATGTCAATATATGTATGTGGAAATCGTCCACGTGTCACCCAATGACAATAAGCATCATGCATGTAAATATCACAAACATATGCATGGAAGTATGAGGATGTAAATCAACATGTGTCGCTCGTGACATATCAAAATCATGGAACCTGAGTGTCAACCATCGACACTCGAAAACATCATGAAACCTATGCCTAGCATCGGCACGTAAATCCGCATATATCGGGCTCCGTCAGTGCGGATTGGCCAACATCATCTCTCGACTCCGGTCGTTATCCTCCGGATATCCGCCGAGCCCAAATACTATCACCGGTAGGTAGTAGTCCCTCTGCCAGGCTCACCGTCTATATACACAGCATCCCTTTCTTGCCCCGGGGTACCATACCGGGCCCACCATATACCCGCAATCGGCCTCACCGCCTCCTCGAATCGGGTTTCACATGTCGCTCTCAGCACCGAGAAAACACATGGTGGATGCACTGAAATATCATATCAAGGGTAACCGGGTTTTTAAAATAATTACATACTCTCTTTTGAAATATCCACGGTTCCCAAATCCAGAAATATGGGTGTATAAGGGGTATGTACACAAGTATGCCATGCAAGAGATCATATCCTGAATGCAACAGTGCTACAGTGTAGTGACATGGCAATTATCGATGATGAAGTGTGTGAGCCGGCAAGCAGGTATACGTGGAACATATGCATCATCGATAATGGTGCTGGTGTCCTAACAGCATGAGTTTAATATATCAATAACCATTTGCACATGCAATGCTATGCGAATAACAAGAATATGCACGAATCGACTAATAAACGCAACAATGACACATCGGCATCAATATAAAAGGTCCTACAGTTTGCCTTTTGAAATAAGACGAATCGGGGTTTTTAGTATAATAAGGGCTACGGTGTTTTTAAGAAAAGATGCGTCTTTTGAAAATATCCGTAGTTTCCCTGTTCCTACTCTTGAAATACTCCCGATTCGTTAGTTTTGAAATAGGTATGACATCAGCCTAGCTTAACCTTTATTAGCAACTACAGATCTAGCTAACAAGTCAAATTGGAGGGTTATAGAAACCACCTAAATCTAAGTCGATATATATGTATATATATATAAGTATAATAGTCGGTGATCCCGCCTCAAAGGTACCGCGTACGATACAATATCATATGACATCCTCGAGTTATGAGTGCGGATCTATCATCAATATGATGCTCGTACGGTAAATCATCGTACGACATCCCAAAAACTTGATACGGGTCAATATCACATTCCTCTTATCAATTATCAGGTATCCTTATCATCATATCTCATGATCTGGGGTACTGATCTAAGTCTAATAGAAATCGACACCATCTAGGTAATTACGAATGCGTGTGTGAAACACACGTCCAAAGGCCCGCTAAAATCACATATCGTATCCCAAATACGAACCACATCATATCATCGATCTCACGGCACTGTGCCCAATCTCATCGACTCATCTCCAAATATCATCCACTATCCTCGTCATCTAGGTGTATATATAACGAATATGCATGTGTGTGCGTGGGGCTGTAAACCTATTCTAGGGTTCGCAACTAGGAACTATACTAGTTTACAACTAAACCCTATTCTATCCATAGTACACCAAATCTCATCTCAATTATCCATATCGCACCTAATGCTATCAAACACATATATAGTATAAATATAGTATACTAAACCTCGAACTACGGGGGTGCTATACGCCATCCACCCGAATTCCCCCGTAGATATAATC